>CM034081.1:5477855-6677855 GCA_019845555.1 Aristolochia fimbriata
TGCATCACAAGTTCAAGATTATTCCAGTCTTTACAGAGGGCTGATTGTCAGAATCAATCTCCATTGTGTTTTCTTGTAAGTTATTTATTCTGAATGTATTAAATAAGATATTCATTCAATTTAATTAATACACAGAAATTATATTCTCTACATGGTATCACACCACCCTCAAGCCAACTCTAGCTGCCCCCGTCTTCCTTCGAGTGTGTCTTCCTCCTCTTCGACCTCTCTTTTCCCTTCCTGCCTCCTGTCCTCGCATGGCTGATGTTGATTCCTCTGTTACCCCACCCAATCCGCTGTTGCTCAACCCTCTACTCTGGCTCGAGGTCTTTTAATTTGTTCGATCTCGGCGATGCCCTTGGTCTTTTCAATGTCACAGTCAATAATATTATTTATCATGTTTCCTTCAAATTAGATAGAGACAATTACCTGCTCTAGCATGCTCAATTCCTCCTGATCTTCCACAACTAGTATGTTAGAATACATACGTGTGATTGGGTGGTTATGACAAAATGCACTCCACAGATGAGTGCTGATTGGAGTTAAAGAAAGGAAGTTTATAGAAGTGCATCTATACGTGTATACAAGGAATTTGAAATACAAGAGGAAACTAGAGTGAGCTGGATTCCTTGATTATGTGAATAGACCAATTAAGATAGGACTCTGTGATAAAAGGAGCGAAGACCCTAGGACTATATAAGGGTGATTCAATCGTGAGATTAGGGTTATGCAGAAAGTATAGAGAGAGGAGGGATGAAGTAAGGGGGAGTTCTTTAGCAATGGTGATCGTGTTATTTGTAGAGTGAAGAGTATTCCCACTAGTGTTGATCAAGAGGTCGTACTGGATTAATATTGAAGAAGTCGTTGACCATCCAAGAGTGTTCTCATACATACACGTGAAACACAAAACAATTTCAAGTGGTATCAGAGCGGGCTCCAGATTAGTTTGGAGGAAAAAAATCTAGAAAAACTTCACTGACAGAAAAAATAGGGTCATACCTAAAGGAAGGAGCCTCAAACACCAAACCACCGTTACTTGATGGTGGTGCCATGCTGTCAGCTGCTGCTCCCTTCCCCACCCACCGCCCTTGGCACATGGTCAATTCTTACGGTATCAAAGCCCTCAAGTCCATGACCGCTTCCCAATAGCATAACATAATAGGTGCTGATTGAGGACTTTGTACTCTCCAGTAACCTGCCTAACAAAAAACTACGAATCGCCAATATTTCTGATTACCGACTCAAATTATTCTTACTGGAAGGCCAAAATGCAAATATATATTAAGGCACAGGATGAAAGGGCTTGGAAGACCATTGAGAAGGGATGGTTTCCACCGACGAAAGAGATTGGAGAAGGTGCTGATAAAAAGATAGTTGAAAAATCAGATACAGAGTGGATAGAAGAGGAAGAGAGACTTTCTAATTGCAACTCTAAGGCTTTGAATGCCATTTTTGGAGGAGTGGATGAAGAACAGTTCAGAAGAATTTTTGCTTGTACCACGGCTCAAGAAGCATGGAAAATATTGGACGTTCACTATAAAGGAACTGAGAGCGTTAGAGTGTCAAAACTGCAGATGCTTACAACCCAGTTTGAGCTTATGCGGATGAGAGAAGATGAGTCAATATTGGAGTAAGGCAAGATCAGGGATATAGCCAATCAATCTGCGGCTTTGGGATACAGAATTCCTCAGAATCGACTAGTCAGAAAGGTATTACGCTCTCTCTCCTCTAAATTCAAGATGAAAAGAGTAGCTATAGAAGAGTACAAAGTCATTGACAATATGACACTAGATGAATTGATTGGGTCATTGAAAACGTTTGAAATGGACGAGGAATCAGAAGATTCAGCAGGAGGAAGTAAAAAAGAAAGTGTGGCATTACAATCACTAACAAAAGAAGAATCGGTTCAATTGGCTGGAAATCATGATGTGTCAACTACCACTCTTGCAGAATTAGATGAAAAAATGTCTCTGTTAGCAAAAGGGCTTAATAAGTTTATCAGGAAGAACAAGAAGAAGAGTTACCTGCAAGGAGATAACAGACAAAACAATGGTGGAACCGGAACTACTGAAGTAGCAGCAAAAAGGAAAGTTGTTGTATGTTATGAATGTGGTGGAAAAGGACATATTCAATCAGATTGTCCTACTTACTTAAGAAAACAAAAGTCTTTTAGTGCTGCCTGGAGCGATGATGAAAGTAGTGAGTCTGGAGAAGATGAATGCAATTTTGTGGCATTTACAGCAAAGCTTAGACAGAAGTTGAGTTCTTCAGCACAATCTAAGAGTTACTCTATTTCAACAAATAGCAAAGAGGATATAGATGATGAAGATGGAGATATCACGGTAGAAAACATCATTCAACAATGGGATGGGGTACTTGAAAGTACAAAGATTCTGAGAGAACAAATTGGTGTGCTTGAGAAAGATAATGAGGGAAGAAGATCAGAGACCAGAAGATGAACTAAAGACCTTGAGAGAACTAGTTTCCTCTCTTGAAAAGGATAATCATAACATAAAACAGGAAGTTGTTGAGAAAGAAAAGGTAATATTGAAACTTGAGGAAGACTTGAAAATATCACAAGACATTCTAATGAAGTTTGACAAGGGGAAGCAAAAATTAGATGATATTCTGATCCAAGAAAGAAGAAGTGAGAAACAGAGGCTAGGCTACTCAAAAATGATGCACAACAAGACTCGATCTAGACGAAGTAGATCATCACTAGTCCTAGTGTGTCACTACTATGGGGCGTATGGTCACATCAGACCACATTGCTATAAGTTGCTAAGGGACTGAAGATGGAGTGGATCTAGAATGGTTTCAAAATTTGCATCTAACTATGTATGGATAAAAAAGGAAACTAGTCTATATGCAGCACATACGGCTCAAAAGGCAGCCTCGGATGGAATATGGTATTTTGATAGTGGATGCTCTCGGCATATGACGAGGAATGCAAAAAACCTGACTAATATCCATAGAGAAGATGGTGGTCAGGTGACTTTTGGAGATGGTGCTAAAGGAGCAGTGATTGGAAGAGGGGTGTTAAAAGTTGATGGATTACCAAAGTTGAAGAATGTCTTACTAGTGAATGGGTTGAAAGCAAACCTGCTCAGTATCAGTCAACTATGTGACCAAAATCTACGTGTCAGGTTTACTAAAGAAGGTTGTCTAGTAGCAGATGACAGAAAACAATCAGTGCTAGAAGGGACCAGAACTAGAGATAATTGCTATAAGCTAAATATTTCACAGCACTGTAAGTACACTAGTGAAACAACTGCTCAACTATGGCACAAACGTCTTGGTCATCTACACTCCAGAGGCATGCAAAGGTTGCTTAAGTATGGAGCTGTACGTGGATTACCAGCTGTAAGCAGTAAGACAAAAGCTGTTTGTAAAGGATGTATGGCAGGAAAACAGCATCGAACACCTCATTCAGCCTTGAAGATCATCACAACGAAACGACCCCTGGAACTACTTCACATCGATCTGATGGGGCCAATTCAAACTGAAAGCATTGCTGGAAAAAGGCATGTGCTAGTGTGTGTTGATGATTTTTCAAGATTTACATGGGTTGAATTCATTAGAGAAAAGTCAGACACTTATAAGGTGTTTGCAAGTTTATGTAGAAGACTCATGACTGAGAAGAATGTCTCTATAGGAAAAGTAGTTCGAATAAGAAGTGATCATGATAGAGAGTTTGAGAATAATCAGTTTGCTCAATTCTGTGAGAAGAAAGGAATATCTCATGAATTCTGTGCTCCTAAAACTCCCCAACAGAACGGGGTTGTTGAGAGAAAGAACAAAACACTCCAGGAGATGGCCCGAGCTATGATCAATTCGAAAAATCTTCCTCAAGTTGTGGGCTGAGGCGGTAAACACAGCTTGCTACATAAGTAACAGAGTACATCTCAGGTATATGACTCATAAAACTCTATATGAATTGTGGAAAGGAAGAAAGCCTAAGGTTCATTATTTTTGAGAATTTGGAAGCATATGCTATGTTCTGAGAGACTGTGAACAACTGGGAAAATTTGATTCTAGGAGTACAGAAGGAATTTTCATAGGATATTCAAGGAACAGTCATGTCTACACGGTATTTTTCAGAAATAACAACACTGTCATAGAAGCAGTAAATGTAGAAATAGCTGATCAGAATGAGAATTTGCCAGTACTGGATGACGAGCAAGGAAACGTGCCTCAGGTTGATACAGAAAAAACAAGTACTGACTCGGTTATACAGTTTTCAGACCCAATTGAGAGTCATACACTTGGTGAAGAGTTGGTAGAAATTTCTGAAGAAACAGAGGATGAGCAAGTAAGAACAACAGATATAACTCCGGCTAGGGAGAAAGCTCCATCAATGAGGATTCAGAAGAATCACCCACTAGATGCTATTATTGGAAATGCTAAAGAAGGAATGAGAACCAGGGGAAACAAACAGAATTATTCAAAAATGGTAAGATTTGTGTGTTATACTTCAGTAGTTGAACCAAGAAGAGTAGAAGAAGCTCTAAAAGATGAATTCTGGATTAGAGCTATGCAGGAAGAACTTGAACAGTTCGATAGAAATGAGGTATGGACACTTGTACCTCGGTCTGCCAACATAAATGTAATAGGTACCAAGTGGGTGTTTAAGAATAAGACAGATGAGGAAGGGAACGTTGTGAGAAATAAAGCACGACTGGTGGCTCAAGGTTACACTCAAGTTGAAGGTGTTGATCCACATCGACCAAACTATGTATATAATTTGACTAAAGCTCTATATGGTCTGAAGCAAGCACCTAGAGCATGGCATGACAGGCTGACAAAGTTTCTTTCTTCTAAAGGATTTACAAGAGGAGTGGACAAAACATTATTTATCAGACGAGAAGGTACTGAATTGACTATAGCTCAAATCTATGTAGATGTTATTATATTTGGGTCTACTATTGAATCAGCTCAGAAACAGTTTGTGAGACATATGTAAGAAGAATTTGAAATGAGCATGGTGGGAGAGCTTTCTTATTTTTTAGGCTTTCAAATCAAACAAAGAAAGGATGGCATTTTTATCTCACAAGAAAAATATGCATAGAACTTGGTGAGGAAATTTGGACTGGAGGATGCTAAAGACATGAGAACACCTATGAGCACTACTGATCGTATAGGTAAGGATAATGGTGGAACACCTACAGATCCCACACTGTATAGAAGTATGATTGGCAGCCTGTTGTATCTGACAACAAATCGCCCAGACATAAGCTATAATGTGGGCATGTGTGCTAGATTTCAATCATGTCCTAAAGAGTCTCATGTAAAATCAGTCAAGAGGATTATTCGATATGTAAAAAGTACAGTCAACTTGGGAATCTGGTATTCAACAAACACAAGTAATGTGCTAGCCGGGTATAGTGATGCTGACTGGGCAGAAGATATTGATGATAGAAAAAGTACTTCAAGAGGATGCTTTTACCTAGGTACTAATTTGATATCCTGCTATAGTAAGAAACAGAACTCGATATTTCTCTCGACTACAGAAGTTGAATACATTGCAGTAGGAAGTTGTTGTGCACAACTTATCTGGATGAAGCAGATGTTACTAGATTATGGGGTAACGAGCGGTGTCCTTACAATATACTGTGATAATACAACTGCAATCAATATATCCAAAAATCCAGTTCAGCACTCAAGAACGAAGCATATTGACATCAGACATCACTTCATTCGGGAGCTTGTGAAAGAAGGAAAAGTGATGCTAGAACATGTATCTACTGAAAATCAGCTGGCAGACATATTTACAAAGAGCCTAGATGCAAAAAGATTTGAGTTCCTTCGTGGAGCTTTAGGATTGTGTTGTATGTGAAAGTGTGAGGGGAAGTGTACTTATAAGTGTAAGTACACACATATGTATGTGGATACGTATCTATATATATATATATAGTTATCGTATTATTTAGAAAAAAAAAAGGGCGTGGGGGTGTAAAATGGTAAAGGTGAAAGGTAAAGGTACCATATAAAAAACTGTCTTTTTTACCTTCATTCCCATGTACGAAAACTTGGTGCTCCGGATCGTAGGAGAAGAGCAGGCAAACTCGTCTTCAACATGGGTATGACGTCCTCCTCTGCCCATACGGAAGAAACCCCTCCTGAAGCGAGCCAAGGTACGAGAACTATAACTCACTCTCTGTCTTCAATACCGACTCACGATGATGAGAAGATATTAGATGATGGGGACTCAACATTATGACCTTTGGATACCCTTGCTTCTGTTGTCATGGCTGAAAATCAATCCCAAGATTTAAACTTGATAAACTCCCATTCATAAAGGGGTTTGAGTGATGATGATGATGAGATTTCTCTTTGTCAATTTCTGAAAAAAGTGGTGAGTAAGAAAAGCATTGTACGTGAAAGTGTAAATCCACAAGGGCATGTAAATGTGATGTTGCCTAGTCCAGAAGAAATAGATATGGTGGTTGATCAAGAGAAGGAAGACGACGATGATGGACCTCTCATCATTTCACGATGGCGCAAGCTGATAGTTTCAGAAGAAGATGTGATGGATAGGAAATCACGCCTTCGAGATACGACTCGATGGAATCGACAGAGAGGTATGCGGCCAGGTGATTCTCCAATTCATTTAGACAATGAAGAAACAGCAGGAGATGAGGTAATGGAATCTGGTTGTTAAATTAGGGGTACACCTCGTATAACTCGAGCTATGGCTCGTCGAGAGTCGTCAGTTACTAAAAACAATGCTATTGCAGGGGGTAAGAAAAAGTTATCAATAAGGAGTAGAGTGGATATATTAGATACACAGCCGAGGGTTTCGAACAAAAAATCAACGAAACCCAAAATGAATAGCAGAATCCGTCTTCATAGTAAGTCTCAGTGCATTGTTTATGGTAATGATTGTTTATCTTTTTGCCAAAAAGGGGGAGAAAAATGTACTGTGTGGTTTTGTTATTTTGAGTTCCTGTTGAACATTACAACTGATGAGAACAGATGGTATGATTGAAAATGGGTAGTATCATGGTTTCATGGTTTATTTTTGTTCTGTATTGAGGGACGTGATGATACGGCTATGTGATAATACTGGTTAGGGTAAGTGAAAATCCCAGTAAACTCTAGACGAGTGTTCAGAAGTGTACTTACCGTAATTCCTGAAGTGTACTTACAGTAATTCTTGTAAACTTAAAGAGTGAACGCAGGAGTGTACTTACACCCGAAGACTGGTGTAGTGACACTTAGAGTTACTCTTATGAACAGAAAGGACACAACACAAATTGTTATCGCAGTTCGGAACCAATCGTTCCTAATCTGCGAGGCATTCGGCCCAGGGTACCAAAATCCACTAGAAAGAGTATTACAGTAGTTCAACGGAATAACTTACAGTAATAAGTTCTCCTCCCTGCAAGGATTCGAACAGCAGCCTCTTCCTAGTCTAACTTCTGTCAACACACTTCCACATAAGCTATTTGATACCCACACACAAGGTCTCCCCCTTAGTGTGATCCCTCTCACCAGGGACTTTCTTCACGAAGGTTTCTCAAGATGAGAACACCTATTACAATGGTCAGTTGCTTCTTGGAAAGCCAATAGACCCTTAATCAGCTTCAATAACAAACATACACCATCAAAACTAGCACCTTCAAGATGTGAACTTCAGAACGTATTACTCATTGCTCCCCCTCAAACGCGTCTCTCCTTGATACTCGTTAATCACTGCGTAACCCTTTTCCAGCACATCATATGCTATTAATACATTAGGGTTTTATCATGTCTAAATCTGTCTTTTGTCATATCACATCCTCTATTACTTTCCTATCCCAACTAGGAAACTCTATCAGCCTTATCACCAGTAATATTGCACGCTGATTTCTTTCCTATAGACTTTAGGAAACTTAATACTCCACGGTTAGGAAAACCCAGATATTCACGCTTCATGGTATACACTGTTGACTTGGTCAAACATCGGGTTTGTCATAAAACAGCCAATCAAGCCTCTATGCACTAACAGTAAGCTTTCTGAATGTCTCAACTACTTTAAAAGAAGAGTCGACAATAGATATATCATGAAGATACGGGAAGTGATTTTATCAAAAAGAGCCAAAGGGGGAGAATGTTAGAACACATACGTGTGATTGGCTGGCTATGACAAAACGCACTCCACGGATGAGTCCTGATTGGAGTTAAAGAAAAGAAGTTCACTAATGAGTATAGAAGTGCATGTATACATGGAACGTGTATACAAGGAATTTGAAATACAAGAGGAAACTAGAGTGAGTTGGATTACTTGATTATGGGAATAGACCAATTAAGATAGGACTCTGTGATAAAAGGAGCGAAGACCCTAGGACTATATAAGGGTGATTCAATCATGAGATTAGGGTTACGCAAAAAGTATAGAGAGAGAAGGAGGGATGAAGTAAGGGGGAGTTCTTCAACAATGGTGATCATGTTATTTGTAGAGTGAAGAGTATTCCCACTAGTGCTGATCAAGAGGTCGTACTGGCTTAATATTGAAGAAGTCGTTGACCATCCAAGAGTGTTCTCATCCAGAGAAGACCGCGTGCATAATTTCCCTTGCTTGAGGGAACACACTAAGGGGGAGAGCCTTAGTGTGAAGGGTATCAAGAAGACTTCTGTTGATCGTTGGAACAGGAGGTTGTGAGGCTAGGAGAGTTGTATTCAAATCCTGAGGGAGGTGAAGTCATTACTGTAAGTGTTACCAAATCATCACTACTGTAATACTCTCTCTAGTAAACTTTGATACCCTAGGCCGAGTGCCCCGTAGAGTAGGAACTATTGGTTCCGAACTGTGACAACAATTGTTGGTGTCTCTAAGAATAATAGTAAATTAAGGTTAAGTTAATTACACCAGTCTTCGGGTGTAAGTACACTCATACGTACACGTGAAGCACAAAGCAATTTCATAGTCATTGATGGGCATTGTCGATGGGAGCATCCTTCCTCCCCCCAAGTTCATTCAAAAGACTCCCTCCGATCCTGCAATGGTCAATCCAAATTTCCTTCAATGGTGCTCTATCGATCCAACGATCCAGAGTTGGATCATAACAACTCTATCCAATGTCATATTAGGACAGACCATTAGCCTTAACACTCCTATTGAGATATGGCAGTAATTGAAAGACACATATGCCTCTACATGTTAGGCACGTTTTAATCACCTCCGATTTAGCTTTCAAATGATCCAGCGTGGCAACATGTCTATGGTTGCCTACTTGGACAAGTCAAGTATATAATGGTTGAGGTCAGGATCGGGGCCATACTGACCGCTTTGACTAGGCTGGTCGTCCGCAATGTCAGTTTTGTATGCAATGTGACCATACCACGATACAATGTTACAACCGGTTCAACCTTACCTATCAGTGTCTGGCTCCACCATAGGCCAATGCTGCAACTATTGATGGGATTCATGACCTAGCTTGGTACACCGACTGGTACATCCAACCACATTGATTCAAATCCATCTCTATTGACACACATAGCTGGTTACACAAGCTCAGATCAGGTTGTCCTCGAGAATGGCAGAGGTTTGCCTATCACCTCTACAAGTTCAGTCCAATTAAATAAATCCCTTTCTCTCAAAGATTTTCTTGCGTCCTCCTCCATCAAGAATCTTCTTTCTGTCTCAAAACTTACATTAATCAAAATTGTGTTGTTATATTTGAATCTAATGGTTTTCGTGTGCAGGAAGTCAAGTCGGGCAGAACTATTATCCTGGGGCAAAATAGGAACGGTCTTTACATTGTTGATTACACTGCTTCACCACTTTGTTTGGTTTTTTCAGTTTTTGTATTTTCAGTTTGGCATTGTAGGTAATTAAGACATCTAGGAATCTCCTTTTGCAAGATGTACTTCGTTCTTTAAATGTAGCTTTTCTCAAATTGAATAAAAGTCATAGTTTTCATGCTTGTCGTATTATCAAATGGATTGTGTTTCCATTTTCTTCTTCAAATTTATGTGCGCAATCCCCTTTACAGATTGTCTCCGCCGACATATGGGGACCATGCTCGGTTACTTCATTTTGTGGTTTTAAGTATTATTTATCCTTTGTCGATCACTTCAGTCGATTCACTTGGCTCTATCTTCTCAAGTCTAAAGCTGAGGTTCTATCCACCTTCATTACATTAAAGAATTTAGTGGCAAAATAGTTTCAACACAAAATCAAGTCGTTTCAGTCTAAAAGAGGCAGCAAATTCTTAAGTCTTTGCTTCCAACAAATTTTACTTGATTTCGAAATTCAACATCGTATTTCGTGTCCTTACACTCAAGTAAACAACCTTGTATAACCAAAGCATCAACATGTCATCCAGGTGAGCCTTACTTTGCTTGCGCAAGCTTCAATGCCCGAACTCCATTGGGATTCCGGAGAACTGCCTTCTCTGTGGCAGTGCATATCATTAATCGCTTGTCGAGTCCTGTCTTGAAGTCTAGAAGTCCGTTTGAGCTATTATAATCAGTCGATTGCGGTGTCTCAATGCCAGTTATGAGGGCATCAGGTCATGTATACATCTCTCCTAGTATGATCTTTGACGAATCAATTTTTCCTCTTTCCAAACCTGCACTTCTACTGTCTCTCCCTGCTCCTCCTTTGACGACCTAGGCAGTTCCTCTCTTACACTACATCCTTTCGCTCTCTCTCCAAAAGACTACCATTATCATTTCCTTCTAATCATCATTCGTCGAGTGTGTCTCCACCCTAGAAATCCCCCTCTCTGGCGGCAACACAACATCCGGTTTCACCCCACCCCAGCGTACCTGACCCCTCGTCATCGCTCAACGCCACCTCGTCCTCTTCCTCTTCTCCAACCTAGTCTCTACATCCGATTACATCTTGACACACGGTCCCACTTGCTACTCACGACATGATCACATAATCTATGACCAGTAATCTCAAGCCTAGACTAATGTTCACCATAATTAGGCATCCAAACCCCATTCTCGAGACTCCAGCTAACAAACTTGTCACTGCCAGGCGTCAAGTCTCCTTAATGGCACAAGGCAATGAAAGAGGAATTTAATGCTTTATTGGCTGACTAGACATGAACCCTTGCTTCTCTTCCACAGAGCAACCATGCGATAGGTTGCAAGTGGGTGTTCCAGATCAAAATGAGACCCGACGAAGGCATTGAGCGCTATAAAGCCAGACTTGTGGCGAAGGGGTTCAACTAGAAAGAGGATTTTGCCTACTTTGAAACCTTCAGTTCAGTGGTCAAGCCAGTCACTATTCACACTATTCTGACTTTGGCGGTTGCCAAAGATTGGGATGATTGACAAATCTATGTAAACAATGCTTTCCTCTGCATTGAACAAAGTTGTCTACATGCGTGATTTGTCGATCCATATAATCAAGATGCAGTATGCCAACTATAGAAAGCACTCTATCGCCTAAAACAGAGCCCAAGAGCTTGGTACCAACGTCTCACTTCACATCTTCTTGGACTTGATTTTAGCTTATCTCTGGTTGACTCTTCCCTCCTTTTTTATATGAGACTCATTCTACACTTTATGTACTTGTGTATGTCGATGACATCATTATCACAGGCTTGTCCACCTCGGCAATTCAGACACTAATCAAAGGTTTAAAGAAGGAATTTTCAGTGAAAAATGTAGGAGAACATTATTTCTTGGGTATTGAAGTTACCTGGACTGCTTGTAGCATGCTTAGCATGCATCTAAATCAGTCCAAATAATCTCTTGGATTATCAATACCTCACTCTGACCGGACCTGACTTTCATTATGCCGTTAATTAGGCTTGCCAGTTTCAATAGTCACCCACAGATACACAGTAGTGAAACGAATTTTGAGGTACGTAAAGAGTTCCCTAACTCATGCGATTCATATTCACCCGGCGAAATATATAGGCATCAACATGGTTTTGGATGTTGACTGGGGCGCATGCCCTGATGACCGTCGATCAATGACTGGCTTCTGTGTTTTTATTGATGGTTCTCTTATGTCATGGGCCTCTAAGAAACAACCCACCGTGGCATGTTCGCGACGCCCCTATAATTTGGTGTGACAATCTATCTACAACGTGTATTGTTGCAACACCGGTCTTCCACGGACGGGTTAAACATGTAGAATTCAATTACCACTTCAATCATCATGAGTGTGTCACCTACGGTTACATTCGTGTACGGTATGTTCCAACTCAAGATCAAGTTGCCGATATATATATATCTTCACCAACATCGCCCTGAGTTTGTGTGACTATTATTATAAGCTTCACATTATGCCCAAACTACTCAACTTTCAGGGGGATGTTAAGGAAGAATCTGTTTCATAATCAATCTCCTAGCTAGATATCTGATAATGTTTCCAATTGTAACGGTACTAATGCTTATGTATTCTGATTGTACTAAACTAGACATGTTTCCTAGCTAGTTAGATACAAACTCTTGTCTATATATATGTACATAAGATATTCATACAATATACAAAAATCATATTCTCTACACTGATGAAGTAATAAGTAAAATGCAGAACTTTTTTAAGTATACGGTGTTTTCCATTGAAAAAATTAAGTAGGAGCAAGTGATCAAAAGTGAAAAGAGCCACTTTTATTTCTAAAACTATGCTTTTTCAAGTTGCAAAAGGGGTGTTCTTCATTCTCTCTAATATAAGCTCTTTTATTTAAAAAGAACCCTTTTGCAGGTCTCAAACGTGTACATATATATATATATATATATATATGAAAGGCACCAAAACCACAAAAAAATTACTTTTTATTTTAAAAAAGGTATACTTATTTGACTTTATGTACCATTGGTAGGACCACATGCATGTAGTGGAAAAATATATTGTCCTCCGTCCTACACTGTTACATAGTTATTTAAACTTATATAGGAAACTGATCCAGTGCGCTCAAGCTTAATTTACATGCACTTAAAAGCGCTCAAATGGCCTAAGCCGTTCGAAAAGTGTTCAAGGCCATAGTCTCCTAAGTAATTAAAAGAGTGTTGTGAGTAGGGCTAAAAACCAAGCCGGCCGTTCAGTTTGATTAAGAGATAGAAATATTATACATAGACTCTTTCTTTAATTACATGACAGCAAAAACTGTCGCTAAGGACACTGACAGTCAACCAAAAATATAAAACACCCCAACACTAGGATATCTCCACTCAAATATACACCAACCCAGCTAGATTGGAACCTAATTAGATCAGTAATCACAGGTCAAAAGATGTAAGTCGCAGATTATCTATCCTCATCTTCCTCAGTTTCATGACCTACTTCAGTGATCTCTCTAGATCTCTCCTATGTCAGTAGTTGCAGCTGATGTCGTACCTGACTGAACCCATCAGTTCAGGCCCTTCCAGTCTCGGATTGTTCTCAAAGCTGCAACACACAGAAGAGAGAAGTAATTAATCAGGATGGACCTCCATCTTCACTTATTATATATCCCCATAGAATCAAAATTTCATTCATTCCTTACTAATCGTATGTAGTTACCTCTTCTCCGTGAATTTGGAGAAAGCCCCCGAAGTAGGAATGGTTCCACACAAATCGTTGTCCGAAACATCTCTGCAGAGAGATTTTGCAAGGTTTAGTTAATCAGTTTAAGAAAGACCCGGATCATTGACTCCAGAAAGAGATTTGAGAAATGGGTTTTACAGTATCTTGAGGTTTGTGAGCTTGGTGAGCTCTCTGGGTATTCTTCCTCTCAGCCTGTTGCCGTTCAGTCGCCTGCAGAGAGAAAAGAAGACTCGTTACTAATCAAGCTAAATTCATAAAAAATCGAAGAAGAAGAAGAAGAAAGAAAAAGAAGAAGAAGAAGAAGAAAAAGGTTGATGTGGTTGTTAATTAATTACAGGAATCTGAGGCTTGAAAGTCTGCCAAGCGATGTTGGGATCGTTCCAGTGAGATTGTTGTGGTAAAGATCGAGACTGAGGAGGTTTTTGAGCGCGCCGAGCTCTTTGGGAATGTTCCCCACCAAGTTGTTCTTGTATAGCTCCCTGCACATTCATTATTGATCAATCCCAGCCCTTTGTTCGTTAGGCCCAGATAAGAAAAACTGATCATCAAACGAGACAGAGAGAGCTAGAGAGAGAGATCTGGCCAGTGAAATTTTATAAATTTCTTACAGATATTGAAGCTTTTCCAGCTTTCCCAGCTCCGGTACCAGCCTTCCTGAAAGCCTTGCCTTGCCCAGATCTCTGCATGAACCAGAAACAGAGTACTAGTGGTGTCAGCTCAGGCTCAGCATAGCAAAATCATATATATATATATATATATATATATATATATATCCATGGAAACTTCTCAAGTGAAAAAGGAGGACAACAAGTAAAATACAAAGGTTGCAGATACCCTTTTGAAAGGACTTTTCTTAATATTTTAGCATCTTTTTTTCAATGGGAAGAAGCCAAAGTTGTGGCTCTGAACTTGGGATTACTGGAATCTTTTTGACAGAACCTCTGCCGTCAGAAAAAAAGACTGCTAAACTGAACTTTGGAGACGGTAGATAAGAGAGGAGAGGGGGGAGAGTGCAAATGAGGGAGACGAGAGATAGATAGATATAGAGAGAGAAAGCAAAATGAGAGAGAGAGAGAGAGAAATATATAAAGAGAGAGAGAGAGAGAGAAACCAAAATATATATATATAGCAAAAGAAATATATATATATATAAATGAGAGATTTATATATATAAAATGATATATAGAGATTTAGCAAATGAGAGATATAGTGATGAGATATATTTATAAATGAGAGAGACATAATGAGAATATATATTATTAAATTTATTTTATTATTGATATTAAGATATAACCATTATATTAAAAACAAGATATATAGAGCATATATGAAAAAACCAAATGAGAGAGATTAAAATATAAAGATATATATTATTATGAGAAAAACCATTTATATTAATGTTTATTATATTATAAACCCATATAGAATATGAAACCCAGATATTACATGTTTATATTATTAAAACCATCTATATTACAGATTAGAGAGAAAGTTTTATATACAAACCAAGAAGACTATATATTAAGTTTGTCGACATATTAAAAAGATATATGTTTATTATTATTATTAAAAAGATTATTATTATTATGTTTATTATTATTATTAAAACCATACATATATATATATATATTGTTTTTATTACGTCCATATTAATAATAAGTTTTTTATATATATATATTATATTTTTACATATTTTATTAATAAAAAAATTATTATTAAGATTATTTTATAATCGAAAATTATTATTGGTCATTATTATATATTTATCCCAATATTATATATATTGATTTACATATTATAAAAGACACCATATTATTAGATACGCTTAAGATTAAAATTGGCTGGTTATTTATTAAAACATTTATTATATTATTAAGAAATGCTAAAATTATTATTTTATTTTTATTTTACATATTATTATTAAAAAACATTATATATTGGTTAAGAAAAATTTATAAATTAATTTATTATTATTACCGCTCTATTATATATCATCTATTAACATTATTCATTTATATATTACCGCAATATTTATATAGGCCGCCACATATTGGCCGCTAATTTATTATAATCTATTATTCGATCGCTCGTATTATTACTCGTTTTTATTGGATATATCGATTTATATATATTACATGAAAATATATATATACATTTATATATAAAGACATTTATATATATATTACATTTATAGAGAAAGAAGATTTATATATATATATATATATATATGATATATATATATATATATATATATAGATATAGAGAGAGCAGATATATATATATATATATATATATATATATATATATATAGAGAGAGAGATAGAGAGATATATATATATATAGATAGAGAGAGAGAGAGAGAGAGATATAGAGATGAGAGATATATATATATAATTAGCAGATGAGAGAGATATATATAAGAGAGAGATAAGCAGATTAGAGAGAGAGAGCAGATGAGAGAGAGCTGATGAGAGAGAGAGAGAGCTGATGAGAGAGAGCTGATGAGAAAGAGAGAGAGCAGATGAGAGAGAGAGAGAGCTGATGAAATAGAGAAGATGACAACAAGTGTGAGAGAGCAGATGAGAGAGAGAGCAGATGAGATAGAGAAGATGAGAGCAAGTGTGAGAGAGCAGATGAGATAGAGAAGATGAGTGCAAGTGTGAGAGAGCAGATGAGATAGAGAAGATGAGTGCAAGTGTGAGAGAGCAGATGAGAGAGAGAACAGAGGAGAGCGAGAGAGCAGCTGAGGGGGCTTAGAGGGGGCAGGGGGGAGAGATGAGAGAGCAAATGAGTAAGAGCGGGCGAGAGAGAGATCATATGAGAGAGGAAAAGAACGAGTAAAAGCGGGGAAGATAGATTAAATGAGAGAAGAAACGAGAGAGTAAGAGCGTGGGAGATAACTAGTAAATTAAATGAGAAAGAGAGAGGAAACGAGAGCTAGAGTAGAGGAAGAACAAATAATGAGTGTGCGAGAACAAATGAGAGAAAGAGAAGAGAGAGAGTAGTGATGAGAAACATACAGTCGGGTGACTCTGTTATCTCCATCGCAGGTAACATGGAACCATGTACAGGGATTCACCAAAGTCGGATCCCAGCTCTGCAAAACATTTCCAGGGTCTCTAACAGCTCTTCTCAGCGCATACAAAGCATCACCTGTCATGCAGTACCACAAAACAAAAAACATACAAAATAAACTTCAACTACTCCCTCACCAAACAATTAGGAATCAGAAAAAGACCCAGGTCGCAAACCCTCAAAAAACTCATAAACTAGCTAGCTATACCACCCCAGCACCAGCAAGCCTACCTTCAACATTACCACTCCCAAGAGGCACAACAACGGACACGATAACGAGTAGAACACAGCAGAGATGAGGCCATAACGCCATTACAGATCAACCAACCAACAGAGAAAGACAGAGATAGGGCGAGCAAGAGATGAAGTTCAGCTTTAGTGGATGTACAATGGAGAAGCAGAAGTTGTTGGGAGAATTTATAGAACCATAAATATTTAAAAGAGGAGAATATGGAGAATGACGCAGGGAACAGTAAATTCAGGGGTTATTGGGAAGGTAGGGTTTTGAATCACCTTTCAGTACCTTTGAATCAACCATGTATTGTTGTTGGCTTTTACACATGACGAACGTCTTCACCTTTTTTTTTTATTTTTTCCCTTTTATGTATGTGCGACCGTGTCTATGTGGCTGGTCGTGACTCGGAAACCGGAACCCGGGGCTGGAATATGGTGGCCTCGGGCAGCGTCTGATTCCAGCGGGCACGTAATTATTTTAAATGATCTTAATTTACGTCGCTCGAAGAGGGCTGCTGGACCTCAATCTTGATGGAAGATACAATAATTACGAGAACTAATTACTAATTAATCACTAAAAATTACAAGAAAAATGTTTAAAAAAGGGGTGAGGGTAGGCTTTTATTTATATATACACGGATTAGACATTAACCTGCAGTCTGTCTGTCCAATATCAATGTCCTCTAATATTGTATACTAACTTTAAATATTAATGATGGCTTTCATGGCCTCGATAAAGAGAAGATTGAAGACTGATCGATGAGGGGTGTTCTTTTCATAGAACTTTTTGTGTTTTTTATTGTATTAATTTGATGGTAATTAAGCAAAAGATGCAACGTACACCCACTTTTTTTGACAATCAGTTGCATGATCTACTTATTAATTAAAACCCAGATATATATTAAAGAGAGAGAGAGAGAGAGAGAGAAAAAAAGAAAAAGAAGATATAAAATGGTTTCTGATCTTTATAGAAGGCCGGTCAATTAATGGTGGATGCATGAGATAGTGCGTTGCGTGGCTCTTCTTTTCATGTAATTCCATTAATCTCTTTCTTCTCCTCCTGCATGCTGTATTAACATCTAATGTATGTATAAAGAAAGGTCTCTAAAAATTAATTTTGATCTGTGGTGAGTAGTGGTCGTTGCCGGTGCTGGCCATGGAAACCAAAAAAACAGTAAATTAAACAAAAAGCTTTCTTCTTCTTCTTCTTCTTCTTCTTCTTCTGTGATCATCTTTTCCGTGGCTTTTCATAATTCTCCACCTCTCTCTTTTCTCTCCCTGTCTCGTCTTAAAAGAAGCGAAGGGTGTCCCTTTATCTTTTAACAGGTTTTGTTTAAAGGAGAATCCCTTTTGTCCCCCTCCTATACGAGCGGGATCATTCATCGAGTGTTCAATCACTTAACACACGGAGGACTGGTCGTCGATCGATGGCTTTGACCCTGCTTTTGCACGAGTTTGAATTATGCATTACTTCACGTAAGGCGGGATGTTGGGATCGATCGAGCACTGTGGAAGAGCAACAAGAACTATGTAAGTACGAGTACTCTAAGATAGTGGTCAAGATTCTGGGCAGGGAATTCAAACGAACAGGAGATCATAATCAATGGCAGCAAGGCTGGAGTTTGAACATCTGTCGTCGTCCTCAAAAGAAACCACACCGGGACAAAGTACCCCGTTGCTTTTTGCTTCTGGCAGGAACCTGGATTTGCTTTTTTAAAACAAGTAATTAAAACTTAATCTGTTCCTTTCATTCATTCTCAGCATGTCTGACTTGCGTTGTGACGGACGACTTGTAGCGTCTCGAACTTTGTCCTGACCTTGATTATGAATTGCCCCTTGAACTCGTTAGAGTTAGATTTTGATAAATCACCAAATTAATTAATTACTATGATATTCTTTGATAGTTCTTTAAACATTTTAAGGATTTTTAATGAGAGTTCCAGTTCTTTGGCGGAGTTTGAGAAATGTCCGAGTCTTCATTCTTCAATCTTCAATCTTCAATCTTCAATCTTCAATCTTCGATTTGAACCATGTATCCTTCAAATGAACTGGTATATGAACCGGTACTTAAAAGGGGAGAGGGCAAATTTGAATTCCAACCAATTAGGGATGGCCACTTGTTAGGGGCAATTTTTGTTACCCTGTCAGATCGCGCCACGTGTGCAAAGTTGAGTCAGTTTTTGGGGAGTCGTTCGTACCGTGTGTTGCCCAGTCAGCAATGATGTGTGCAATGATATCTAACTTCTAATTGGGTTGGAGTTTGGATCGATCCAATTTGATTTAGTTAGACTTGATTTGGGCTTGATTTGATTTGATCCGATCTTGACCGTCGATTTGGTTTTGGAGATCAAATTAAAATTGCACCCTTGATCGGAAATCCAACTTTTACGATTGACCAATTCTGGGTCGATCCTCAATTTGTGGAGGTCAATTTTTGGAATTTTGTCCAATTGATCGTAAATTGGGACAATCGTGACAATAGAATTGAGATCGTCGATCAGACCAAAATTAGGCCTTCGATCGAAGATCTGACTTCCACAAATTGTCAACCTCTTGCCAATCCTTGGTTCGTGAGGGTCAATTTGTTGATTTTGACCTCAATTGATGAAAAATTGAGTCGATCAAAGTCGTAGATCATAAGATCGACTGTGGGTCTTAGTTCTATTAAATTTCCATGTCTATAATATATCAAAGGCCACTGATTATATAGGTGCCTCATAGCATGCTCAAAGAATATTTGGGCCCTGCCTAAGTCAGCCATCAAAATGTAAGGTATTACACGATCATTAATCTGGTTTAATGTGCGCCATCACTAATGTCTAAATACGGTGTACTACATAACGTTCAATGCGGATTTTTTTTTTTTTTTTTTTTTTTAAGAATATCTGTTTCACCGAAAATCCGTCGGTCCGCGAAGAGGCGCGACCGAGAGAATATGTCGATTACTTTAGAATAATTTTGTGTTACAGGGTGTGTTTTGTATCAAGGAATGCGAGTTCACTCTCCTAGGCTTCCCTCGATTCGATCTCCGTGTGAATTGTCGAAGTTTTGGCTTACGGCGAGAACGTCGAAGTTTGAGTTCGGGGACGAGTGTGCACGATCCGGGTGTGGCTTTGGTCGGCCGGACGGAAGTATTTGTGTTCCGTGTGTTTTCGACTTGTAACGTTGCCGTGAACGTGTAGAGCGCTCCGTTGAACTGTTGGACGACGTCTTGCATGCGAAGTTCTGAACTTCTACGGTTTGAGAGAGCTTAAGTGCGTGGAGTTTTTCTTCGGTAAAGGGATTTTCAAACCTTCGTTCGAGAGAGAAAAACTACGTGTGTGAAGTATTTTCTCAACAAGAGCTCTCGAATTTGATTTTTTCCAACCCCGAACAGGGAACTTCCGGCCTTTTGTAGCCATTACGTGTGGTTGTTGAGGGATTTTGCACGGGAAAGGGGATCACGATCCCCTTTCGCTTTCGTGAGGTTGAGGAAGAAGAGGGGAGGAGGGAGACCGGGGAACTCTTTGTTGAGATCCCTTGAATGAGGATCGTGACCTCTTTCCAAAGATTTTATCTTCGGTTGAAGTGGATGATCAGATATCTTCGACTTCAAGGCCGATGTGGCGATGACTCACCGAGTCGTTGCTGACTAGACGGTGACTCACTGAGTTGATGTTGGCTGTAAGATGACTCACTGTGTTGATAATGCGACGAGACGGGATCCTGGTGGTGGGCTGCGTCGGATTACTTCGAGAATTGTCGCGGCCTGTCCACGAACCTTGTTTGTTGGATCGTTGGACTCCTAGACTTGTTGAATTTGGGCCATGCACATTTTGGTGTATACAATATCAAATTGATTTTGTTGGATTTTATGGTTTCAAATAATTAAATAGTTTATTAAATAAAATTACCATGGCTTAATGGGTGTGAAGCCCACTTCTAGGATGCATTGTCAATGGATGTTCAACACAGGGAATAATAACCAGTACATCCCCCTGTAGAGGTAATTAACAAGGTGATAAAGGTGAGTGTATCTATTAAAGAGCATGTGTATCTACTTAAATGGGATGTATCTCTTTAATTAGGGGATGCATTTCTTGAATCATATCTCATCAATACTCATACTCTTTGAATACCTATAAATACCTTCTTGGTCTTACAAGTGAGGCATGCTAAGCACATCGAGTCTGGCTGAAAGGGAGCAAGTTTATCACTTGTAAATGAGTTCTTAAAAGGTAATTTTGTGCTCTTCAATTTCAGATTCATTATTCAAGATAAAAGGTACGTTCCCATCATCGTTATTATTTTAGTTTCATGTTTATATATATATGTTTTATATGATGGTGTTTACGTTATAGAAATGAGATAATGTTATTTTCATGATATTTATTTTGATTTATTAGACGTAAAGTCTAACAGATTTATTATTGAAAATATAGTTTACGATGATACATCACTTGAGGAAATCTAGCTAGTACAACAAGTTGTTGGTGATACTCCTAATGAAGCAAGGCTATCAGCTAAATTATTAGCCAAAACGGGGTACATGAGACTATATAATGTTAATTGAATCTGTAACACTCCAGATTTCTCTAAACAGAGAAAAAATGCCATGGGAGCATTAACCTCAGCCGAAGTAAAATCATTGTGCCCAATAAGCCCAAATTACTCCATAATAGAAGTCCCTAAATGATTTCAAATAACCACACCAAGCCCAAATGGTTCAAGATTGTCAAGCAAAGTGATAAGTGTCCAAAAAAACTCTTTTTAGGGTCTACTTGAGTTGAAAATTATATTTTGGAATTAATATTTATCAGAAAATCATGATATCTTATTCAATTTGTTTATTTTTTTTCTCAGACATCATCGAAAACAATCGAAACCAAAACGAGAAGGATATGATCAAAACAAGGCACAGGGGTACAAGATTTTCAAATAAATAGACAAAAATGCTCTTGGGTATATTAGTCATCAAAAAGCCAAATTTGAGAAGTTGGTTTGTCGGTGTTGTGTTAGATATTTGCGGCATGGCACCAGAAAGTGAGCCCGGATCCGCTGGCCAAAATGCAGCGTGGCCAAAGCGAATCGCAGGGCGCCACATCAGCCCCGCACAGGTAATTTTGTGACGTGGCGCCCCGTGATTCACTTTGGTCACGCTGCATTTTTGCCGGCGGATCCGGGCTCCCAGAAAGTTGCCTACTCTAGGGTCAAAGTTGCCAATTTCAGACTTAGGAAAGTTTCTTAAAGTTATGGCGCCACTTCAAGGCATATTCTAGCGCCATGGTGTGAGTGATGACGAATCAAGCCACAAAAAATCAGAGAAATTTAATTTATAGTTTTTAAGTTATAAATTTTTTAAATGGCGGATCCCAGCGTTGGACTTGGCAGTAGAACCAACTAAGCTTCCAGCCTTAATATATAGTGCTTCCCAACTCAGATTGATCTCAAATTTTATGCACCAATTAAGGACCCTCTCGAGGAGGTCTGGATGAATTTTCAAAAAAAATTGAGCATGGAAAGTCAAATTTTTTGTAACAGATACTGACCTTAATTTCCAAGCATAGATAAGCATAACACTATGAATAGGGATTCAGGCCTGACATCCAGCTTTTCCAAGTTTTTGTTTACTATTCTGTTTAGAGAGAGTTTGTAGAGGCCAGCGGAGGTTGTCAGACGTCCTCTTGGAGCTTTTGAAGTCAAGGTGGAGAGGTAGCCATTGGAAGCTACCTTAAACAAAGAGAAGACAACCAAAGGGAGTCCTTTATGATGTTCGGAGTCCATGTCCCTGGTTATATAATGAAATTGATGTTTTATTTCAATAAATTAGAATGCATATTTGTGTACTAATGAGTATTAAATGTTGTCAATTCCTTGATTTTATCCTTATTAATTGTCTTAAAATGATGTATTGTATTGGAGAAGTTAGGACCTGAGGCACGACATAAATGATTAGATGTACAAGATATTTGAGTTAATACACTATATGTTTCAAGCATGTTTTAGGATTACTTCCAGGTTTTTGCAATTACATCCTCTAACTTGTTTTGCGTCATTTATAGCATAAGATCGATTCTTGGTTATAAGGTCAAGTCACTAAGCTTTATGTATATGTTATCAAATAAAATTAATCATGCTAGCTGGTTGTCAAGGTGATGCCAGTTATAAGCTTTTGCTATGAATTTAACAAGCTTATTAGATTTTCTTTCTAATACTTTTGCTTAAATTAATCTCTAACTAGAGGAGGAAATGGATTCCCAATGCCTTTCATATACTGATTTTTATAAAAAACCATCTCTTGATCTCAAATAATTTAGTTAGATTAGTTTAATTTCTGTTTTCGCAACTTTTTTTTAAATTAATTTCTCAAAATTAAGTTTTTAAACTAGAAAAGCAATTAATTATTCACTTGGTCCTTATATGACGGACTCCATTTGAAGTCTATATTAATGTTATTAGTCCAATTGCTAATGATAGCTAGGATTGCATCACAAATTAATCTCCATCAAAACTCAATTTAAGTGATTTCGTAACCGAGGGGATCCATCAATTAACTATCTGGTACCAATTGGCCTATAGCAGGTAACCCTTATGCATACTGAATGGTTATGTATGATTTTGCACTCCGTGTATAATCTCATTCACCGTGCTATCAGAATTATTAAATATTCGATCATTATGTTCCTTCCAAATTATCTAGGAGATCAAGGGAATGCAAGTTCTGAGCATTAATTTTCTTACATCGAAGAGTTTGATTTGAAATCTTCTTAAAAAACCTTCTAAACTTGCCACGAGAAATCATAATAAATCAAAATATGATTAACAATTTCAAGGTGATTGCCGAACAAAAGATTCAACACAGAAGGTGGGGACAGGGACAGGACATACCTCTCCTCGTGAGATTATCTATAATAAGTATCTTGCAATGCGGAGTCCTACATATAAAAATTTGAACTTTTGGCAGTGAAAATTGTTTCCAAGCCAAAGCAGCAATATGCTATTTATTGTTGGAGGAAGTAAAAAAACATATGCGGATTGATCGAGAATCTACCATCACTTCAAATTCCCATATAATTAGATCCTGTGACTATCTATCAATAAAAATCTCTTCCATCTTATGTTTGTCCCTATGATCATAAAATAATAAAATTAAATTTTTGCATACTTGTTTATCGTCGTTCTTGTCCGTTCTTTCGGCATCTGGAGTTAGTGTGACCACCTCAACATGCATATGTATAGAATTTGTGATCCTTCAACCGACCGAACCTTAATTGCCAATTAGCCAAATGGGTTTAAAAGCCCAACAACTAAATAGCTCAGTCCATTACCTAATGGACCCATATGAGGATTCCTCCTTCCATCCTCACTCCCTACTCAACCTTAGACTTAGGTCAATTGAGACGTCCCGAAAAAACTTAAGTCCTCAAAAAACATATATCTAAGAAGTGGGCTCAATGAGGCTCAATTCTTGGGTTTATCGATTTATCTCAAAATTATGATTTTCCCCTTGGTTGAGATTCTCTTGGAATAAAAACCTCTCAACAATGTTAAAAATATTAATTTTCTAGAGTGGTTAGATGCATCAAAATACATCACTAATGTTATCAATTCCACTCCAAAAGAATTATACACCATAACAGAAATTAGGCCAATTTTCAAGATCAAATGAAGCTAGACTCGGTGGTAATCGGTCTCGTAGGTTCAAGGCATATTCATCATATCTCTCGTCACCTGTCCTATGTGCGACAAGCACAATATTGTATGGTGATGGGACATCCAAATCAATACATAGTAGTATGCCCAACACCCCATTTACGGTCATCTAAACATACAAAGGTTTAAGTGAGCTGCCCCAATTCCCACCTTAATGACCCAAACGAATTATGAGTACAAGGCTTCAGGACACAATATCGTGAATACACCCACCTCCAATGATCCAATGTCAAAGAGACGAAACTCCATGGAATTTATTTTGCATGCACAAATTTGGGACTTAGTGTTCCGAGAAAACAAATTTGCTAATAATCTCCCTCTTGGCCCAATCAGAACAAGGGAGATCACATTTCAGTGCTTGTATTAATCAAATGCTCAAGAAACACTTTTAAAACCCAATCATGTACGGTTCAACAATCATCTCTATAGATTATGAATTTAAATACCAATTGGTTAACTAAGATCTTTCATCTCAAAATTCTCAGCTAGAAATCTCTTGGTATCATGTTATAAAGTTAGTTATATAATCCGTTTTAGGGATTGGTGACTTCCCCATTGAGTGACAATGGCAATGAACATTGCACAAATGGGTATTATTAGGTTGGGTGAATTAGATAATAGACGTTTTGTTGGCATTCCCGCGTTCCTTATCCTTTTAGGGCCTATCCTAAAGAGAAACCAGTACCTACCTCTGGGTCGTGAATATCTGAATAGGACAAATTGGCCCGCGGATATCTTCGCTTCACAACAAAACATTTAGAATTTAGGCTCGGTCAGGTGGAATCATGTGTATTTTCCTTATATTTACTCTTTAATATTGCGATTGGGAAACATTATCTTTTTATCCATTTGTTGTAACTCACGATTTTGAATAAACAAGAGATGCCTTCCTTTAGTAAATCCCTAAAGATATACTAAAGATATACAATATATCATCCAAAATTGCACATTTTCTCTTTTTGGTGGATTTCCTTTAACTTGCCTAGGGATAAAAGTTTGTTAGTTCTTTTTGGCTGTTCCTTAGTTTGAAGTGTTGTACATGTAAAAGATGAACAAGGTCATTAGTTGGGTAGGGTCAGTTTAGGCCCGGTCGGTGGTGAGAAACATGGGAATCTCTGGGAATATGGGGTCGAGTAGTCGGGTTTAAAAACCCAACAAATTAAGTTTGCAGTATTTCTGGGAGTGGGAGATGGTACATGGTATTGCCCTGGAGGGAATAAGTGTGTCCGGGAGAAGGCGCAGTACCATATGAAAAGCTTCAATCACTCACGTCCCTTCGTGGAGGAAGAAGGGCGAGCCTTAACGCTTTCCAGAAGAGGTAAAATACGAGAGTTGGAGGGAGAGCCAGAGGAAGAATGCCAGTACAGGCCCCCATTTGAAGAAACGGAGCGGCGCCCGTCTCGCGCGCCTCGAGAGACGGAGAAGAAGAAGACAGAGGGGGGTTTGGACTTTGGTTGGACTCGCGATGGATTTGATGCGGCTTTCGTTTCAGAGTGAGGAAAAGCTCGCGTTTTGATTAACCCCTTTTGCCGTTTGGGCGATAGAGGAAAAGGCCAGTCGCGGCTCCCTCACGGAAGGAATATTTGCCCCATTAGGATGACGAAGAAGAAAATGGAAGAAGAAGAGGAGCCGTTGGATGGATGCACGTAGCGAGCTACTGCCCCATTTTGGTTTCTTTCTTTCTTTCCTCCTCGTTCCCCGTACCACCAACCAAGTTACGACAAACCCGAAGCTCCCTGCAGTCCGTGCAGCCGTGCAGGGGAAGAGTAGTGGGTCTTCTTCATCGATTCTTTTTGTTTTCTTCACAACAAAAATTAAAAAAAAAAAATAATAATAATAAAAAAAAAAAAAAAAAGAAAAAAAAAAGGAGAGAGAGTAGTGCGATTATACATATACATTAGTTTTTCTAAGATCAATTTTCATTAGTTTTTGAGTTTAGATTAGAGCATCAAATAAATTAATTTGTATCCCTCGTAGTACTTACACGCGAGGAAAGAACGAGTGTAGCAGCTCCGAGTCCGACAGTCGACGTTTTTTTGTCATTTATTTATTTAACCAGTAGTTTCCTCAGTCGTCCGAACCAATCAAACTCACCCAAGCTGCTTTATATATCTCTCTCTCTCTCTCTCTCTCTCATCATCATCGTCGTCTCTTTCTCGAATCTTTTTACAAAGCTTGTTTCCCATCCATCTCGTCTCCTTAATTTCTAATCTGTTGCAATATTGCTTCTTCGATGTCGGATTTCGGAACGACGTACGAGTTTCTGAAAGCGTCGTCGTCGTCGGAGAAACGGGCGGTGATTCGTCGGACTTTCCAGTGCATGTACTGCCCGCGGGCCTTCTACACGTCTCAGGCCCTCGGCGGCCATCAGAACGCCCACAAGAAGGAACGCGCCGCCGGACGCCGGACCCCACCAGCAGTACTGCCGCCGCCGCCCGTCGCCACAACCCATTATTCCTGCCACCAAGAGAACCTGCACACCGCTAGTACTACCCCGCCGCGGTCGACTACTCCGCGGAGACCATGCGCGGAGCTTCTGGAATTAATTGATATGGAACAGAGGTGGGAACTTATCGGGGGCCGGGACGACGTCGGAGTTGATCATGAGGAGGAGGAGATCAAGTCGCCGTCGCCGCCGTCGTCGTCGTCGGTCCCTCATTCAGATGATCAGCTCGATCTCTCTCTGCATTTATACAAGTTTAATTAGTAAATATATATATCCCTGCAGATGGCGCCATTTAATTTTTCTCTCTTCTTCTCTCTTCTTCCTTTCACACTTTCACTGCAGACTGCATAGAGATATAGTCTTAGCTTTTTTGGTTTTGCTCCCGCTCCCTCTCCCCTGTTAATTTTTGTTTTTGTCTTTGCATCATTATATAATATAATAGGAGCAGTTGTTTGTAAATTAGTTGATTCTTCCATTATTATAGATATTATTAATGGCGGGGATCGATTAATTGCATGTGGGTCATGATGATCAGGTGATCAAGATGGGCTTTTAATTAATCAGTACCATAATATTAATTAGCTCTTGTTCGCATTAATTAATTAATTGTCTTCCTTCTATTCGTTTATGATCTCATCTTCGTACATACGTACGTACGTACGTACGTACGTCCGTCCCTTGCAAGTGGCAAGTACGTAGCCGTTTCGATATTTTGGCTGTCATGGGAAGTTTTCTCCTTTTATCTTGACTTTGGCCCGGAACTTCCTCTGACTTCTCGTGTGGGTCCCAACGATTGAGGCCAAATTTTTGTTGCAATTATCTACGTGTCCTGTGCATAGGAAGAAAAAGACAAAACGATTTTTATTATTATTATTATTATTATTATTATTATTATTATTATTAATTCCGAACGAAGATTTTTGTTGAAATTAAGAGTAAGAAGAAAAGAGAAAAAGTTACATACGAGAGCCCCGTCCGGGCCCAGCCTCCGCGGACCCATAGTGGAGTACTGGTCCCACAAAGATTCACATGATTTCAGATATGTGGTACCCTCGTGTTTCCTCGTGAATGGAATGGGTTGTCCACCACCTCGATCCCCTGATCTCTTTCTCGGATGACTCTCCAAGTGATTCTTCAACTCCGGATTTTCTCATTAATTTCCCCATTTGCAGTCCCCTCTCTTTAATCCAAAATGAACTCGATTTAAGAAATTAAGATGGCCACTCGAGCCGGCGGAGTAAAGTGGGTCAATATATAGTACGCGAAGAAGATCACTAATTAGCTACAATTAATCAATAAACTGATTAATTAATTGGGAGCTAGAAAGCAATCAGAGTATTAATAAGTAAGTCTTTTTTTTTTTTTTTTTTTTTTTTTTTGCATATTAATTAATTTTAATTTGCCTCAAGTTTACGAGGAAATAATATGAATGATCAAATAGATGAAGATGCAATACCAAATAATTAATTACACAAAATCCAAAAACGTACGGGAATATTTAAAGGAATTAACACCCACTCGTGCTGCTACACCAAGAGCTCCACAGCGCACCAAGGTGCATGGGCCTGGCCATAGGCAGGCCCGCCCAGCCACAGGAATGAGAGAGACAGCGGTTTCAATGGGGAACTCCTGCAATATGAGCACCACACAATTAATTCTTTAAATACAATTTATTTGATAAGCTCTTCGTCATATACATCTTCTCTAAATTTAACCACAAACTTGGTGTAAAAGTTTCCTTAATGACATTATAGGCTATCTCTTCTCGTAGGCTCAATCGAATGAGGTTTACAACCTTCATCTCAACAATCTACTAACCACAATAACAATTCAAGAAATAATCTATTGAACCCCACAGTTGTTGTTGTTGTAAACCACAATGCAATCTACATAAATTATTTGTCAACCATCTATTGTACAAAAATAATCAAGCACACGCAAGACAACAATTTATGTGATTTTGCAAGTCGTGCCTATTTCCATAGTGAGAGAGGGGAGTAAATTTATCAATTGAGAGAAAAGTTACAATCACTGATCAACAAGAGTAATCAATTGCTCAAAATACAAACTCCATATGTAAAAACACTTTATGTGCAACTCAAACTTCCATTTACTTCTTCAATAGCTTTTCAATGATGAATGAACACTCAATACATTATTAACCCGGACCCACATAGCATTGTAATAACCGGCCAGTCTGACCTGGTAGAACCAACCAAAACTAAAACACTTTTACCTATAGAAATATTAAATATATACAAATTATAAGGTATAATATTCAATGGTTGAGCTATCGATCCAATCATAAACACTTTTAAAACATTAATAAAAAATAAGGACCTGATCTGACCCCATCAACAAGAAGAAAAAAAAAAAAAAAAATCAATCAGATTGTCAAGGGTCAACCCTATACTCCTACAAATTAATTAATCCCAGGTCAAACCCCATATTTAACAAACTCCAAATTAACTCTCTAAAACAAACATCTCCCGCCCACAACTACATATTCTAATCCAAACCCAGCTGCTTCGATATGGTTCCATCCTTTTACCAAAAACATTGGAGTCCATGGCGATGGAGATCATATATGTGTTTCCAGTTGCAGCAAGACTGGTTAGAGGTCAAATTAAAGCTTGCATCAAACTGGAGAAAAACTACTTATTAAAGCAATCTATTCGTCAAAACCCACCGAGTAAACAGTAACCAAAACGTCACTTGGACGTTAATTTATTCTAAACCTTCTTATTAATTAATCTCTCTTAATTTATCCTGCAAGTAGCTAGTCCCAACGTACTGCTAGCTTCATGATATGCTTTAAAAGTGTTTTAATCTCAGATTGCGGCTTCTCAGGTCAAACGTCTCAAAGGCCAGGTATATGATTGTAGAACCCAACCCGTTAATTAATAGATTAACATTAATAAAAACATCAACTCTCATGGCAATATTCTTCCTATTATATATCATCTTAAGACGTCCCGCATGTCGATAAATTCTAAAGTAGTGTATATATATGAACTCATTTTTATTATAAAAAAATTATGAGACGTGATATTATAGTGGTGATTAACTTTTAATTTAAGTGATCGGTTTGAGGTTAATTAATGGATTATTTGATTAGTATTCATGGAAACAGTTTGAAATGGAGACATGCAGTGATGGTGAGATAATGAAGGTATGCATGCATGGCAATGGAGAGAGGTTAGTATTAAAAAAGAATGATGAATGTGGATATAGTTTTATGTGATATGTTAATTGTTAAGTTATATTTGAATTTGACTACAAATTAAGTGTGAGATAGTTTTTAAATTATGGGAAGCAGCTTGCGTATGTAAATTAATTAATGACCCAATTGTAAGATCTAAACTTGCCAAATTTTAAAGGATATATAACACCAAAAATAACATCTTAAATTTCCTTTTTCGGATTTTTTAATTTTATATAGAATAGTACACGTATTAGCTAAATAATATATGGTTGTCCAATAAGTTAATGGTTATCTAATAAGTTAGGATTTAAGTCATTGAACTATACCAACATCCCTCTAATCAAAATTAAGATTAAAGTAAGCAAAGTCATAATTAATTATGAATTTGTTTTTCCAGGATAAACCTTTTTTTCTTAAAATGTTGAGGAATGATGAACCTTGGGATTTTATGAGAGAGAGAGAGAGAGAGAGTTTTTATATTTCAAGCATATGCATGACATCCCTCATATTTGAAGCATGTATAAGCTATCCAAACCTCCAAACTGAAATATTAAATGATACAGATGAAAGACAAACGTGCCGTGCCAATCTCTATTTGCATGTTTACTATTACCAGAAGAGGAATGCCATAATGTAATGAAAATCTATGTTTTTGGAGAGGAATTTTGGCGAGAGTGTCGATCATACACCCTGGGGATTTGGGATTTCCGGAGCCGTATGTCCATGTACATGATATTGATCAAGAATTCGGTAAATCATAAATGGGTTGTCGTTTTTGGATGCTTCCATCTCATTCTAATTAAGTTAAAGAGAAGAAGATTTTAGGTTAACATGTGGTTGTTAGACTACTAGAATTTTTTATTTTTTTTATTTTTTATTTTTATGTTTTTAAAACTTTTTTACTCTTCTCTCTCATGAATATTAAAACTAGTTCTCTTTTTTTTACAAACAGGACATGCACAAGGCTCTTCTGATGAGACGCCATTCCAAAGCCAGAAGCAAGCCCATTGAGGGTTAAAACCCAATTCCAGAGTGGAGGGAAGGAAGAAGATGAAAAGAGCAGCAGAAATTAATGGTTTCCACAAGTTTGTGAAATTAATTCCAAAATCCCCAGTTCCTGATAATACAATTCAGTGGCTGGATTGGGTTGGATTTAGGGTTCATATGCATCTGCATGCAACAGTCCAGCAGCTTTATTAACCTTGGATATTTTATTAGGGAAGACCAGAAGAGAGAAAAAGAAAAGGAGGTTTTGAACTCTGAAGTTTGATGTCCAGAAAGGACATGGCTTTTCCCCACCTCTGAGACTAAAACTCATATTTTTTTTGTTTGGTATTCTTAATTCAAATCTCCTCCTTCTTTGACCTGGATTATCTGTCATTGTACAGTACTCCAGAAAAGCAGAAAATGATTCTCTCCCCACTCTTCTTTTTCCTATAAATACCCAGAGACCCAGCTACGAATTTCCACAGCTAGCTCAGAGCAATTGGCATTCCACTGCAACTTTCCCCTCTTTTGCCTCTCACCCTTTTGTGGCGGTACCAACCTCTTGCTTTCTGCTGCAATGGCGAATAACCTGGTTAAGATTGAGCAGAACCCACCTCAGAAAACTAAGAGACTATTCCTTGTGACCCAAGTATTGATCCGGGCAGCGGCTTCTGGAGCTTCGCTGGCCGCAGCTCTGATCATGGCTACCAACAAGGAAAAGAAAACAGTCTACGGTTTCGAAATGGAAGCCAAATACACCTACAGCAGTGCCTTCAGGTAATAATTAAGAGCAACTGTTGCAGCGCGCTATCTCGATCTTATCGGTTGTACCCTTTTTTGATTCTGGGTTTTTCTGAACATTTCCTTTGGCAGGTTCTTGGTCGGTGCTAACATTGCTGCATGTGCCTACTCTCTCGCTTCCCTGCCTTTTGTTTTAATGTTGACTGCAAACCGGTCGCGCCAGAGGTGCTTCTTCTGTCTCTTTCTCCTTGATCTGGTAAGTTGTCAAAAATCATTCAGTATTTCTGTTTTTCGTTTTCCCCTCCTCTGTTTTCATCCTTTATATTCAGATGAAGAAATTCCAGTTTTTACTTGGATGTTTTCAACTAAAAGCATGGATTTGAAAAGGGAGAGAAGAAGAAGAAGAAGAAGAAGAATAAAGAGGAAGAACACGGAATTTCAGAATCTGATTTTTAATTAATTTATACGCATTGTTTCTATAGAGAAGAGGAGATTGAACCCACATCGGTTTTTCACTGTAGAAATTAACAGCAGGGAAGAACTGATTTTTTTCTGAAACTGATGCCATGTATTTTGCTGTGAACAACAGATGGTGATGGGGCTTCTCACGGCGGCATCTTCAGCAGCCACGGCCATCGGTTTAGTGGGGAAATATGGGAACAGCCACACGGGTTGGGGAGAAATCTGCTCCTATGTTGGCCATTACTGTGACAAGACAACTTACTCGCTCGTCTGCTCCTACGCTGCTCTCATTCTCTTCTTCTTCATCACCATTCTCTCAGCCACGAAGCCCAAACCATCCCCAGCTTCTTAATTCATAAACAAGTAATCAAAAGGGGATGAGGAAACAGAAAAGAGCAGAGGAAAAACCATTTTAACAACAACAGACAAGGAAAAAAGAAGAAGGAGAAGAGATTATCAGAAATCATGCAAAGATGCATATTCGCATCCTTCCCGTCTCTTTCTCCGCCGGGTTTATTATGCGCGTTGGGTGCTTTCATTATAAGTCTCCATGCTGATGGCATGAGGAAGAAAACTGGCTGTTTATTTATCTTTTCTTCTCTGTGTTTGGTTTTCTGTTTCAGAACTCAGACACTGATAGAAATGTGTTGTATGCAGCTTCAGTGGCAATAAATAAATAAACGTTTCAATAGTCAAATTAGTTACAGATGTGTGAGAGCTTGAATCCATTAAAAACCGATTCACAGAGTCAAAACTCAAAACAGAGATTTTCGAAGAAACCACTGCACAAAAGATTGTTGGGTTTGCTGTATCCACATTAATTAAAGACGACCCCATTACACATAATTTCACCTTAATCTTCTTCTCAGTATTCTGGGAATAACAAAAATTGATCAAAGGAACTGCAAAAAAAACCTGTTTTTTTTTTTTTTTTTGGTTATTTTCTTTTGTGAATAAGAACGGGTTAGGAAGGAAGATCCGGGATTGGGGGAAATTTTTTCTCTTGTCTCCCCGGAAAGGTGGGAAGATGAGCCATGGAGGCATGGAGTCGTCGTGGAAGGAAGTCTGGAGTAGAGATTTCTTGCAAATGTTGGTAAGTTTGTTGAGAGGTGGTTGCAGAACTTTTTGGGAACGAGAACATATCCAGACTCGACTCAACTGCTATTGAGATGGAAAGGAGAATATGGGTCAAATCCACCCTTTTATAAACTTCTTGTTTATGAAATTATCAACTGCAGTTACTAATACTTAAAATCAAAACTTTTTAGAGTATTTTTTTCATTTTCAACTAAGTTAACTATATTATCAAGTGTTAATGACTCCTAATTAATCCAAACATCAAAATTATACTCTTTAGTGTTGTCGGACAATCAATACGATGCCCATTGCTTAAGGTTTACAGGACATGTATCAAGTCTTAGATTAGAAATGAAACATCTCCCGAGGTGCATCACATGGGAGTCGGAAAAGGACAAACCTTCGTTCATAATTTCATTTGTAGCTTGTGCGTAATTCCTCCGGAGATCCGAACCCACTGCAAACCGGACGATGACCGGGCCGGCGACTCGCCGACCTTGCAGATTCAGTACGCCAGACATGGGAGAGGTTGCCGACGGTACAACTACAAGTGCCCATGCGATGGATTCTTTCTTCTTTTGCGGTTGATTTAGGCTTCTTCTTCCTCCTCGTGGAGATGCTCTTTCAGCGTTTGAGCTTGAGGCTCTCTATTTTCGCTGTCCCACAGAGTATCAATTTCTGGTAATTCATAGTCGTCGGGCTTCAAGGATAACGGGAATTCTGGAAGATCAGGCAATTCTTGAAGACCCCTGCATTTGGGTACAAAAAAGAAGCAAACAGATGGGAGGAGGATTGAGTTCCTAATGAAGTTGTTGAACAAATTTCTCGAAAAAGTTCGGCCCTTACTTGTCTTGCTCTAAGAGATAAGAGTACATCTCCGATTTCTTGGATGCTGCTTCCGGGATTTTCCGTTGCAAGTGCTTCATTATACCCCATAAAGGTGGAGACCTGCAAAACCAATGTTAAGGTTGGGAACATTGTTGGAGACGTGACACAGGTAAACAACACCAGAGGAAATTTACAAAGTGGTTAGAATGCTCTCTTCGGCCCGGAAGGTTTCTTATTCTCAACTTAAAACCCTGGAAGTAGACCTCATACCCATGTGGTAGTGGAAATTTTTATTACTTAAAAGTACTACGTCTATATAGAATACTATGTTAAGTTGAAATCATAAAATCCAACACACCTGGTGACTGGCTTTGCAAGGCAATAATTTAAGCAGGCTTTCTTGCTTTCCATGAGAACCTCTTCTGCAGCGAAAAGGCAATAGACAGCAGCAATGTGGCTGCTTGGTTCAGTGCCTTTGTCTAGGACCAGCCCATGATAGTAGTATGCTGCAGCCTGCAGACATTTTGAGGAGGAAAAAAAATTAAAAGAATAAATATAAAAGAGTTGATAAATAAGCCTAGCATGTAACATATAAACTATTTATTGCAACACATTAGACGTTTATTCACACCTTTGCTTCAAGATACTTCCATTTCAGAAACAAGATATGTTTCTTTCCATAACCTTCACTGATACATCCTGACAAGCAGTAATGAGCCTGATCAAAATGAAGATTAGAGAGTGAACAAAGTGAGTTGACTATGTCCTTAACAAAAAAAAAAAAAAAAAAAAAAAAAAAAGACCTTTTGTCCAACATAATTCAGAAGCATCCATGGAAGATAATCTCATAACTCTCTAGGAAAGAAATTTTTTAAGGAAACTGTTCCAGTTCTTTCTTTGTCGTAAATTTGTTTTATCGAAAAAAATAAAATAAAAGAAATGGTACTGTCTAGCTTTGCTGTATACCCCAGAAACTTAGAATATGTACGGTACTTACTTGCTCAAGATAACTAACTTGTTCACATGCCAACCTCCTCTTAACTGATAAAGTGGCCTTTTGATTTTCAATAGCCAATCCAAGCTGCATTTCAACTGCCTGCACTCAAGGTTTTTCAAAGTGAATCCATATTGCAGCAACTCATTGGTGAACATACATAGCCAGTAGAAGGGGGTGCTCCATTGCCAAAGCTCAGTAAAGCAGCTTGAATCAACAAAAGGGAAAGAAAATGGAAAAGAAAAAACAAGTCTCAAGACATGGTTCATCAGCTTTTCTGAAATACCATAAATGTCTTTCTATAATTACAGCAGTGGATTAATGCACTTCTACTCATAGAAGAAACATGATACATGTTATAAGGGGGAATGGATCCACTAAGTTACAAAGAAGGGTGTGACAGATAGAGTGTAAGAGACAAGAAACACAACCTAAAGAAACGCTCTCTGAGACTGATAGCATCATGAGGGAAAGAGCTTGAAACCTATAAGAGGACAACTCAAACATCCTACCAAAGGACCGCCGGGACACAACAAGAGCTGGGGTGTGATTTCTTGGGCTCCCAGCTAAGTTTGAGCTGAACATCCCTCAACAATCAAAGTGCAGTTAATCCTCGAGCAAATAGCCTAAAGTCCTTAGACAATAGCCAAAAATCACAATGCTAGATAGGACCTGAGGGAAGGGGAGAACTTCCTGTGAATCTGTGATGCTTATTACTACTTCCTAAACCTGCTTTCTCAGGGCTTTCCTGAAGAAAAATCATCAAGGTTGAATGTTAACCACCCTTGCAAAAAGGCTGCCATTCCACCCAACTTTCGAGGCAACACATCTAGAATTCAGGATTTTCTTTCAGTAGCTTCTAGTACATGGCCTGGGAAAAAGGGGCTATTTTTTAGGGAGGAAATCTCTGAGGGTTGAGTGATTGATAATCGAATGACCTGCCCAAAGAGGTTGGAATCGGCAAAAATTACAACACAACTTGAAAGCATCTACACAAACTAAAGGTTTTTCTAGATGAAATCACATGCATCTCCTTCCTTTTTTTTTTCTTTAAGTATCTTAAAGTACCTTCAGACAAAAAATTTCTCTGTTTTTGGCCACGATGACTCCAAACCAATGAAAGTGGTAATGTTTACTATACTCAACTTGATTCTAGGTTTCATAAGAATTAAGGCCATGCGTGACCCAAGTATCTTCTTCCCATGTTACTAACCCGTTGTAAAGTAGTGGAAATATCTTTTGGGTTCTTACATATTAGCAGTTTTCACCATCGGAAGGCTCTATTGAGGAATTAGACATGGTCAGAGTGTTCTGCATTTATCATTGAAATGGAAATATGACTTAATATATTAATTTCACTGTATCACCAGCAGTTCTACCCATGGAACAGAATTGTTTTTAAAATAAAAATTAGAGCCATTAACTGACAATATTAGAAAAATAAAAACAAAAGATAAAAAGAAGAGAGGAGAGAGACAAGGTGGTGGAGGTGGAGATGGAGGACAAAGATGATGACAATGAGCTGCAATTCACAAGCACAGATACAACAGCTGATGAGATTTCGAAATCTTCACCTTTTCTTCAGCTTTTTAACAGGTTCTTTTGTGTTAGTTACACAAGCATTCTCCTTCTCAAATTTCTACCTTAGTTCTCCATGGTTTAGTGAGCATTTAGATTTCATATAGTTGTCTTGTTGACCATATAGGCAATGCAAAACTGCAAAACCAAAAGTTTGATGATAAAGATACCTGGCCTAGTGCTTGCATGGAAATAGCCTTCAAAACACCCTCTTGTAAGTCTCTTGGTAATCTAAACCTAGATACAGAAACAGAAAATTAGTGCCATACTCATATCAGAAGGAGAAAACAAAGACTAGAGCCATATTCATATGAGAAGGAGAAACAAAGACTAGTGGCATACTCATATAAGAAGGAGAAACAAAGACTGGCTACAACTCTAAAATTACTAATGAAAAAATTGTCAAGTCCAAGGTCATACATTGTATCTGGTGGAAGGCATGTCAAGACGTGGCTAACACAGTACTCTAAGCATCCGGATGCCTTCAGCAAAAGATCAATTGCACCTGTCCTGCAATCTGGTAAAAATAGTCTTTCTTGATCATTCATAGTTAGACACTAAAAGACCTCAACTGCAGGAAGGATGTCATTCAATCATTTAAGATCATTTAAGACTAAAAGAAACCTTCTGATACCGTCCTTCCTCCTCCATCTCCAGAATCTTTTGGAACGAGTATGGCATTTGCCTCTGACAATACTAACATAGCCATCATGTGTACGACAGAGAGTAGCTCAAAGTAGGAGCTAGATATAGAGGTTTCCTGCAAGGGAAGTTTCAGCATTTAGAGCTTCCAAAGAATAAAAGGCAAAAAGTCCTGTTCCAGGAATCTTACTTGCGGATCCTCTCCTAAGTTCTTCCACTTGAATATCACCTTTTCTGCTAGACAGTACTCTACAAGACCACAAATTCTCAGTTACAAAACGGAGTTATGGAATTTGATTTCAAAAGCATAATATTTTACAAACCTCTCTTGGTCAAGCCTCTCAAAAGAGGTATATACTCTTCGAGAGCCCTCTGAATCTCTGAAAGAGCAGATCCACCTACAGAAAAACAACATTTAATAAAATGTGAACATGAAGAAAACTGCAAAATGGAAAAGAATTATGAGGATATAGAACCTGTTTGCTCTGCAATTAGCACAATCTGGCTGCGCAGGGCTGATAACCTCTCAAGCAAATTCTGAGACAGAAGTCCCTTGAGAGGTTTCATAAGATCTACATCTGAAGGAATCCACATGACTGGAACAAAAACCACAACTTCTGGGATATTCAATTTTTTCTTTTTTCCAAAAATATATCTCTTTGAGATGGAAGAAGTGCACCCCATCCTTCTCACGATGTTCCAAACAGAACATCCTACAGCAAGCAGGGGAAAAGTATATAATGAGAAATCAAATTATACAGCATTCTCTGAACTTCACTTCTTACTTCCATGAAGTCAATAAATCTGAAAGGTTAAAAGGCTGTAGCATGGGAAAGAAAACAAGAGACAGCACTAGAAAATAAAATGAGATTAGAAAGACAATCCAACCAAATCAAGTCAAGTGCGTCCAGTCTATTTCTTTTGGGAATTGGGATCTAACAAGCAGTTTCACGACGAGATTATGAAATTGGTAAGGAAAACAACTAGACAACGATTTGACTGGTGAATAAGGAGAGCAGATGAGGAATTCATCAGAGACTTTCTCCCACGAAGCTGATGGGCGAGTGTGCCGAACCCGAATTCAAATGCAGTAAATGCAGCACCGCGGTAAAGCCTAAATTCAGCTTCCAGGAGACCTGACCGAGCAAAACCCGCTCACTCAAAAGGAGTTTTAAGTAATAAAAACAAGATCAAAATAAATTCAACTGCGGGGAACAAAAGTCCTGCAAACGGCAGACACATATAAAATAAGGATCAAGTTAAACAGACCCAGAAAGATCACATCAGAAAGAACTCAAACCGAACAGCAGCTCGAACAGATGAAAATCTGAAATCTAACCAATAAAAAAACCAAAATCAAAATCTGGACGAACATCAACAAGAAGAAGAAGAAGAACACCTCGTCATATCAAACAGAAGAAAAGGAGAGATTCTTACGGGTACTGGAGGAGACGGACGAGAAGGAACACGAAGGGCGGAAGATTCATTTTCAGTAACCGGGTAGTCATTGTTTAATGGGAGAGCTTTCCCCGAGACAATCTCACATGGCCGTTGGCGCTGGCACAGCTCCGAGTGTGGACGCAGCAGCACTGGCCGATGAATTGACCTTCGGGAGACGACCCATATGGCCATATTTCCGTAATAAATATGAACTTGAACAGCGGACCCCACGACGGGTCAATGTGCGAGAGCATGATTGAGTTCCCGCTTATCCCCTGTATCTTCTTTCATTCTAAGCAAATGCTGTTGAACTGAAAGTCTGGAACTTGGGAGAGATTGTTTGCAAGTCATTGAGTCAACCCAACTTTGCGAATTTAAGAAGAAAGTCACAAGACAGAGGAAGGCGTAGCAGGTTCAAGTTTCACCCATAAAGTGGTCGAGGACAGGCTTATCTTTTCTCGCAAATAATTCCCCTTGTCTGACATCCCCTCCGATCTCCCCCACAAACGGGCAAAGCTCAGTGGGCTATCAGGATCGCACTGTAGGGACGAGGACGTGGAGAAAATCTGTCATGGCTCATTAAGGACAACGCGGAGGTGACAGCTCTCGCTCTCAGGTCCGGTGATGTGGAGACCGGAGATTCCGATGCAAAAAGCTTCCGGATAAAATAATAAGAATCAAAATATCCTCCTCCATTCTGTCGAAAGTGTTGATAAGTTGATAATGTCTTTTGAACTGTAGAGTCTTCCGCTTGTAATTTTTCTCTCCGAGGAAGCAGCGCGGAAACTCTGGCTTGGACTGATTGAGTCTTGTTTTCCGTTTTCCTTTTCAAAGATCTCATTCATTAGCGCAATTTTACCACTTAAAAAAGGTCGAGATGCATTAAGTGAACCTTAAAAAATTAAAAATGTTATCTTGAGTTTCTTCACTATTGAGATTAAAAAAGTGTTTCTTTTTCTTCAAATGACAATCACAAATTGGAAACGATAAAGAAAAATTTTAAAAAGTTCTCCAAAACCAGTTACCAGACCCTAATGGAAATGTCTATGCTTTATCGAATTAGCTCAACAGAACGAGCTAGTTTAGGCCAAAGCACATCATTTTGGGGTCATAAAAGTGAGTTTGATTATAGCTATTTTGCTTCCGATACGTACAGATGTTTAAACCTGAATTTGTAAGCATTTAGTAAGTTTAAGAGTAAACCAGTCTTTTGTAAAACAACATTTCAACGAAGAAGAATTGCATCGCCTTAGGCCATGGAACTAATTCTTTCTCAAAAACAAAATTAAATTAAATTAAAAGAAACAAATTTTTCTGTCTGTTAATGGCGCCAAAACCAGTGGGAGTAATACCAAATTTGCAGAACAAAACACTGAACTTTCATGTAGATTTCAAGGTAGGGATCTCAGATCCAAATTTACAATCAGCAATAAGAAACTCGCGAAAAGCTCGGATTACACCCCGAAAAGCCCTAATCGAGACCAAACCTCCCAAAAATCCCCAAAAGGGAAGGAGAGCCTCTCTAACCGCCGAAGCCGTAAAGAGTCCTCCCCTGCCTCTTCAAAGCATAGACTACATCCATGGCGGTCACCGTCTTCCTCCTCGCGTGCTCCGTGTACGTGACAGCGTCCCGAATCACATTTTCGAGGAAGATCTTCAACACCCCGCGAGTCTCCTCGTAGATGAGACCGCTGATACGCTTGACGCCGCCCCTGCGCGCGAGACGGCGGATGGCCGGCTTCGTGATGCCCTGAATATTATCGCGGAGCACCTTGCGGTGGCGCTTGGCGCCGCCCTTGCCGAGGCCCTTACCGCCCTTTCCACGACCCGACATTTCTGTTTCCTTTGTTTTTGCAGAGGGAATGAGAGGATCGAATAGGAAGCAGAGGAAGCAGTGTTGTGAGGGTTACGACGGCGTCGAGAGGGTTTTTTATTTATAGCCAAAATTGAACGATTTCGGCGATAGGGATTTCGGAAATTTGAATCGTGGCGCGGTTTTTTGTGTTTGTGTGTTTTGGAGGTCGATCCGCGCCACATGGCTTCGTATCCGTTGGATTTGTTTTTTGCCGCGTAGATGATAATACGAGGCAGCGGCGAATCCGAAGCCCCGCCAATGTTACCTATGTCACTTATGTCGCAGCCTGGTCTTTTAACTCGACTCGGACCCAACTCGATCTGGTACTCGAAAAACAAAAACTGAGTTAAACCGGTCAAATTAGAATGGGGAAGCTGAATTCGTCCCGAGTCAAGGGCGACTCATTTGAGTTCTTTCACTAGAGCTACACGAAGGAGGAGTAATCACTTTTGTCTTAGGATTTGTGCGGACAATCAATCCCAAAATTAGTAACAAAAATCAAAGCACTTTGAAATTTTGGGTAAAGAAGAAATTAAAATGAGGCTGCAAGACCAAAAAAGTCTATTTGTGAAGGCTTAAATCATCATAAATAGAATAATATAATAAAAGCTCATGAGGTAGTAACACATTTGGGTTCAACAACTCATTGAATACGGCTTAAAAAGCGCTCTTTGTGATGGCATATAATTCAACTGGTATAAACTGGTCAGTATTTATCGGCCATTCAAATCCAATTCATGAGACCTTTTTCCCGTTCAAAGTTATTTCCCAGTCAGCACATTGAATATCAGCCTTGGAGAGAATTCCTCTTTCTCGATAGCTTAATTTTCCTACCATAGCAGGAATGGTCCTCAGCTTAGTTTTACCCAATAGAGCAGGAGAGCTAAGAAAGAGTTGCAGTGAACCTTGTCAAGTAACCATTTCATACAACAAATCTCAAGATTCTGCAACAATTTTCCATCTTTTGACAGGGTAAAAGGAAACAAAACAATGGTGGAAACAAAGCTACAAGTGAAAAACTATGTCACAGAAGCAGTAGAAGGAAACAGCATTTACAATGTTATCTTCAACTACTGAATTCACCACTGTGAACATCTGCAGATTTCACAAAACGACCCTTTACACGTTTTCTGGTATCTGCCCTGGCTTTCCTGGACTCATATCGGATGTGTTTATCATATCTGTTCAGCGTTGATATACAAAAATGTCAGTTTCGAAAATTAGTTCAGCTCGGCATATGACGGTTAAGCAAGTGCCAGTATTCAAAGCAATTGTGAGAGAGATTGAGGAAAAGGAGATCTTGCCTGCGATTTTTTCTCTTCTCCTTGTAACGCAACATTGCATTGTCCCGGTTCTGTTGCAATAGCTCCATGTCTGCTTTGTTCACGCTCTTTCTCTTCTCATTTCCTACAACGGAAGGCTGGTCACCAAAATGAATCTCTTTGGCAGTGGCAGTACTGGCTCTTACTTGTGACAGCATGTTATAGCCTGATGTTGTTGGGGTTTGCATTGATGACTGGTGTGAGTTACCTTGCCATTTTCTCGACGACTCCAAGGCATTGCCCAACTGCACCACCACAAGGAAAACTTTTAGCTCCTAACTAACCGAAATGGGGCCAATGGGGTGTTCTTGTGTGCACTATGGTTTGTTTGTGACAGTGCTTGATCCAAAGAAGAAGAATAAGGAAATTAAATGCCAAACAAACCATACATGGGATGGTGAAAACTGTGGAATGTTAGTCGAGGAGAGATCATCATGAGCTGCACAGCAGTTCATGTCATAAAGGTCTTCCAAAACATTTGTACTTGACATAGAATTCTCTTTCATGAGGTTGTTGTAATTCCTTAGCATAAACTCTACATCATTTGCACCATATCCAACCTCTTGGGCCCGGGGCCCTTCATTCTCCTTGGACTTTCCAGAATTAAAATCCCATATCTGCAAGATGCAGGAAAAACTAATGGCAATGAGTAAGTGCTTTTCAGGGAAAGAGAACAAACCAACAACAAGGAACTATGCAGTTTATAGCAAGCATAACATCTCAGTTCTATTATATATCAAGACTTTCAACAAAAGAACCAATTTTTTTTTTTTTTTAAGAAGAAGAAGAAGACGAGAATATTCAAATATGAGACCAAGAAGCACTTACTTAAAAATGATGTTGAGCCCAGTCAAACGCAGTAATATTAAAAATCACATGTATTTGCATTCAGACAACAAGATATTGTGTGCTAAAGTGGGTCACAGGCAAGTGAGTGGAAAGTGTCATGAGCAACAACATCCCTTACCGTTTCTAGTTTCAAGCCAATACCATAAAATCATTTGCAGAGGGCCAGCAGTTTGGCTGCCATGAATACATTTACATTCTGAGGCCAAAATGCTAAATTAGGAAAACTGAAGCTCTCCTACTATGTCATCCCAAAAACGGGTTTAGCTGCATCCATTAATGAGAAATCTGGACTAGCTCAGTTTCTTTTCTCAGCAGCCTACCCAACAAACAAGACTCATCAGCTATTCCTTCCAGTAAACTTCTCCTTCCCTTTATCTAATCTTTACTATGATAGAGCAATAGAATAAGTCGACCTTCCAGTTTCGTGCGCGTTCTAGTTAAATGAGCGACATAGGACTGAAAAGTAATGATTGAACAAAAATAAGGGAAAAAACCAGAAATAGTAAGAAGAAAATGAGGCACCAGAAAAGATCGGAATCGAATAAAAACTTCAAGACTGGAAAAATTAAAAAGCGCAAACTTTGAAACTGAAAATACAAAGAAATGGACAGACAATTGTGGAACAGAGAAATCTTAGGTTAACAAAACAGAACACCAAAAAGAGACGAAAGCATCAAGGAAGAAGAAACACCTGACTGTTCTTGTCGGAAGCGTCACAGTCCCAAAACACATCTTCTCCGACGAGCCGATCACTTTCCCTAAATTCCGCTCCAGGCAACATAAGCAACGAGGTGAAGGGCATGTCCTGCATCGACATGTCCCCGCCGTCGGAAACTCTGCTGTCCCCACTTCCGGGCGGGCCGTTCCTGCTCGGAGTCCCGGGGCTCAATTCGCAGCTTCCTGTCGCCGGCTCAGCCCCGGGTTCGGACATCAGATCGCGCCTGAGCAGCTCGACCAGTTGCAGATATATCACCTGCTTGTGCCGGCCGCAGTTGGGCCCCCGCCTCTTGGTTGGAGGCGGTCCGGCTGACCCCGCGTTGGGCACTTCCAGATGCTCCGGCTTCCATCCCCACCCGGAATCTCCACATGCGTGCAGGGAAGGGTTCTGGTCCGCCAGATCGCACGGATGGTGCGGCGCCGGGGAGGAGCCTCCGGGCAACTTATCGTCGAAATCGAAGCCCCAGTGGGAGGCGAGTTCGAGAGGGGAAGGGCAGCCGGAGAACCCCTCTATCGTGACCCGGTGGTGCGCAGCGGCGACGGTGGAGCTACCGTGGGAATCCCAATCGCAGTCCTGGCAGAGGACGAGGCCGTCGGTGGCGCAGCGGACGGAGACGGGCGCGGCCCGGCAGTTGTCGCAGATCTGGGAGCGGACGTGCTTGAGCGAGAGGGCGTTGGCGGAGTGGACGTGCCGGTCGCAGACGAGGCAGAGCTTCGCCGAGTCGGCCCTGCAGTAGAGCACCGCACTCGCCTCGCCGCAGAAATCGCAAGGTATCTTCTTCTCCATTTCCAAATTCCCCCCAACAAAAAAAAAAAGAAGAACTCGGCTCCGAACCCTTCCAGGAAAAACGAACAAACAACGAAGAGTAAAAGAAAACAGAAAAAACAAACAAACAAAGAAAAAAAAAAACAACAAAAAAACCTAAAACTCTCAGTGTCTGTACCGACTATCGACCCCTTCTCGCGCGATCCAAAGATGGAGGAGAACTTCAAAACCCGAAAACCCGAAAACCTAAAAACCCTCCCAGAGGGAAAACTGGCCATGTGGACATCTCATCTTCTAAATTTATATAGAAAACCGAGAAAGCAGCAGTTCGAAAGATAAAAAATCTGAACGAACACACCCTCTATTTCCAAATTTCTTCGCCCTCCCAATTCCCCAAATTTACTCAGGTTTCGCTTTCCTCGTTTTTCCCCATGGAAGAAGACGTACCGAGCGAAGCTGCCTTCCTCACAGTTCGCACTTCACAAGTTCACAGACGGACGGATAGAGAATGAGAGAGAGAACGAGAGAGTGAAGAAAATGAAAAAAAGTAATAACTTATATAAGCGGAAGTCCGATCCGATGTGGAGGGGTGATATTTCTGATGGGACCCACTTACCCCTAAATATCGTCGCTTTTTCGTTCTGAGCTGGCAAAAAGGCATCGCCTATCTCAGGAGTATTTTAACAAAAAAAAGTCAAAAACACGCCGTCGGGATTTTCACTTTTTTCTCCGTTTATGTCCAATTTTACCCTCCCGAATATTACTCAAACTTGTCCACCTAATAATCAGTTGCTAATCTTGTTAATATTTATTTATTTTTTTTTATTTTTATTTTTTTTTAGAGATTTTATCTGTACCACTGACTAAACCGGATCCTGATAATTAGCTCACGTTTTCCTTACGAAATTATCCATTTTAATTTCTTCAACTAATAGAAATATAAATGTAAATAAACCGTTAAAAAAAAATTACCTCGAAAATTGTAACCGTACCTACACGTGAGTCTCATGGTTGCGAGTTGTCAGGATTACAAAGTCCCGAGGTCACGGAGACGCTTTTTGGTCATTCATAACTCATGGGGAGGGGGATGGCAACCATGGCAACCATGGCATCATGCCGGTGTCAGTTGGGACTTTTTCGAATGATTTTCAAGATATTTGAACGAGTGCGTGTCACGGAAAGTGGGGGCCCCGAACAAGTTCCCGTGCCGAAATTACACGTGTTGACTTCTTTCCGGTACCCACACAACTTGTCCGGAGTCCGGACCCACTTTTTTTGTTACCGTAGACTTGGGAATTCTCGAGTTTGACTCGGGCCTAACTCGGCTTTTCTCTTCTTCAGTTGTTGTTCCGCGAGGTATACGGAAAATAAGAAAATAATAATAATAATAATAATAATAATAATAATAATAATAATAATAATAAATAATGAAAAAAAAGAAGAAGCAAGAAGAACCAAAAAAAAAAAAAAAAAAAAAAACGAGGGAAAAAAGGAGAGTGCGAACAGAATTTAGTGAGATCCTGCGAATCACCGGCTGACAGACACATTATCTGTTGCGTACGTAGCCACTCCCTTTTTCACAGGCAAGTTATTTCTGGAAACCTGGGCCCACCCATGCACACGTGTATATATATATTGGAATGAATCCCGATCCATGTTTAACAGTTATATGACCAAGTTATTTGAATAATGGGGTCTCTAATAATTGAGATTAACAAAAACCACACTCTAGTAAACATGTGACGTTGCTCCTTTGAAAATCATTTTGCAACTCTTAACCATGATCAACGAGGTCTTAATCGAGCCATCATTTCCCGCTTAGAACCTTTCCACATGCATAAGGTGCAATTGCCCGTTAATTGTAATTTTGAGTATTTACCGTGTCATACTCATCTATCGTAATGTATTTATTGCAAAGCGTACGTGTCTAAATGGAGCCAGATTGGACCACTTCATCGATTGGATTTTGATTCAGCTGCTGCTGAAAAAAAAAAAAAGACATCCAAGAATGAAGATAAGTCAATAATAATAATAGGATAATTATAAATCTCCAGCCATATCAATCAACATTAAATTCAATTTTGTCTCGATTTAATTTTTTATTTTTTCTATAGAATAAAATAAGGTTAGTAGCATGAGTACAAATGGACCCATTACTACTTTTGGCATTACTTTCCCTTTTCAAAACCAGGAAATCTCTCTCTACTCGCTACAGTGAGTGAGGTCACACTTATAAGCTTAAAAGCTAATTATAGAAAGTGATTAAGATAATGAGCTAGGTATAACACTTAACATGCGTTCGTGTTGTGCAACATGAAACGCCCTTTCTTAAGTAAATGGATAAATATATTTTAATCTAAATATAATATATAACACATCAAACAAATCGTTAAAAAATGAAAGAAATTTACTAATATACCCCTCTTATTCGGGTACCCTTACCCTACCTTTGATGTTTATTTAAGATTATTAGTTTTTTAATACAATCCCAGTGACTTCTCTTAAGGTGAAGAGACGTTAGGGGTAATGTTGGTAGGATGGAAGATCAATCATCTTATCCCTTATTTTTATACATTTTTACTTTTTGGGGACAATTTCTTTTATTTTTGTAAAACAATGTTTACAAGTTACATTTGTAGTATCACACGCATAGTATCCGTGAAAGGCATTACTTTCCCTTTTCTATGTGTAGCCCCGTAAGAAACCCACCCACCCGCATCCTCAATTGCCAATTTACATATTTATTGTTTATTATAATAAATAAAATAATGGACCTTGAATAAAAAAAGACAATAAAATGATATATTGTTTGTTACATATATTGTTGTCCCAAAAATTATATTTTATATATGTGTGATCATATGAAGACAAATGAAATAATTACCATTTTAGGTTTTAGTTTCCTTTTCTCACAAAAATTTGATACGTAGGGTTATTAATAAAAATAATCAAGATAATGAAAAAGGTTGATACTTGAGTATCATGAGTTAACTTATTAATGTATTTTTGAGTCAAATCCCAATATCTAAGTGGTAAGAGTACGGGGCTAGTTAGATCAAGACCTTATTTTAATTGGAGACCCAACTTTTTTATTTTTGAGTACTAAGGTTGTTATGGCACGAAGATAAGACTTAATTTGATTTTACGGAGAATTATGACTCATCGACTGATTATTGCTTAAATATCGAGCCATGGTAAAAAATGCGGGGATGAAAATACCTCTCACTTTAATCTTTAAACTGGTTTAGGCCTAGGAGTTGCATAACATATTAGTCAATGGTCTATAACATGTTATTATGTTATGTATAATTAACTTTTTCGTTTTATATAACTTACTAGTCAGTGGTATATTTTCACGTGGTTGAGGAGTGTTTGGTAGGGGTGTAAACGGTATATAAATAAAACGGAATAGGGTTATTTTGTATACGATTTATTAATAATTAGTATAACGATGTACGGTATAAACGAAATAATTAAAACGTTATTCCATATATTGTTTATCCATTTATTTATCGTACGGTATAACGGGTAATCTAGTAAGAAATGGAATAACGATGAAAAGTTTGTAAAAGTAAAAAATAATGAAATATATTGATAATTTATATTTAAATTTAAGGATAATAATATTTTAAAGTGGAAAAAATCATCGAAAGAATATTACATAATTTAACAAAATGAAATAACTTGGACAGTAATTTTATGAAGGTATATCATAAGAAATTTTCTATAAATATATGACAAATTACTAATATACCCTCCTTAATCGAGTAAATGGATAATCGGAATGACCTTATTCTTCCATTTATTATATGGTATACAGATAAATTATTTACCCATTTATTAATCAAAATAAAAATTCCATATACCTTCCATTTAGTAAAAGGCATAACAGTAAACAATAATCGGGTAAAATTGACACCCCTATGTTTAGCTATACGAAGTTGGTATAAAATATTAGTTAATGGTGAATAACATATTATTATATTATACATAACATACTTTATTGAAATGAGCGACGTGTTGCTTTAAGTGGTCGTCGCCATTGAATTGTTGGAACTTTGGGCCATGATAGCCGAACGCCATGGGGATGTTCTGTATCCTCTGCGTGTACGGCTTTCGATAGGCCACCGACTTGCTTTCGCCAGAGCCGTTTCTCATTGCGCGGTTGATGAGTTCAGTCACTGCATCTAAGGTGAGGGCAGCCGGTTATGCTTCGGCTTGACCTCTGCGAATGGCTATCGGTGTGACGGGCGGCAGTTCGTCGTCAGAGACAATATTTTCTCGCGGTGTAGTCGCCTGGTTTCGGTTGACCTCTTGAGAAACGCCGCCGGTATTGTTCGTGGCCGTACCCATTTCGAGCCGCTCCATGATCCTTGCGATCCGGAGGTCGCAAGCTGCGAGTTGCGCGTCTTTGATGCGCAGTTGCTCGCTCTGTTCTTTAACTACAACCTGCATTTCGGCAAGTTGCTTTTCTATTGTTTTGGCTGATGTCGTCATTGCGGCTACTCTATCGGTTGGAGCCGCGGGAGAAGTTGTCGTCTCGGAACGAAGTGGAGATGACTTAATTGGTGACCATGCTGGCGAACTGGCCATCGGTGTCTGTCGGTGTGGGGAAGACACGGGTGACCTATTGGCTGCGGCGGTCAGTGCTGCCAAGAGGTCGTGAGAAAACGTCACGATCTGCGACTTGCCCCCTGTCGTTGTTCTAGGCAAGGTTGAAGTCGATATTGGGTTCCTTGCTGCTACGGAGGAAAAGGTTGTGTCTTCGTGTTGCTCCTATCGCCAGACCATGGTTGATACGATCGAGTCCCTACGTGAGGGTGGCGATTGAGTAGGACTGACCATCGGACTGTGCGTCGGTGGTGTGGTGTTGACGGGCAAGTAGGTCAGCCTATTTGCTGTCGAGATCATTCTGACCGGTGCGACGACCGTTTTGGTGAAGGCCGTGGTAGCCTGTGGTTGGTAGACGGCACTTGGACGGCGCACATCTAGCATGAAAGGAGCCTCTCCAGTGAACAAACTTCTGGCCAATGCCCTTGTCACTAGGCGACTGGCCGGTGGAGGAGATGGAACGCGGATGTTGACCGAAGAAGTGGCCGCTGGTCCGCGAGCTCCTGTTGCTGCGGTCGAGCTTGCGCCCGCGGCGAGACGTGAACAAGCAGAGCTCGAACTAGCAATTTGGTCGCCTTTGTTGTTGTTGTTGTCATTGTTGCCGTTGTTGGCGTTGCTGGCCATGGTTGAAGGTTTTTTTTTTTTTGAACGGAGAAGGAGATGAGAGGTAGGAAATGTCCCACCGGGCGTGCCAAATCTGTTTCACCAAAAATCCGCCGGTCCGCGAAGGGGCGCGACCGAGAGAGTAATTCGATTATATCAGAATATTTGTGTTACAATTTGTGTTTGAATGTCAAGGAATGCGAGTACAATCTCCTAGGCTTCCTCTGATTCGATCTCCGTGTAAATTTGGTGAAGTTTCGGCTTCTGGCGAGAACGTCGAAGTTTGAGTTCTGGGAACGAGTGTGCACGAACTGTTGTGGCTTTGGTTGGTCGGACGGAAGTATTTGTGTTTCGCGTGTATCGACTTGTGACGTTGTCGGCGAACGTGTAGAGCTGCTTCGGTCGAACTGTTGAACGACGAACTGCAATTTGCTGAACTTCTTAGGTTCGGAAGAGTTTATGCGCGAGAATGTGGCTCGACACAGGATTTCTCTTCACGAAGGATTTTTTTATCTCCATTTTCGAACCCTTGCGACAGAACTTTTCTGGCTATTTGTAGCCGATTTTGTGCAGTTAATGGGGGGTTTTCCTTGGAATGGGGATCACGATCCCCTTTTGGCTGTAGTTATTGAGATGGGAGGAGGACCAGGAGCTCCTCTGCTGGATCCCACAAATGTGGATCTTCTTGTCTTTTTTTCTCGGCTTCTTCGGTTGGTGACCAGACATGGTCGTTTAACTGTTGAGGAGGCTGAGGTGTAATTTGGATGCTGACTGGTGATGACTCGATAATTTATTGCTGATTGGGGCAGTGATTGTGTTGATGACGCATCGGTGCAGATGGGTCTTGCGATGGGTTGCGGCAAGAGGCTTTGAACATCAACGGAGCCTACCCACAACAATCGTTTAACGGATTGATGGGCGTTTGGGCTCGTCGAAATTGGGCTGATCGCATTTTAGTGTATACAACTTTGTATATATTTAATATTTTTATAAAAAAAAAATATTGGTTGTTATAGTTAAATGGGCCGAGCCAATAAGAGCCGGAGTGGTCTCCGATTATGGTTCATCGGGTTGGCCCGACCAATTCGATCTGGTTTTTAAAACATAGGTTAAACTCAATTATCCTCAAACTTTGGTAAGCACAAATCGAAATTGTCCCAACTAAATATTAATTATATCATAAATAAATAAATTAATACCATACGCATGCATGTACATAGAAATAAGTAAGGCAAGAATTTCGTTTGCGATTATTAAAGTATCCTAATTAGATTCTTTCATTGAATTATCATATTTAAAAATACGATATGTGATTTCAATTTCCTAGTACTGAGATTTCAAACAGTAAACATTACAAACCCCAATTAAACTTGTCATGGTGTCATAATTATTGCAATTACCATAACTTCCTCGTTACATTAAGGTTGGCTGTGTATATATATATATATATATATATATATATATATATAAAAGATCTCTTACACGTAAGTCTAAGAATTTTTTTTTTTTTTACATGCATTTTTTTAAAGAATAAAAGTCGAGTCATTATCATAAAGGTGAGAGGTATTTTTGTAAAATGTGAATAAAGTTAAAATTATTTTTACAAAAAATACCCTTTAATCATTTTTTAAAAAGTGAATGAAGAAAAAAAATTCCTACACACGTGTACGTGTAGGGTAGCCGCCCTTATATATATATATTGAAAATCAAATATGTATTGCAGATTCCAAAATGCATTACAGATTTTAGGTCATGTATCAGATTGTATGAGCCCGCCTGACATGGGTAGAACAAGATCCACTAAAGGGCTTTACTAAAATAAAATTATACTTCTAACTATTAAGTTATTAATCCATCCAATAAATTGATAATAAAAACAAATAAATCAATATTTTAAAAACCAAACCAGTCATCCAACCGGCGCTATGTCTGGTTTGTAATTTTATGCTAGTTTGTAATTTTATAACAGGGTCGGACCGTGAGTAGGATAGGTATATTTGTCATAAAATATAAAAATCATTTTAGTAACATTCATACATAAATCATAATTTTGGCAAAAATTCATCAATAATTCATCTTTTTTCTATTATGAAATGACTCCCGCTCGATGAGTTCGGCTGAAACCCAAGTTGACTTGTGGGCTCGGCCATTTTGACGTAAATTTGCAAGAATATGGAAAAGCCAAAGGTAGAACCCAATATAGGTTTAGGGTTTTGGATTTTATTAAAATTTTTAAGTTTTTATTATCCAATATTTTATCTTATGCAAATAAGCAACTAATTATATTTGGATTTTCGGTTTTTTTTTTTTTTTTTTTTTTTTTTTTTTTTTTTTTTAAATAACATCAATCTAAAGTGAAAATAAAAATAAAAATAAATTATAAAATATTTTTTATAATTTTTTAGATTTATTGATTCAACTTGTTTTCTTTTCCAATTCTCCCACAAAATCATTCTAACTTCATTCAGCCTTCAGTTTTTCCTGATTTTTTCCTTTTTATCATCTTCCTGAATGATGGCCTGGTTTCCTATTCATTAGGTCAACAACTTTGAGAAGAGGCTGGACAGTAGTATCATTATCAGAGTCTGCAATTGACATGCAATTGTAATCTGCTTGAAAATATTTTTTAATTTCTCATTTGCAAGCAACTGCAAAATGAGTTGGGATTCAGTTCACAGGGTGTTTCAGATGTACCCTCATCTGCATGCTATACCCAATTCATAGGTTGCTGTTATATGCATCTTCTCTCTTGTTGTTTGGACCAAATTAATGGTCATCAATGAAAAATCAGGGGAGAGATATCCAGGATAGGATCACAATCAAATACTCGAATTAAAAATCAGTTGTTTTTCAATGGATGCACCCTTAGATTAGATACAAATCGTGTAACAGTCTGGATGCACCCTAAACCCTAAACACTCAAGTTTGGACGGCTGGATTTGCTGAAGAATGTTATTATATGCAGGTAATGCTTAATTAAGATTCAAGATTCATGGGTTTCAGCATTGCACTGAACCCAACTCCACGATGAATCTGATTTCAGTAAATCCAACTTCAAGTTTGAAAATGCAGATGGTGAATAAATAGATTCAGGCAGGAGGCAGCTACGAGGAACAATGCAAGACTATCTATGGAGCTCTAATGCAGGATTTAACTTTTCAACCAGATTCAGCATAGGAAGCAAAAGATACGGCTGACTCTAATCAAATCTGCTTCAAATCTGCTTAGAATGGCAAAAGAAACAGTGGTATGTGTGAGTAGCAACATGGGGGAATGGTATTCTTCCTTCATGATAACTAATGACTCCAAACGATAATCAGCATACAACTAAATGGCCTCAGTTCTACCCCAGTCCAACTCTCCTCACATTCACAGAGTGCTTGAAGAAAGATGAGAGTAAGAGATAATAATAAGTCAATGCGAACCATGGACAGCAATTACAAATTTTTATTAGCAAGTCCTTGAAGAACATCACAAGCTCATGAAAAGAACTATATAAATTACAACTACATCTAGCTGAAAGAAAACTTCTATAAACCATACATATACAGTAGAAACTCAATTTACCTCCATGGCTAGCTCCTAATATCTTCATTCATAGAAAGGTATGAACAACAACAAAGGGTAAAGAATGTCAACAATGGAGTATATACGAGTGTACATATGGTTCAAAACCTGACCTTGTTCCTCTCTCAAGTTCTTGTGAATACACCCCACAGCTTTCCCCGGCCAAGATTTTCCAGAAGCCTCTTGGCACCTTCAATCTCCATCTCTGCAAGTTTCTCCAAGTAACGGCAGGCCCCGGAAGCCAGCATCCTTTTCTTGCTCTTCTTACACTGTGAAACAGAAAATAGCAAAGCAATTACATGTTTCTTGTCCAGATTCTGTACTGAAGGGTCAAGAAGCTGAACCGCAGTTTCTACGCCCCTCTCTTCTTTCCTAAAGATCTTTCTATTGCCTATGTATGTCAGAAGCAGGGAAACTGCCTTGGCTGCTGCTTCTTTCTCTTCTACTGCCTTGGCTTCAAACATCCTGGCAAGAGGTGGAATACAACCGGCCTCACCCATCTCCTTTCTTGTTTTCATGGTAAATGCCATTTCATAGACTGCTTTGGCTGCAGCAGTCCGCACGGTTGAGACCCCACAACTGAGGACCTCGACTAACCTAGGAATGAACCCAGCAGTGATTAGAAGCTCTGCAATAGATTTACAGGAACCCAGGTTCCTCAACAGAGCTACAGCAATTTCGTGGTTTCGGGTCCATGACGCCCCATCCCAGAAGTTCTTCAAACACTCAATACAACCTTCCCTGACCACCATCATCTTCAGGTTCTCATCCTCCCCAGAAACCAAATTTGACAAACACCCAATTGCGTTTTCTTGAGCCACTTGGGTCCCAGAGGCCGCAACCCCAATTAGAACAGGGATGGCACTTTCTTCAACAAAATTAGGAACAATGTCAGGGAAGCCAGCCAGATTCCGCAAAACACCAGCAGCCACAGCCTGTGATCCCGGCGTGCCAGCCAGGCAGATCTCCAGAAGAGAGGAAATCCCACCGCGGCACCCAATCGCACGGGCATTTTCCTTGGAAAAGCTCAGAGCTTGGAGGGCTACACATGCCTTCTCCTTAGCAGGCCCGGTGCCGGATTCAATTACCCGAAGAAGATGGTTCAAAAGCAAAATCCCTTCAGCAACTAAGACATGTTTGCTGCTCTCCAGGACGGAGACTCTAGCTATTGCAGAAACCGCCTTTTCTTTTATCTCCACAGAGCTCGAGTCAAGCAATTTTACAATAACAGGAACTGCTCCTTGTGCCACAGCAATCAGAACGTTTTTATCGTCCTCATTAAGCAAACTGAGAAGAGAATCAATGGCGGAGTTTTTAGACTCTGAATTACCTATCTGTAGCCGGGTGATCAAGTTTCGAGCCTCAATCCGCACGGCCTCGCGGCGAGGCCCCGGGAAGAGATGGGTCTCACGAAGAACTCCACTTTTAATGAGCACATCCGCGTCGCGGATATGCTGATCGAGCCTGGTCGTAACAGAGTCGAGGTTGCTCTGGGTCTGAAGCTTCCCGACGGGAGGATCAGACGTTTGGCAGAGAAGGGCGAGGGAGAGTGCATCCGACAAGGTCTGAGAGAGGGCTTTGAAGAGGTCGGATGCAAGAGGGTTCGAAGAGAGGCTTGGGAAATCTGAGAGATCGGAGAGAAGGGTCGGCAGCAGTTGCAGCTTCGATTTTATCAGGGACCATTTTCCTTTAAACGCCTGGATGTTGGGGATTTTCGAGATCAAAGAAGCGTAGAACTGATTGCAGAGCTGCGGATAGTGATTCTCTGGTTGTTTCATGGTGGGGATCCCTGCTTCGAGACTCCGCTGAAACCTGAGAGTAAACGTCAGGCGATACAAAAGAGAAAATCACAATAGAATTACAGCTTTTCAACGAGACTGAACGAACGGCCTTTTGGTAGAGAAAGCAAAAAGAAGACAACAGAAGATTACAGCGAAAAGTTCACGGTTCCGCCATCTGAACAGATGGAAAAGCGAATACCAATTAAAATCGGCGAAAAGAAATTGGGTCTTTGTTCCAAAGTCCTAATCAAGGAAAAAAGGAGAAAAAAAAAAAAAAAAAAATCTGGGTCTTGAAGAACGCGTTACTGGGTATCCAAAAATCAACGAAGCGGCGCGACTGATGAGAATGAGTGATATCAGAGCTTGCTTTGCTTTCCCCTAGGAGTGTTTCCTTTCCTGGGAAGAGGAAGAGGAGAAGACGCGAGGAAAGCCCTCATTGAAGAGGGAATCTGGAAGAGCGTGACGATCAAATGGGGCTGTTTGAGTAACTCCAAGACAGGAATCTATGAATTATGCAGTTGGGATATGTCCATTCATCGATTTGAGTCAATACTTTAAGAGAGAGAAAGAGACTGACATGACACTCTACTGGAAGCGAGACTGATCTTGCATGCACTGTAACACACGGCCACCAGCACTGCAGGGAAGAAATGGTAAACTAGTCCAGTTGACAATTTTTCTTTTCTTTTTTTTTTCCCTGAAATTTAAATAATATTTTTTGTATTCTTTTTACTCTAATAAAAATTACTCGTTCACATTTTCATTCTAAAGATGCCGAAGAAATTATAATTTATATGTAATTTCAGTCTGTTATATAATTATTATAAGGCTCAGTCTAATAAGTTAATAATTTCCAAATTATATATAATTTAGATGAAATAATAATTCTTAACGGGTAATTCTCTAGGTTACATATTGGGAAATAAAGACTGTGTCTCTCTTCCTGAACCAACAACACCATAAATGAAGATTCTTCCATTTTTATTTTTTCTATTTTTGCTTTGACTCCCTCATATGACTCCTTGCCCTATTTAAATCCTACCCAAACCCAAAAGCATATATTTCTTGCTTCATTTGCATCAATCTTGCCAACCCAAGATGCCATTTCTGTACTATAATAAGCTCTAAGTTAACATGGCATCTCTATATAAATCCAAACTCCAAAGAATAAACTAACCCTAATCCCACTCGCCTATTGATAAAACCAAAGTTTTAATAAAAACCGAACTAGCCATCAAACCGGTAGTATGTTTGAACCGGCTGAAACCGGGTTGGACCAATGGTACAACCATTGTATAATTAATGCAACTGGGTCGAACCGGCCGGTTTGGTTCCGTTTTCAAAACACTGGATAAAAAAAAAAAAAAAAAATTATTCATTCTTATACGCATGGTCCACTACAGGATAGATGATTAGTGATGCTGGCCGTCCTGCAAAATGTTAATTAGGGAATAAAAAAGTTAATGTATCAATCTCCATCAGTCTCAATACACAATACCAAACTCTCTATCTAACAATGCATATTTTAAGACCCTTTGAAATAATTAATAGTAGTTCTTTCTATTCCATGCAATTATTTTATGTGATTGGTGGTTAGAGGCTTTCATGGTGGGTTTGTACATTTAAATGAAGTCTTATACTTTATTGTGACAGAGCTTGATTGATTCCAATTCCCTTCCCCTGTTTGGGATAAGAGAAGGTCCCTCCTGGCTGGGCCAAAAATGCTTTTTAGTTGCATTTGAAACTGGAGATAAATTAATAGCCGGTACTGTTTCCTATTGATTTTTTCCCTCCTGCTGGGGTACAAAACCTGGACGTAATAGAACCATAATGATCTTGATAGCTAACAGAAAATTAGTCCAAAGTGAAAAGTTTTTTTCCTACTTATTGTAGTAAAAATGATAGAAAAAGCCTAATGTATAAGAATTAAAAGTTATTAAGTTATTTTTAAGTTTTTTTATTAATTAATACATTATTCTCCCATTAATTAATTAGTTTGGTTTAGTTGGCAAAGACAGAATGAAATATTAATTTCAGATCTTAATATCGACCTATTCGAAACAAAGTATTATTGGATACGAAGTTATGCCCCGGCCAATACAGGACAATTAACTTAAAATGTTAATTACTTTTATTGCCCAATACTTATTAGATTTTGAGCTATCGGATACGTATTAGAAATCCGATGCGAGCAACCTTGCTTAATATCTTATGGATGCCGAGGGCCGTTTAAGTGTTAAACACAATATGTACTCTTCTTTTGTCAGCTGCAATCTCTTCTCAATGCATGAGAGAACAAGGAAAGTGATTATGTGAATCAAGTTGGTCATAAAGAAGTAAATGAAAGGATTATTGAAACTGTAAGGTCCCAGACTCCGAGGCAGAGAGAGAGAGAGAGAGAGAGAGAGTGGTGCGGGTCCCTGGGAAAGCAGCTGAAAGCCATGAAAAGAAAGCTCAGCAGAAACTGGGTCAGGCTGGCCGGCATCCGCGAGACCAAATTCCTCGACTCCATTCCCCACTCTGCAACCCTAGAATTAATCCAAAAGGACCAAAACCCAGCAACCAAAGGCACTGCCTTAACGATCTGTCCAAATCTCCAGTCGACAGCAAGATATGTATGTTGATCATGTCCTCGAAAAGTTGTAGGGTGATCAGGATTCCAGGACTCATATATAAGTCGCATCTCTAAAACCGCATAAAATACAAGATCACGGATTACTGGGTTAGTGAAAAGCAGCTCACTAGCTAGGAGAAGATGGGCGAGCTGAGAAGACGGCTTTGGTTTTTCTATTGTAAATTTGTAACACGGTAACAGTCTCTAGTTTTCTTAGTAGAGATGAAAAGTGGAGAATGGTAACAGTATCTAGTTTGTAGTTTTCTTGTAAATTTGAAACACAGGTTTCTTCTTTTCAAATGCTTGCAACTTTCTCAAAAGTAAACGAAGAGGGGAGAAACAGTGCATTCAAAATGGGAACGACGTGTAGGTACCCCCGGCCCATATCCGGTCCCAATAATGCAAGGTAAAATGGTATCATCGACAAAAACAAGTTTTAAGGATTGTGGTCAGACAGATTATATGGGAATAAACATTACCATCTTACTATAGATTTATTCCCATTATATTAGTGCAATTCAGGTTAATTAATCCCAAACGAATAATTAATAACCCCTGCTCGAGGTCTTCCTTTTTATCTTGGCAAAACTCCATCTCGGCCAATTTCATATCAATAAAATTTGATCGTGATAATTAACTATCTCCTATTGCGAGCTATTCCTTCATGCATGGGACTCGTCGATGACACAATCACTCCTTAATTTGTTCAACAAAATTCTTTTGAGCTTGCTATATATAGTCAATGCAGACTACTTACTACGGTACTCCATTGAGTGAATGGTCTAGAGCGCGCTGGATCCTTCCAACCTTATCCAGTGTTGCACTCTTGGCTTGTTCATGGCCTCTGAGATGTGGCAGAAAACTAGAAGACATTTATGCGTCTACTAGATAAGTGCGCCTAATCATTTTTTATTCAATTAACCTTCAAATAATTCGTTGCAACAACGTCCATGGCTGGCTATCTAGCTAGGGATGATCAAGGCCATCGTCACGACCTCAATTGCAGCAGCTGCCCAGCGGCAAGCCAATGCGGCCTCCTTTGATGGGTCGCATGACTTAGTTTGGTATACTAATTTTGGTGCCTCTCATCACTTCTTCCTCATACATTCTTCCTCTTCTCCTTCTTCCTCTGTTCTTTATTTTCTCTTCTTCCTCGTTTTTCCTTTTCACCTTCCTCCTTCCTCCTTCCTCCTCCGTTCGTCGTATTTCTCCTTCTATTCTTCTCTTCTCCCCCTCTTCTCTTTCTTTCCTTCTTTTCCATCTTCCTTCTCCTTCTTTCCTTTCTCTACTGGCTCGAACGGGTTCGAGCTTGAGCTCGAGCTCGGTATTTTTGAGTGAGTTTGAGCTCGAACACAGGGTTGGAGCTTGAACCCGAGCTCGAGCCCGAGCTCGAGCCCTTGGTCTTGAGTTCGAGCCGAGCTCAAACATAGGCATGTTCGGGCTCAGCTTGGCTCCATTCCATCCCTAGTCTATTTTGTGTGTTTTCCTTAGATACTATTCTATTTACAAAGTTTTTGATAGTCTTGATGCCAAAATCGATTGTGTCTATATCTTTTGAAGTGCGATCTTCCACAAAAACATCTTTCCACTTCAACTTTTCAACTCTCTTGAATGGCGCAAAACAATGCAAGGTGAATTCAATGCTTCATTAGCTAACAATACATGCATGTGTCTCCCCCTCAGGGGTGTCGACCCATTGGCTGTATTGTTCCAGATTAAAATTAAATCCGTGGTGGCAGTGAACATTACAAGGCCAGACTCATTGTCAAGGGGTTCAACAAAAAAGAAGGGTTTGATAGCTTCAAAACATTCAGTCATGTTGCTAAACCTATCACTATTTGGACTATTCTCACTTTGGTAGCTGAACAAAAGTGGAGACCTGTCAACTTGATGTGAATAATGCGTTTCTCAATGGGAGTTTGCAGGAAGCTCTATACAAGGAGCTACTGGATTTTATAAATATGAACCAACCAGAAGCACTTTGTCGACTTCAAAAGTTGCAATGGACTCAAGCACAACCCTAGAGCTTGGTGATAGATATTGCATAATTAACACATAATGCAATTCATATAAACACATGATTACAGTTTAATAGATGTGTCCCTTTCACCATCGTGTAGAAAAAATGATGTAATCATCAAATATCCTTTTACAAGTGATTAACGTGCTCCCTTCAGCCATACTGGTTATTAATTAGCTTACCTCACTGGTAAGACCATGGAGGTATTTATAGGGAACCTTTACAGAGGGATATGCTGGCCATTATTCCCTGTATTAAACTCCCAATAGGACTTAAACCCTAGAAGTGAGCCCCACACTCAATATAGTCATGAAAATTTTAATTCGATTAAAACATTATTACTCTTTTCGAAACTATGAAATCCAACAATCTCCCACTAGGTTTCAAAATCATTTAAAACAAATCGATCTTTGAAATCACTTCAAACCAGACCACGATTGAATAAAATCAAACCATGACCAAAGACATTACCTCAAGTCCATTAATATATATGTGCAGTTAACCTAGCATACACAAAATCAATTTGTGAAACTCAAGGCCGGGGAATCAACCATATAAGCATTTGTCCAGTTTAGCGGTCTCTACTCATAACATACTCAAAACCTGAGGAGCTCCGGGTAAAACTCTATACCAGTTTTGAGTATTAGCCCAACCCAAAGGCCTGAACAATTTTTGACATCCAACCAAACCTCCTATCGAGACCCTTTTGTATACACATGACAGTGTATACCTAATATATAGGAAAGTTGGGCATCAAGGCAATCAATTGTCTATAGCATATTCAAAACTTGAGGAGCTCAGGGTAAAGTTCTATACCAGCTTGAGTAGTAGCCACTAAAGAAACTCTGCCTATTCAGTTCCATAGCTCAAAATATTTAAAAATTCAACCATACCCCTAATAAGACCTCATGTATACATATCCAAGTGCATACCTACTAGGGAAGTTGAACCTCAAGGCATCAAATGAGTACTCACAAAATCATAAACAACATCCAGAATCAAACAAAATTGATTTTCATTCCATGGTATTTAAAAATTCATATGTCATGACCTAATAATAAAATCAACAATGAGAGCATAAAACTAACTATTGCAAGTTTTACATCAAAATTCTCCCACTTGGTCTCATTACATATCAAAGAAAATAGAAATGTTCTCAATATGGCCATTACAACATGTTACAGACAAAAATTTAGTAAGTGGATCAACAAGTTGTCCTGAGAAGAAATCTAGCAGACAACAACATCTTGTTTCTTTAGCATATCTTGAATGTAGTGGTATTTTTCTTCAATGTGTTTTGTCTTTGAATAACATATTAGATATTTTTTAATAGGAATAGCAGAAGTGTTATCACAACATATCTGTATCGGCCACTCCATACAAGTCACTACATGAAGATTCTGAAAATATTTCATAATAAACAACTTCTCGAGTAGCTACATACTTAGGTTCCATGGTTGATCACACTAAACAATCTTGTTTTTTACTCTTCCAAGAAATAACACTACCTCCAAACATAAAAGTAAAGACAAAAGTGGACTTTCGAGTGTTAACACACCCTTGATAATCATAGTCAAATAACCTATCAATTCTAACCTCTTTGTCTTAAAAGGCAATGCACATGATTTAGTCCTCTTTAAATAACAAACCACCCATTTTATCCCTTCCTAGTGACTTAAACCCATATCTGCTTGAAAAATGACTAAGAACTTCCACAATATAAGCAAGGTCTACTCTAATACACATTAAAACATACATACGACTACCCGCAGCTAAAGCATGAGGATATCTTGTCTCATCTAACTTATCACAGAGTTTAGATGGACAATCCTTCTTGCTCATTTTTTTTGTAGCGTCATATGAAACTTTTCCTGTAATACAATTAGTTATAAGGAAAAACAGTATCAATGTATCTCTCTTGAGATGAACTGAGCTTTCTCAAATACCTATCTCTTTGAGTTTTATTCCGAGAATGTATGACACTTCTCCAAGATCTTTCATCTTAGAAGTTTGAAATAACCGCTGCTTAATTTCTAGCAAGAACTTCACATAATTCCTTGTTAGGAGGATATCATCTACATATAAGGTAAGGAAGACAATCTGGTCTCCCACAATTTTAACATATATACAATATTTTTTTGAATTCTGTACAAAACCATATGCTCTTTAGGTTCCATTTATATCTCTTCATCAAGGGTTCCATTAAAAAAAGTTGTCTTTAAATTCATTTGAAATAACTTATAATCATATATAAAAAGCTATTAAAGATAGAATAATTGCTCTTATGGATTGAATTCTAACAATAGGGGAAAAAGTCTCCTCATAATCTATTCCATACTGATGAGTGAACCTTTTAGCCACTAATCGAGCTTTGAATTTTTCAATTTTTCTCTTGAATTTCTTTTCCTTGTGAAAATCTACTTGCGCTTTATGGGCCTAATTGATTAAGGTGCATCCGCAAGTTTCCAAACTTGATTTTTCTTACAGATGCAAGTTTTTTTTTGTATTATTTTTTTCTACTCATATGCATCTACGTTAGCAACTACTTCCTCATAAAAGTAAGGATCAGAAAGATCCTCATTAAGTCTCATCCTCTCATAAGATTCGCCATTGCATATGCATAAAACTCTGAGGATCTCAAAATTTCACTAGGTCTTCTTTCCATAGTTCTTCTTCTTATCTCTTCAGGATTTTCCTTTTGCTTTCTGGAAGATGTATTATCAATACTTTCATGAGGAACTTCAACTTGATTAGATTCTTCAATTTCCTCTAAATTTGATTTTTCATCCAAATACTCATCACAATCAAATATGTTCTCAATGAATCTAACATGCATACTCTCACTAATTACTTTCTTTTGGGTCATACAACCAATAACCTTTAGATAATTCTAGATACCCAACTAGTAGACATTGTTCTATTTTTTGTTTTAACTTATCTCTTGGCTTAGGAATTAATACATGTGTAACACATCCCCAAACTTTTAATTGTTTGAGACTAGGTTTCTTTCTTATCCAAGACTCATATAGGGTAGTTTCAACCAATTTAGAAGGAACTCTATTCAAAATATGCACTGATGACAACAATGCTTCCCCCCAAAACGATGTCGATAAATTTGCAAGTGACATAATTAATCTCACAATTTCCATGAGGGTTTTATTTCTTCTCTCAGACACTCCATTTTGTTCCGAGGTATGAGGCATACTAAATATATGAACTATTCCATTTGACTTACAAAATTCAGAATGTAATTCTGAACAATAATCTCCTCCTCTATTAGTGTGAAAGGTTTTAATTTTTCAGCCAGTTCAATTTTCTACCTTAGATATCTGTAATGATTCTACAACATCATTTTTTCGTTGTAACAAACCTTGAATAGTCATCAACAAAAGTAATAAACTATAAGTGTCTATTTTGAGTTTTCGTACTCATAGGTCTACAAATATTTGAGTGAATAAAATCAGGGATATTTTCTACTTTACAAGCTTTAGATGGAAAAGGTAGTTTTTTCATTTTTCTAAAAATACAACTTTCACAAAAAGGGACTAATTTTCAAATAAATTATCCAATAATCCCTATTTTACCAACATTCCAATTCTATCATTATTAATGTGACCTAATCGAAGATGTCATAGATATAATTTATTTGAAACTATATAACAAGAATTTGTCATTTGATACACGACATTTTCACACATCTGTACTTAATTGATACTTATCATTCTTTCGAAATCCATGCAAAATCACATCACCATCTTTGAGCATAACAAATTTTTTAGTACCAAAATAAAATGTGAATCCTAGTTTTTCCAAAGAAGCAACAAATAATAAGCTTAATCTTGTAGAGGGAACATACAAATAATCCTTTAAATAAAAATAGTTATTATCATCTAATTTCAATATATAAATTCCTACTCCTTCCATGACAACTTTGTCATCATTTACCCATGTAGATAAAACTCGCCCTATCATCAATTCTTCTTATTTCATTGAATCCCTACAATTCATTTGACAAATGAATAGTAGCACCTAAATTAGCCTACCAACTAACAGGTTTAATGTAAACAACACAAGTTTACACATTCCTGTCCTTGAATGTCCATTCGATTCCAGAAAAGGGAATAATAGCCTTGAGTGTATTCATGTGATTTGGGTATGAGGTCATTCATGTGATTTGGGTATGAGTTCACAATTGCGTCAATCTGGGTCATCCCATTCATCGATCTACCATGGTATTCCAACTTATCAACCATATCAATCATATCATTTTTTTGAAATGGCGAATACATCTGGCTATACTCCCAATTACAGTTTTCCTCCCAATGCTGTCACAGGTAACTATTCCCAATGCTGTATGGGAGATCCGAACCGAAGACCTCCCACAACTAACTACCCCTATATGAGACCATCTGAGCTATTAGTTAGGGCTCATATCAATCATATCATGTACATACTTCCGGACATCAGACCCTTCTCCACATTTTGCTTGAGTGAATTTCTTCCATAAGTTGTTCAGATGCGTACTAGATTTCTTTCCAAACCTTTATTCTAATTTATCCAATGTTTCCTTTAGGGTAGGAGTTCTAAAATAAGACATCCTAATAGATTAGTCATCCCAACAAGGACATGTGCTATGAAAATAGTGCTATGAAAATAGTGTTTGCATATTTTCATGTTTTATATTTCTATGATTCCCTTAGGTAGTTCTCTAGGTTCAATCACTTGGGAAGGTTCTTTGGAGGTTTATCCACTTTAATTAGACTGTAACATCATAAGTACTCTCTTTTTGACCAATCCACATAATTTATTCCATCTAAGACAAGTCTGTCAGATTAGATCCAGTATAGGGAGAGACTTCTTCAACCCATAATTTTCCAATTATTTGGACAAATATTTAACATTAAGAAACACCAACTAGTAAATTTCACTTACCTATTGGGGATTCATGAAAAATACTGGAAACATGTAAATAAAAATTCATAAACAAATATACAATAATTACTCAATTTTTCAAGAAGCATTATCCATTAGGGATTTTACAAATCATATAATTAAATTAACTAAACTAACCAATTAATGAAAAATAAACAAACAAATATCTAACTCAATTATATAATTTTCATTACCACTTGGGGAATTTTTAATTTACAAATAATAAATAAAATCAGGTATACAATTCACACACATAATTGATTACATTATATATTTTGCATTACCCATTGGGGATTTTGCAATTTATATAATTAACAAATTTAAAAGACAATAAATCTAATTTCTAGATAAAATGGACCTAAAATTTATTAAAGGATAATTTCCTACAAAAAAGTTTGGTCTAAAAGATCTATTTATTGCTTAAAATGGTTATTGGACCACAAAACTGGTAAAAACCCAATGTAAAACAAAATCCAAGCCTTCATGGGCCTGTAAAGCAGGCCCAATGTGTTATTGAGCGTCTTGCGACTCACTGGGTTGCAGAGGGAGTCATGACTCACCAGGTCGCGACTAGTGCTAGAGATGTGCGTGCAAGTATTGTGCTCCCACACGCAAGTCTTGAATTATTCAAAGTACACATGTTTAATTACACCAATTAAACACAATGCAGTGTCTTAATCACTTGTATTTGATTGATATTGCATAATAAAGATATAAGGCAATTCATATAAACATATAATTACAGTATTTTAATTGATGTGTACCTTTCATCATCGTGTAGAAAAAATGACGTAATCGTCAAATAACCTTTTACAAGTGCCTAGCGTGTTCCCTTCAACCAGACTGGTTATTAGTTCGCGTCACTAGAAATTAAGACCATGAATGTTGTTTATAGGGAACCTCTACAAGGGATATACTGACCATTATTCCTTGTACTAAACTCCCAATAGGACATAAACCCTAGAATTGGACCCACACTCATATAGTCATAGAATTTTTAATTCGGTTAGAACATTATTACTCTTTTTGAAACCATAAAATTCAACACTAGGTGCATACGAGTTACTCACCACCACCTATCTTTTGGAGCTTGGTTTCTAGATTTCTCAAGCTGACTCGTCGCTTTTCTTTCGTTATGGAACCGGTTCCAAGTGTCTGTCATTACTGGCAGCTCCACTTGAGAAATTCAGTAGTTAATAGATGTCTTGAAGTCAGAACTCCTAGTCAAAGATTTAGGGGCACGTACTATACTATATTTTCTTGGCATATATTGAGGTGACACAAACGACTAGTGGTTTACATCTTTGTCAGTCTAAGTATGAGGACAGTCTTGCTCGGTTAGGCCTCTCTGATCGTCAAACTTATTTCCACTCCTATCAGGCTATCACCTCCAGTTCGAAGCTCTAGAAGCATGAAGGTACTCCACTTGCAGACCCGTTTGAGTATTGTGTTACTGTCGGCACTGTCCAGTACGCGACGCTCTCATGATCAGATACAATACTCATTGGGCTGCTGCCAAAAGAATTCTGTGTTATATTAAGGGCACACTCACTCATGGATGCATTCAACCGATCACGAACATTGGCATTGCTGTGTTCTCTGATGCTGATTTGGGGCGTTTGCCCAGATGACAAATATTGTTAGGTTACTGGTTTTCGGGTCCCTTATCTAATGGGCGTCCAAGAAGCAACCCACATTAATTGCCAGTCTAGTACTGAAGCTGAGTACCGCACTCTAGCCATTATATACCATTGCGGAAGTTTCTTACAATTTTACAACTCTTTTGAGAGTTGAAAATATTCTCAACCAACCCAGTTTTCATGGTCGTGTCAGGCATGATGAACTCAATTATCACTTCATTCGTGAACGCTCGAGTTAGGAGTGGTCATATACGAGTATGTTACATTCCCACTTAAGATCTAGTTGCAGACATGTTCACCTAGGGACTCACTCGCACATATATAGTTTATACTGTAAATACAAGCATGTGGGTTGGCTATTTATGACCAAAACACTTTCCACGTGATGGGTTTCTGTTTTGTCTTATCGGAAAGGAAGTTGGCTGTCAACAGAATACAAGGATTGTCAGAATCCCTTGATTTTAAGTGATTGCCATAAGCGGCTTAGTTTTACGTGGAAGGTTGTGTTGAATCAGGAAACCAGAACGAAGCTGATATTTAAGTTGGAAGTTTGTGTTGGAATAGGAAACTAGAAAGAGGCTAGGTTCCTTAATTACGAAGCTGGGTTCCTTGATTAGAGGCTGAGATAATTAGAAGAAGGGTAAGAATGTAAAAGGGTGTTTAACCCTAAACCTATATAGTGTTATCTCTGAGGTGGATTAGGGTTACGCAGTGATAAAACAGAAATTACGAAGGACTGGTTGAGGGGGAGTTCTTCAGGCTTATGATCGTGAAGTAACCAGATTGAAGATCTACACTTGTGCTGAAAAGAAGAACGCCGTGGTTTTGCTGAAATTTGTTGGCAAGCAGAGCGATCTATCTTCTTGAGTAGTCTGCGTGAAAGATATCTCTTTGGTGAGAGATCACACTAAGGGGAGAGCCTTAGTGTGAGGGTATCCGTGAGCTTCGTTGGAACGTTGGAGCGGGGAAGCTACAAGACTAGGAGAGTTATGTTGAATCTGATGGATGGAGGAGAACGCATAATCTGTAAGTGTTTTGTACACCATTCTTGTTGTAAAACTCTCTAGTGGATTTTGGTACCACGGGCGAGTGCCCATGAGTAGGAACAATTGGTTCGAACTACGATAACATTCTCCTCGGTGTTCTCGTGTGTTTTTATGTTTTAACGACAAGTGTAATTACGCCAGTCATCGGGTGTAAGTACACTCCTGCGTACACGTGAAGCTTAATACGTTTTCAAGTGGTATCAGAGCAGGCTCCAGATTAGTTTGGAGAGAAAAGATCTTAAGAAGCTTCACTGCTAGAGAATATGGGGTCATATCTGAAAGAAGGAGCCTCAAATACCAGACCACCATTGCTTGATGGGTCTAACTACTCCTATTGGAAGGCCAAGATGCAAATTTATATTAAGGCGCAGGACGAGAAGGCCTGGAAAACTATTGTGAAAGGATGGTGTCCGCCTACAAAGGTGATTGGAGAAGGCGCTGAAATGAAGATTGTTGAAAAACTAGACACTGAGTGGACAGAGGAAGAAGAGAGACTTTCAAACTGTAACTCGAAGGCGTTGAATGCTATTTTTGGAGGAGTAAATGAGGAACAGTTCAGAAGGATCTCTGCCTGCACTACTGCTCAAGAGGCATGGAAGATTCTGGAAGTTCACTACGAGGGGACTGAAAGTGTTAGAGTGTCGAAGTTACAGATGCTTACCACTCAGTTTGAACTTATGCGGATGAGAGAAGACGAGTCCATACTGGAGTATGAAGGTAAAATCAGAGATATAGCAAATCAATCTGCAGCTCTTGGAGAGAAAATCCCCCAGAATCGTTTGGTAAGGAAAGTACTACGATCTCTGTCATCAAAATTCAAAATGAAAAGAGTAGCTATAGAGGAGTATAAAGTTATTGATAATATGACCCTAGATGAGTTGATTGGTTCTCTGAAAACTTTTGAGATGAATGAGGAAGCAGAAGATTCAGCACAGAAAGGAAAGAAAGAAAGTATAGCCTTACAGTCAGTAACGAATGAAGGTACAGTACAAGTAACAGAGAATTTTGGTCCATATGTGGTAACTCTGGCTGAGTTAAGTGAGAAAGTCTCATTGCTGGAAAAAGGAATGAACAAGCTTCGTCAAGAGGGGAAGTAAAAAGAATTATGCACAAAGCACTGCAGGGAATGAATCCATGGAGATTGCATCAAAGAAGAAAATTATAGTGTGTTATGAATGTGGTGGAAAAGGACATATTCAGTCAGAATGTCCAACCTATCGAGAAACAAAAATCCTTTTAGCTGCATGGAGTGATGAGGGGCGGTATTGAGACAGATGAAGATGACGACAATTTTATTGCGTTTACAAGCAAAAAGTGGAACAGAAAGTGAGTTCATCTTCTAAGTCTGGAAAATACACAAGCTGCAACTAGTAGAGAGGAAGACACGAGGATGAGGATGAGGAAATTACAGTTAAAAAATATTATTCAGCAATGGGACGGTGTGCTTGAATGTACTAGGATTCTTAAGGAACGCCAAAGTATACTTGAGAAGGAAAATACTGCACTTAAGAAACAGATTGGAGAGATGGAAAAGGAAAGTAATGAAGAAAGAACCTTGAGAGATCTGATCTCCTCACTTGAGACCGATAATCTTATATCTTGAAAAACGTAAGATTACCGAGAAGGAAATGATGGTTTTGAAACTAGAGGAAGAGCTGAAGAAGTCACGGGGAAGTGTTCAAGAAGTTTGACAAGAGCAGATTGGATGATATCTTGATCAAAGGAAGGAGTAGTTGCAACAAACAGGGGATCGGCTACACTAAAAAACTTGAACAACAAGACTTCGGCCTAGACAGAGAGGGTCTCAAGTACAGGTATGTCATTATTGCGGTGCATATGGTCACATTAGACCGTTCTTATAAAGCTGTATAGAGACTGGAGATGGAGTGGAAACCAAACCTTTTCCAAACCTCCTTCAAAGCTGTGTGTGGATGAAAAAAAGAACAAGTCTATATGCAACACATACTACTTTGGAAAGACAAGCTCGGATGAAACATGGTACTTTGATAGTGGATGTTCTAAGCATATGACGGAAATCCAAGAAATCTGACCGACATACACAGAGAAGATGGTGGCCAGGTGACTTTAGGAAATGGTGCTAAAGCGGCAGTGATTGGCAGAGGAAGTTTAAGATTTGATGGTTTAGAAGGCTGGAGAATGTTTTATTAGTGAAGCGGGCTAAAAGCAAACTTGCTTTCAGCATCGGTCAGCTCTGTGATCGAGTTTCCATATCAAGTTTACTAAAGAAGGATGTATCGTGGAAAATGAAAGGAGGCGGTCGGTACTACAAGGTACTAGAACGGGTGACGGTTGTTATAAAACCGATTAATCGAAGAGGAGTTTCTCTGTGGAACTCTAGTACTGTGTTGAAAATGATAATTAAGTAGGGTAGTGTACTTACGAGTGTAAGTACACCTTGAGGTGTGTGTGTGTACCTTTGGGGGAGGGAGTGTTGCGTTGTTTTTTTAAAAAAAAAAAAAAAAAAAAAAAAAAAAAAAAAAAAAGAAAGCAAAAAAAAGGGGGGAGAAGGGAAAAGTTTTAAACGGACTTAAAGGTAAAGTTATCTTTTCAAAGATTGCATTTTTTACCTTTCTTCACCGATAGCGATCAAGTTTTCTTGCTCGTGCACAAGCTAAGATCGGGAGTTGTTTTCACCATGGGGACCGGTTCTTCATCTCCTCAACGGGACCTATCGTCTCGAAAGTGAAATTCAGGCACGAGCTCTCGAACAACCCTATTTGCCTCTGTATGTGGAGAACATTGTGATATTAAGTGAGCAAAACCCTTTGAGTCTTAAAAAAAAGGGTTTGGGATGAGTTGCTTGAGAATCCGCTTCAACGAAGGTGGGGATTTCGGATGTGATTGTTGACGAAGGTTTCGCAAGCATTGCCGGACTCGGTGACAATGGAGAAAAAATTGATGTGCATGCTGAATGTGAGCCCTATTCTCTTCCCGCCGAATGCTTGGATGTGCGTGCCGACAGTGATGATGACATGTCCCTTCGTCAGTTCTTGGACAAACTTGTAAGCAGCAAAAATACAGTACGCGAGACGGTACGTTCACCTGCTCTGGAATCAGGTGGGTTGCCTAATTGTGACGACATTGCTTCTGCTGAGCATCTTGACCCCGACGAAGATGATGGTGAGCCTCTTATTGTTTCGCGTCGGCGAAAATTGCGGTTCTCAGAAGCAGATATGATGGACAGAAAGTCTAGGTTGCGAGATTCGACTCGTTGGAAGAAACAGAAATCTATGTCTTTTTCTACTTCCCCAATCTGTTTGGACGAGGATGAACTCACAGACGAGGAACGGAGGGCTGAATATCCACGAGGTGACCAAGGTATGACTCTACCTGAGTGTACTGCTTCCGTTGCTCCACTTGATTCACCTGGTAAGAAATCTCAGTCTAAGGGCAAGAGTAAGGATCCCTCATCACAGCGGATGCCGGCCAGAAAGACAGTCAAAGCAAAAAGTGTGCGAAAGCCTCTGCAGAAAGTTGATCCTCGTAAAGCCGTGAGTTTGAAGTTTGTTGATAATGTGGCTGCTTTGTAAGGTATGAGAGGCTGTGATTAAGAAAGAATTACGGCCCGAGAGCAGAGACATTCTTGTATCTGAATTTCAGTTAGTTATTCCCTGTTAGAGAACTTGGGACTGATGCGTCTGTAACAAACATTGGTCCATACTCTTTGGATGTGGTGCAAGAGTTTTATGCTAATCTGGGAAAGTTAAAGCACAGCGAACGTAGCCAAGTGTACGTTCGCGGGCACTGGTATGACTTTAGTATTGGACATATTGTTGAATATTTAGGTCTTCCATCTCCAGTTGATGAGCCTCCTAGTATTGATGACCAGACCATGCTAAGAGAATTAACAGATAACCTGATCCATGACTGGGGTGATTCACATATCTTTCCGGCGTCTAAACTTGCTCCAAAGTATGCTGCCTTACACAAGATTGCGATATGGAACTGGGTGCCTACCAGACATCGAGGCACTATTCACCACAGTATGTTGGAATTTTTGTATCGAGTTGGCATGGGACAATCTGTGAATTTGGGGATGAGAATTTTTGACCAGATTGTTAAAGTGCCAGATCAGACGGAAAGGCTGGGCTGCATTATCTTTCCCTCGCTTATCTATGGTATTTTGAATACTCAACATACATTTGATTCCGTTGCACCATTGATTTTTCTGGATCCGCGCAAGAGATTGCAGAACAAGGTAAAGGACAAGAGTCCTGTTACAGTAGTTGAGAAGCATAATGATGCCCCTGGTCCTCCTGACGAGTCTCCTTTTGTGGATTTGTGAGCGATTACCTCTCCGGCTACATACTTTTTCGTTCACGACCATTCGGACACCAAGCACCGTTGTTACGGTTCCTACACCTTTCCTTGGTATGTCGTTGTTCTCTCCGGCGACCGTGTGTGGCAGCATGCGATTTGTTTCGAAGTCTCTGAGCCCTCGGATTGTACCACTTTCGGCAGGTCCCGCTGCACGTGTCTCTGCTACTTCCACCTCGTCTGGTCGGACTGCGCCAGGCTATACAGTTCATCCAGGACCTTGGCCTCCAGGTATATCATCTGACCAGCAGACATTCGACTATCTTGTTCGTAGGACGCGATTTATTAAGTCTGAACTGGAGCAGTTATCTACCCGACAGAAGGCCCTACAACGTGAACTAGTTTTATTGCAGCATCTCACCAACATGTCGCCTCATGCAGCTTCCAGTGATTCTTAGCTTATTTTCTATTATGAAGTGACTACTTTTCATGATGTTTTGCATCTTTTTGCCAAAAAGGGGGAGAAAAGTAAGGTAAACTTTGTTTCTGCTGTGAGTTTGTGAGTGGATAACTTGTTGGAGCATGATTCTGATTGTGATTTGTGAAGATAAGACAACAGTATGAATTCGGTGTGTGTTTATGGTGTTCATATCATATGTGATGATTATGCTGAATGGTTACAATACTGGTTACAGTACTGGGTGTGGATGTTTACAGGACTGCTACTGAAAGTATGCTGAATTCCAGAACTCATGAATACTATATCATGAAGAGGTGAAAAGATGTTTTGTCTCATGAATACTATATCATGAAGAGGTGAAAAGATGTTTTGTCAAAAAGAGCATAAGGGGGAGAATGTAAATACAAGCATGTGGGTTGGCTATTTATGACCAAAACACTTTCCACGTGATGGGTTTCTGTTTTGTCTTATCGGAAAGGAAGTTGGCTGTCAATAGAATACAAGGATTGTCAGAATCCCTTGATTTTAGGTGATTGCCATAAGCGGCTTAGTTTTACGTGGAAGGTTGTGTTGAATCGGGAAACCAGAACGAAGCTGATATTTAAGTTGGAAGTTTGTGTTGGAATAGGAAACTAGAAAGAGGCTAGGTTCCTTAATTACGAAGCTGGGTTCCTTGGTTAGAGGCTGAGATAATTAGAAGAAGGGTAAGAATGTAAAAGGGTGTTTAACCCTAAACCTATATAGTGTTATCTCTGAGGTGGATTAGGGTTACGCAGTGATAAAACAGAAATTACGAAGGACTGGTTGAGGGGGAGTTCTTCAGGCTTATGATCGTGAAGTAACCAGATTGAAGATCTACACTTGTGCTGAAAAGAAGAACGTCGTGGCTTTTTTTTTGAAGTTGTTGGCAAGCAGAGCAGTCTATCTTCTTGAGTAGTCTGCGTGAAAGATATCTCTCGGTGAGAGATCACACTAAGGGGAGAGCCTTAGTGTGAGGGTATCCGAGGAGCTTCGTTGGAACGTTGGAGCGGGAAGCTACAAGACTAGGAGAGTTATGTTGAATCCTCGATGGAGGAGAACGCATATCTGTAAGTGTTTTGTACACCATTACTTGTTGTAAAACTCTCTAGTGGATTTACGGTACCACGGGCGAGTGCCCCGCAGAGTAGGAACAATTGGTTCCGAACTGCGATAACATTCTCTGGTGTTCTTTGTGTTTTTATGTTTTAACGACAAGTGTAATTACGCCAGTCATCGGGTGTAAGTACACTCCTGCGTATACGTGAAGCTTAATACGTTTTCATATACATTTCTTGTCTAACCTGCATCTCTTAGCAAAGCCGATCAACTTGCAAGGGAATGTGGAGGAAGTTTAATTCCCTTCTAGACTTGGACTCGTGATCTCTTAATCAAATTGTATTTTCTTAATTAGTCCATCATACATGTGTATTTTACTTGTACTGTACTTGGAAAGTCTCCTAGCTAGTTGGTTCACGCCTCCTGTCTGTCTATATGTACTCATTCTTTCATTCAATGGAAATACAGTGAATTACTGCTCTTACACCTCTTAAGAAGTTTGAGCTTGAACTTATTGTTAAGGCATTTTGATTAGTTATGTAGATTGGCCATTTTTGACACTGGTAATTAAGTCATTGAAAGACACACAACAAATCTTTGTTAATTTGGCAGTTAGAGATATAATGAGAGATAAGAGAGTCTAGGTTTAATGTACGTATATGGAAAATTAAAATCAGTAGTGCGCAATTTGGGAAGATATATAAAATGAAAGTTTCCTTGATGGATTTTATAACCTACCAATCAAGTAAGAAAAAAACTAGGAGATTATCATGAACTGATTGGGAGGCAACAAAACACATATGTGAAAAAGTCTGATAGTAGTGTTACAAGAATGGATGTTGAGAAGAAAAAGACTATGAGAGAATTTGCGGATCGAGGTGACAATGTTCGTGGTATCATATGTTGTGCATAAGTGTTTCTTGAGCTGAACAAAAGCATCAATTAATTCATCCGGAGAAGAGACTATTCGAAGGTGCAAGTTCTAGGAGGTTTTTCTCTTAGCATTTTTTGGTAATCCTACAACTTTCTGGAGGAAATCTTACACCAAGATAGAGTACTTTTGGTGTGGGTGATGACATAGACATTGCTCGTCGCTGAGAAGCAGTGAGTTTAAATGGAGGCCTAGCAGAAAATCCACGGAACTCGGAGTTTTTATTGAGGTATTGATGAATGAAGTATATTGCGATATCATGCATGTCCGTTCATCGCTATGCAACTCTAATTATTTTAGTGGATGGATTATCACCCGGGGAAAAAGATACATGGTGTTGGAACACCTTATTAACATCCATTATGACACCGGAAAAATTTCACTTTTAGATTTCGTTTACGATATTCACTCATTTATTTCTAAATGCCATATCATGTTTAATCACTAATTTTGTCTTTATCATCGATGTAGTGGTAATGCCTTAATTAATGAGCCCTTTATAAAGTTTCTTTTTTCTGAACAAAAATTTTCCTGTATTGATCGTTCGTCGGCGGATTGTTGATTTCGGCATACTTCAACGGTATGGTTATTTGGCAACTTGGGCAGTAGCTCAGTGGTCCCATAAGGAGTTATACTGTGGGAGGTCTTGGGTTCGATCCTCACTAAAAAAAAAAAAAAAAAACAGTATGATTGTTTGCAAGAGTTTAATCAACTATTATAGATCAATAAGAGTTTGAAGATCAACCATTTCATGATTACCCACCAAAGAATAACTTTCGCTTTTTGTTCCATCTCAGCACTAAGAAGGCCAATACTATGAGTCATCTGTGCTCCAAACATACTGTTAATTACCTGCAAAATCTTTAGGAATCAGCAGATTTTTTCTTCTTCTTGTCTCTATGAGTTGCATGATATCATATGAGTGGCCACTTGTAGTATATATTGAACTTTTCAGCAATCTCCCACTTAACAACAACAAAAGTGACAACAATGACTGCATATACAAGGGTTACTCAATTCTGATTCAACTTAGGACCAGAGCGACAGTTTGTGTGCTTGTAAGTGACAGATGAAAAATCTAATATCAGCCCCCTCCCGTATACATGCTCAAGATTAATTTACGAGGTTCAGTCCTAAACCCTGATCAGATGATTTATGAAGAATGAACAGCTGGAGTGCCACTCCTAAACGTTTTTTAGAGAGTTATTAGGGATCGAGTGTAGTAAAATTTACAAGGAGTCTCTCTTTTCTCTGTAATCAAAATAAAAAAATTTCGATGAATACAAGTACTAACTAGCTAGTCAAAAGTGATTTTTTGTTGGGCGCCATTCGCTTCTCATTCTCTATCAAAGAATCACATCAATGGATTATTTCCTTTAGACATTGAAGGCTTCGCGTGAGACTCACAGATGATTCCAATATTCTTGTCTGTGTGCATTGCACATAATCGTGCAAGGGCCACGATTTGGGTGGTGGTTGCTTGTCAAAATTCAATCCTTCTTATGTATAGTTAGTATTGTTGTAGGACTCAGATGCATCATTAATTCTCTCTCCCCGAAGCCCTGCTTTTCTACTAAAAGCACTATACATGTTAGGAAAGGAGATTACTTAGATTTTAGTAAACCCAAATTAAATTTTACTATCAGGCGCCCTATCTCCTCTTTGGCTTTCCTCTAATTAGTACTTTCTCTGCGGTCTTATACAAGGGGGTTCCAAATGGTGACAGCTACTGGTCTCTAGGGAATAAATTGAGAGCATCATACAAAAGCTTTTTCGATGTTGATCGACCATTAAGTAACACAAGTTTAGTATCTAGTTCATCCATGCACAGGATTATCAACAGGGATGGCATTTCTCTCTCATATTGTGCCTTGCTAGCTTGCTTTTTGAGTGAAGAAGCTTGGTATATATATATTGGACACAACATGTTGCTTGACATTGTTTCATGTTTGAATTCCCTAAAATTTTCAAAGGGGAAAGACCAAAGTCAAATGATATCCTTTCTTAGTGGTTGAAGAGACTGACTTTATAATTTTGGTGCTGTGTCAAAGCCTCAGATGTGATGCATCAAAGGAATAAATGGGGGAACACAAAGTGGCGATCAAAACAGGGGAAAAATATTAAAGTTATAGTGCATATATATTACTGCCTTCCTTCTGAACATAGGGCTTCCAAATGGAGAAACCTAGGAAAAATTTCTGCCTTCTGTTACCTCATCAGTGGATGGTCAAAGTGATCCTGTGTAGGACTATGTTATACCCTTTGAAAGAGCCAAAGGGTACTAATGTCGCTGGTGGACTCTGTAACTGATTCTATTGGAATGATCATCAGAGGGCAAGCATTGGTCCCTGTTGAATGTTTAGAATATATTCCTCGTGATGGGCAGGAGAAGATTGTGGAAAAGAACAGTGCTCCTGGTCAAATTTATGGATGAGGCAGCTGGATAGTCTTCCGGATAGCTTATGTGGCATTCTGAAGCAAGTTTGGTTTCCCAAGTAGTCCCAAAGCTATAAATACTGGCTCACACTGATCGTCCTGCTCACAACAGCATGCAGCAGCAGCAGCAGCAGTAGCAGCACTATCTGGATCAGTGGCACTGAACTAGAAGAGAAGATTTTTATGAGAAGAGCGGTCTTTCATGAAGAAAAGAGTCATCTTGGATAGCCAAGGATGACTTGCCTACGGCCTAGCTCGTTGGGGGTCTTAGGGCAAGTTCAACATCTTGCCGGCCCTTTGACTTGATATGGCCGCCGGCCGGTCATCCCTCTGGCTACCTGAATGACTCTTATCTTTCATGCTAGATCTTCTTTTCTTTCAGAAAGGCGATGAGGTTCACAACTCTCTCATGTGGCCGGATAAGGTTCTGATAGTAACACAAGTGCAACAAACAAGAATCCGGCCGGCTAACCTTGGTTAAGCACCTCTGATCCATTTCAGTAAAGTCTACTCTATCATCTGAGGCTCGGAAATTAAATTATTTTCACGTCTGTCATTCATTGTTTTTGCATAAATTTAGGCTTAATTTTCTCATTTAATTTAAATGCAGATATTTGAGTTATATACATGTATTGAATATAATGAAGACTGGAAATAAGAAGGTTACATGAATTCAGAACATGTAGTGGCACTCAGTTTTTAGGGTGGGGTAAATGGCCTTAGTTTAAGATGAATGGAGAATTAATCCCGAGTTTCTCACACGTCGAGACAGATCTCAGGACTCCTAGATGGATGGATAAAAGCATGCAACATATTGGATTATTAAGCTTAATCAGAAGGTTTATATACTTGATCAGGAAGAGAATATTGCTAGCTAGTTTAGTTCTTGATAGGAGGTTTGGGTGAACATAATGGATTACTAGCTAGTTTTTATTTTTGTTCTACCTTTATTTATGTACTTTTATGATAGAAAGAAGCTAGCATGATTTTTCAGTTGTTAATAGCTTAGAACTTAAATATTCATTAGTATCTAATTTCTTCTTTTCTAATGCATTTATATTTGATAAAAATTTTAAATTTTTTCGTTTTTACCATTTTTTCAGTAAGATATAGACAATAGCATTGTGGTGAACATACATAGTAAATATATATTACTCTTGTAATTAATGTACTACGTATGTTAGATACTAAAGAAATAAAATATATAGTTGGGTGTAGTCTATATATATATATATATACCAGCTAAATTAACATGAGAACTTAAAGGAAATTTCAAGTATTAATTATCAAGTCTTATAATTATTATATGATAGTTTTACAAGTATAAATACATTTGAAATCAACATGATCATCTACCAAATTAACTTGCTCTCCAGAAAATTTAGAGAGAGTAAGGTATATGGTAATTCTTCTAAGCCATTAAACTTAAATCTACAGGTATTTAATATGAGTTATATTCTGTTTTCAATTATGCTGTTCCTCTTAATTTATATTTTATGTATGAGAAAAAGAAATCAAGCAAATGAAAAATGAAAAATTACAATATCTCTCCCTATCTCTCTAAATTTATACAAGAACATATTGAAAAGAATACAACAGATACACATTTGAAGGTCAATATTAATTGCAAATTTAATTAAATGAAAGCCATCAAATTAAGGTCCACATTTTTTTTGCATTTCGACGAACTCACTTTACGATGCATTGGCACTTTAGAATCAGTAAGGGTTTAGGGTTGGTGCTTCAAAATCGTTTAAAATAGTGAAAAGTAAGGATCGGAAATGTGTTTCTGTCCTCTCAACGGAGCTTTTCCTTAACACATTACTAAAGTTAAGAATTATAAAGAATAAGATTATCATAAGAAAAGTTTAATTATCTGTCGTATATAATTAAGTAATTTGAGTTATAAAATGCATAAAAGAAGTGAAAGTGAGACTTCCTCGGTGGTGAGAATGTTTGAACAAGGGATGATGTAATCACATTACTTATGTTGCTTTCAATAATAGCTAGTCATGGATTCTAAAAATAAAAGAAATAACTAAGCTTAAACCCTAACCCAATCTTTTCATATTGTTAGGCAAAAGTAGATCACTTTTAAATTACTACACTTTCACTTTCCTTTTTTCCCTGAGTGGCCTACTTTTATGGTGCACTAGTCTTGTCTAAGAGTCTATTAATTTTAACTTTTTTAATTTTATTTCTTCTATTACTCCTTTATATTTTGACGGTATATATATAGGTTTTCATTTCAAATTAATAATTCCTAACCTAGTAAGATCATCTATAAAAAATAATAATGAAACTTTGGCCAATGAGGAATGGAAACAATAAATAGGAGTAGCAACTGGAAATAGATAGGAAGGGATAACATACAAGTAAATTAAAATGCCAATTGAACATATAAAAATATTAATTAATAAATTAACATCTTTTGTAGCTTTTCATGATCCAAATGAAAAGATTTAACATTTTACATCTTTTCAGTTTCATAAAGTTCCAGTTATATACTTTATAGTCATCTTTTAAACAAATAAGCAGTAGATTATTGTTCAATATTTTTATGTAAATTAACTTTACATCCAAATTTCCACATCTTAATTTTTTCATAATTAAAGCTTCATAAGCTAAATTAAACACAATGTTGTATTTATCTAATCTTCCCCAAGTTGAATTTTGAAAATACTATCAACTAAGTAATCTGTTGTTAGTGTTTTATTTTGTGGCTCTGCTCACTTAAACTTTCGTATGTTTAGATGACCGCAAATGGGTGCTTCATGCATTGACTAGGTGTTACATCACCATATATATCATCGCACATAGGATGTGTGACCAGTTGAACTGGTGATTGAACCTTGAGTTCATGAAACCGATCACCTCCTAGTCTTGATTCTTTGATCTTAGGAATTAACCCGATTATTGTATGAGATGTGTAATTATTTTGGGGTGGAATTAATTGCATAATTAAATTATTTGATGCATTTAGCCACTTTGAGAGCTCTCATTTTCTACATTATTGTGAGGTTTTATTCCAAGAGAAACTCATCCGAGGGGCAAAATAGTAATTTTTAAAAAATTGATAAACCCGGGAAATTATCAATTATTCTTGAATTATAGAGATTCCAATTCCCATAGTTGGTTTCATAAATAACTATTTCAAATTGATTTGTAAAAAATATTTGAACTATTTCAAATTGATTTGTAAAAAATATTTTCAAATATTTTTTGTTAAAACACTATGGGAATTGGGCCCAATGGAGCCCACTTGTTATGTATCCAATTTGAGATCAAATTCGGTATTTGGGGATGCCACAGTAGTTTGAGCTTGAGTGGAAGTTTAGATGGAAGAAGGAATCCACATTGGAGTCTGCTTGGTTGATGGACCACAAAACTCTATAAATACACTAGATGAGGAGGTCACAATAATCCTGGAATAGACTCTAACCTTTCTATTGAGAGGACCTGTCATCAAGGAGAGCCTAGACCTACATCGCAAAAATAGGTAAGACTTCAATCCAAATTTAATTTTTTGGGACAACATTTGTTGCCGCTAAAATGGCTTAAGTGAAAAACAAAAAATGGCATTGTTTACATTTTGTCTAGCTATTACTCTATTGACCAAATTTACATTAGCACAGTTATAAATGTCATTCATGTCTACATTTTATAAATGAGTATTTGATTAAATATGCACTTAATTATTATATGCAAATATATCACTTCACCTTATTTATTTCATAATTACTTTGTTTGTTAGGGGATTATTTTTTATTAGTGGGAAAATTAAGGCTATATTATGATTATGAAATTTTTTAAATAATAAATATATCACAATATATCACTCCTGCCACATCAGGTCAAATTATTTCCCTTAAAATAATTTTCTTTCTAGATTAGAAAATAACTTGCTCTCAAATTAGCAAAGGAAAAATATCACTATAGAATCGGACGAGTTATAGCATCCCACTCGGGTCGAGTGACATAATCATAATTGTATTGGCAATTCTGTCTGTAATGAAGCTCATTTGAAGCCCTGCCTGATGATAAGTAACTTAATTTGGCTGTCCATTACAATATTTCTGTTATTATATTGATGTTAATTTTAACAACAATTGAGGCTGGAGCTGCAGCTAGCTGATTGAGTGAAGCAAATTCGCAATGAAAGCCTGAGGTTGGGAAGGAAGAAAGGTATATTTCAGAAATCCCTCAAACTCAGCAAAACGTTACGCCTCCCATGAATGGAACTGTGAGTCAAAACCGGATCTAAAACAAGGTTCTACTATCCAACTCAAGAAGCTGAACTAAGTGAACAAGAAGAATGTCATGGATAAAGAACCAGAATCAATCCCCAATTGGATAAGGAAGCATATATTCCATAAAGCATAAAAAAGGTTGACACTACACCAAAATGTTTGCGATAAGTCCAGGTTGGTTCAAGCCCTTGTGCCTTTGGTACAAATAGGGTAGTTGTCATTCATGCTCCTCGTGAATGCAGGGTGTTGAAAACAAGAGGAGGGGTCTTACAGGAGGTTTAGTTTCTGCTTAGGTAAGCCAGGGATGACTTGCCTACAGCGTTTTCTAAAGGCTTGTAAACTCAAAACTAGACAGTGTTGAACTGTTAATGTTTTGTGAGGGCTGGTGGGGTTGCGGGAAGTCAGACTTGGCTTAACTCAACGTTACTAATCAATCTTGTGAGACCTTCTTTTCTATGTACCGGCTCATGAGAATTTCAATTCTTGTGCCATTAATAAGATTACTTGCAGAAAGAACAAAAGGGAAGACAAAAAAAGGAAATATGTATATTACTTTCACAAGGATTAATTTGAGTCATCCAATTTAAGTGCAACTTCTGATGTAATGATGATATGTGTATGCTCTGTACAGGAATTGGCATCTCCGATGTGGCCTTGATGAGGTCCATTACATACCCGAGGTTCTGCTCTCTCTCTCTCTCTCTCTCTCTCTCTCTCTCTCTCTCTCTCTCTCTCTCTCTCTCTCCTCTCTCTATTCTCTCTCTCTTCTCTCTCTCCCTCTATTCTCTCTCTCTTCTCTCTCTCCCTCTTCTCTCTCTCCCTCTATTCTCTCTCACTTATTTTTTATGTCATTTACTATCTCTGTCTCTTCTCTCTCTTCTTTCTGATCTCATTTGCTTGCTCTCTTCTCTGTCTCTCTCATTTGCTCCTCTCTCTATCTCATTTGCTTGCTCTCTTCTCTGTCTCTCTCATTTGCTCCTCTCTCTATCTCATATTTGCTCTCTCTCTCTCTCTCTCTATCTCTCTCTCTCTAATAATAATATAATTATATCTTTATCTCTATGTATATATTTTATATAATATATCTCATTTAATAATCTTTAATAACATTAATAATATTAATAATCTCTCTAATATATATAATAATAATAATAATATTATAATAATAATAATAATAATAATAATATGGATAATAATTATAATTTTCTAATAATATAATATATATATATAATAATATAATAATAATTTTAATAATAATAATATAATGGTTTGGATTAATAATATAATATAATATGGTTTTATATAATAATAATAATATAATAATAATTTAATATATGCTAATGGTTTATATGTATAATATATAATATAATAATAATAATATATAATGGTTTTTAATAATATAATAATATATATCTAATTTATCAATGGTTTTAATATATATAATATTTCTCTCTTTATGTAATAATCTCTCTAATTCTATTCTCTCTTTTCTTTTATCTCTCTAAATATCAGGGACAAAATATCTCTCAAAATATGGACTCTCTCTCTTAATAATAACAATAATAATAATATATATAATCTCTCTATATCTTTATATCTCTCTTGGCGATAATATGGTTTAATAAAATATGGACTTAAATATCTCTCTCTCTCTCTCACATATATATAATCACACACAATACATATACACACACTTTCTAAAATATGTTTATCCTGCATAGTGTACACACACAATTCATCCTACAATGCTTTTTCTAGTCTTTTCGATTTTAGGGATGAAGTATAACACACAAATCGAACCATATTTCTATGGTTTACTTTATTTTCTCTTGTTTTCATACCTCAAATTATTTCTTCATTAGGATGATTTCTCTGAACTCTGGAAGTCGACTCTTTGGTAGTTGATATTTCAATGGTTGGAGAAGTTTCTGATAGTGTATAAATAGATATTTCGTCTTTTTTTGGATCAATGTTTGGAACACTGTCTAGAACACCGTCTAGAACATCTAGAACACCGTCTAGAACAACATCTAGAACAATATCTGGAACAACTTTTGCTTCTTTATGTACAACTTCTGCTTCTTTATGTAGAACTTCTACTTTTGTCAAGGGAAGCATAAGTAGAGTGGGCTCCTCCACTCCTTCTATGCACTATTGCTTATAGGGCTCCAGTAGGGTTTAATCACCAACTTCGGGATGGATTGGTGTGGTTCCCCTACGGATAGGACACCAGAATATCGATCCATGAACCAAGAAAGGCATGAGAGAAAAGCATAATGGCTAGTGGTGAGGCCCCAATTCTCGTCTGGAAAGGACACCAAACACCTCTGCCCCCCCTCTCAATGGAATGGAAGGCCAGTTGGTGTTTCATGTTGTCAAAGATTTGAACAATGAAAATAGATGGCGAGTGCCTGATCGAATTGATCGGGTCATGTATGAACAAGGTTCAAATTTCTCGGTCTGTTAGGATGCCTCAACTACATACATCACTGCACTTCCACTTGACACCTATCATAATGATAAACGACTCTGGGTTGTTTTCCAATTTGCCATTCTTCACATACTGATTCTTTAACTTCAACTAACTTTGATAAGCATCTAACTACTTCATATTTTAGACTTTGATAATGGATGTCTTTGTCTTTGATTCCACAACCGAGAGGTTTTTATAGCGGTGTTGTAACACTGCATTTGACTTAGCACTTTATAACAATTATTACTAGTAAGAATACCTTCCATAACCTGATTGCTATTACGGTCATAAACTAAACATTTATCTCTCGTAAACTTCACAAGAAATCTTTCATTGCCCAATTGACTTATACTAATCAAATTAGCTTTAAGTGCTTTTACATATAACACATTGTTTAATCTTGGAAGTCCATCAACATTTAGCTTATCTTTTCCCAAAACTATGCCTTTAGCTCCATCTCCAAATGTAACATGACCAGACTCATTACGAGTGATATTGCTAAGCAAACCGTGTTCACCTGTCATATGTCTGGAATATCCACTATCAAAATACCACACATTGTTAGTAGCAACTTTTAACTTATGATATTCAGTACATAACTTAGTATTTTTCATTACCCTGATGAACTTAATACTTCAGGTGATTCTTTGGTAATGATTTATTTTTGTGTTTAAGATCCCTAAACAACATATAGCACTGCAAACAAAAATGTCTGAAAGCTCCACAGTAATAACAACCAACAACTTTTCTAGTTTGAAGTGGGGTTCTCTTTGTTGGAGATGTGAGGAAGTTTTGGTTGGGATATTTCAATCCGACTCACACCCCACCCACGGATACATTTCAATCATGCTAATTCACTTATACAATGTCTAAATTCAACAATTGAAACTCGGAATTAAATGCAAAATCAATCAAGCACACAAGACAAGCAATTTACGTGGTTCGGCGAATCGTGCTTACTTCCACGGGGAGAGCGGAGAGTCAATTTCACTATTAAGAGAATGGAGTACAATCTTCAATCAGCTTACAATCTCCACATAAGAGGATTCCCTTTCTCCACTATTCAAAACATCCATTCTTCTTTCCCATACCTCTTCAATAATCATATACACACTCAATACACATTAACCCCGATCCACATTGCATTAATGGCATGAGATATGATAATCAAAGGCATGAAATGGATAACAAATAGTGTAATAGACAAAGTTCAAAGACAAAGAGATAAAAGGGTAAACAGGGACCAAGAGAATGAAACCTCTCCTTAATTGTTTCTTCCCTTCTTTTCTCTTCTTCCTTCTTCTTCTCTCTTCTTCCTCCTCTCTTCTTCCTTCTCTCATCTCTTCTTCTCTTTTCTCCTCGTTCTCTTTTCTCCTCTCTTCTTCTCTTTTCTCCTCTCTTCTTCTCTTTTCTCCTCTCTTCTCTCTTCCGTTGCGAGGCGCCGCAACTCTCCCAAGTCGACCTTTTGAGAGGGTGAGAGATAAAACAATCGAGAGAGGGGGGGAAATAATTTTGCCCTAAGTTCCCCCCCTTGTTTCATTTAAGTGGTGGGCCCAGGTGGGCCCACCTAATAAGTGAGGGACAGGATAAAAGCCATCCCGTCCCAACAATCTCCACCTTGGCTTGTATCCCGTCTGTCATGAAACTGCTCTCCATATTTCACCCCCTCTCCCTGGGGCCTTCAACTTCTAACAAGACTGAAGATTCACCAAGTCCAAGCAATGCTTGAACTTGCTAGCTGGCACTGGTTTAGTCATCATGTCTACTGCATTATCATCCGTAGAGACCTTCTCTAGCATGATTTCACCTTTAGACACTAATTCTCTGAACTTATGATATCTGACATCAATATGCTTTGTTCTTGCATGATGCACCGGATTTTTAGCCAAACAAATTGCACTATGACTATCACAATATATAGAAACACATTTCTGATCAATCCCAAGCTCACCCACTAAACCTTTAAGCCACACTGCCTCTTTACCTGCTTCAATAGCAACCATATATTCAGCCTCTGTAGTAGACAATGCTATTGTACCCTATAACATAGATTTTCGACTAATAGGACCACTTGTCAAGACAAACAAATAACTAGTCGTAGACCTCCGTTTGTCTAGATCCCCTGCATAATCAGAATCTACATAACCATGCACAACACATCCCATGCTCCTATCATACAAGATACATGTATCAATAGAACCTTTCAGATAACGTAAAATCCATTTTACTGCATTCCAATGCTCTCTACCGAGATTAGCCATATATCTGCTCATCACACTGACAGCCTGTGACAAATCAGGTCTAGTACACACCATAAAATACATCAAACAACCCACAACACTAGAGTATGGTACCTTGAGCATGTCATTCCTTTCCAATTCAGTTTTTGGGCACTGTGAACTGGATAGCTTAATATGTTGAGCAAGAGGAGTACTTACCGGTTTAGCTTCCTTCATATTGAACTTAGTTAAAACCTTACCCACATATCCTTTCTGAGATAGCCACAACTTTCCTTCTTTCCTGTCTCTACGGATCTCCATGCCTAGGATTTTCTTTGCCTCACCTAGATCTTTCATGTCAAACTTCGTGCTCAATTCCTGCTTCAACTTATCAATCTCATTCAAGTCTTTAGAAGCAATAAGCATGTCATCAACATATAACATCAATAATATAAGGAACCATCTTGAAGGAAACAAAAGTATACACAAATATCATACCTTCTCCTGTGAAAACCATGACTCAACATGAAAGTATCAAACCGCAAATACCACTGCCTCGGAGACTGCTTAAGGCCATAAAGAGACCTTTTCAACTTGCATACAAGACTCTCTTCACCCTTAACCACAAATCCCTCTGGCTGTGTCATATAAAAATCCTCATCTAATTCACCATGGAGAAAAGCGATTTTAACATCTAACTGTTCCAACTCCATGTCATGCATAGCCACCATAGCAAGTAAAACTCGTATAGAAGTGTGTTTTATAACCGAAAAAAAAAATTCATTGAAATCCACCCCTTCTTTCTGTGCATAACCTTTTGCTACAAGCCTTGCCTTGTATTTCATTGGTTCATCTTTCAGTGAAGGCTCTTTCTTTCTGTAAACCCATTTGCAACCAATTACTCTTTTCCCTTAGGAAGTTCCACCAACTCCCATGTTTGATTCTTCAAAAGAGATTCCATCTCTTCCTTCATAGCATGTAACCACACATCACTATCGCCAACTTTTATTGCTTCACTAAATGTGGATGGATCATCCGTGCGCATTGTCAAAGCAAATGAAACCATATCCTCAAACATATAACGAACTGGTGGTGCTATATTTCTTTTTCCTTTCCCTTTAGCAATTGCATAAGGTTCACTTTCTTGTACTGGTGCATCTTGAACTCCACCTGAAGGAACATCAAATTCTAACTCAGTAGTATCTCTCCCATCATCACCATGTAACTCCACCTGGCTGGAAGAACTACCATCTCTGTCACTGTAGGGTTGCACACAAATTTTCTTTCCTTTTGTGTTTTCCAAATCCACCTGGACAATAGCTTTATTCTTCTTTTCTTCTTGGACTTCATTTTGCACACCTTTTAGTAGAGAAGCTTCATCAAACTAATTTCAAATTTCTTTAATAAAGGGTCCCAAAGTCGGTAACCCTTGACTCCTTTCTGATAACCCAGAAAGATACAATATTTCGATTTTGGGTCAAGTTTTGACCTATGATTATCCTGCACTTGAACATAAGCAGCGCATCCAAATATTCTTAAGTTAGAGTAATCAACAGGCATACCTGTCCATACCTCTTCTGGTTTCTTGAGTTCAATTGTTGTAGGTGTTCTATTGATGATATAGCAAGCCGTATTTACTGCCTCTGCCCAAAACACCTTAGGCAACTCTGCTAGTAATCTCATACACCTTTCCTTCTCAAGTAGCGTCCTGTTCATTCTCTCAGCTACTCCATTTTGCTGAAGTGTACCTGGAGTAGTGAAGTGACGCACAATTCCTTCATTTTTACAGAAATCTTTAAAATCTCTTCCTGTGAACTCACCACCATTATCAGTCCTCAGACATTTCACCTCTTTACCAGTCTATTTTTCCACATCTGTTTTCCATTCCTTGAATTTCACAGAAGTTTCAGATTTTTCTTTCATGAAATATACCCGGACCTTCCTAGAGAAATCATCAATGAATGAGATAAAATATTTTGCTCCTCCCATAGATACCACTGAAGCTGGTCCCCACACATCTGCATCAACATAATCAAGTATCCCCTTACTTCTATGAGAAGAGAGTTTAAAACTCACCCTATGTTGTTTTCCAAGCACACAAAACTTACAAAAGTTCAACCTGCAAGATTTAATACCCTTAAGTAACTTACGGATATGCAATTCCTGCAAACCCCTTTCACTCATGTGACCTAATCTCCTATGCCACAAAACTGTAGCATCATCCTCGCCATCACACGATGTAACTGCAGTTCCACCTATAATAGTATTCCCTATCAAGTGGTAAAGATTTCCCATTTTCTTCTCACCTTTCATGACCACCATGCTTCCTTTCTTGACTTTCATGATTCCACTGGTTGTACTAAATGAACAACTATTAGAATCCAAAGCACCGAGAGAGATGAAACTTTTCTTCATCTCTAGCACATATCTTACATCCGCGAAAGTTCTCACAATGTCATCAAACATCTTGATTTTGATTGTTCCCATTCCTACAGTCTTATAAGCTGCATTGTTCCCCATAAGTACTTTTCCACCGTTATAATCAACAAAAGTACTAAACCAACTTCTATGAGGACACATATGAGATGAACAACCATAATCAAGAATCCAACTATTAGAATAAGAGTCCATACCTGAAGAGATAGACAGAACATCACCTCTTTCCTCAAAATCTCAAGCCTCACTAGCTTGATCCACATCTTTCCCCTTCTTTTTAAGACTTTCAAGTCGTTTCGGACATTGCCTTTTTATGTGGCCTTCTTGCTTGCAAAAGTAACACCGTATTTTACCTTTGCCCTTTGATTTGGATCTAGACTTGTCTCTATAATCATGTCCCCGCTCCTTTGATCTTCCTCTGTCCTTACTAGCTTGTTTTGCAAACAATCCCTCTCCATTTGAGTTCAAATTTGGAGACTTCCTTAACTTATTTGATAAGAAGACTAGTGACTTCATCAATATCCAGTGCCTCCTTCCTGTACAATATGGTTACCACTAGATGCTCAAAGGACGGTGGTAGAGAATTTAGAAATATCAACACTTTATCATCCTCATCTAAATTCACTTCATTACTAAGAAGCTGTGTGACAATATTATTGAACCTGTTTATATAGTGTAGGAGATTTGCTCCTTTTGCCATACGAGCATTGTACAACTGATTCTTCAAGTACAGTTTGTTTGACAAGCTCTTCGTCATGTACATCTTCTCTAACTTCAACCACAAACTTGGTGCCGAAGTTTCTTTAATGACATTGTAGGCAACCTCTTCTGCTAGGCACAACCGAATAAGGCTTACCGCCTTCATCTCCATTTCCTCCCACGTATCATTGTCCATTGAGGGTGGCTTCTTTCCACTCCATGTTCTATACAAACCTTTTTGCACCAGAATGTCTTTTACTTGACTCTGCCATATTCTAAAATTTCTTTTTCCACTGAATTTTTCAACACCGTATTTCATAAAAGCCATCCTGCAAATTAACACAATCTAGCAACCACAATAACAATTTAACAAACTATCTGTCGAATCCCACAGTTGTAAATCACACATTGCAATCCACACAAATTATCTGTCAAACACTTCTTGTGCAACCCGCTTTGATACCAATTTTTGGAGATGTGAGGAAATTTTGGTTCGGATATTTCAATCCGACTCACAACCCACCCACGGATACATTTCAATCATGTTAATTCACTTATACGGTGTCTAAATTCAACAATTGAAACTCAGAATTAAATGCAAAATCAATCAAGCACACAAGACAAGCAATTTACGTAGTTCGGCGAATCGTGCCTACTTCCACGGGGAGTGCGGAGAGTCAATTTCACTATTAAGAGAATGAAGTAAAATCTTCAATTAGCTTACAAGCTCCACATAAAAGGATTCCCTTTCTCCACTATTCAAAACATCCATTCTTCTTTCCCATACCTCTTCAATAATCATATACACACTCAATACACATTAACCCACATCCACATTGCATTAATGGCATGAGATATGATACTCAAAGGCATGAAATTGATAACAAATAGTGTAATAGCCAAAGTTCAAAGACAAAGAGAAAAAAGGGCAAACAAGGACGAAGTGAACAAAATCTCTCCTTATTTTTTTCTTCCCTTCTTTTTTCTTCTTCCTCCTCTCTTCTTCCTTCTCTCCTCTCTTCTTCTCTTTTCTCCTCCTCTTTTCTCCTCTCTTCTTCTCTTTTCTCCTCTTTTCTTTTCATTTCTCCTCTCTTCTCTCTTCCGTTGCGAAGCGCCGAAACTCTCCCAAGTCGACCTTTTGAGTAGGTGAGAGATAAAACAATCGAGAGAGGGGGAGAAATAATTTTGCCCTAAGTTCCCCCCTTGTTTCATTTAAGTGGTGGGCCCGGGTGGGCCCACCTAATAAGTGAGACGGGATAAAAGCCAGCCCGTCCCAACACTCTTTTGGGTTGCTTCTTTGACAAACATGGTTGGTTAATTTTGAAGAGGAGTTTGCAGAATAACCTAGTCCACTTTGATCACCACTGCTTCTGCCAAGGGTCAGTATTTCATCAAGTCCTTTCTAAAAAATTTTTAGAGTTTGTTTCATGGAATCAACTTTTGTTTGTAACTTCTATATTAATTGTCTGTTGTTCCATCATCTCAGATTTTCGCATGATATCAACTTGAAGAAATTTTTTAGCAGCTTTTGATTCTTAAAACTTGACAATCAAGTCTTTATAGATGATGCACTTGTTTTCCCATTTTTCTTTCATCTCTTGTAGTAAGTTTTAGAGGTCTTTTTCTTGCCCATCTAAAACGTCTAGTTCAACACCTACGAAGAACACTATATAATTACCTTCTTCATCTGAGTTTGAGAATCCACTGTCTGAATCATCACTCCAGGTTGCAGCATATGCCTTCCTCTTCTTTTGGACAGTGGGGCATTCAAATTGAATATAACCATAACCATCACAACCATGGCAACGAATCATTACTTTCTGATTCAACATACCTTCCACTCTTGGATGAACTTCCTGCCTTGTTAAACTTTCTCAACATTTTCTCAAATCCCTGAGATAGAATTGCAACCTTTTAATTTAATTCATCAAAGGAAGATTGATATAGTTTTTTTGCTTCTCCAGAAAATGCATCATTCTTATCTTTCTCCATAGAGTTACTTGTTTCAATCTCCATGTCAGTCTCAAAAGTGCATAAAGACCCAATGACTTCGTTCAAAGTGAGTTTGTCTACTTCCTTGGTCTCCGTAATTGCAATAACTTTCATGGCAAATTTCTTATTTAAAGTTCAAAATTTTTCTTACCAATATATTTTTTGGAAATGGATCTCCTAATAGGGTTTCTTCATTTGTCAGCTTTTTTATTTTTCCATTGTATTCAAGGATTGTCTCATCATTACCTATTTTGATGAGCTCGAACTTTGTTGATAACTGCTGCATTTTGGCAAGACGAATTGAGGTAGCCCCTTCATAGTGGATTCCAGTGATTCCCAAACCTCTTTTGCTGACTCAATTGAAGATATTCTATTGAACAGTTCCAAGTCAACACCACAGAAATAGCATTAATAGCTTTAGCATTAAAATTACTACTCTTTTTCTTAGCTTATGTCCAATCCTTCTGTTCTTTCTCTTTTGTCTTCCCATAAACTACCAACATTGGATGTGACCATCCTTCACTTTCATCCTTGCCTTCCAATAGGGATAGTTTGAAGCTTCAAGAAGAGGTGGGAGTGTTGAGGAACCTCCATCTCTGAGTGTGTCTACCATGTCCACCTAAACTCCAGGATCTCACCAAGTGAACGTCTGATGTATGCTCTGATACCAATTGAAAATGCTCTGGTGATAGCGTTGATGTTTGTGGCGATGTCTTAAACTTCATGTGAAATGTTAGCTCGAACAATGAAAATAATAAAAACAACTGACATACAATATGTTATCGTAGTTCGAAATAAAACCAGTTCCTAATCTGCAGGGGTGTGTAGCCCAGGATGATAAAAATTCACTATATTAACTCTGTTATAAACCTTCTACACCAAGGTTTACATAGGTATCTCAAACACCTTGTTCAAGATAACAAAAAGTGAATGCCTTTCAAGATCCCACCTCGAATGACCTACTCTACAACATGAGTTGTCTGGTTATCATCCACACTGAAGCTCCCCCTTAGTGTATGTCTTGGTCAAGAAATCTCAGTCTCTCCCATATAGTCTAAAATATCAGCTGCAACATCGGCTGCAACATTACCTACATTTTTACAACAACTTATCAATAAGCAGATTGATGAAGAATAAATTATCTCACCATAAACACAAACTCAATCTCTCATAGAATACTTCGAAAGATCTAAGTTCATATCTTGGTCCTTGGCCTCCATGCCTTAATATAGTCCTTCGTGTTTGTGTGAATAAGCTTATCGTCTAATATCTTCTGAGTTTCCTTAGCTAAATTAATCCTCTGATTTGATTGATCAATTGTTCTTGATTGTCTTTGACTTCCATTTTCTAATTGCTCTTGATTGATTATGACTTCCTTCTTCTAATTCAATCAACTTGATTAATTGCTCTTGATTGATTTTGACTTCCTTCAATCAGCTTGATTGATTGATTCAATATGCTTGAGTGACTCGGTCATTCCTTTTATGGTTCAATCAACATAAATCCTAAAATCAAGAGATCTTGGGTGCATATTAACCATATGTGGTTTTGTCAAAGAATGACACTATTGCCCTTGTAGATGCACTAACAATAATAATTTTTTTTATAATTGGGACTTATTCGAGGGGGACCAGAAAGGGGCAGATCACGGGAGAAACCCCCCATCCATGTCTATTCTCAGAAATAGAAAAAGAGCAGGGATCGTGGGGGAATTGAGGAAGTGGGCTGCTAATAGAAAATAGTAGACAACCAATGAAAGTAAGCGAATAGAGTAGAGACAATAAAATAGGGGAGGAATGAGTGGGGAGGCATTTAAGAAGAATCAAACTTACTAGAGTAGAAGCTTCTGCTCTGGGAGGATTCTCTACTGCTACTGATCCTACAAGTATTGAGGTCTATCTTGTGTTTTTGGAGACCTGCTAGTCGAATGATCTAACAACTGGTTTGACCTGATGGATAGCTCATAAAGGCAAAAAAGGCTATAGAAACACAAGATAGAAGAGTTGGATGAGGACCGAAGGGGAACATACACAGTAGATTTTGGGAACATTGACAACATCAATGGAAGAATTGCACAAAGGAGTCGAAAAAGTGGATTCCTAGTATGCAATGTTGGAGTTGTTATTAACAAACAAAGAAGGGTTGTAGGATAATAGGGGAAAAGGGAAAATATCAATACCTCAGACCGAAGATGCAGGAGACTATAAGGTTAGTTCCAACCGGACGGTCACTCAGGGCCCACTGCTAGAATAAAAGAGAGGAGAACCGCGAATCCTTAGATGAGTTCCACATAGTAGCAAAAAAAGTGGAGCTACCCAATTTCAATGGGATTGACCTTGAAGACTGGATGTCAAGGTGTCAGCTCAAAATGAAGGTACAACTCGCCTTGTGAGGATGTAGGGGGGAGCCATTCACTTGTTTTGATGCTTGCAAAAGCGAATTTCTGACAATTCTTGGGAAAGGCTATTAGGGGAACTTATTCACCGCTACTGCGGGAGGAGGGTGACCAATCCCTTTGAGTGTCTGGCTGGAATCAAGCAGGAGTCATTGATCAGTTGAGGCATACATGGAGGATTTCGAACTTCTGATTGCTCAGGTGACGAACAAGTGCTCAGATAGTTCTTGAAAGGCTTGAAGGATGATATTAAGAGGAACATCAAGGTCCATAATCCAGACGAGATCTGTTGCACCATCAATTTAGTAAGAGATATTGAGGAAGTGAGTGTCGTTGAAGAGGGAATTGTAGTCGGCAAGGAGCAACAAGGTTTGCCACTAACTTTTTGACTCTTCATAGTCTTGAAAGAAACAACCAACCTAATGGCAATAGTGATTTGTAAGGAATGGTCTGAAAATAAACTTTGCAGAACTAAAATAACCATAGTAGTTTATCAATAGTAAAAGCTAAATTTTGGGATTCATGGAAAAAAGGTCCTCAGTATCAAAGAGCCTCTTGTAAAAGTTTTTAGAATGGTTGACAGTGAACATAAACCTGCCATGGGTTATATTTTTGAAGAGATGAGGAGAGAGATATTATAAGAGTAGTGATAAAAGTGAAAAAGGAAGAATATGAGCAATATATGAGGATTATTGATCATAGATGGGAGTCACAACACATCCATGCAGGAACAAGAAAAAAGAGAAGATAATTAAATGAAGTAGAAAAGCCTTGCATAATTCAAACTTTGTGTTTCGGTGACAAGAATCCATTTTCTCTCTAATTTTAAGCTTTTTACTTCGTTTTTGTTTCCGAAATTAATCTTGGCTCTCAATCGATGTTACAGTTTAATTTTTTTTTTACTTCTGTTGATTCTTCTACTTTCTTTTATTTCTTCTCCATGCATGGTTTCTTCCAATATCTTATAATTTTATTTATTCTTCTATGCGATTACGAATGTGAATTTTTTGGAATATGAATTTCTTTGTTTTTATAGTACTTTTCTTCGTTTGGGACTGGGTTTACGGATGAATCAATTTATTCGTTGGTGATGAGTACTCTTGATTTATTTCCCATCTGAATTTTGCCAAATGTTTCTCTTGATTACCCGCTCTGATACCATGTAAAATTTGCTTCAAGGTCTATCCCAAAATGAATAGCCAAAGTTAATAAACCTCATACCAACTTATAAGTCAAGATTCATTTTACTCGTTTATGTGGGAATAATCTCTTCCAGCGTTTGCAGATTTGCCTGAGTGGGATTTGACCCTGCTCACACAAACGCTTTCTCATGTAATCAGTTTGCTTAATTAATCTTCTTGCGGAGATTGAATTGCTTGAATTGAACCTGTGACATGTAATGTGAAATTTTTTTGTGGCGTCCCTTGCTTGATCCTTTTGTTAACTCTCAGGATAACGAATGAAATAACTGAAGAGAAAGGGCATCCATCCGGAATTCATTGGACCTTCCCATCCATGCTCTTCCCATTTTAGTGTTTTTCATGGTACTTAATTCGATCGATGTGACTTCACAACCATGTAAATAAAACGATGAAATGGGAAGAGGAATTGAGAGCAAGGCAGGTCGAATTCAGGGTCCATACCCATTTTTGAGTAATCAGAAATTTTTGTTTTCAAGAGTGTCCTGAATATTTCACTAAGCAAGCTCCATACTACAGAGTACCCTGAGGTACGTACTTCTTTTTCTTGTTATTTTTCTTATTCTTCATCTTCTTCTCTTCGTCCTCTTATCTGACTATTTGATATACTGTATTTAGTGTTGCAGAACTGAGATGGAATTGCTTCTGTCCATGAAATAAATCCGAAGAGAGATACACAGAAGTTGGACGGTAGTAGGTCAAAGGAACAAATCGATGTAGTGGAAGTGAAACATATGTACCATGTATTTTGGTGTGGCCACTGAATCGAAAGTTCTTTCATATATGCCTTAACAACAAAAGATATAACCCAATTCATTGAAACATTTGAAATATTGTTCATCTAACTCAACATATATACGTGTTTTGTTTTGTGGGGTTGAGTTCCCTTATATTAATCAATCATAAGAGCTGATGCACATTCATATAAGCTTATCTATTTCAGGCACTAAATTTGGATTTCTTGTAATTTCGAATTTATGATGGTTAATTTGTGTGTGAAAGTTTATATATAAGCGTTCGGTGGTTGTTAGACATCAAGTATCACCCAATGATACAGACTGAGTTACACAAGGAGTTACACACCAAGTATCAGTAGATGGTACAGTTGGCATTACACGCTGACACACCTTCCTTCTTAGAATCCTAATCAGTTACGATTCTGCAATCTTATCCAGCTGTAATCACAATCTTCTTTGATTTGATTCTGTAAACTTTCCTAGTCCAACTGGGAAACAAACACTCACGAAGTGTATATATGTACCGTTGTACAACTGAATAGATGACGATTGAAATAACCTTCATACATTGGTGAATTAACATATTTTCTTTCTATTGTACTCGCAGGGTTTAAAGGACTCCAATTTAGATTTTCTATTTTAGCTTGTGAAATGTCACTTTCGAGGAAGGAAAATATATATATATATATATATATATAGTAAAAAAATTAAACTCGATCTATCAAGCAACATATAAATAAAGATCAAATATAAAAACACACTAGGTAAAGACTACTATTCGCAAACAAACACAGCGTAAGGACTCTGGTATTAAGTTACAAGAAAGCCTTGTAATAGTAAACAAATTAATCATTAATTGTTCAAAGTAACTGGAGAAGGTGGAGCAGAGCAATGGATAAAACAGCTGCAGAGAGATTGATCATGCTCGACACACGCAGATTTGATCAGAAGCTTTTCACGGTAAACTCCTCTGCAAAACCCAACACAGTTTGAAGAACATTTGGGCACTTCTGGAGCGAAGACCTGACATTCGCCGCCGGCCATGGCAGTTGCTGTCTTGCTCTGCCCAGGATTGATCAGAGAGAGGAGGAGAAGCAGAGACAGAAGCAGAAGGGAGGCAACGTTATTCGTCGACTTCATCACCACTTGAGCTTAATTTGATACGCGCGTACACAACAACTTGTAATTCCTGAATTAATCTGTATGAAAACTGTAGGAATCTGAGTTTTGATTTATAGATGGGCTGTTGCTACAGCGGAATGAAGAGTTCTAATCAGTTTAAGGATTGGTATGGTACGCGTTTCCAAATTAACTCTCTGCTCTACTCGGAAGTTTCCATATTTAATCCATTTTAAGAGTAACTTTTAATCTTGATGAAAGCTGTGAATCTGGCTTCTATTTCTTTTTTTATTTTCTTCATTTTATTTTGTCTTTTATTTTTTATTTTTTAAAGTGTCTGAAAGACCCATGATGACCAGGTTTTATACTTGTTATTAATTTGGGTGTTGATATATATACCTTTGGTATTACTTATTGACCTTTGCTTAGTTGAACTTGGCATAATCTATAGTTGGCTTAGTTTATTAGGAGGGTGACTAATATATCATTATTGAAAAGTTTATTTTCTTCATTATTTAAATTTCTTAATTATATATTTCATTTAACATAATTCGACAAAAAGATTTTTTTAACATTAGCATAGGAACCACAATTTTTTTTCTTAAGTTAATTATAGTCACCACAATATTGTGTCATAGGTTAATTAACTTCTAGCCACCACTTATGTATCATAATTAAATTAATTAACTAAAAACCGGACATAGTGCCGGTTGGATGGCCGGTTCGGTTTTTAAAACATTATACCATCCTTTTATTATATATTTGGAAGAATAGGATAATTAAAAGTAATTTCATATACCATTTATACATTTATTTATTCGGTTGGTAGAAACCGTAGAATGGATAATCAGGTAATAAATGGAATAGAAATAATAATCTATAAAACTACAAAACAATAAAAACTTAGTAATAATGAAATTTTAAAATATAAAACTTATTAATTGAAAGAATATTGCAAGATTTATTAAAAATAAATAGCTTGAATCCTAATTTTAACAAGGCAGATCATATAGTTTTATAAAAAATTACTGAAAAAATATATAAAAATAATTAATATACCATCCTTAATTGGGAAATATATTATCCTCTATACTTTATAAATATGTTATATTTCATAAGGATCTTTATTATCCTAAATATTGACGGGGTTCAGTTCTAATAAGTGGATAAATAAATAAGGATGTTTACTACGTACTATCCAAATATTTATGTAATCAGTTAGTGGTTTCTATCAACATTTTCATCCGCATTATCTTATTCTTCTTCATCATTATCATCATCTTCATTATCCTCTCACTATTCCTTCCCATTGGCATTATCACCAGCGCGATCATCATCTCAATCTCTAATTCTACCTACCTTGGTTAGAGGATTCTAACATCTTCTCCCATAAAATATAAATATAAAGAATAAATAAAAGCATATGATCTTCTAAAAGAGTTTGGGATGATGTTGACTCTGAATTTAACATCATCATTATCAAAGATGGTTGCAAGAATTTGGCATTAAAACATTTTATTTTCTTAGTAATGCCAAGATATCAATATGCAATATGTAGAAGTTACTACATATCTAAGTGCAGGAATACATCCATGCAATCCACAATTCTAGGAGACGACCTTAAATTTGTTGACTTGCCTTCACCTCAAGCTTTGAGGGGAATTTGTGCCCCATATGGCTGGCATTGGCACACAAGTAGAATGTTTGCTTCTTGCTGTAATGCTCGACGAACACTTCAACACCAGTAGTGTCTTGATCTCTCCCCTTGGCAAGCTTTAGTAGTAGGACTTCCGTTCTTTGTTCCTCGTTCTTCTTCGTTCTCTCGAGCCCGAACTCGAGTTTAGAGGCTTTATACTTTGAAAGAGAGATTTTACAACTCTTAATACTTTCAAAGTCGTTACAAATTACTTTAATCTAGAGGTAACTATAATAAAGGTAATAATAACTTTCAAAGTATATAATTATATATATTGAATAGTTATTAGTTAATTTCTTTATTATTGTATCTGGTATCAATTATTAATTTATTATCATTCTTTATTTATTATATTAGGTTGCCTACGTTTTATTTTAATTCAGATTAATAATCAAATTTTCATTTATCGACAATATTCCTAAAGTCTATTATGAAACAGAATTTAAAATTAATAAGCTGAAGTGTTCGAAGTGACAGCAATTTAACGTCTGAATATGTTAAATAAGATCCATTGGATATTTTAAAATATGATAAATATTACATACCGATAAAGATTAAAGAGGAAGAATTAGGAAGACAAATGTGAAAAAATCGGGAGAGGAAGAAGAAAGAGGGATGAGTAATCTGAGGGAAGCTACTGGACAGCGACGGTGTTCTGGCAACATTGCGGCCGGAATATGGTAGAGCAAGCAGTCGTCGGTGGGGACTGGGGAGGAATAAATTGGTTGCCGGCTGCCGACCGGAAAGCGCTCGGCCGACCAGTTTCTCCCATATTTTCCGGCGACATTCCCCGAGTTCTTCGCATCAAATATTCAACGGGAGGGTTTCCCCGGGACCCCGACCCACCTCCCGATCTTCCCTGGCGAAGAAAGCCTTTTTAACGAAGTATTCCACATCGACTCAGGGCGCGACTCGGGTCTCCGACTCATGAGCCGCCCCGTTGACTCGGACGAGTCGGACTACCGTGATATTTCTGACCCAACTCGGCCTTCGTGCGGGACTCCTTTTCCTTTTCCAGGTGCCGGCTTTAAGGTAACTTTTACGGAGGTTTTACCGTTTTGGAGCGACTTCAATAGGTCTAGGGTTTCGATGATGGCGGCTTCCATGGCTCGAGGTTCATCCTTCCTGAGGTCAATGTGGAGTACAAGACAGAGCGCTTCCTTTCTGAGATCTTCACGGCCTCGAACTTCCCCTTCCTCTCCATTTGCTTCAAGGTATAATCCCCCTCTTCTACATCTCTGTATTTCCCTCCCTGATCCAAACTGACTACAACATTTTTTTATTTTTATTTTTTAATTTGTTCTATTGTTTTTTTGTTTTTTTTGTTTTTTGTTTTTCAGAGGGTTACAGCGGAAATCAGCGGTACTAAGCTCGCTGCTTCCTCTTTACTCAGCAATAGCGTCATCATGCCTTGTTTGTAGACTGCCGAGTGAGGTGGCTTCCTCCTTTGAAGGTAAAGCGCGAGCCAACTACCTCTTTCAATTCGCTGTAATCTCTGTGTACTAGTTCGTTTGAAGTTGTGGCTATTTATTGTGAAATCCAAATCGTAACGTTCTAGTTGCTATCTTCTTGCTGATTCCCACTGGTTACAGACTATTGAGCCGTTGTGTTCTATAATCTACCAGACTGAGCAATTTCGTTTGAGATATTCTTCTTATCTTTAATTGTTTGTCTCTTCCAATGAGGAATTTTTTTTTATGATATATAAGTTACACAATGTATGAGCAAAATTGTCATATCATCAACTCATTTTACTGGTTCAGCATTGCTGTCCGTATACAGGATAACCTTGTAATTTCTTGCAAAGCTCATTTCTGAGTTTCAAATGGTAAAAGATTCGTTTCTAAATGTGCTGTCATCCTTGGAAGCTTTAACGAGGATATGCTTAGGAGTATTTTTATCATAAAAAGTTCAGCGTTGCAAGGATGCGCTGAAACATTTGTCCATTTATGCCAAATGTTCTTCATCCTAATTCGTGAAGTGGGGAATAGCGTTATGCCTCTAGATGATAAAAAAAACATTTGCTATTATGCCATAGGTGATCAAAATTATGCACAGTAGAAGACAAAGCAGGAACTATTGCATTTTCAAAAAAAAAAAAAAATGTAGGAACTATGGAATATCATTGCTGGATGGGTGCAGAGAAACTTTTAAATTTCTAAGTGATTAATGACCCAAAACTAAACCATTTTGATATTTCTGATGTAATAAGAATGTATGGCAAACATGTGAAGATTGTTGTTAACATTCAGCATTCAGCTTACAATATTAATCTTATGGTCTAAAATTTCATTGCAACAAAATTTAAGGGGCCAGATATAGGATTTAAAAGTTTGAATTTGCCCATACAGTTAGTATATATCATCTCTTTTAGATTTTGATGGTATGTCTTTTCCAGCATATGAATATATCATTATTATTCTTTTTTTTTTTTTCTTTTTTTTAGTGAAATACATTCTGATTGAACTGCCAAGCTTTGCATGTTTGGGCAACTTTTAAAAATGTAGGGAGAGATTATTGGGTGTTACATTTTGTACTCAAGGGGCAGAACAGTGTGGTGCTTCAACTCTCCTTCACTCACTCCTTCCTCTCTCAATGAGATGCTGCTGCCATGTCTCTGATTTATGTGCATAGAAGATCCCTTCCTCCCTCCCTCTCTCTCTCTCAATGAGATGTGCTGTCATGTCTCATGCTTCTGTGCACAGAATTGGCAATAAATCCTTTTTCTGTTCCCAATGAGGGTCTTTCCTGTACTAAGGTTTTATGCATGCATACATGTATTTCAATCAATATCCCTTACACTCACTATCTTTTCTTGTTTTTTTGTGCTTTCTCCAATCTGGGATGGTGTTTAACTTTTCATGTTGCTATAGCTTCCTTCTAGTTAGTTACTGGACATGTATGCTTAAAGCTGCACATGTGTAAAGCATATTGCTTGAAGCTCTGTCTTTGTCCTTGGGCTAGGGAGATTGATATTTTGTTGCTGTAACCAAGGATTAAGCTTGGTGCTTTAGCTTGACAAGTTTCCAGTTTAGACCAATATCTAGTATTAGAAACCCGAAGATGAACTTGCTCTGTTCCCAGTTTGCTATTGGAAGGAAAAGACCAATGAACTGACTTTTTTCTGGTGAAATTGCAGGTAGGTTTGCTAATTATCTCAGCCCCATCTGAAGAGAGATAGAAGGGGATAAAACATTCTCCAGAAGAAGTCCTGGTTTCAAACTTTCAACTGAGGCTTGACTAACAATTTACCCAAATTTCTCTCTGTTAATGTTTTTGTCTTGAGGATTGATTTTTTTGGATATATTGATCTGATGGATGAGAAGGGATTAGATGGGAAATACTCTCCCTCCATGAGCACTCGAATGCCTCTATGTAAAGGTCGCGAGAAAGAACAACATCGGTTTCTGTCTATGTAAAGAACATGCGAGAAAGAAATTCTTTGCATGTTAAATAAAATTATGCAAGCACGAGCAGGTGTAGAAACCGCTCTTTATTTCTGTCCTGAAATCTGTTCCTTCCTCTGCTTCAGAGAAATATGATACCGTGTCTACCCCTCCCCTCCCTGGTGTTGTCAAATTATTGTGATCAATTTTCGCATTACCTTCTATTACAATGTAACTAAGACGAAAAGTAGGTATGTCTTGAGAGTAATCTGATCGATCGATTAAAGGTGAAGAATAGCAAGAAGGTATCAGCGGAAGTATAACACTGATTGTAAACAAAAGAAGAAAGCCCAGAAATTAAAGAGTCTTCAAAACACGAGAACCTAACCATTTTATGGGTCAATAGAAAACCCACAGTATCAGAGAGAAGTGAACGTACCAAAAGACGACCCACAACATCTCTGCGGCATGCCGGCAGCCTTATTTTCTTACAGTCTAACGAAACTAGAGAGTTTTAAAGAGAAAGACGACGGAATAAATCAGAGAGTGGCAAAAATTAATTAAAACGAGAAAGGTGCAATGCGCAAAGACAGGGCAATCCCATTTCTAATTTCTCGAGCACTTCAATATGTTTTAAGATGAAAAAACATGCAGTAACAGAGTTTTCAGAATGTAAACTTTGCTGACTCTAGTAAGAGTATGCACAACGAAAGAAATACAACTTAAAACGCTAAATAAGATTCATATTCCTACCCAGATGTGACGATCTACCCAATTAACTTTGAGGCAATAGTTTGGAAAATCTGGAAATGGAGAGCTCCAAAGCAAGGTGCTGTTTTTTAGAGTGCACTTAGGAGAAGCAATAGAGCTTGGTTTGAGTCAGTTTTAGAGTTTGGTTAAATCTGGATGTGTTTTTTATTTCTTGATAAACCCTTGTTAGAATGGTAAGTTTGACATGAGAAAATATATCTTTGGTATAAGGTTTGATGGGTTGAGTGTTTGAGTATGTCTACTTTTCTTTCTAGAACCAACTCAACAAAAGGTTGAGAAACTGAGAAAGAATTTCTTAAATTTTGAAGTGATTCACAAGATGCATCACTTTTTAGTTTGACATTTAGCCTTCAAGATCCTTGTTTTGTTTCTAATCCTATATATTGCATGAACTAGCCTTTGTGATTAAAATCTTGTTCCTTACTCTCTTAATTTCTCTAAATTATTGAAGTATTGAGCATGGATTGACTTTAAAGTCTATGGAGAAATAAGGAGGGTTTGGATGAGGCTAGAAAACTTGAGAAAAAGAAAAGAAAGAAGCAAGAGAACATCAAAGGTAGAAGAAAGGTGTTGGAAATTTGTAGAGAAAAGCTGAAAAAATGGAAGACAAAAAAAAAATCCTGAAAATGAGCTAAGTTAGAGGAATGCTACTGCTGCAAATCTCGAGAGCTCTCCTAACTAAAGGGGTTGCTCATGCACGCAAGCGCGCACGTATAGCACAAGTATATAGAGTGGAGTATCGTTTCCATGAGAAGAAGACAGATTGAGCACCAAGGTTGTGTCCTATTAACTATAGTTAGCTTATCGAGAATTGTGATTAATTTAAATTAACAAAAAAATATGCAAATTAAACTAATTAACTACCTACTTGGACTTGGAAATGGACTTGATTTTACCAAAGGGGGTGCACTTACATGTCGTTTTTTTCTTTCCTCTAGATCGAATCCCAAGTCTCCCAAGTCTAAATGCCGAAAATCTCGCTCAAAACGGTTTTATATAGTGAATGCAGATTGCAGTTAAGTAGCTTGTCACAATATGGTGCCTAGTTTTTTTCTATGGCGCCTAGTCACTTAAACTACATTTTTTAATTGAAAAGCAACTAGCGCTACATGCGCTTAAACTTAAAGACATAGAATGCTACAACACTAGTCTGCCATGTAGAGGCGCCCAATTTTGCTACTTGACGTCATGCCATCTATGTGGCGTAGAGGCACCCCGGTGCCATATGCCCACAAACTACTTTGGCGTGGAGTACTTTCTTGGGCTAATTTCTTCATTTTAACTCCAAACTTGCATGGGGTTTGCATAATTTTATTTATTTTTCTAGCAAATGAAAAGAAAGAATAAGTTAAAGTGCCTACATTTGAGGCAATTTGGACTATTAATTTATAGGTATAAACAATACTAATTAAATACCCCCAAACTTAAACTCTTGCTTGTCCTCGAGCAAAAAAATTAATATAGAACCTCTCAAAATCTTCTATCCTACATGCTTTTGATTTGGCCACCATGAAATTCATTCTAGAAAATAGCACATCAAGGAAATTGACTTATTACCTTTCTAGCATTACTTTGAAAAATTTAAATACTTTTCAATCTACTTTGCCGCACTACCAACCAAGCTCCATGACACCCACAACTATCACTCTTTCTAAAAACCTACTAACCAAGCACTTGAGATGATGTCACTAGACTTCATATGCTAGTCTCTAGATCCACTCGCTAGCTACTAATAGTAAAGAAGTTGCCCTTAAGATCATTAGGACTTTCATGAGGTTGTAATATGGCTCGAGACACGAGTAGGATAAAAGGTTAAATATTTGGGTTAAAACCCCTTTAGTTGCAAGATCCTACTTGAAATTCCCAGTAAACTCTAGACGTGTATTCAGAAGTGTACTTATAGTAATTTTTGTAAACTTAAAACGTGAGCGCAGGAGTGTACTTACACCCGAAGACTGGTGTAGTGACACTTAGAGTTATACTTATAAACAGAAAAGACTCAGCACAAATTGTTATCGCAGTTCGGAACCAATTGTTCCTAATCTGCGGGGCATTCGACCCAGGGTACCAAAATCCACTAGAAAGGGTATTACAGTAGTTCAATAGAATAACTTACAGTAATAAGTTCTCCTCTCTACAGGGATTCGAACAACAGCCTCTTCCTAGTCTGGCTTTTGTAAACACACTTCCACAGAAGTTATTTGATACCCACACACTAAGTCTCCCCTTTAGTGTGATCCCTCTCACCAGGGACTTTCTTCACGAAGGCTTCTCAGGATGAGAACACCTATTACAATGGTCAGTTGCTTCTTGGAAAGCTAGTAGACCCTTAATCAGCTTCAGTAACAAACATACACCATCAAAACTAACTCCTTCAAGATGCGAACTTCAGAACATATTACTCACCGCTCCCCCTCAAACGCGTCTCTCCTTAATACTCGTTAATCACAGTGTAACCCTAGACCAGCACATATTATGCTATATACACCATTAGGGTTTTAACCATCTGTCTTTCTGTCTTTCGACCCAACACATCTCGTATGGCTTACTTTCCTATCCCAACTAGGAAACTCAATCACCCTTATCCTTGGTGACAACACATGCTGATTTCTTTCCTATAGAGTCTAAGAAACTCAATATCCCACGATTAGGCAACTCAAGATATTCATGCTTCATGAAATATATTGTTGACCTGGTCAACCCTCGGTTTTGTCATAAAATAGCCAATACGGCTTCTATGCACTAACACTACCTTCATGAGTGAGCTTCAACCACCGACTTTCGTACAAACTTGAGCTTTTGGCCATTTGTAGTCATTTCCTTTCTTTAGACGCTTTTGTCATTTACATGTCCTTTTAGAAGAAGACTAAGCTCTTTGCTCTTTTTTCTTTTTATTTCTTTTTATTTTTTTATATTTCTCTCCTTATTTCTCCCCTTGCCTTACGAAAATAACTCATGCTCCAATTCAATATGATCAAACAACATTGGGTGATAGGAAATAAAAAAAGAAAGACTTAAACGTAAAGGATTGGCTTGTAATAATTTAGCTTGGAAAAATAGTTATGGCTCATGAAGGCTCAAACATGGTTAACTAAGGTTAAATGTGAACCAATTTGGAAAGGCTGAAATGGTCCAAAAATGGCCTAAATCTTTTCTTAGGTGTGCAACTAGGGATGGCAACGGGGCGGGGCGGGGCGGGTTTTTGGAAACCCATCCCCGCCCCGCAAAAAACCGGGGAAACCCGTCCCCGCGAAACCCCGGCCCGCGGGTTTGATTTCTAAACCCGTCCCAGCCCAGCTGGTAAAAAACCCGCCCGAACCCGCTGAAAACCCGCCCGCCCGACCCGCTATGTTTAATATTAAAAAATTTTAAAATATAAAAAATTCTAAAATAAATAATATAAACATATAAATACTTAAACATATTGTCAAACATAAGGGGAGAACGTAAGAAAGTAGGATTTTACTTTGTATTATTTAAATACCCTCTAAAACTTTTTTTTTATATAAGAATTAAGCGGGTCGGGTCGGGTTTTTGGGGCGAAACCCGTCCCCGCCCCGAACCCGTGACGGGTTCTGCTCCCAAAACCCAAACCCGACCCGCGGGGTAAAAACATAAACCCGAACCCGCTTTAAGCGGGTCGGGTCGGGGCCGGTTCCCCGCTAACCCGTACTCGTTGCCATCCCTATGTGCAACTCATCATCTATTTTGCTTCAAGCTTCACTGGAGACTACTTCTAGAGTCTAGAACAATACCCAAGTACTTCCACCATCAAACCACAAACCATAGTAAAAGGGAGTTTAACACAAAGAAATGATCAATGAGTGGCTTATTTCAATTAAAATGACAAAACCTACTCTATCTAGCTATTCAAGAAAAAGCCAGTCCCCTAACTACCATTCCGAAAAATGAAAAGCATGGTGACCTCTCAATGAACATCCTAAACATCATAAGCATTATATATATTATATGCTAGGCAGGATTAGAAAAAGTTTAATGCAATTTGCAAAAGAAATGAATGTTAACATGAATATATGCAAATTGACTCCACACCCTCAAACTTAAAAGTCTACATTGTCCTCAATGTAGCAAACATTATAGATCAAAGTAAAAAGGGTGACGAAAACTCCTAGGTGCCACCAAACTGTGACAAACATCCTCTTTTCTGCCCTTGGTGATCACTAATGGACGACTGGCCGGTGAGCTTCAGACCGACGAAGCTAACACCAGCTTGACTCCCTTGGCGAGGAAGAGGACCTGCATGCACCTTCCTCTGGTGGGTGGACAGGAATCTCCAAGCATCTTGGGCGTTGCAGATTCGCCAGGAAACAAGGATGAGGGTAATGAAACGACAGATAAGTCTTGCCATATTTGATTTGCATATGCCGACTAGCAATCTCATGCACATTTGGGAACTTCGTTTCTCATGTGGATGATATCAATTATCAATGATTATCCCTTGTCACACATAAAACCTTTTTTATGCTTGCTAAATACTAAAGCTGCATCTATAAATGAATTAAATTATACAACGAGATTGTCTGGCAACCCATCAAAGAATTCCAACATATGCGAACATTATACAAGAAATTTTTTAGGTTTTTTAGGCTTTTTTGGATTTATTTAGACATTTTATTATTTATATTTATTGATGTATAATTGATATAATTACGGCATTATGATATCATATGGTTGAAAAGGTTGGTCAACCCAGTTGAACCAGGTTGACCCAACCCAAGCCCTTTTCCGGGTCATTGACCGGGTCGATTTTTATAACATATATATTTGGATTTACACTTAATTAAGAGGATTTATTTACACTTATAGAGTTTAGGGTAAAGCTTCTCTTATTTTAAATTTAATTGATCGAATAGCATTAACATTCATCAGAATTAATTCTTAAAAGACCTTAATTGAAAGAGATTTTTATTTTTTAGGGGTATGTCATTATTATATGTTTGTTTAATTGTTCATCTTCATATTGTTTTCAATACTTACTGGCATAACCAAAGCAATAAAATGAAATAGAACAGTAAGTGTTTTGGATAAGACGGACTCCCATGGTAATTGGAATTAAAAACGAGGGGGAAAAATGTGGGGGGAAAACGTACTGGTTTTAGCTCCCTTAATTGTCCTGATAAAGATAGAAGGGCACTCAACGTCTCCAATATTAGACTTAGTTCAGAAAATCTTCCATTAAGAGTTGAGTGGTTTCGCTGCCACTTTTTCAAAAGAGATGCCCATTCCCCATCCATTCTCATCCAAGATGCTAGCTCCAAAGAGATATCCAAAAGAGAGACCGCCCCATAACATGCCGGAGAAAGAACATTGCCTTTTGTAATGGCTAAAAGCATTAATCCTTTCCAGTGGAGGCCATGTCAGATAGGAGCTGCTAGAGAAGGCAAATGCAGTAAAAAGGGGAAAATAATACAGAAGCTAGCTGGGTGAGGAGTACACGTACTCCTTTTATAATGTAGAGGAAGTATCAGAACTACTGCTGGTAGAGCTGTGCAATGAAACTTGCCTTGTTGAGCAGAATATATTCCTCTTGGGGGAACTGATATGATCAGTTGAAACTTTGAAGAGACAATGTTGTACGTTGGAATTGACTTTGAACCCATTTCTCCTGTTACGGAACCTATAAATAAGGGACTGGGTGGCATCAAGGTTTCTCATCTCAGTTGCTCGGGGTAGAAGAAGACCCATAAGGAGAAGAGGTCTTACATGAAGGTAAGAACCTTCTTAGATAGCCAAGGATGACTTGCCTTTGGCCTTTTCACAGGCCTTTGGAGGACTCTCATAATCATGATCTCTGAAAGTCCTGGGTGTGGTTTACAGCAAGTCTCCTTGGCTAAACTGAGTGGATCTTGTCTTTCATGTTAGATCCTTTCTCTTCATTAGATAACCTTATCTCTGTATGACATAGATAAGTTACTGGAAGTCTCAAAAGTCCTCCGAAACAGAGATAACAAGCAGCATCGTATATTTCTTCAGTATATATAGTTGGTATTAAATTCTGTGTTCAGACCCACTGGAATTGCAGCATCTCGCAGATTTCTTCAATATATAATTTTCTCATTCACCAACCAAATACACTAATGTTTCAAAAAAATTTCCTTCAGTGAGTTTGATTATATCGTATTTGAGAAAAATTAATCCATCTCTAGCTAGTACTATGTGGTATGTTATACATATGAACAAATACATAGGTTTCATTTTGCCTTTTTTGTTTTAATTCTGTCTACTATTCCTGGCCTCCTTAAGTCTCCTGGACAGACTATTATATTCAATTCCTCACCATTGTGTATTCTTCCTTTAAAAGCTTGCAGGAGATGTATATAAATCAACGGACATATCCATAACATCAAGATCAGGAAGAATACTCAGTACTCCCTCTCACTGGCAAAGTGGAATATTATTGGATGCTTTGCATGCATGTATGTATTCTTGCTGGGTATCAGAGAAATATATAGAAAGTTAATTTGACAGGAAATAAACTTAATTGTCTTGTATATGTAGATGGAGTACTCTCTGATGAGGCCACAGTGTTGTTGATCAGTTTCAGTGAACTTCTCCAGATTGATAGAAGACAAACACAATGAGATGAGTGAGGTCTTACATAAATTAACTAAGGCAAACACAACCTGCGCGTGCATCTAAGCTTAATGAACTTTTAATAATCGTAAAATAAATTAAACAAACCCAATTAATAGATACTCCATTATTTTGTTATTAATTTATATATTTAAACTCAATTGATATATGATTAAACACATTTAATCATTATATTTTTTCGGATAGCTAGATAGCCACCATCATTAAGAAAAAAAATCGCATAAAAACAATTTTTTGTTGCTGAATTCTTGTGTGCTTCCCTGTATATATATACATATACATATATTTCCCTGTAATTAAGTTTGAAATGGATCCACGTTTATCCACTCGGAGATTAATTAGGCATATGCCACAAAATTGAATTTATAAATAAAAATTGTTGAAGAATTACACAATACCTAGAAGAACAAGGTAGTACTGAAAGTCCCCAAACATTAGAAAAACTATATATACATTGTAATAAAGTAACATTTCTGAAGTACTAGTTTTTGTTTAATTTATTTTACCATTAAATATTTAAGACAGTACACTGAGAGAAAACTATTTCAGTTGATTTTCCTATTTAATTTTCTTCTAATTTACTAAAATATTATTCATTAATCACTCATTTTTTCCAAAATAAATTAGGTATTAGTGTATTTCCAGTCTTTTTGAAATCCCAAAAGAGGGTTTCTTCACTCAATGTCGGCCCAAGAATATTCAAGGGCCACTCCCCTCATTTCTGATACGAAAAGTACAGTATTAAGAGATGCCCATTCCTCAATTCCATCCTCATCCAAGACGATTCAAAGAGAAAAAAATTAAGACAGCACCGCCAGAGCACCTAGAGCAAGATCATGGCCTCTGTTAATGGCTAAAATCATTACCTCCAGAGCAGTGGAGACCATGTCAGATGGGAGATTCTAGGGACTTGGAAATGCAGTATATATAATGAGAAAATGTATCTGAAAGTCGCCCATGTTCTCCATTAAAAGAAGAACTTGAGAATCATTCACGTATGTGTAACCTGTCTGATGGACTAGAATATATTCTCCTGGGGAATCAAAGGCAGTTGAAATTAGTTGAAAGTTTGAAGGGATCAGATATTGAAAGAAGTCACTGATCATGAGGAATTTAAGTTTGAAGGGACCAGAATATATATATAAATGGAGGAGACAGCATTGGAGCTTTCTCATCTCAGCGCCGTGCGAGAAGAGGTCTTACATGAAGATAACATCCTTCTTCGGGTAACCAAGGATGACTTGCCTTTGGCCCTCTATGCAGGCCTATTAATTAGGACGTTTCTCAATCTTCATCGATCGTTTCTGACATGCATGAAAAATCCTGGTGTGGTTCACTGCAAGTCTCCTTGGCTAAACTGAGTGGCTCTTATCTTTCATGCTAGATCCTTTCTCTTCTTTGGATCAAATTTGCCTCAGTACGTAGATGTTGTCTGCGACTTTAATGAAGGATCTAAAATCTAATGGCAGCAGAAGTGTCTTGCACAAATTAACGTTAAAATGCTTAATTAATTTATTTATCCATGACACTGTTTTTATTTTTCTTTTTTTTCGTATACAACACGATTTTAAGTAAACTACAAACTTAAAATAGAGACAATATGAAATGAAGAATTTGATGTGGATCATAATCTTTACTAGATTTACTTTCATTTGATTAGTGACATGAAGGCATAGTTCTAAATCCTTGAAAAAAGGTATTGGTAGTATCAATATCCATAATTTGCAGGTATAAATGTGAATGAGTGTACGAAGATCAAACCCTACATACATGTAAGTTCAATTCAATATATAAATGTAGGATTGGGATTGATATAAAGGGGGAGTAGCAATAACCAAATCCTTTACTAAGTCCAACATACAAGTGCATATATAGATTAATATAAATTGGTAAAACTTAATATGGATGCTGATTGCTAAAAATAGATAGTTTATTTGCCATGCCTCCGAAAAATATAAGAAAAAGAGAGAATGAATTATAATGGTACGCAAGTGATCCATTGTTTTAGAATTTAATAAAAATAAAATATTTAATAAGTAAAGAGAGATCTTATATGAATGTTATTCTAGGTAATAATATAATAGTAATCCGCTTATATATGAACCAGCAGTAACTCTAGTTTGCATTCAAAAGCTATAATTTGAAATTTTTCAAAGAGATAAATAAGTAATTGGAGATCTCTCAAGTGCAATATATTTTTCTTCTTCCTCTCTTAGTCAATCTCTTTCTATTCTGTTTTCTCATTTTCTTTTCAAATGTAGGATAAAAATTAGTCAAAACCGTACCCAGTTCCCTTTCCAAGAATTATTCTGCTACTTTTTGCCATTTTTTGTTGCTTCAGTTAAGGTTCTGCCTTCTCTTTGACATCTTTCCCTGTTAGCATACCTCCTGTATGGCAAAGTAATGGGTTTGAGATGCCCTATATATCCTTTAGTTCTTATATCCTCAGATGCTTGCAAGAGATATCAATAATCTCTCATTTCATCCATTTCACGAAGAGAAATCCTTGCTTTGTGGCCAAATGCATTGTCTTCTAGCCCCGGGAACTAAGCACGTTCATTAATGGGAAAAGGAGAAAGACCTATACATGAAGGGAAAAGAATATATTCCACCATGCATGAGGATGGAATATTGTCTGATGCAAGGCCTGGTCCTACCTGAAACTCTGAGGCATGTGTAAGTCAATTTCATTTCCTATAAATAGATGAGATGGATTCAAGAGCCTTCTCATCACTGTGGTGTTGGGAAAGCATTCTAAAGTAGAAGAGAGAGGTCTTACATGAAGGGAAGAGTCTTCTTCTGGTAGCCAAGGATGACTTGCCTTTGACCTCTTTACAACCCTTTGGGGTGTTTGGAAGTCCTGGAGTGGTTCAAAGCAAGTGTCCTTGGCTAAACTGAGTGGCCCTTCTCTTTCATGCAAGATCTTTTCTCTTCTTGGACAAGCCAGCAGATTTAATCCAGTAAGAGTTACATGAAACCAAAGTACTGATTTTCTTAAAACATTTTCTTTTGACCACTTTTTCATTACTGAAAATTATTGTTAGTGGAAAACAAAATTTGTTCGATTGATTTCTTGTGTTTGTGTTCCGGTTTACGTATGTTTGGTTTGGTATTAATGTTTTCTTTTGAAGCAATAGGAAACTGGTCCTTGGTTGAAAGTTTTCACTTCACAAAAGCTAGAACAACAAAGTTCGCATTTTTCTTTGTACTCTTTCTTGTTAAAGCAAACACCAGTAAACTTCTGAAAAACGAGTATTCAATCATCAATTAATTCTTATTCTTCCATTACCAGAATCCTTTTCCATGGTATGGAGCATTGCAATTACCTCCACTGAAAGACCATTAGAGGTGAATTAATGGTGTCGAATTACCAAGACATATATATGGCCATTAAAAATTGCATCCTTTGCGCTTTTTTTTATTTTAATTTTAATTTTTTTATCGAAAGTAATTTTGAATTATACCATGAAATTATATTCAAGAGTTGAGTATGACTTGAGCTTGCATCGATCATTCAAATTGACTAATTCAAGATACAGTAAATCTCCATTGAAAACTTAACCAAGCCCATGTTCTATGCATAGTGGAGTTGGTTCATGTGCTAGATTCATATATATGAATGCTTAAATTATCCTACATTTTTATAATGAATCTTATTTTGGCCTATATAAATTTTCTTTTTTTCTTGATGAGTACAGGACTAGAGATGGGAACTATATAGATGGAAACAGACATCCTCCCTTTTTATTCCTATCCCACCCCTAACCCTCTCCATCCCCACTCTGAATTGCCTTGCCTCTGAATCCCAGCCTCACTCATTATGAAACACCAGTAACTAGCATGTCAACATTCATTCTCTAACAGCTTCATTAATCTAACCCTCCTAATGCATGTTCCTCTTTCCTTCCACAACCCTCCATCTCCACCTTATCTGTGTTTTGTACCACATTCATATTATTCAAGTCTGGAAAACCCTCCCCCAAGTTTTTCGGTTTCATTTCTCCACTGCAGGGTGAAATGAAAACCATAAACTCAAGTTTTTAAGGTTTCGTCATGATCCTTATCTACCCGAAGGATGCCACCCCCATGAAACACATTTTTGTTTTATACTATAATTTTTCCTTTTTGTGTTCCACTATCTTCAATGTGCAATGGATTATTATAGTTCCCTTTTTTTTTTTACTTTCAACTCTAAAGGCCACACATCCTCCTAAGATGTGAGTTTTTGAAAATGTTCTCTAAAACGAAAACGTTCCAAAATTTTGTATTAATTTTCAAAAACTGTTTCATGAAATATTTGTTCTCATGGAAGAAAAGAAGCAAATTTTGAGCAAAGTGATCTGTATTATTTATAGAAACTTATTATATGTAAAAGATCTCCTGGAGAACATATGAAATAAAATAAAAAATACTTTAAATTAAAATTATTTAATATATTTATGTAAACTTTTTTATAAAGGCAAACAATTGCATGAGTAATAGGTTACCTGACTAATTCATTTTTTAGCTTGTTCCCAAATAATTCTTTAGTTTGGTGTGAAATATCATGAATGATAGATAGGCAATTGATCTTTCATGAAGGTGTAGATGAAAACACTGTAGTCTAGAATGATTCTGATTAATTAGTGTGGCAGATGCATTGAATCCATGCATGGACACCAAATCTTTATGGACTTTCAAAATATTTAGACAAGGAAACAGTGTAAAAGTTTCTCAGTTGGAATTAAATTAAAGGAGGTTTGTAGTAGAAAACAGGACGAGCTAATGTGTGCACCAATCAAGATGAACTACGATCAATCAAGGAAAACTTGCGAAAGATAAGTCTATATTAGGGTTTATGACTAGTGATTACATGAGACACATATATTGGATATTGGAGACATTAGAGGTTTGAGAATTCATGATTAAGTTGAGAAGAATACAATGTCAGATATATGTTGTGAAGAAGAATTAGTGGTACTATGTAATACTGAGCTAAACATCTTGCATCAATCAATCAGAGAGAGGGAGTTTATTAAGGTGCATTCGCTTGGGGATAGCTTCTACTGTTTGAGAAGAATTTTCGTGCATTTTGAAGGATTACTTACACAAAGGGTGAGCATTGGGAAGTTGATGAACTTGACATTGCATTCTGGTGTCATGTAGTGGAGGTCAATAATTAATGTGCCTTGAAGAAGATCTACGGGTGGTACAAAGTGTCAATAAGGCTATGGAGAAAAGGAGAGTACATCAATTTATTCAAGTCCTTTGGTATCACATCCTCAAGTAATTTCAAATAATAAATGGTATCACATCCTGTGAGGTGCACTCATGGTGATGGAGATGCCTAATTCTCCCTTTTTCTTGTTTCATATTCTTCTTCAAGAACCATGAAATAGGTCAAAACTAAAATATGGATGAAGAAGAAGGTGCACTTAGTGTCTGAGATAAAAGAAAATGAGTTCTGTTAAAAGCAGGACAAAGATATGCTTCAGGGAGCATTTGGAGGCAGCAATTCAGAAAATGGCTGCACAGGCATGGCCTCATTCTCTTTCTTCTTATACTAGGAAAATTTTTCTGAAGATTTCTTCTACTATGTTTTGTTGTGGCCTGCTCTATGTACCCTAATTTCTTTTTCTCAGTGTAATCAGTTGGTACTAGGGGCCGGTCCATGAAAGGGTGCAACAATTAATACAAGATCAAATTGTTAGTGCAGATATGAGATGAGATAGCTTGATAAATTTTTAAAACAAGTAGGATTATATTTATTATTATTATTTTTTTTTTTTTTTTTTTAAGATTCCAGTACTTTGAAAGGGTGCGACCATTAAAATTAATGCTTAACTTATTTATCCATGACATGGTTTTATTATTTTTTTTCATATACATCAAGATTTTAAAAAACTATAAACTTAAAGTTGAGACAGTACTATATATGAAATGAAGAACACAATGCATGGTTAAGAGTTAAGTAGGATCAACCTACACATTTTAAATTATAATTTATATCAAAGTACTGGAATCTTAAAATCTCATAAATAACAATAAATATAATCCTATACTTGTTTTAAAAATTTATCAAGTTTGCATGTTTTTTTTACAAGGACAACCTTGAAAGTTTGAAATTAAATAAACTGCACATAGATTTAAAAACTGCAAAAAAACCAATAAAATCAAGAGAAATTTTCAAATAATAATTCATCTTTAAAATCTAATCCTTCTTTGTTGGGAAAAGAAATGAGTATTATAAATTACTATTACTACTATAATTAAGAAACTAAATTAGTAATATCATAAATATAAATCTTAGCTTGAAATAATAAGTTATAAAATCATCTTATTTAATTTATAGAAAAAACATGTGAAATATAAGTTGGATTCATCAAATTGATCATTAATTTTCCTTTATTAAAACTTTGTCAGAAGTACTGAACACTAAAGAATTAATCTTATAATTATCTACTCCATATTTATTAGGGTAATTGAGTAATTTGATCTAGATCATACCCTTTACTAGGATCTTCTTCATTAGATAAGCAGCATGAAGAAAAAGTTCTAATTCCTTACAAGATGATCTTAATTTGTACGTACATCCATTTGCAAATATTAGAAATGTAATGAGTACGTGTGACCACTAAATAATGTGGGGAAATATTGTTCACTCTAGGCTTGTGATCAAGACACTAGGATCCCCTCATTTTTTCACTAAATCATAGTAGAAATGAGCAAACCTTTCATATGAGATTAGAATTTAATAAATAAAAGTATATAAGTAAAAAGGGATCATATATATACGTACGAATGTAATTCTAGGTAATTAATTAATAGTTATTAACTAAAGAACCTTTAACTCTTCCATGAATTCTAAAGTTATAATTGGATAAATTTCAAAAACATAAATAATTAGTCCCTTTCCAGGAATTCTATCTCTCATTTATTTTCGAATGGAGAATAATGATAAGTCAAACGGTGGAAATCCCTTTCCAGGAATTAGTTGCCTGTTCTTTGACCTCTTTCGATTCTTCAATAAATCTTGTATGGAGATGTGATGCGTTTGAGATGCCCTTCTTTCTCACCCATTTGTTCTTAATTATCCTCAAATGCATGCAAGAGATATAAAAGAATCTCTCATTTTATCCATTTCTCCCAGAGAAATCCTGGCTTCATGCATGACCAAATGCTTTGTCTTCCGGCCCTGGTACTAAACTCATTCATTAATGGAAAAATGGGAGAAAACATACAAGTTACCTAAATGGGAAAGAATATATTTCTCCTTGAGGATATAATTAATGTTTGAAGCAAGGCCTGGTCTAATTATCCGAAGTCTTAAGTCTTCGTAAGTAAGTTTCATAGCCTATAAGTAGAAGAGATGGATTCAAGCCTTCCCATCACGGAGGTGTTGGGAAAGCATATATATATTCAAAAGTAGAAGAGAGAGGTCTTACATGAAGAGAAGAGTCTTTTTCTGGTAGCCAAGGATGACTTGCCTTCGACCTCTTTACAAGTCTTAATTTTGGGTGTTAGGAAGTCCTGATGAATTGGTTGAGAGCAAGTATCCCTGGCTAAACCGAGCTGCTCTTCTCTTTTATGCTAGATCTTCTCTCTTCTTGGGCTAGCCAGCAGATTTAATCTAGGAAGATCGAGTTTCCATCAAATCCAAGTACTGATTTTCTGAAAACATTTTCTTCTGACTACTTTTTCATTATTGGGAATTATTCTTATTGGAAAACGAAAGTGGTTTGATTGTCCTCTGCTGTAATTTTAGTACTGTAGTATTGTTTTCTATTTAAACAATAAGAAACTGGACCTGGTTTGAAATTAAGTTTTCACATCACAAAAGCTAGAACAGCCAAAGTTGCGTTCTTCTTTGTATGGTTTCATGTTAAAGCAAACACTAGTGAATTACTGGAATCCTTTTTCATGGTATGGAGCTTTGCAATCATGCACCTCAACAAGAAGAACAATTAATGTTAGAGGCTAACTAATTAATGCCATCGAATGACCAAGATATGCTGTTTCCTCTATCTTAGAATTAATTTTTTTTTTAATACTGTTTCCTAGAAAATCCGCGTGTCCGTGGAGAGGTGCGACCGAATGAAGTAATTCGATTTAAAATAGAGAATTTGTGTTACAATGTGTTGAAAATAAAAAAATGCGAGTACAATCTCCTATATGTCCTCTTATTCAATCTCCATAAATGATGGTCAAAGTTACTGCCTTCTTCAAGCTGTTGTCGAGCCCTGAGTCGAACGACACGATTGTAGTCTGTCGTACGAAACTATTGGTTTTCCGTGTGTGTCGGCGTGTTTCGACGTCACCGGTGAGCGTACAGAGAGCTTGGACGAACTGCTTATGTTGCGATGAACTGGAGGTTGAGCTGCTGAAACTTTTCGATCGAGAGTGCTTCAACTTTGATGAGAGAGCAAGCTTTCGATGTTCTTTTCGATGATGATTTTGACCCTTCTGATGTTGCACTTCTGGCTATTTAATTTGTAGTCAGTTGAGTGCTGTATTGTTGGAGTTCCATCCCAGAAAAGGGGATCTCGACTTTGTGCTTTTGTTGGAGTGAATTAAGGATCGATCCTTAGGTAGAGGATCGATAGGTGGTTTGCCAATTCTGGTCCCTCTTTTGTTGGGTGGAGACCATAACTGGTCGACTGGAGTTGAGAATGTGGCAGGTGCCAGGCAAGCCTGAATTTGATGACTTGTCGGTGATGTTGACGATGACGAAGCCGGCTACGTGGCGAGGCGATGGATCTTGACGACGGGCTATGAATGGTGCTTTTGATAGTCCTTGGATGGGCTTGCAATAAGTCCACCACGGTTGTTCAATGGGCTAGTGCGCGACTAGGCTCGCCGAATTTGGACCAGCCACATTTTTGTGTCTACATATACCAAAAGTATGTAGTTTTGAATTATTACCATGAATTTATTTTCAAGATTTGAGTTTGATGCTGTTTGAACTTGCCGCATTCTAATTGACCAGTTCAAGCTATGGTCAATCTCCAGTGCAATCCCAGCCAAGCCCAAATTCTATGTGTGTAGTGGTTAGTTGGTTCTAGCTAGTGTGGTCTGTATAAATTGCTTTTTCTTGATGAGTACTACAAGATTGGGATGGGAACTAGTTGGAAACTAACATACTTTCATTCCCAACCCTAATTAACCATCTCCGCCCATGAATTATTCCCTGCTCCATTCCCTCCTTAATTAGAATTAACCTGCCTAGTTGCCTATGAGACCCATCATCATTAATTTTATGACAAAGGCAAGTCAATCTTGGCTACCAGAAAAAGACTCTTCTCTTCATATATATGTAACGTACATAAAAATCTTGATATTTGGAATTTAAGTAATATTTAAATATGCTAATTAATGAAATTTTTCTGAAAACTTTAATGAGCAACTTGATCACATTTGGGTAATGGAATAGCTATTAATACTGTTTAGAAGTGGAATAGCTATTTAATTCCCGATGCTAGTTCTTAGATATATAATTCTTTCCTACATACGTGTATTATACGGAGCGAAATAGCTATATATTAAATCAGACCTAGTTAAAAAAATCGGACCTCTGAGAGATTAAAGACGCACTGGCCTTCTCCGAGTTCCTTATCCACCGAAGAATATTCTTGGGTCTCTTCCCTTATATCTGATATGGAAAGTGCAGTATATAATATTGAGATGCCCATTCCTCTCCGATTCTCATGCATGGTCATACAGAGAAATTAAGACAGCAACTATATATACAGACCACCTAGAGCAAGATCATGCATGGCCTTTGTTATAGGCTAAAAGTATTGCCTTCCGGTGGAGGACATGCCAGATAGGAGCTGCTACAGCAAGCAAATATATGCATCTGAAAGTTGGCCAATTAAGTTCTCTTTTAAAAGAAGAAGTTGAGATGAAGCAGAATATATTCTCAAGGGAAATCAAAGGCAGTTTGAAATCAGTACTTGAAGGAATCAGATCTTGAAAGAAGTCACTGAAGAGGAAATTAATTAAGTTGACTCTAGACCCATTTCTCTAGTTGCCGAACTCATTAATAGTGAGGAGCCCCCGGCCGGCATGGAGCTTTCTCATCTCAGCCACAGAAGAAGGATGTTAGACCAAGATATATATATATATAACTGCCTAGCTTCTTCTGGCAGCCAAGGATGACTTGCCTTTGGCTCTTGTTGCAGGCCTTTTTAAGACGCGCGTCTCTCAGTCTTCAAAATAGTACTATGTGATCATGAATTAGAATTAAAAAATAACTTATATCTAATTTTAAATAATTTATATATTAATAGAATTTTATGTGCTTTAAATACTTATCGTGAAGCAGTTTGGGTGACGACGTACAAGAATGAGTGTTATTACTGTTACTATATATATTAATATGGTCTGATTACCTAACCAAAGTCACATGAAATCATAATTAGTAATAAAAAAGTATAAGTTAAGTGTAAAGGATAAAATTATCTTATTGCCAAGACGACCCTCAGAAGTAATACAGAATACTGAAAAACATGTGAAACATTAATTAATAGACATCAAATTGATTATTTTCATACTTAGATGTGGATCGTAATCCTTACTACACTTTCTTTCATTTGAATAGTGGTATGAAGGCAAAGTCCTAAATATATATATATATATATCCTTGAAAAACGATCTTCGTATATTAATTTCCATAATATATTTGCAGGTATAAATGTCAATGAGTACGTATATTATAAGTTCTACATATTAATTAATGTAGGATTGGGATTAATAAAATTGACAGTAGCAATAACCAAACCCTTTACTAAGTCCAACATACAAGTGCATAGGTTAATTAATATAAATTGGTAAAACTTAATATGGATATATAGTGATTGCTAAAAATAGATAGTTTATTTGCCGAGAAATATAAGAAAAAGAGAGAATTAACTAAAATACTCAGTCTCTTTCTATTCCGTTTTCTCATTTTCTTTTCAAATGTAGGATAAAAATTAGTCAAAACCGTACCAGTTCCCTTTCCAAGAATTATTCTGCTACTTTTTGCCATTTTTTGTTGCTTCTGTTAAGGTTCTGCCTTCTCTTTGACATCTTTCCCTGCTTCCATACCTCCTGTATGGCAAAGTAATGGGTTTGAGATGCCCTACCCGTTAACGTTAGTTCTTATATCCTCATATGCATGAGGCCGGATGGAATAATGTTTGACGCAAGGCCTGGTCTTATCTGAAAGTATGAGGCCTTTGTAAGTCAATTTCATTGCCTACAAAATAGATGAGATGGATTCAAGACTTCCCATCACTATGGTGTTGGGAAACCATTCTAAAGTAGAAGAGAGTGGTCTTACATGAATGGAAGAGTCTTCTTCTGGCAGCCAAGGATGACTTGCCTTTGACATCTTTACAAGCCTTTGGGGTGTTTGGAAGTCTTGGAGTGGTTCATAGCAAGTGTCCTTGGCTAAACTGAGTGACCCTTCTCTTTCATGCTAGATCTTTTCTCAGAATTTGTTACGGAAACGCAGATTCGTGAACGAAATATAAAAGTAAATCGGTGCAAATAATAATAAAACATGGAAAAGAAAGAAAGAACACAGAGAAATTACGTGGTTCGGCCGGGTCACCTACTCCACGGGCAGAGAGAAGAAAAACCACTATGCAGCAAGAATTACAGGAGCATAATCGACCAGGGTACCAAAGATTAGATCCCTAGGTCGTATCCCTTCACTCTCTCACTCTGATTTCTCTTCCAGAATCTTTCACGAGCTAATACAACAAAAAGAACGACCTCTTCCTATTTGACTCATCTAAAAAGAACCCTAATAGAAAGATGAGCCCAAAACCCGAACCGTATTTGGTTTTCTCCGTTGCCAAATGCCCTCTTGGGCTCTCAACTCTTATAAGAACCAATTAAGTTCAAGCAATGCTCGAACTTGTTTACTGGTAAAGCTTTAGTCATCATATCTGTTGGGTTATCTTCTGTCCCAATCTTCTTTACCACAATAACACCTTGTGCTACAATATCTCTGACAAAATAGAATCTTACATCAATATGTTTGGTCCGCTCATGATGCATTTGATCCTTTGTCAAATGAATAGAACTTTGGCTGTCACAATAAATCATAGTAACCTCATTTCTTATGCTTAACTCTCTGAATAAGCCTTGAAGCCAAATTGCTTCTTTGATTGCTTCGGTTACTGCCATATATTCTGCTTCTGTTGTAGATAAGGCAACAACATGCTGCAGAGTAGCTTTCCAACTAACAGAACAACCCTCAAGAGTAAATACATAACCAGTAATTGATCTTCTACGATCAAGATCTCCAGCATAGTCAGAATCAACATAACCAACAAGACTAAAGTCATCTTTCTTGAAGGCTAAACAAGTGCTGGATGTACCCCTCAAATACTGAAGAATCCACTTCACAGCTTGCAAGTGTTCTCTTCACGGATTAGACATGTACCTACTAACAACACTCACAGCATGAGATATATCTGGACGAGTACATACCATAGCATACATGAGAGAACCCACTGCGCTAGTGTAAGGGACATGCGTCATATAATTCTTATCCTCCTCTTTATGTGGTGACAATGCCAGCGAAAGTCTGAAATGGGCAGCCAATGGAGTGCTTACTGGTTTAGCATTCTTCATGTTGAAATGCTCAAGGACCTTCTCTACATATTTTCTCTGTGAAAGATAAAGTGTTCCACCTCTTCGATCCCTGTTAATCTCCATGCCCAAAATTTGCTTTGCAGCCCCTAAATCTTTCATCTTAAACTCACCCTTTAACTGTGTCTTTAACTTTTGGATCTCTACCATCTCCTTTACTGCTATCAACATATCATCGACATACAACAACAAATATACAAACCCATCAACAAGCTTTCTGAAATAAACACAGTTATCAAACTTACTCCGGCAAAAACCAATTTTCACCATAAATGAGTCAAAACGCTTATACCACTGTCTAGGAGATTGCTTCAAACCATAAAGTGATTTCATAAGTAAGCACACATGGTCTTCTTTACCTTCAGCCACGAATCCTTCGGGTTGATGCATGTATATTTGCTCTTCCAACTCTCCATGTAGGAAAGCTGTTTTGACATCTAACTGCTCAAGCTCTAAGTCATGCATAGCTACAAGTGCTAAGACAACACGAATAGATGAATGCTTTACAACAGGAGAGAAAACATCATTAAAGTCGACTCCAGGTACCTGACTGTAGCCTTTGGCTACTAATCGTGCCTCGTAGCGTGCGTCTTCTACTCCCGGAATGCCTTCTTTCTTCTTGAAAACCCATTTACAGCCCACAACCTTTTTTCCGAATGGTAGCTTAAAGTTTCCAAGTCTGATTTTTATGAAGAGACTCCATCTCTTCACTCATGGCAATTAACCACTTATTCGAATTCTCACTCTGAATGGCCTCTGTATAGCTAGAAGGCTCTGCCTCATCCATCGTCTCAGCCACTGAAAGAGCATAAGCAATCAGATTTGCCTCATCATATCTCCTAGGCTTCTTGATTTCTCTTCTCGGTCTATCTTTTGCAATACAATAATTTTCTGTTTCAACTTCCGGTTCAAATTGAACTTCCTCTTCTTCTTCACTAGTCGTTGGATGCAAAACTTGTAATGGTAATTGACTTGAAGAAGACGTACTTTGACCCATAGGAGTGGTCGGCAAACTCGTAGAGGTAGTGGGGGAATTCATTGAAGTAGTAGAGGTCCCACCTATCTCGAACACCACTTGTTTGGAGGATTTCGGATCTTCTTTTGTGCCTGGAGTAACAAAAGGCTCTTTCTTTGCATTCAATATAGCAGACTCATCAAATTTCACATCTCTGCTAATAAAGAACTTCTGTGACTTCGAACCAGTACACCACAACCTGTATCCTTTTACACCAGAAGCATAACCAAGAAAAATACACATATTTGCTCTAGGTCCTAACTTCCCTTTGTTAACATGCATATAAGCAGGACAACCAAATATCTTTAAATCAGAATAATCAGCTGGAGTTCCAGACCATACCTCTTCTGGAGTTTTGCACTCAATAGTTGTAGAGGGTGACCGATTCACCAAATAACATGTCATGCTAGTAGCTTCTGCCCAAAATTCCTTGCCTAAACCAGCATTTGAAAGCATGCAACGAGCTCTCTCCAGAAGTGTTCTGTTCATCCTTTCTGCAACACCATTTTGTTGCGGGGTGTGACGAACTGTTCGGTGTCTCACAATTCCTTCATCCTCACAAAACTTATCGAATTCTCTACTGCAGAATTCAAGACCATTATCGATTCGCAACCTCTTAATTTGTTTCCCGGTCTGCTTCTCTATCATACATTTCCACTTCTTGAAAACCGTGCAAACGTCACTCTTTGCCTTCAAAAAATAAACCCACACTTTCCTTGAGAAATCGTCAATAAAAGTGAGTAGATACTTTGCACCTCCTTTTGAAACAACTTGTGCTGGTCCCCAAAGATCTGAATGAACATAATCCAAGGTACCTTTAGTTATGTCATTAGCTGTACTGAATGCGACTCTTTTATGTTTTCCAAAAACACAATGTTCACAAAAGTCAATCTTCCCTGTACTCTGTCCACATAAGAGACCTCTTCTACTCAACAAATTGAGACCTCTCTCACTCATGTGGCCCAATCTCAAATGCCACAACCTTGTGGTTTCACTTTCTGTTAATCATACCGAAGTAACCGCTGTAGAACCAGTAACTGTAGAACCATCTAGAACATAAAGAGTTCCAATTTTTCTTCCTTTCATGACTGTGAGAACACCTCTGCTGACCTTCATAACTCCACCTTCAGCTGAATACTTGCACCCAATTGAATCAAGGGTGCCCAATAAGCTTATTGGATCGGTAATGGAGATCCAATAAGCTTTTTGGATCGGTAATGGAGATCCAAGCTTATTGGATCGGTATTGGAGATCCAATAAGAAAATTATTAATTTGATTTGATTTGTATATTAAATATATCCAAATCATTGACACCCCTAACTGAGAGCGCCTTCCAGAAACTTTCTGGCTTCTTCTTCCTTTGCTTCACTTTCAGCAGTAGAAACAATATCACTACTACCTATGTACATATAAGGGCAAAATATAAAAAGAAACATAAGAATATAGAGCACTCATCAATCTAGTTGCCATCATTATCAAATGATGAAATGATGATCTTTGTCAAAGCCTTAAGCAAACTAGGTTGGGAGTCATCCTCCAGTTTATTTGTCATTTACTTATATTGGAGCCTTCAATGCTTAATAGCATTGTTGCCTATTGTTTTATTCTATAAACCATGGGACTCACCATCTATCTTTCTTTAACTCTGACAACTTAATTGTTGGCCTCTAGCTCAAATAGGTGAGGTTGATACGACATTAAAAGCAGGGCAAAACATAAATCTATAATAACAATATAAAATAAGAATTTGCTATCTTACACTACATGGAAAAATAGAGACATCTAATGGGAAAGAAGTTTCTTCAGTACATGAGCTAACTTAGACCCTAAAGTTATTTTTTTCATCATCACTATTTCACTGCACTCAATATTCTTTTTCTATTATTAGAAATATCCAGCACTAGCAAAGGTCAGAAAGAGAAGTCAGAGTATAAATATCAAAGCTAAGGGAGAAATCAGAAAGGGATCAGGTGAAAATTCTAAATCGATTGATGTTTCGAACTTTCGGTAGAAGACAAAAGAAGAATAACAAATTCTAACGTATTAAACAAACGAAAAATACAAACTCGTCCTTGTAAGTTGTAATTCATCTCCAAGGAAGTTCCACGCGACACCGAAAGTTGGGTAAAGAAAGCATCTGGAAAACGACGACATACGGGAGAAGAATAAAAAAGACCGAATTAGTAACAGAGCAGCTTCAATCAATTTTCGCAATAGGTGCTTAGCTTATTGGTAAATATTGGAGCTGAAAATAAAATTAAGGTGGATCAGCAGAATTAGTAGATACATCAATATCAATTCATTTTATGATCATATTCTGCAAATAATTAAAACTAAAAATTTAAGATAGATAAGAAATTCGAAAAGGAGAAGTAAAATGTTCAATAAATTCGATATACAAAATATTAGTGGGATCTTTAGAAGAAATCAAGGCAGAAAGAGAAGAGGAAGGGAAGCATATATACCATCCGAGCTCAATGAAGAATGATTCGGCGTGTCAGTTAGGGCTCACAAACAAGGAGAATGGCCGCGTGAAATGAGGAGGTTTCAGTACATAAACACAACGATGGCGCAAAACCAACTCCAGAAAGGTGCCACGATTGTTTTGTTGGTTTATTGAAGGTTTATTGCTCTCTCGCAAGGAAAAAAAATAGACGAAGGGGAGAAAGTCATTGGAGGGGAGAAAGGAAGGGGAACTCTGGTTGAGTGTCTAAAAAGGGAACTCTGGTTGTGTCTCAAAGCTAGACCAAGGGGAACCTTAGTGGAGTTAGGAAATTAGACAGTGGGTCTCAAGGAGTGTATTCCTTGTTGTTTATTTCTAAAGTGTAAGTTAGTAGTGTTTTCATATCTACTGTAACCAGTCACGACAGAAAACTGCTGTGACTGACTGCAGTATTTTGACCCCAAATATCAGATTTTAGGGTCGATTATAGTATAAAAAAGAGTTGGTCAAAATATTGAAATCAAGTTTAAATACTACAATTAACCCCAAAATATATAACGACATATTTGAACCTGAAAAGTCTCCATACCAAGTACCCAACAATGTGCCGCCCCCTGTTAATATGCTTTCTACCGGCAAAACCATTTCTCTTTGTCCCACCTTTTTAAGTTCCTACACCCTCCTATCTTTCTCCCCTTTGTCTTCTACCTCTTTCTGCCATCTTCTTCAAATTTTCTATTTATATAGTTATTGACATTTTTTACTTTTTTATCTCATTCTTTTACTTTCTCATTCCGTATATAGATATATTTATATGTTTCCTTTTATTTATTATTTAATCCTAATCTATAAAATTTCATTCATAAGTCACTCATCATATCATTTTTAGAAATTTGATTCATAAGATTTAATTACTTAATAATAAATCTACCCTTTTTTTTTTTTTTTTTTTTTTTTTTTTTTTTGGAATAAGGTTGCCCAGGTGCCTCTTAAGCTAATGTCGGCGAGAGCTCTCGTCAAAGTGTGAAGGCAACGAGACGACCGTCGACCGGCCACTCGAGATAAAGCATCGGCTACTACGGCGGCGTTCTTATGCCCGGCCCGGGTCGATATTAGATTTCATAATCATGGCCTCACCCATTTCTGTCGTTCAAGTCTGACAATACGCTGCTGTTCTAATAATACATAATATCACTACCAGTGGATATAAAATTTTCGACTAAGCAAATAACGTCCTCCTCTAATGTTTGGATAGCGTGAATGACAATAGAGGATTTACGCACCTTCGTAGGCTCCCACGGTCGTCTTCTCCTTCTCCGGCCAGAAAAACTGTTACGTCCTCGAAGCCGACGGGAGAGTGGACAGAGCCCCGACCCAAAATCATGATGATGCCACCCAAGTGCTTCAATTTCCACTCTGCCTCTTATTCGCGCCTCTTCAGTGGCGACAAACCGCATCCTCGAACTTGTCTTCCTTCGACTACTTCGCCCCCGCCACTGCCGTGCAATACTCTCCCCCGCTCCGACGTTTCTGCGACCTCGTACCCACTACGAGTACTCGCAAGGGTTCACCAGGCTCGACGAGATGTGGGCTCCCCTCGTTCACTCGCTCTCATTACCGCCGACCCCGTTCCGTCCGCGCCGCGAGAGGAGACGCGACTGTTTTATGGGTCCGGTATGAAGCTGAAGGAACTGGGTGAGGTTGGTGGCGGGGAGACGTGCGCAATTTGCTTCGAAGAGTTTGGGGAATCGAAGAATGTGGTAACGCACGGGTTAATTTTAAGGTAAACTACGTACGGGGGGTTAAGGTAAACGCGGGAGGTAAACGATGGGGGAAGGCGGCGCATTGTCGGGAACTTGGTACGGAAATCTCTGCCCCTACGGAGCGAAGAATCTTTTCAAAAGCAGCTTTGTATTGACACTCGTCATGCCTCCTACGACCGCCCTTCGCCTCAACGCCCTGTGCTTAAATTCTTTCGAGATTCCCATTTTCCGTTTGCCTTCCAGTCCGGAGGTTCTCGGGATCGCAAGCATCTCTTTAGCCAGGTAGTCGCTTGCAACGGCTGAAATATCTAAGGTGCTTCACGTTCGGTTGTTTGCCTTCTATTCTCCATTTTGATTTTGTTTCTTTACGGTTCTCAGTTTCTGTTTCTTCTTATTTATGTCTGTGGATGTATGGTTTACGCATGTGGCTAGATCCTCGCAGGTGTTGCACGTTGCAAATGGATCATTTGTAGGTCGTTGCAGCTATTTTTTATTTATTCGATTGGGGCGGGAGTAGTGTTTTGTCCAAATCTATCTGCTCATTTTGTTGTTATTATCATTGTGGTTTCTAATAGGCTTACTCACTTGTAATGCTTTGGCTTGTTTAATTCTCGATTGCAAAGCATCTTTTATCTTGCACTTGATGATTTTGAATCAGCCGGCTGATGTTGTTTACATTTGATGGTGGTTCTGTTTTGTTTTCAACAGGTAGCAAACATGTGGGGGATTCTGAGGCAAAAAGTTGGACGTGGGGGCTTCCCTGCATCGGTTGGACGATAAGATTCTTTTTTATTTCTTATCATTTTCATAGCAATAATTATATTTTTTCTGATCAACTAAATTTTGTGTTGCTTTAGATTCTTGAACAGTCTTTGCGAAGGATACTGCCGGCAGCTTCTGTGCTGCCCAGAACATTCTCCACTGCAGCAAACGTGGTAAATTACATAGTTAATTTTTTTTTAAAAAAAAAGAGTGTTATTCTTGTCAGGGGATGATGCTTTCAAGGCAATCATATGTTGGATAAAAAAAAGACTATTATTTGTCATTTAAACTTTTACTTGATTTTCCATTACAGAGGAGACATTATTCATAACACCTTATTATTTATACAGCTCTCTATTCTTCTGTTCTGAGAGTGGTACACTGTTGAATATAGCATGCTTGACGAAGAAGCCTAATCTTTGTTCTTTGGTATATTGAAACAGATTACTGTGCGTAATGCTTTAAACTCTGCACTTGATGAAGAAATGTTCGCAGATCCAAAAGTATTCTTGATGGGTGCAGAGGTATTCTAGCCAAGAAGAACTACTTGTTGACAAAAATTTGCTGGTTTTTTTAGTTTAATGATCACTTTTTGCCTGCAGGTTGGTCAATATCAGGGAGCATACAAGGTTAGACAAATTCAACACTTGAGATATTTACTCTTGGGTTGATGTTTCCTTTATAGGTGTTTCTTAACTGGGGCTCTTTTTGTGTATAGATAACCAGAGGTCTTCTGGAGAAATATGGTCCTGAAAGGGTTCTTGATACACCAATCACCGAGGTTACTTCAGTCTTTTTCTTCTTTTCTGACAATTATCTCTACGAATTAATGAACTCTAATTGCCATCAGATTTCTTGCTTTCCTATAGCACAACTTGTGAATAATTTATCAGTAACTTTTTTGTAACATTTCATGAAATTTTACAGAGATTGTTCTTTGGTGATTGTTTCTTATTGTGTTGTTCATCCATTAGTTTATTCACCTGTTTCTGTTTCTCTTTAGGCTGGTTTCGCTGGGATTGGAGTTGGTTCAGCTTACTACGGTCTAAAGCCCATTGTGGAGTTTATGACATTTAACTTCTCTATGCAGGTTTGAGTTGCATCTTATATAACATTACTTTTTAATGAGTTATACATGTGCTTATTCATCTTATCCGTGAAATCGCAAGAAAACTTAAGAAATAGCACAGAAATAGTTTGATTCAGTTCGAGCAATTTCTGTTGAACTATAACATGGCAAAGTGTGCTTCTATTACATGTCCAGTTGTCAGTAGCTTTGTAAATTTACTTCCATAAGTTACACTGTGTTCCATACATATGCTCATTATCATTTTGAAAGAATAAAAAAAAAATACATTTGTTGTGTCAAAAGAACACCCATAACTTCTTTAAAAAAAAAGATAAATCTCATAGTGATGCAATAAAGTGTTAAGAAATGTACTGACCTTTGATACTTTGAAGAAAGATTAATTAGTAAACCAGTGGATGTATGAGTCCCAATATACAGGTGTCATTTGGTGATTCATTTTAGATGATCTGCTGTGAAGATCTGACTAGTGTCCTAGTTAAGTGACTTTCCTGTTAAGATTGCAATGTTAGACTCATCCATCTATAATCATTTTTTTTCATGCACCAGTGCTTTAAAATGGCTCTGTAGTAAGACGGACAAATTTTAGTTCCTGAAAGGAAGAGGACTAATATCTCTCATCCTTTATGTTGTATCTATGTAAGAGCCAATAATTATTGCAGTGACCATTATTTTGGATGTCTTCTCTACCACTGAACTAAATCTTGTTTCATTTTCTTTGTGGTAGAAATCAGATCATATTTTTATCTATACTTTTAGAAATTCAAATATCTTTTTGTCCTTTTTTTCTCTTCTCCAGGCAATTGATCATGTCATCAATTCTGCAGAAAAAGTACTCTATATGTCTGCTGGCCAGATCAGCGTTCCTATTGTTTTCAGAGGGCCAAATGGTGCAGCAGCTGGAGTAGGAGCACAGCATTCCCAGGTTCTACTTTTGATTGGTCTAGTAACAAAACTTGTTTTTGTAAAACTGAACAGCTATGCAGATGTTTGAACTGGGGACTGATTCCAGGTTTTACTTTGATGTATTGTACTGGAACTATAAAATGGACGTGGATATGATATTCATTTATTGATATTTATCTGCAGTGTTATGCGGCTTGGTATGGTTCATGCCCTGGATTGAAAGTTCTTGCTCCATACTCATCAGAAGATGCTAGAGGATTGCTGAAAGCTGCTATCAGAGACCCTGATCCTGTAGTTTTCCTTGAAAATGAGTCGCTGTAAGTGGTAACACAATAAAACCGAATTCTTGGTCTAGTTTAATGATTGTGTGGGCTGGTGTGACTTAAAATCTTGCAATGCATTGGTGCACTATCTTGAGTATTTGCTTGTGTGTTTGTCATGCATATATATGGTGTGTATCTTTGCCTTAGTTCTAATCATTTACCATAAAACTTTTATCTTGTTCTTAATCTGGATCATGCTACAGATATGGTGAGTCATTCCCTGTGTCAGCTGAAGCTCTAGACTCTAGTTTCTGTCTCCCAATAGGAAAAGCTAAGGTATAGAAATATTTGTTTGTAGCCAATAAATGCTAGTTCCTTTGTGCTTGAGGATCTTGCCTTGCACTAAACTTCACTATTTGTCAACAGATAGAAAGAGAGGGGAAACACGTGACAATTACAGCTTTCTCAATGATGGTTGGTTATGCTCTTGAGGTGCGTTCTAATTTTCATGCTAGTCTGTGGAGCATGTATTATATTTGTACTGTTTCATGGTTATGGGGATACGAGTCTTGAAGGTTTGTGGATATTTTCTTTTACATGTCATCTTAAACCCCCATATGCTTTAGCAAGCAAAAGAAATAGATACCTTCATTAAATAAGTTAACTTTAGCATACAAAAAGATAGATACCTTCATAAAAATTGATTGTCTGGTGCACATCTAAATATGGGTGATTCATGTACCTAAAACATATGTAAGGGCCACATAAACGAACCTCAGATGGTGTTCAATTTTAAGCCCATATTAATTTGATTCCTTATTCATGTGTCTACGTTAAATTATTCATAAGCACATAAGAAATATGAGATTTAATGTTATTATTTTAGAGTTGTGCCTTTAAAATTACATTTAATTAACTGCTTTAAGAAAAGTGATTTTATTGTAGTTAATTGTGGGTATGGACACAAGTTTGATGACATTGTGGGGCATATATATGGTAGTAACATTTTGCTGCAGGGATATTTTATATTTCAGAGTTATCTAGCTAGGTACTCTTGTTGAAAAAGTGAGTTGTTTTGCAGAGAGTTCCTTTTGTCTTCCTTTGTTTTACATTCGAGCCTGCACAGACCTATAGTATATAATAATATAGTTCATCTGCTAATGAAGTTGAGGGCCAATTGCAGGTTCATATATAAATGAGTGTGATAATCGAAACTTATTTATTTAATTTGAATTTCTGATCATTAAATATTGGAAGGTAGACTGAAAAAGCTGTTTTGTTTATTTTTGCATCCATGTATCACTTGACCAACCTCTGTGACTATGCCAGAGCTGGTCTCTTTCATCATTTGGTTGTGGTTGATTACTCAGTTCCAAATGACCTGTGCCTTTATCTTAGAATACACAAAATCACAGTTCTTCCAGGTGGCTTTATAAAACTCAACTTGGGCATCAAAAATATGAGCCGGAGAAGTGATGGGTTCAGTCTAAGGGAACCATGCTAATGTCGTTATGATAGCGATAATATATTAAAAATGCGAGGGAAAAATTTCCTGTGATGGTCATTTGCATAGGAAGATGGGAGCACATCTGGCTTTCCCGCAATCGCTCTAGGGGAGTAGAGTTGTTTGTTTGGTGCACAAAACTGATGGTTTTGTTCTTTTAAATGTTAATAGTTGTTTCCTCAAAAAAAAAAATGTTCATAGTTGCTCGTTTTCTTTTCAACATAAACAAAAAAAGGTTGTCTCTGTTATAGATTGCTGAATTTAGGAACCAAATAAGGGAGAAAGTATATGATGTAAATCACATAGGGCATTATTATCATGTAAAATATAGCCAGTCCCTTGATGTGGGCATATGTACTTAGACGGTTTTGCTCTAGTGTTTTAGAAAATCCTGTTCTTGCAGAATTAATAGCATCATGTTGAACTCCTATTGGGATCTGCAGTTCTTGCCTCATCATGTTTCTGCTGGATCTACTAATGAATCTGATTTGGTGCCATGCAGGCAGCTGAAGAACTCTCCAAGGATGGAATCAGTGCCGAGGTAAATTCACATGAAATTAGCTTTTCAATTCCGAGATTCTTCATCTCTTATACTTGAAACAGCATCCGTTAAAATGTCTCCAATCTTGTTGAGGCAGGTCATAAATCTTCGATCAATTAGGCCACTAGATAGAGCTGCCATTAATGCTTCAGTCAGGAAAACAAGCAGACTAGTGACTATTGAAGAAGGTTTCCCTCAGCATGGTGTCGGTGCAGAAATCTGGTTAGTTTACCCTGTGTAGTCCTGCAGTGCTATGTTATTCCAAATTTGTTTAATCTAGTCTTGCATTTACAATTGTGGGGTTACTTTGGTCTGTCAAAAGGCAATACCAGTGAGCACTAGTTTTCAACTTGTTTAATTGTGTTTTGAAGAGAGTTTACTGGAGATAAAATTTGGACCGCAGTTTTTATGTCAGAATTACCTCGAAATCCAGATAGCAGGTTTTTTATCCTAGTACTTTATTATCAGCCCTTTGTTAGTGGATCAGTATTGACTTCATTTTAAAAGATTTATTGTAAAACCTTTTCTTCTTTCCGTTATCTGCTGTTCAGTGCTTCTGTGGTGGAAGAAAGTTTCGACTATCTTGATGCACCTGTGGAAAGGATTTCTAGTGCGGAAGTCCCAATGCCTTATGCTGCAAATCTCGAGAGAATGACTCTACCTCAGGTGAGTTTTACTTCAGACTTGCTCTCATGTCAGGCCACACCTTTGCCTTTGTAGGTCTCTGAGTAATTTGGAAATGTAAAAACTATGATCAGGTTGAGGATATTGTCCGGGCAGCAAAACGAGCATGCTACAGAACAGCTCAAAGATCAGCTCGAAGAGGTCCTTGAGATGATTCTTTTTGTGTCATTTGACGCTCTCTGGAAGACAAGCTGTGTTTGAAACATGGAATACCTAATAAGGCATCTAAAACTGCCATGTTGTGGTTTCTCACGGTGGGGCTGAAAGATGATCATCTTTAGTCATCTTTAGTCATGATTCCGAGAGCCTATTCCACAAGGCTAGAAACTTTTAACTGAGGTCTGATATTTTTCGGATCAGATTGCCATTATGTTTTGTAGAGGTTGGCGAGGAAGGAAAGCCAAATTTTAAAGCCAATTTTAATAAATTGGACTAAAATGATTTCCTTTTTCAATGGAAGAAGCAAATCTGAAATGCGTTGATACTCGTTGTTTATGAAAGAGGTAATCCTATAAAAATTTTAAACTATTTTTAACCTTTTATTTGAAGAAATATAAATATAAATAAATAAGTTTTTGATAAGTTTGAGAATAAATAGGAAGAGAAATGAGCAAAAACCCCTGTTGGATTCAAACTACTGTGTAAACCCAACTAGGTTATTATTTGGTTTGAGAGATCCATGGGAGCTCGATTTGTCTCAGCTCGTTTTCGACGAGAAAAGAAAGAAAAAATCAGAATTGTTTTGGGCATCGGGGCGGCAGGGGTTTTTTTTTTTTTTTTTTTTTTAAGTTTTGATAAGTTTCAAATGTTCTTTTTATAGTTTTATAAATTTTTAATATTTTTCATTAAACTTTTAACAAGTTTTAAAAAATCATTATGATATCACGTTTCAACAAAAAAGAAGAATTTTTTCTTGGATTAGTTTTAGGTTTCCAAAATTCCTGCTTTTTGTACTACGTAAGAAAAATTGTTGAAATATTAAGAGTGCAACAAATCTACAATGTGCTACGATAAAATAAAGTTTTGTAAATGAAAGAAAGAAGTGAAAACAATTTCGACTTGGTTTATTTTCTGTGCTGTCTGTTGCAGCAATTGAAAGCTGAGTCTTTCTCTCTTGTAATTTCTACTAGTAAGACCAATCGAATAGAACAACAAGTTTTTCTGTGTAAACGCCCAAAATCAAACGCTAAAAATTTACAGTTACATTTTCAAAAACTCTATACAGGCATTGGCACACCATACAAGCAGACATTTCAGCAATTTAGAGTAATTTCTAAAGAAGTAAATCTGAAGGAAAACCTTCATACAGTTGATACTATGGATTAGAAGAAATAAAAAAAAAAAGCCTTCATACAGTCCACTTGCCTTGTAAACCAAAGAACCACGGTAACTCCAGTGAAAATTTTCACAATTAAATGGATGTTATCATCAGATCATGCAAACAGTAGTAACTGCCGTTTCAGACACCCCAAATACAAAAACATGGAATCTCATAAATTGACTCCCCTTGTTAGTCAACAAACCGTAATGAAAATCTAAACACTAGCTTAGTCAAATGTCTTAAATAAGAAAACATCCTTCTGAATCTGCACAAATTTCCTTTAAATGCATGAATATGTTTTATCATGTTGGTTATACACAATGATGCATGTGTAATTACTACGATTTTCAAAAACCATGTTCTTAAGTGATACCAGAAAACAGGTAGAGCAACTAACTAAAACTTCTGCTGCTGCTGTCTAAAACACACAACTTCATAACCATTTCAGTAGAGACTGCCCCAAAATTTATAGTCCTTGCAATGGAAGGCTATATGAGTGTGCCTATGATGATTACATAGTAAACAAATTTATCCATCCATAATTCCATACCGGAATTCATGGATTTAAGGAATAAACGCTTGTACTTTATTAAAGCCACAAAAAAGAGTCTACAAGAAACCTTTGAAATGGCTGCAAATTTTTATCATGAAAATAAGGACCAAGCACCGCTAGCTAAAGATTTGAAGGGCGTGAGGTACCCATTGACTCAGTACCTGTGAGCCAACTTCTCCCTCTCCGTATACCATTGAACATACCTGTAGCAGACATTGTATTATTTTGTCAAATTTACACGATGTATCATCAAATAAAACTTCCAGAAAATAACAATGCAAAAAAATAAACAAATAATTTGAAAGATGAAGGCCATATGCTAACTAACAGCATACCAATCAGTAACTCATATTCAGTCAAATAACAAATTTAAAATTAAATTGGCCTGAAACAAGCTACGAGCAGGATCCGTGCATCCTAACAAATACCAAATATAACTAGAGAAATATACTCATGCATTCAAACCTCAAAGATTTCAAATTCTCTATGAACACAAACAGAAAACACGGTCTAGTATGGAAAAAAATAACTGTGAAGACAAGGCAAAACACAAACTTACGTATAAGTGCCGACAAGTGGGGTGAGAAGGAGACTTGCACTTATCCAATTTTCGGAGAATTTCTTGTGGATTTTGTCCGGTAAACCCTTCCAAAGTCCAGGCATCACTTTCTGCTGGAAGGGGGAGAGTGAGTAAATAACTGCCTTCATGTGCACTGGATTCTTGCCCATTGGAGTAGGATGACCAATTAACCCTGGAAGAAAGTAAGAGAAAAATAAGATAAGAAAACTCATGTGAAATTTACTAATTAGTCTGTATCAAACTACTTGACTGAGTCTATATAAAGTAAAAGAGAAGAAAGGAGAGTTTTTCTTTAAATAATTCTGCCAAACTAGTTGAAAGAGCCTGCAAGCGAAGGGATTGATCTTTAAACACAAGTTCACTTCACCTGAAATTACACCACCACTAAATTTAAACTGACTCAATGTTAGAAGAATTTAAATTAAGTTCCAGCACTGTGCTAAATCATATTGCCAGGGTGAACAGTAACAAGCCTAAAAAAAACTTGGTGCCTTGGCACTATTGGGAAGCCTATCAAGAATCCTGCAGAAAGCATCTGATTTCTCTCGTAATTGGTTTAAAGTTCTGAGATCAGCCATTTTTTGGCTGACTCTCTTGGTAGCCAGGGAGTGTCCTTCCAATCCCTCTTTTTCAGGGAAATCCTCCTAACCTTTGTTTCTGTTGCCCTCATGCTCCTGTAAAATTTCGATCTCTCTAAAAAACACAAAAAAAATATACAGTGCTTCTGGTTTGAGTCATATATCAACTTAAATCAGCCGGTAAATTTTTCTAATGTTGATTATACATTTGCACATAACCCTGCTTTCCACCTGGCAAGTCTTGAAATCAACACCTCAAACTTGAAAATCCTCCATGGGACCATGGAACCATATGCTACAAGGGCTTTCTATGTCTTACAAGAGTATGGATGGAACTACGACTTCTTTTAGAATGATGAAACTGCTACATATCAACTTTGTTCCATGACATTGTTTCAGAAAGGAACTGTACCATAAGAATAGCAATAGCAGCTAGTCTCAAGAAAATAACAACTACAGACTATGAAGAACAAATGAAGGTTTTGAAATTAAAGGAAGATATAAAACATCAATAAAGCGAGTATCAAGGGACATCAAACAATTAGAGAAGTCTTTTGTTCATAAATCTTCTATTACCTAGTTCAAAAAAAAATAATTCTCTTCTATTATACGGAAAACCCAAAAATGCATTACTGGTAAACACCCGAATAACTTACTAATCTGCCAACAAAGTCCGATAAAAATTTTATACAGAAAGAGAGAAACTGTTGCAAACTTCTCCAATCCTTTTCCACAAGAAACAAAAGCATAATTTCAATCAGGTAGCTTAGATTCAAGAAACCAGAACTCAGATACTTCTACAAAAGACAGAGGAAACAAATAAACCACTATTCCTAAAAAAAATAAGGAAGTTGAGTTTCCAAACGCAAGCACTTGGCCTCCAAAGACACAACTCAAGAAAGCATTCTGTAGAGCATTAAAAATAGCACAAATTCAAACCACATAAGAAGAGAAAAACTGAAAGGTAACATCACGAGAAATAGTGGCAGCAAATACATTAATTAACCTAGTAAAAGATAAAGTTGGTTTCCAACCACAAGTATCCTCTCATTGAATGAGTACATTTGACAAACACCATCTCAACCATCACGCCAAGAAAAATTGAAAGACTCGACCAATACTATTAAAAAAAAAAACTACGTTTCCTCGAAAAAATGTTAATTTTCTTCACCGCCCGGACCTAACTACAAATCAAAAGAGTTTGATTCTACAGCAGCCGTTATGCGCTTGATGATCCTTTTATTGAACCCGATAAAAGCCAATCCCAAAAACTTTTCTTGCAAGATGCAATATCCGAACTTCTTCTGAAAGTTCGAGTTTGACAAACCGACTGGTTCACCAAACCAAGCGTCGATCTTATCACATGAATCTAAAGAAATGATACTCTAAAGAGATGCGCAGGTGAGATCCAGCTACTGTATTAGCGCTTGGGTCGACAGATCAAAACCTCCCCATAACGGCGGCGGTGGAAATCAAGAATAGAGTAATAACAGCACCAAACGCAGCGCAAACGATCAAAGGTAACTGACCTGCAGCTTGATGTAGAAGGAATAAGGATGGGGAGGGTCGCAAGCTTGACGATGAACCAGGACGCAGCAACCTTTCACCCCCAGAAGCCAAAAAACGTTATTGTCCTTCAGAACGATCGATTTATTTGATGGATTTATGGGCCTCGTCACCAATGCACGGAGTGGATCTCTCTACCTTGGGCCGAAGCCTAATATATCAATGAATAATTTTGGTGCGACAAAAAAAAAAAAAAAAAAAAAAAAAAAAAAAAAAAAAAAAAAAAAAAAAAAAAAAGAAGAAGAAAGAACCTTACTATTTCAGATGCGAAATAAACTGGTTATTTTAAGAGAGTAAGACACACTTTTTTTATAATTTGGGTTAAAAATTTAATCTAAAAATATAGAGTTCTTGTGATTTTAGAACTTCCTCACTTGTGTAAGTTTTAAATGCCATCGTTATCTAAGCAAGATATAGAAGTTCCTCATTTCTATTAAGGGGCCATTTTATTTAGTTTTAAAACTAAAACCTTTCAAATTCAGAATAGCTAAATAATTAAAAAATACCCCTCCGTTTTTTTTATTTTTTGACCGAAAATCCGTATATTTCATTAAAGAGTTACATAAAACATAGCTTGGTTCAACAGTCATCCCAAGTTGAGAAAGAAGGGCTAAGACGTGCCTCCTGATGCAATCCAGTAGGAGGGACGGAGGGAGTTACAAAAGACAACCAAACTTGTACGCAGTCCGAACCCTGAGATGTGCATCCAGTAGCCCGTTTCGTGAGTACGCCCGCCGCGGAATTTGCCTCTCTATACTGATGGAGAAGAGGTTTTTAGGAAGGTCTGAATTCTGAGTATCAAAGGTCAGAGCGTCCATGGTGCCTGTATTTGACTCTGAACAGCCTGGATGAGAAGAAGGGAGTCCCCTTGAAAAATTAATCACCTGTCTCCTGGAAAAAATAGTAAACAAGATAAACAGCTAATTAATAACAAAGCATAACCCTCAGCCATGTTGTTTGTGGCCTGGGTGAGGGGCCAGAGTGCAACAAGTAAATTAGGAAATCCAACATGATCCCTAACAATGACTCCACCACTAGCATGAGTCGTGACCACATTCGATGACCCATCAAAATTTGCTTTAAGACAACGTACTTAAGTTTTGGTAAGCGAGGAATGCCACCAGTCACACAAAGCTGATTCCTAAGGAACGAATAATTTGCTTATTCCTTTCCAACCAAAGTTCCCACAAAAGAATGAAGATTAATGTCATATGGGTAGGGTAACATCTTAAAAGAGATGAAGCAGAGGCAGTCATAAATAGAGAATTCGAACATTTGTGAAGTTCAAGGGGATGGCAATGTGAGGACCAATGACAAACCACCCTCCTTGACAGGTTAATTGTTGTAATAAGCTCCACTGAAGTAAGTGCATTTTCCTCTTACCCCTATAACTCCAAAGAAAAGAGTGGAAGAGTTGTTCTAACTTGAGGACAAAAACTTGTGATAGATATAGGAAAACATGCTAAGAGATACAAGGGAATTGCCGTCAAGACAGATTTTAACATAATAAGTCAAGTCTAGCAACAATCGTTTGAGTAGCCTTGATAAAGATCAAGACATCATCAGCAAAATGCAAATTGCAAATGTGAAAAGGTAAACGTTTAGGAGACCAATGTATAATGTGACCTCATGTGATCGCTGAAGCCATGGACCCTGAGAAAAGTTCACTACATAAGATAAACAAAAAAGGAGAGAGTGGATCTCCTCGACGAATACCACATCAAGGTGTAAATGGAAGAATGGGTGTTCCATTTATTAAGACCTAGTATTGCACCATAGTGATTGCGGACATAATTAGATGTAGGCATTTAAGTGGGAAATTAAATGTTTGCAACATGTGATGAATAAAAGGCCAGGAGAGGGAATCGAAAGCTTTAGTTATGTCAAGGTTAATTCCCACAAAGGTGTTCCTCTTTATCTTATGGCAAAAAGTATGCAATATTTCATGTCACAGAAGGGTATGTTAGGACCAAATTAAGTGGTCCTCTTTTTGGCATAAGGACGTGGCTATAGAAAAGGAAAAATAGAAACAATCCATGTCTTTATTTAAACATGGAATGTGTCATGATGGACACACGTAGATAGTGCCCTTGAGATAAGGGTCATAGTGGAGCTTATTGAGGAGCCTAAACTTGGTCTTTTCTCTACTATAAAAGAAAAATGTTATGATCAACAAAGTGAACAAGCAAAGACAGAGAAGAAAAGGAGTAGAGTGAAAAGAGAGAGATCTGCAGGATCGTCTCTAAAGTCACGAGTGAAGTACGTAGCGAAGCTCTCTGGAGGAGAGCAACAACCAAGGGGGAGCATTGGTAGGGTCAAGGAGATCAGAGACGTTCTCTTCCACTCACGCGTGTGTTGATTATCTATCGTTGTAAGTTTATAGTTTGCTTTTGTTGAAAAGTCTACTGTTGTAATATTGTCTTACAAGCATAAATAAGATTCCTTGATAGGGATTGTACGTCCCGTAATACAAAGGTGTGGTTCTCTGTATTTCATCAAATTCATATGTACGTCCACTTCTTATATTTCTGTTTGTTTGATGTTCCCGATTCCAAGTGTTGGAGTCGCCTCGGTGTTGTAACACCTATATATGATAACACCAAACAAGAAACGGGACCAACAGGATATGGTCCGTGATTTGTCTACAGACAAAAACGCAGCTTGGGTTCGACCAATGAGTGAAGGAAGGATTTTTCGAAGTCGGCCGACCAAAAGTTTGGAAAAGATCCTATAGTAGACATTTGTGAGACTAATTGGACGATAGTCAGAGTACGAAGAAGGGCTATGAATTTTGGGTATGAGTACCAAAAACGTACGATTCATCTCTGTGTGTATTTGGCCTGAAAAGAAAACTTTATTCAAAGAATTCAGGAGATCCGATTGTAAGAGGGTCCAATGGTGTTTGTTAAAGATAGGGAGAAAACCATCCAGCCCAGGAGTTAAAAAAGAATCCATCATGTATAGTGTTGTTTTCAATTCCTTTTAAAAAAAAGGTTTGAGCAGGAAAGAAAACTTCGAAGTAGAAATGAGTTTGTTGGTGTAGGTCCCGTTTCAAGTCTGGTGTTAAAAAATATGGGTGTTATAATATATAGGTGTTACAACACCGCGGCGACTCCAACACTTGGAATCAGGAACAACAAACAAACAGAAATATATGAAGTAGAACGTACATATGAATTTGATGAAATACAGAGAAACAGAACGTACATATGAATTTGACGAAATACAGAGAAACACACCTCTGTATTACGGGGCATACAATCCCTATCAAGGAATCTTATTTACTTTTGTAAGACAATATTACAACAGTAGACTTTTCAACAAAAAGCAAACTATAAACTTACAACGATAGATAATCCACTCAACACACATGTGAGTGGAAGAGAACGTCTCTGACCTCCTTGACCTTACCAAGGCTCCCCCTTGGTTGTTGCTCTCCTCCAGAGAGCTTCGCAGCGTACTTCACTCGTGACTTTAGAGACGATCCTGCAGATCTCTCTCTTTTCACTCTACTCCTTTTCTTCTCTGTCTTTGCTTGTTCATCGATCAATCTGATTCCCCTGCCTTTTATAGGTGCCAAGGATCCTAATCCTGGCTTAATCGTGATCCACAAAATCAGATGGTCCAAGTCTAAAAATACAACCATGACTTGGTTTTGGGAAACCAATAATAGACGTGGTTGCTTATCCCACGTCTCCCTTGAGGTGACAAAAGATGGCCACCTGTCCACGTCCTTGTGCCAAAAAGAGGACCACTTAATTTGGTCCTAACAATCTCCCCCTTGGGCATCTTTTTGGCATCACACCAATTGATCTCCCCTTAGGTGTTGAAGTAGTCTTGGTGTTGTAACACATGACCCAGCCATATAAACATATCAAAAGATACAAACCGTATCCCAGTCAAATATCCCAGTTCTTACAGAAATAGATGTCAATCAGACATGATCTCCAAATAATAAACCATAGCACCTTCATGCAATATGATATCCATACACGATCATCAATCATTCACTAAGTTCATGATCTACCAAAAATATAATATAATGATCATCCATCAAAATATCAGGTCCAACCTCCTTAACTATCAATTATCTCATGCGGTAGGCATAAAAATTAAAGTAACTTCTCCCCCTTGATGGCAAAGAAGATGTCAATAAAGAGTAAAAGGTCATTTTCATCCCTGCAACATGAACAGACATTAGTGTACACACACTGTGCATACACCCCCTTTTTGCAAATGCTTCAAACTGTTGGTAGGACGCAGACTCCCAACGAGTTCACACATTCAAGGCTTCCTTGCTTACAATACTCGTAGAGACTTTTCTTTGAATCTTCAAGAGTAGAGAACCTTTTGATTGCCCAGTAGTTCATCAAACTTGGCAAACTTTTATAGGTAGGTGGACCTACCTTTTTGTGCCATTTATGCAGATAGTTGCTAAAGCCCTCCAACTTCTGGTGCCTTGTCTGAAGGCCACCACAGGTGGTGTTGCAACACCTCATTTTGCGTGACACTTTGTAATAACAATCAGAATCATGATAATCAAAGTGACTCACCAGCCCCTTCTTCACCCATACATATTTCATCTTTGATTTTCTCTGACTTTGGACTGGTTTTCTGCACTTATCTCTCTGTCTCAAATACCTCAATTCATTCTGGAGCTTGTAGCATTTGGGTCGGATGTGACCAGTAATACCACAATAAAAACATAGCGGTTTCCAATGTTTGAAAGTAATAGATTTTTCTTTACCAGAAGGATTGAAAGACTTGGTCATACCTGAATGAAACCCTATTCCGGTTCGATCGAGAGACTTGGTCATGCTTGAATCAAACCCTATTTCGGTAATGTCCCCACTGGCTTTCCCTTGTAGTAGTCGTTTTGCTGTGTCTTGAGCAGTCAACAATTGTGCATTCAACTCAGAGACAGTGGCCTCCAATGTGGATTTTTCAATTTTCAAGACTAAAATTTGGTTATGCAGGTCTGCATTCATCCTGTATACATCAACCCAGCTTTCAAGCATTTTTTGATACATACCTTCCAAAGTTTCTTCATTCATGTCATCGTCTAACTCAGTGTCACAGTCATCAGGTGTTGTAACACTTGGTCGAGTGATCTTTGAAGTAAGAGCTGCATAATGGCTAATCAGCTCATCTCCGTCTGAGCTACTGACCTCCGAGTCATCATCGCTCAAGCTTATGGCATAAGAATTTTTCCCTCCACTTGGACATTCAGATCGAACATGTCCAAATCCGTCACATTCATGGCATTAGATTCCTCTCTTCTTCTGGGTTGAATCATCCTTTGCAGGAGTATAATCACAAGATCTGTTAGTATAACCAAAATTATTTCTCTTACCAAAACTTTTGAAGGCCTTGTTGAACCCTCTGGTGAGAAGAGTTGTTTTCTCTTCAAGTTCTTCTTTAGTAACCGAGGTTGAAGGTGTTGTAACTCTCGCCTTCTTTGACACCTGAAGTGCAATGCTGGCTTCTCCTCTTTCTTTTCGTTTCTTCTTGGCTTCAATGTTCATTTCATAGGATCGTAGAGATCCCATTAGATCATCATATTTCAATGTATCCAAGTCTTTGCATTCTTCAATAGCTGCAACCTTGACTGCAAATTTTTCAGTCAATGAACAAAGGACCTTCTGAACTTGTTCAGCTTCAGGTATTTTCCTTCCAAGTGTGAATCTCTCATTCGCTATATCACGAATACGAGCATCATATTCTGCAATTGTCTCGTCTTCTTCCATTTGCAGATTTTCAAATTTGTGGTTGAGCAGCTGGAGTTTCGACAAGCGAACTCCGACAGTCCCTTCATACGTGGTAGACAAAATTTCCCACGCATCTTTGGCCGACTCACAGGTAGAAATCAGTTTAAACCGTTCTTGATCGACTCCATAAAAGATGACATTGAGTGCCTTTGCATTCTTATTGGAAATTTTATCTTCCGCAGCAGTCCAATCAACTTCTGGTTTGATTGATGTGTCGCTAGCAGCATTGGTAATCATCGGTGGTGTCCAGCCGATTAGGACAGACTTCCAGGCTTTTTCATCTAGGGCTTTGATAAATGCCCTCATCCGAGTTTTCCAATAAGGAAAATTTGTGTCATCCAGAATGGGTGGCTTGACAGCTTGCACGACTTCCTTCTGAGGCTCCATTACCATATCGTGGATCACTCTATAGACAAAATAGAGTATAGCTCTGATACCACTTGTAGGTCCCGTTTCTTGTCTGGTGTTATAATATATATGTGTTACAACACCGCGGCGACTCCAACACTTGGAGTCGAGAACAGCAAACAAACAGAAATATATGAAGTGGAACGTACATATGAATTTGATGAAATACAGAGAAATACACCTCTGTATTACGGGGCATACAATCCCTATCAAGGAATCTTATTTATTTTTGTAAGACAACATTACAACAATAGACTTTTCAACAAAAAGCAAACTATAAACTTACAACGATAGATAATCCACTCAACACACATGTGAGTGGAAGAGAACGTCTCTGACCTCCTTGACCTTACCTAGGCTCCCCCTTGGTTGTTGCTCTCCTCCAAAGAGCTTCGCAGCGTACTTCACTCGTGACTTTAGAGATGATCCTGCAGATCTCCCTCTTTTCACTCTACTCCTTTTCTTCTCTATCTTTGCTTGTTCATCGATCAATCTGATTCCCCTGCCTTTTATAGGTGCCAAGGATCCTAATCCTGGCTTAATCGTGATCAACAAAATCAGATGGTCCAAGTCTAAAAATACAACCATGACTTGGTTTTGGGAAACCAATAATAGACGTGGTTGTTTATCCCACATCTCCCTTGAGGTGACAAAAGATGGCCACATGTCCACGTCCTTGTGCCAAAAAGTGGACCACTTAATTTTGTCCTAACAGTTGGGTAAAAAATTATGAAAAGCAACGGAGGAAGAAGGTTATGTATATGATTTTGAGAAATGTAAAACAGCCTCCCAGCATAAGTCATCTAAATGACCATACATAGTACCTTGTGAAGATATGATGTGCTGAATCCATTGTGATGCTGCCTAATTCAAGCAAACGTATGGAAAAACCTATTATTTTCATCACCTAATTTGAAAAAAAATTTGACGAGCTTGTTGAAATTTTTTTTTGTGTTTGATAAGTTGTCACTTCATCAAATCATGTTGGAGTGCTATTTCTAATTGAAGGTTACCAGGATCAGGGACTGGTGCACACAGGCCTGTCTGTAGCTAAGCCAAAGATGCTAGGCTTTGGCTAATTTTGGTGTGAAATCTTCCAAAAACCTCCACATTCTAATGCAAAAGCACTTGGAGCAGATGCCCTAGCTTCTCTTGAAACAATTCTGGAGAAAGTTGAGAAGAGTGTGGACGAACAATCGAATGCCAAGTACTGGAGACGACCTCCCTATAGCGCGAATCCTCAGACCACATGTATTACTACCTTTGGATGCTCAAGACTAGAGTACGAACACAAACCCGAAATATGATAGGTGCATGATCAGATGGGATTTGTGGCAAAACACGAAGAGAAGAGTTCGACCAACGTATCAGTCAAAGTGTATTAATAAGGGCTCTATCTAACCGAGTTGTGACCCTTTCTGAAAGAGATCTATTGTTACTCCAAGTATGATGCAGAAAGGAACTTCTTTCCAGCTACCATTAGTTATAAAATTTTTGAATGACGAACTAGGTGCATAAGAGGCAATCACTGCCGATTGTTTTTCCCAGGTTGCAAAGGAAGAATTAAAATCACGCACAAGAGCCCACAGTCCATGATTTCCCTTCACAATACTATCAATTTCACATAGGCCACGACTCCAACGAGAGCAGTCAGGAGGAAATACATAGAATATGAAAAGATATCTATGACTAGGTAATGATAACCTAAAAGCTATACCAAAGTAATTTGAACCAAATATCATGACATCGAGGTGAGCCTGCCAAATAAGCTAGTGACCTCCACTGAGGCCTTGGGACAGAATGAAAAAGGAATTAAGGTAATGGGGTTGGAACATGTGCATAAGAGTAGTGAGGGGATCCGCTACCTTGGTTTCACTGAAGTTCAAAAGATTTGGGTGGCAGTACAAAACTAGTGAAAGGGCATTTCCAACAGTATAGCTACGAATGCCACGAATATTCCATGCCAGTAAAATATAGAAATATGTCATGTGGATCAAAATAGTGTAGTGAAGATGCCAATAGTATATAGTAAACCTTGAAAAGGGTAGCAAAAACTGACATGTATCTTGAGTAGCATGTACTGAAGTAGAGCCAGTAACACGGGGGAGATTCTTCTTTCCTTGAGTTGCACCACCTGCGACCTCTGCAAGTCGTTTGTCCTTGTCATATTTACGTTTGCAGGGGTTCTTGACAGAGATTTGAACTGGTGTGGAACTAATTTGCATGGGTCCACCAGAGGGGACTGAGTGGGGAGAGAGAATTATGGTGGAGTTCAAGCATGGGAGTTGGGAGGATACTATCAGTAGGAGGGTTGTTGGCACTAGATCAGAGGAGAATCGGGTTCCAATTCATCTCTGAGGCTTTCTGGGAGTCAACTTCTAGTGGGAGGATTTGTAGAGGGGTTGGGGAGTCAAGCGGGTTTGGTAAATTTATTTGGATATGATGGCTGAGGCAATACTGAAGTAGGTTGAACTTGCAAGGGAACATATCATGTGTTGGAGTGGAAGAGAATGGCATCGACAGTACATAGGATGAAGACTGACCCTGGTTTCTTTTTAATGTAATACTTAATAGTAATTTTTTTTTATTTTAGTACTTAAAAAGTACTCATTTTAGAGCACAATGATCACATTAATTTTCCCAATATATGAAAATGGAATAGGCAGATTTACTAAAAGAGTATCAACATTATACAAATTGTCAAATCACAATGTCATTTTGTTGAAAAGTGTTGTCTGAGCATTATAAAATACTTTAATATATGATTGCTAAGCTGGATCATAGTGTGTTTAAAAATGATGTCAAGAATAATAAGTGCAAAAAGAAATATCATCAGATGTTTAAGAACACATACTATCAATAACCTTTGTTTGAAAAAATGGAGCACCAATAATGATGTAATGTTTAGTGGACAACTCAAAGATTAAAGAGAGTTATTGGTATAAACCCTGGATAGATATTGTATTAATTGAAGAGTGAAAGACGTTGTCACCTAAGGAAAAGAAAAATTAAGAAGTCCAACATAAGAGGATAACAGTGGAATACAGAACATTATTGGGATCTCATAGAGATTTTAATGAAAAAGTGCAAACATAGTGTTCAAACTAGAAGATAGTGAGTCTTGTCCAATAAATTCTTTGTCACAAGTTGATATTGAATCTATGGCTTGATCCCAATAGATGTTGAAATTTGTATTTCATCACAAAATGATACTGAACCTACCTTGCTTCCCCATTAGTTATTTAAATTTAAAGTTGAACCTGATTAGATGTATTTACTATTGTGAGGTTTAATCCCACCAAGAGTAAAAACAACTGAGGTTTGCTCAACTCTACATTTATGATACGGAACACAATATCCAAAAATGATTTTTCTTTCGTGGAGAAAATGACCAAGGATAACTCATCAGATGAAAGGAATTATGAGATTCTTCAAAGGCTGCTTGCAGAGCAAGAAGTTTTTAGAGAAGAACAAGACAAGGTGAGTCTCCTCTGTTTCATAAACAAAAACTTTAAATAGAAAGAACAAAAATTATTTGAGATCACCTCGTAGGGGGAGAATTAAAGTCCCTGCAAATATAAAAGAGGAATATCTGCCTGTTGAACACGTCATCGTACGCGGTCTACTATTGCTCGAGCCTTGCATACAAAAGTACGTAGTCAATTAATCTAATGATAACAACAAAAATAAATTAATATTCATCTCAAATTAAAAGAGAAATAAATGGTAGCACCTGCATGAGTCTTATATCATTTGGTTCATCACAATCAAAACCACGATAAAAGTGGGTGTTAACCTAAAAATGAAAAACTTGTGATCAGAAATGCAAATAATTGATACTCAATCAACAAAATAATTAAAAAACAAATATTGACTCGAAAAATTCAAAAACAGCAGTCAATTAGAAGTACCACTTAAATAGAAGAATCTTGCATTCTTAGACCTTTAAGCCTTTTCATATGAAATTTTACCAATAAGGCAACATGACCCTGTGAAAACAGACAGATGTTGAGAAGTAAACCAGACCAACTGCCCCCCTAAAATAAAAAAATAAATTTCTCATCTTTAGCCTCATTTGCCAGCAAAACATTATCTTCGTATGAGTTATCCTACAGCATAATAGAAAATTAAACAAATTTATTTCAGATTTTTGAAAATATATACAATTAACCTCTATTCATTTCAAATTATGAAAAAATCAATTATAGAATAACATAAACATACCAAATTAAATGGATGCCCACAATCGATATCGTGCAAATGTCTAGGGTTTTTTATAATGTCATGGTGATTCACTTGAATCTCACCTGTGGTAAGTAATTTATAAACAGAGCAGAAATATACAAGAAAAATAAAAATCATTAAATTATTCATAAACAAAAACTTTAAATAGAAAGAACAAAAATTATTTGAGATCACCTCGAAGGGGGAGAATTAAAGTCCCCGCAAATATATAAGAGGAATATATGCCTGTTGAACATGTCGTTGTACGTGGTCTACTATTGCTCGAGTCTTGCTTACAAAAGTACGTAATCAATGAATCTAATGATAACAACAAAAATAAAATAATATTCATCTGGAATTAAAAGAGAAACAAATATTAGCACCTGCATGAGTCTTATATCATTTGGCTCATCACAATCAAGACCACGATACAAGTGGGTGTTAACCTAAAAATGAAAAACATGGGATCAGAAATGCGAATAATTGATTCTCAATCAACAAAATAATTTAAAAACAAATATTGAGTCTAAAAATTTATAAACTGTAGTCAATTAGAAGTACCACATAAATATACGAATCTTGCATTCTTTGATCTTGAAGGCTTTTCAAGTAAAATTTTACCAATAAGGCTACATGACCCTGTGAAAACACACAGATATTGTGAACTAAACTAGACCAACCTCCCCGCTAAAATAAAAAAATAAATTTCTCATCTTTTGCCTCTTTTGCCAGCGAAACATTATCTTCGTATGAGTAATCCTATAGCAAAATAGAAAATTATGCAAATTTATTTCAAATTTCAGAAAATATATATAATTAACTTCTATTCATTTCAAATTTTGAAAAAATCATTTATAGAATAAGATAAATATACCAAATTAAATGGATGCCCAAAATCGATATCATGCAAACGTCTAGGGTGTTTTATAATGTCAGGGTGATTCGGTGGAATCTCACCCGTGGTAAGTAAGTTATAAACTACGCTGAAATATACAAGAAAAATAAATATCATTAAATTATTCTTAAACAAAAACTTTAAATAGAAAGAACAAAAATTATTTGAGATCACCTCGAAGGGGGAGAATTAAAGTCCCCGCAAATATAGAAGAAGTATATCTGCCTGTTAAACGTCGTTGTACGTGGTCTACTATTGTTCATGTCTTGGATACAAAAGTACGTAGTCAATTAATCCAATGATAATAACAAAAATGAAATAAAATTCAACTGGAATTAAAAGAGAAATAAATGTTAGCACCTGCATGAGTTTTATATCATTTGGCTCATCACAATTAAGACCACGATACAAGTGGGTGTTAGCTGAAAAATGAAAAACATGTGATCAAAAATGCAAATAATTGATACTCAATCAACAAAATAATTTAAAAACATATATTGAGTCTAAAAATACAAAAACTGTAGTCAATTAGAAGTTTTTGACCTTGAAGATTTTTTCATGTGAAATTTTACCAATAAGGCTACATGACCCTGTGGAAACAGACAGATGTTGAAAAGTAAACCATACCAACCTCCCTCCTAAAAGAAAAAAATAAATTTCTCATTTTTTGCCTCATTTGCTAGCAAAACATTATCTTCGTATGAGTCATCCTACAGAAAAAAAGAAAATTAAATAAATTTATTTCCGATTTCAGAAAATATATACAATTAACCTCTATTCATTTCAAATTTTGAAAAAATTAATTATAGAATAACATAAACATACCAAATTAAATGGATGCCCAAAATCGATATCATGCAAACGTCTAGGGTTTTTTATAATGTCAGGGTGATTCACTTGAATCTCACCCGTGGTAAGTAAGTTGTAAACTGAGCTGAAATATACAAGAAAAATAAAAATCATTAAATTTTTAATACACAAAAACTTTAAATAGAAAGAACAAAAATTATTTGAGATCACCTCGTAGGGGGAGAATTAAAGTCCCTGCAAATATAAAAGAGGAATATCTGCCTGTTGAACACGTCATCGTACGTGGTCTACTATTGCTCGAGCCTTGCATACAAAAGTACGTAGTCAATTAATCTAATGATAACAACAAAAATAAATTAATATTCATCTCAAATTAAAAGAGAAATAAATGGTAGCACCTGCATGAGTCTTATATCATTTGGTTCATCACAATCAAAACCACGATACAAGTGGGTGTTAACCTAAAAATGAAAAACATGTGATCAGAAATGCAAATAATTGATACTCAATCAACAAAAAAATTTAAAAACAAATATCGAGTCTAAAGATGCAAAAACTGTAGTCAATTAGAAGTACCACATAAATATAAGAATCTTGCATTCTTTGACCTTGAAGTTTTTTCATGTGAAATTTTACCAATAAGGCTATTTGACCCTGTAAAAACAGACAGATGTTGAGAAGTAAACCAGGCCAACCTCCCTCCTAAAATAAAATAAATAAATTTCTCATTTTTTGCCTAATTTGCCAGCAAAACATTATCTTCGTATGAGTAATCCTAAAGCAAAATAGAAAATTAAACAAATTTATTTCTGATTTCAGAAAATATATATAGAACAAAAATTATTTGAGATCACCTCGAAGGGGGAGAATTAAAGTGCCTTTAAATATATAAGAGGAATATCTGCCTATTGAACACGTCATTGTACGTTGTCTACTATTGCTCAAACCTTGCATACAAAAGTACGTAGTCAATTAATTTTATGGTAACAACAAAAATAAAATAATATTCAACTGGAATTAAAAGAGAAATAAATGTTAGCACTTGCATGAGTCTTATATCATTTTGCTCATCACAATCAAGACCACGATACAAGTGGGTGTTAACCTAAAAATGAAAAACATGTGATAAAAAATGCAAATAATTGATACTCAATCAACAAAAAAATTTAAAAATAAATATTGAGTCTAAAAATGCAAAAACAATAGTCAATTAGAAATACCACATACATATAAGAATCTTGCATTCTTAGACCTTGAAGATTTTTCATGTGAAATTTTTACCAATAAGGCTACATGACCCTCTAAAAACAGACATATGTTGAGAAGTAAATCAGATCAACCTCCCCCCTAAAATAAAAAAATAAATTTCTCATCTTTAGCCTCATTTGCTGGCAAAACTTTATCTTCGTATGAGTCATCCTACAGCAAAATAGAAAATTAAGCAAATTTATTTCAGATTTAAGAAAAAATATACAATTAACCTCTATTCATTTCAAATTTTGAAAAAATCATTTATTGAATAATATAAACATATCAAATTAAATGGATGCCCAAAATCGATATCATGCAAACGTCTAGGGTTTTTTATAATGTCAGGGTGATTCAGTAGAATCTCACCCGTGGTAAGTAAGTTATAAACTTAGTAGAAATATACAAGAAAAATAAAAATTATTAAATTATTCATAATCAAAAACTTTAAATAGAAAAAACAAAAATTATTTGAAATCACCTCGAAGGGGGAGAATTAAAGTCCCCGCAAATATATAAGAGGTATATGTGCCTGTTGAAACGTCATTGTACGTGGTCTACTATTGCTCGAGTCTTGCATACAAAAGTACGTAGTCAATTAATCCAATGATAACAACAGAAATAAAATAATATTCAACTGGAATTAAAAGAGAAATATATGCTTGCACCTGCATGAGTCTTATATCATTTGGCTCATTACAATCAAGACCACGACACAAGTGGGTGTTAACCGAAAAATGAAAAACATGTGATCAGAAATGCAAATAATTGATACTCAATCAAGAAAACAATTTAAAAACAAATATTGAGTCAAAAAATGCAAAAACAGTAGTCAATTAGAAGTACCACATAAATACAAGAATCTTGCATTCTTTGACTTGGAAACCTTTTCATGTGAAATTTTACCAATAAGGCTTCGTGACCCTATGAAAACAAACAAATGTTGAGAAGTAAACCAAACCAACCTCCCCCATAAAATAAAAAAATAAATTTCTCATCTTTAGCCTTATTTGTATGCAAAACATTATCTTCGTATGAGTCATCCTACCGCAAAATAGAAAATTAAGCAAATTTTTTCTGATTTAAGAAAATATATACAATTAACCTCTATTCATTTCAAATTTTGAAAAAATCATTTATAGAATAACATAAACAAACCAAATTAAATGGATGCCCAAAATCGATATGATGCAAACGTCTAGGGTTTTTTATAATGTAACGGTGATTCACTTTATTCTCACTGGAGCCTCATTTGTATGCAAAACATTATCTTCGTATGAGTCATCCTACAACAAAATAGAAAATTAAGCAAATTTATTTCAGATTTCAGAAAATATATACAATTAACCTCTATTCATTTCAAATTTTGAAAAAATCATTAATTGAAAAACATAAACATACCAAATTAAATGGATGCCCAAAATCGATATCACGTAAACGTCTAGGGTTTTTTATAATGTAAGGGTGATTCACTTGATTCTCACCGGTGGTAAGTAAGTTGTAAATTGAGCTAAAAAAAACAAGAAAAACAAAAATTATTAAATTATTAATAAACTAAAACTTTAAATAGAAAGAACAAAAATTATTTGAGATCACCTCGAAGGGGTCCCTGCAAATATATAAGAGGAATATATGCCTGTTGAACACGTCGTTGTACGTGGTATACTATTGCTCGAGTCTTGCATACAAAAGTATGTAATCAATTAATCTAACGATAACAACAAAAATAAAATAATATTCATCTAGATTCAAAAGAGAAATAAATGTTAGCACCTACAAGAGTCTTATATCATTTGGCTCATCACAATCAAGACCATGATACAAGTGGGTGCTAACCTAAAAGTGAAAAACATGGGATCAGAAATGCAAATAATTGATACTCAATCAACAAAATAATTTAAAAACAAATATTAACTCAAAAAATTCAAATACAGCAGTCAATTAGAAGTACCACTTAAATATAAGAACCTTGCATTCTTAGACCTTTAAGCCTTTTCATATGAAATTTTACCAATAAGGCAACATGACCCTGTGAAAACAGACAGATGTTGAGAAGTAAACCAGACCAACCTCCCCCCAAAAAAAAAAAAAAAAAAAAAAAAAATTTCTCATCTTTGGCCTCATTTGCCGACAAAACATTATCTTCGTATGAGTCATCCTACAGCAAAATAAAAAATTATGCAAATTTATTTCAGATTTCATAAAATATATACAATTAACCTCTATTCATTTCAAATTTTGAAAAAATTATTTATAGTTTAACATAAAAATATCATATTAAATGGATGCCCGAAATCGATATCATGTAAACGTCTAGGGTTTTTTATAATGTCAGGGTGATTCAGTTGAATCTCACTCGTGGTAAGTAAGTTATAAATTGAGCTGAAATATACAAGAAAAACAAAAATCATTAAATTATTCATAAACAAAAACTTTAAAAAGAAAGAACAAACATTATTTGAGATCACCTCGAAGGGGGAGAATTAAAGTCCGCGCAAATATATTAGAGGTATATCTACCTATTGAAACGTCATTGTACGTGGTCTACTATTGTTCGACCCTTGCATACAAAAGTACGTAGTCAATTAATCCAATGATAACAACAAAAATGAAATAATATTCAACTGGAACTAAAAGAGAAATAAATGTTAGCACCTGCATGAGTCTTATATCAATTGGCTCATCACAATCAAGACTACGATACAAGTTGGAGTTAACCGAAAAATGAAAAACATGTGATTAGAAATCCAAATAATTGATACTCAATCAACAAAACAATTTAAAAACAAATATTGAGTCTAAAAATACAAAAACAGAAGTCAATTAGAAGTACCACATAAATACAAGAATATTGCATTCTTTGACTTGGAAAACTTTTTATGTGAAATTTTACCAATAAGGCTATATGACCCTGAGAAAATAGACAGACCAACCTCCCTCCTAAAATAAAAAAATAAAAATCTCATCTTTAGCCTCATTTTCCAGCAAAACATTATCTTCGTATGAGTCATCGCACAGCAAAATAGAAAATTAAGCAAATTTATTTCAGATTTTAGAAAATATTTACAATATACCTCTATTCATTTCAAACTTTTAAAAAATTATTTGTAGAATAACATAAACATACCAAATTAAATGGATGCCCAAAATCGATATCATGCAAACGTTTAGGGTTTTTTATAATGTAAGGGTGATTCACTTGATTCTCACCCGTGGTAAGTAAGTTGTAATTTGAGTTGAAATATACAAGAAAAACAAAAATCATTAAATTATTCATAAACTAAAACTTTAAATAGAAAGAACAAAAATTATTTGAGATCGCCTCGAATGGGGAGAATTAAAGTCCTCGCAAGTATATTAGAGAAATATATGCCTGTTGAACATGTTGTTGTACGTGGTCTACTATTGCTCGAGTCTTGCATATAAAAGTACGTAATCAATTAATCTAATGATAACAACAAAAATAAAATAATATTCATCTGGAATTAAAAGAGAAATAAATGTTAGCACCTGCATGAGTCTTATATCATTTAGCTCATCACAATCAAGATCACGATACAAGAGGGTGTTAACCTAAAAATAAAAAACATGGGATCAGAAATACAAATAATTGATGGTCAATCAACAAAATAATTTAAAAACAACTATTGACTCTAAAAATTCAAAACCACTAGTCAATTAGAAGTACCAAATAAATATAAGAATCTTGCATTCTTAGACTTTGAAGCCTTTTCATATGAAATTCAATAAGGCAACATGGCCTCGTGAAAACAGTCAAATGTTGAAAAGTAAACCAGACCAACCTCCCCCCTAAAATAAAAAAATAAATTTCTCATCTTTAGCCTCATTTGCCGGCAAAACATTATCTTTGTATGAGTCATCCTGCACCAAAATAGAAAATCATGCAAATTTATTTTGATTTTAGAAAATATATACAATTAACCTCTTTTCGTTTTAAATTTTGAAAAAATCATTTAATGAATAACATAAACATACCAAATTAAATGGATGCCCAAAATTGATATCATACAAACGTCTAGGGTTTTTTATAATGTCAGCGTGATTCAGTTGAATCTCACCCGTGGTAAGTAAGTTATAAACTGAGTGGAAATATACAAGAAAAATAAAAATCATTAAATTATTCATAAACAAAAACTTTAAATAGAAAGAACAAAAATTATTTGAGATCACCTTGAAGGTGGAGAATTAAAGTCCCCGCAAATATATAAGATGTATATCTGCCTGTTGAGACGTCGTTGTACGTGGTCTACTAATATTGCTCGAGTCATGCAATCAAAAGTACGTAGTCAATTACTCTAATGATAACAACAAAAATAAAATAATATTAATCAAGAATTAAAAGAGAAATAAATGTTCGCACCTGCCTGAGTCTTATATCATTTGTTCATCACAATCAAAACCACAATACAAGTGGGTGTTAACCTAAAAATGAAAAACATGTGATAAAAAATGCAAATAATTGATACTCAATCAACAAAAAAATTTAAAAAAAAATATAGAGTCTAAAAATTCAAAAACAATAGTCAATTAGAAGTACCACATAAATATAAGAATCTTGCATTCTTAAACTTGAAGATTTTTTATGTGAAATTTTACGAATAATGCTACATGACATAGTGAAAACAGACAGATGTTGAGAAGTAAACCAGACCAATCTCCATCCTAAAATAAAAAAATAAATTTCTCATTTTTTACCTCATTTGCCAGCAAAACATTATCTTCGTATGAGTCATCTTACAGCAAAAAAGAAAATTAAATAAATTTATTTCAGATTTCAGAAAATATATACAATTAACCTCTATTCATTTCAAATTATGAAAAAATCACTTATAGTATAACATAAATATACCAAATTAAATGGATGCCAAATATTGATATAATGCAAACATCTAGCATTTTTTATAATGTCAGGGTGATTCACTTGAATCTCACCCGTTGTACGTAATTTATAAACTGAGAAGAAATATACAAGAAAAAAAAATTATTAATTTTTTTATAAACAAAAACTTTAAATAGAAAGAAAAAAATTTATTTGAGATCACCTCAAAGGGGGAGAATTAAAGTCCCCGCAAATATATAAGAGGAATATCTGCCTGTTGAACACGTTATTATACGTTGTCTACTATTGCTCGAGCCTTGCATTCAAAAGTACGTAGTCAATTAATCTTACGGTAACAAAAAAAAGAAAATAATATTCAACTGGAATTAAAAGAGAAATAAATGTTAGCACCTGCATGAGTCTTATTTCATTTTGCTCATCACAATCAAGACCACGATACAAGTGGGTGTTAACCTAAAAATGAAAAACATGTGATAAAAAATGCAAATAATTGATACTCAATCAACAAAAAAATTTAAAAACAAATATTGAGTCTAAAAATACAAAAACAATAGTCAATTAGAAGTACCACATAAACATAAGAATCTTGCATTCTTAGACCTTGAAGCCTTTTCATATGAAAGTTTACTAATAAGGCAACATGACCCTATGAAAATAGACAGATGTTGAGAAGTAAACCAGACCAACCTCCCCACTAAAATAAAAAAATAAATTTCTCATCTTTAGCCTCTTTTACCGGCAAAACATTATCTTGGTATGAGTCATCCTACAGCAAAAAAGAAAATTATGCAAATTTATTTCAGATTTAAGAAAATATATCAATTAACCTCTATTCATTTCAAATTTTGAAAAAATCATTTATAGAATAACATAAACATACCAAATTAAATGGATGCCCAAAATCGATATCATGCAAACGTCTAGGGGGGTTTTTTATAATGTAAGGGTGATTCACTTGATTCTCACTAGAGCGTCATTTGTATGCAGAACATTATCTTTGTATGAGTCATCCTACCGCAAAATAAAAAATTAAGCAAATTTATTTCATATTTTAGAAAATATATACAATTAACCTCTATTCATTTCAAATTTTGAAAAAATCATTTATAGAATAACATAAATATACCAAATTAAATGGATGCCCAAAATCGATATCACGCAAACGTCTAGGGTTTTTTATAATGTAAGGGTGATTCACTTGATTCTCACCGGTGGTAAATTGTAAACTGAGCTAAAATATACAAGAAAAACAAAAATCATTAAATTATTAATAAACTAAAACTTTAAATAGAAAGAACAAAAATTATTTGAGATCACCTCGAAGGGGAGAATTAAAATCCCTGCAAATATATAAGAGGAATATATGACTGTTGAACACGTCGTTGTATGTGGTATATTATTGCTCGAGTCTTGTATACAAAAGTATGTAATCAATTAATCTAATGATAACAACAAAAATAAAATAATATTTATCTGGAATTAAAAGAGATAAATGTTAGCACCTGCATGAGTCTTATATCATTTGGCTCATCACAATCAAGACCATGATACAAGTGGGTGTTAACCTAAAAATGAAAAATATGGGATCAGAAATACAAATAATTGATACTCAATCAACAAAATAATTTAAAAACAAATATGGACTCGAAAAATTCAAAAACAGAAGTCAATTAGAAGTACCACCCAAATATAAAAATCTTGCATTCTTAGACTTTTAAGCCTTTTCATATGAAATTTTACCAATAAGGCAACATGACCCTGTGAAAACAGATAGACGTTGAGAAGTAAACCAAACCAACCTCCTCCCAAAAATAAAAAAATAAATTTCTATCTTTGGTAACATTTGTCGACAAAACATTATCTTCGAATGAGTCATCCTACAGCAAAAAAGAAAATTATGCAAATTTATTTCAGATTTCAGAAAATATATACAATTAACCTCTATTCATTTCAAATTTTGAAAAAATTATTTATAGTTTAACATAAACATGCTATATTAAATGGATGCCCAAAATCGATATCATGCAAACGTCTAGGGTTTTTTATAATGTCAGGGTGATTCAGTTGAATCTCACCCGTGGTAAGTAAGTTATAAACTGAGCTGAAAAATACAAGAAAAACAAAAATCATTAAATTATTCATAAACAAAAACTTTAAATAGAAAGAACAAAAATTATTTGAGATCAGCTCGAGGGGGAGAATTAAAGTCCCCGCAAATATATAAGAGGTATATCTACCTATTGAAACATCGTTGTACGTGGTCTACTATTGTTCGACCCTTGCATACAAAAATACGTAGTCAATTAATCCAATGATAACAAAAAAAATGAAATAATATTCAACTGGAATTAAAAGAGAAATAAATGTTAGCACCTGCATGAGTCTTATATCATTTGGCTCATCACAATCAAGACCACGATACAAGTAGGTGTTAACCGAAAACCGAAAAATGAAAAATATGTGATAAGAAATGCAAATATACTCAATCAACAAAATAATTTAAAAACAAATATTGAGTCTAAAAATACAAAAACAGTAGTCAATTAGAAGTACCACATAAATACAAGAGTCTTGCATTCTTTTACTTGGAAGCCTTTTTATGTGAAATTTTACTAATAAGGCTATATAACCCTGTGAAAACTGACAGACCAACCTCCCTCCAAAAATAAAAAAATAAATTTCTCATCTTTTGCCTCATTTTCTTGCAAAACATTATCTTCGTATGAGTCATCGTACAGAAAAAAAGAAAATTAAGCAAATTTATTTCAGATTTTAGAAAATATTTACAATATACCTCTATTCATTTGAAATTTTTAAAAAATTATTTATTTAATAACGTAAACATACCAAATTAAATGGATGCCCAAAATCGATATCATGCAAACGTCTAGGGTTTTTTATAATGTAAGGGCGATTCACTTGATTCTCACCCGTGGTAAGTAAGTTGTAAACTGAGCTAAAATATACAAGAAAAACAAAAATCATTAAATTATTCATAAACTAAAACTTTAAATAGAATGAACAAAAATTATTTGAGATCACCTCGAAGGGGGAGAATTAAAGTCCTCGCAAGTATATTAGAAAATATATGCCTGTTGAACACGTTGTTGTACGTGGTCTACTATTGCTCGAGTCTTGCATATAAAAGTACGTAATCAATTAATCTAATGATAACAACAAAAATAAAATAATATTAATCTGGAATTAAATGAGCTATAAATGTTAGCACCTGCATGAGTCTTATATCATTTAGCTCATCACAATCAAAACCACGATACAAGAGGGTGTTAACTTAAAAATGAAAAACATGGGATCAAAAATACAAATAATTGATACTCAATCAACAAAATAATTTAAAAACAACTATTGACTCTAAAAATTCAAAACCAGTAGTCAATTAGAAGTACCACATAAATATAAGAATCTTGCATTCTTAGACCTTGAAGCCTTTTCATATGAAATTTAACCAATAAGGCAACATGACCCTGTGAAAATAGACAGATGTTGAGAAGTAAACCAGACCAACCTCCCCACTAAAATAAAAAAATAAATTTCTCATCTTTAGCTCTTTTACCGGCAAAACATTATCTTCGTATGAGTCATCCTACAGAAAAAAAGAAAATTATGTAAATTTATTTCAGATTGAAGAAAATATATACAATTAACCTCTATTCATTTCAAATTTTGAAAAAATCATTTATAGAATAATATAAACATACCAAATTAAATGGATGCCCAAAATCGATATCATTCAAACGTCTAGGGTTTTTTATAATTTCAGGGTGATTCAGTTGAATCTCACCCGTGGTAAGTAAGTTATGAACTAAACAGAAATATACAAGAAAAATAAAAATTATTAAATTATTCATAATAAAAAACATTAAATAGAAAAAACAAAAATTATTTGAATTCACCACGAAGGGGAGAATTAAAGTCCCCGCAAATATATAAGATGTATATCTGCCTGTTGAAACATCGTTGTACGTGGTCTACTAATATTGCTCGAGTCTTGCATACAAAAGTACGTAGTCAATTACTCTAATGATAACAACAAAAATAAAATAATATTCATCAAGAATTAAAAGAGAAATAAATGTTAGCACCTGCCTGAGTCTTATATCATTTGGTTCATCACAATCAAAACCACTATACAAGTGGGTGTTAACCTAAAAATGAAAAACATGTGATGAGAAATGCAAATAATTGATACTCAATCAACAAAAAAATTTAAAAACAAATATTGAGTCTAAAAATGCAAAAACTGTAGTCAATTAGAAGTACCTCATAAATATAAGAATCTTCCATTCTTTGACCTTTAAACTTTTTTATGTGAAATTTTACTAATAAGGCTACTTGAACCTGTGAAAACTGACAGATGTTGAGAAGTAAACCAGACCAACCTCCCCCCTAAAATAAAGAAATAAATTACTCAATTTTTGCCTCATTTGCCAGCAAAACATTATCTTCGTATGAGTCATCCAGCAGCAAAATAAAAAATTAAATAAATTTATTTCAGACTTCAAAAAATATATGCAATTAACCTCTATTCATTTCAAAATTTGAAAAAATTATTTATAGAATAACATAAACATACCAAATTAAATGGTTGCCCAAAATTGATATCATGCAAACATCTAGGGTTTTTTATAATGTCTGGGAGATTTAGTTGATTCTCACACTTGGTAAGTAAGTTGTAAACTGAGCTGAAATATACAAGAAAAACAAAAAATTATTAAATTATTCATAAACAAAAACTTTAAATAAAAAGAATAAAAATAATTTGAGATCACCTCGAAGGGGGAGAATTAAAGTCCTTGCAAATATATAAGAGGTATATGTGCCTGTTGAACACGTCGTTGTACGTGGTCTACTATTGCTCGAGCCTTGCATACAAAAGTACGTAGTAAATTAATCTAATGATAACAACAAAAATGAAATAATATTCAACTGGAATTAAAAGAGATATAAATGTTAGCACCTGAATGAGTCTTATATCATTTAGCTCATCACAATCAAGACCACGATACAAGTGGGTGTTAACCTAAAAATGAAAAACATGTGATAAAAAATGCAAATAATTGATACTCAATCAATAAAATAATTTAAAAATAAATATTTTGTCTAATAATTCAAAAACAATAGTCAATTAGAAGTAACACATAAATATAAGAATCTTTAATTCTTTGACCTTGAAGCCTTTTCATGTGAAATTTTACCTATAAGGCTACATGACGCTGTGAAAATAGATAGATGTTGTGAAGTAAACCAGACCAACCTCCCTTCTAAAATAAAAAAATAAATTTCTCATCTTTAGCCTCATTTGCCAGCAAAACATTATCTTCGTATGAGTCATCCTACAGCAAAATAGAGAATTAAGCAAATTTATTTCAGATTTTAGAAAATATATACAATTAACCTCTATTCATTTCAAATTTTGAAAAAATCATTTATAGAATAACATAAACATACCAAATTAAATGGATGCCCATAATCGATATCATGCAAACGTCTAGGGTTTTTTATAATGTCAGGGTGATTCACTTGATTCTCACCAGTGGTAAGTAAGTTGTAAACTGAGCTGAAATATACAAGAAAAACAAAAATCATTAAATTATTCATAAACAAAAATTTTAAATAGAAAGAACAAAAATTATTTGAGATCACCTCGAAGGGGGAGAATTAAAGTCTTCGCAAATATATAAGTGGAATATCTGCCTGTTGAACACGTTGTTGTACGTGGTCTACTATTGCTTGAGCCTTGCATACAAAAGTACGTAGTCAATTAATCTAGTGATAACAACAAAAATAAAATAATATTCAATTGGAATTAAAAGAGAAATAAATGTTAGCACTTGCATGAGTCTTATATCATTTGGCTCATCACAATCAAGACCACGATACAAGTGGGTATCAACCTAAAAATGAAAAACATGTGATCAGAAATGCAAATAATTGATACTCAATCAACAAAATAATTTTAAAAAAAATATTGAGTCTAAAAATGCAAAAATAGTAGTCAATTAGAAGTACCACATAAATATAAGAATCTTGCATTCTTTGACCTTGAAGCCTTTTCATATGAAATTTTACCAATAATGTTACATGACCCTGGGAAAACAGACAGATGTTGAGAAGTAAACCAGACCAACCTCCCCCCTAAAATAAAAATATAAATAAATAAAGGCATGAAAAAATAAACAAAACTATACCTTTCTTAGTTGAGCCATTTGACCTTTCAACAATACAGCGTCTTGATCCACAAGAAAATTAGGAACCAGATCTTTGATTACAATCTACAAATGTTTTTAACAATTTCATACAACAAGGAAAAAACCATTGAAACCAAAGAATTTTAAAGAAATAATAAATAATTACTAAATATACCCTATAAGCATACTCCTTCCGAAATCGAGCCTTTTGTAGTAAATTGCAACCCCATGTAGATCCTGCAAATGCAAATACTTGAATAGGCAAAAATAAAGTGCTTTCCTCAAAAAAATATTTTACAATAAACCAAATAACTTACATTGTTGTTCAAGGCTTCTTGGTTCAAGGCTTCTTGGTTCAAGGTATTTCTGCCATCAATATAGACTTTTCTCATGAAAAGGCTATCATATTCCTGCTCTAATACTCTACGAAATTCATTATAAGCATCCCTCATTACCTATACATTTGATAAGAAAAATATTAAATTGTATATTAATCTGAAATACAAAAGAAAAAAAATCATTAAATTACTTATGAACAAAAACTTTTAAAAAAAAGAACAAAATATCCTTGAAATGTCTTCTTTGATTCAACCATTGATTGAGGTGGTCATCTTAAATATGGCTTTTAGTTGATTTAACTGTCAATATACATGTTATAAAAGATCATCGTTGAGATGGAGGGTTTTGGGAATTCCTCTTTGTTTCTTATCTATGTATTTTAAATCTGACCAAGGTGAATTTCTTATTGGCTGATTACCCATTCTATTATCTTACTAATAAATGAATGAAATAAATTTGCAATAACCTAATTGAATATCCGGCCCCTATGTCAATTAACAGGACATTATACGGAATAGTTAATAAGAACCGTCTATATTATTCACACTCCTACTCCATTATCCCTAACCAAAAAATCACACCCAACAATCCACCCTATGAGTTTATGACCCCACCCCAGACTCGGACCCCAAACTAGAACTTCCCAAGGTTCCCATATTACAAAGTACTCAACATCCCTACAAAATTCATACAAACAATAAAACTCAACCTTACAAACTCAATTCTATTGTAGACACCAACCAACCTGACACCGCTTCATTAGCCCAACCAACCAGAAGTTAATTATAGCTTTTTATGTATTTTAATAATGATCCTTATTTCATATTGTCTATGTAAGTTTTTTAAAATAAATGTAATTATACATTACATTAAATTTTAGAAACCATATACATACATATTTAGCATTATCCCAAAAGATGTTCCCATTTCCCACCCGAACAGGTTTGAACCAAGTGTTTAGTTTAAGAAAATGCATCTCCTACCCATACATCAGTTAAACTGTTGGATCCTAACCCACTTCAGTGACTCATCTCATCTTGACCAATACTCTCATACTAGCTCACCAAAAGCTGAACCACAGCTAGTTGAGCACTTAGTTCTACTGAAGGGCCAGATATTCTATCGAGAGAGGGAAGAAGAAAGTTTGAAAATATAATGAGACCAAAGTGAAAGGATCACTCTATTTCTTCCTTTGTTTTTTCTTAAATGGACGATAGTTTCTGTTGAGAGAGATTTAAAGTATCAAGACCTGTATTTGGACCAGTTGCATGCACACATTAATAGAGGATGCTCTTGAAGCAGTTAAACTGAGAGGGGTGTTTAAGGAAGAACTTTTCAAGTTGGGTCTTAGACAGGTAAGTTTCTTCATGCATCATCGTCTGGTTGCTTGTCAATGGAAGAAGGGTAACAAATACAGTCAATATGTTTTTGCTTGTGTAAGCAACTTTCAGGCACTGGGGAAGGACGTTGAGTCCATTTACGTGGCAGAGGTTGGCAAAAGCTTATCAAGATCGGAAATCATTGGCATCTTAGTGGTTGATCCCATGATGGGAGCAATTGAAGTGGACTGGAGGGATTTCTTCCCATACCTGAGATATTATGCCTTTGATTTTGCTGGGGAATGCTAGAGAGATGGCTTCACCTAAGATCAAAAGGAAGCCAATCATGATTGAAACTCCCTATTGCAAAGATGTATATTGAAAGAATCTTTGTCTCAATTGTGATGCGGGTCTTTCCTTGAACTTTTCCGCGTTGTAATCCATACGTACCATTGACAGACACAGTGTGAATTGGCACGAGCTTTTTTTCGCTCAAGATATTGGGTCATATTTATGTATGAACTCTTGACCCGCCAAAGGAGAGAGATCCCTTTCGTATTCTCATACCAATTAGTCGACGCTAATAATCAACCGATCTTTTTCATGTTGCTTTCGTACTCTCCCAAAACTCATCTATGTCCGATCGGACCGCCTTCACAGTAGAGACTCACCCATTACCCATAGCAACACCAACAGTCCGGCCGACCAACCCGTGTCAGTCAAAATAGCTTAGGTGGGTCAGTCGTGTGTGCCGCTATTAAGGAATTAAGGATTTATTTGCCATAAGAGAGGAAAAGAAAAAGATTTTAAAGTTGAATAGCCAATTTATTGAAACACCTTTATTTAGTGTTACTTACTGCATATAATAGTAAAAATGTATGAAAAATTTTGTTACATCTAGAAACAACCCAAGTTGTTGCTAGTGAACCACCCATTTCAACTAGGGGTGGGCATGGGTCGGGTTTGGGTTGGGTTTGGGTCGAGTTTGGGTTGGGTTTCTAAAAACCCGAACCTGATCCAACTTATATACCTGAAACCCGAACTCGTGAAAAACCCGCACGGCTTTTAAAATCCGAACCCGAACCCAACCTGAACTACGATTTAACAAACCCGTACCCAACCCGACCCGACCAAAACCCAAACCCAATTTTTTTATATATATTTTTAAAATAAATCAAGAAAAAATATATAAAAAAATTAAAAATAAAAACCCTTGGGTTGGGTTTGGGTAAACCCGAACCCGACCCGAACCTGACCTGCGGATTGGATTTGGGAATCCAAACCCAGGTTTTTTGGGTCGGGTCGGGTCAAGTTACCCAGAAAACCCGACCCGATGCCCACCCCTAATTTCAACCGAACCGAAAGTAACCAGAGGAGTCAGTCGGTAAAACTGTGAAAACTGGGACTTTACTGCGGTCAGAAAACAGAAACTGAGAGAAGCAAGAGTTTTGGAGTAAGGAATAAGCGAGCTTCCAAGTTCCAATGACTCGTGGTCCCTCGTCTCTGGAACGTCCGATCCGTACCGTCCGATGAAACTGCCCCGGGACCAAATGGCTGAATGGACCCCACGTCGGAGCGTCCAAGTGCGGGACAAGCCACCTTTTAACGAACCAAAAAAGACCGTTGACCGTTTGACTCTTCCACTCACTGGAACTGGGACCCACATGGTCCCATCGTACGGTGACGAGGAGGAGGGTCAGCTCGGGGATCACCAAACCTGAGCGGGTCTACATTTTGAAGCGGTCTCGCGGTACCACCATAATTCTTTTTAGTTTCTCTCTCTAGCGCTCTTTTCTCTCTCTCTCTCTCTCTCTCTCTCTCTCTCTCTCCCCTCGAAGTATGGTAGACGACCTTGATAGTTGAATAGTTTGATGATCTTCTTCTGTTCGGGAAAATAGAATTAAATGAATAAGAAAAAGAAAGGAAAGCGAGAAGAAGCCGCGAAGCGATCAAATTCCCATTTTCTTTTTTTTTTTCCCTGCTTTGCCAATTTCCCCTCCTCTCACTGTTTCGTCTTCCTCCCTCACATCGCAATCACGTCCTCTGCTCTCCGGTGTTTCTCCTTTGACCTGGAAATTGCTTCTCGGATGTCGCGGGAGAGATCGGCTGGAGTTCACTGGTTGTAGCGCTGCTTCGCCTACGTCTTGATCATAGAGGAATTAGCGTGATTTCTTCTCTTCCCTCTTCTCTTAGCGACGATGAAGTCGTCGTTGAGGAGGCTGCGGGGGTTCGCTCTACACAACCACGATGGGAAGGAGAAGAGGGACTTCCAGCCCTCGGCACAGTTGGATGAGCTGGCTCAAGCGTCTCAGGTCTCTTCCTATCTGCTTTCTGCTTCTAGGGTTTTAGTTTCGGTTTTATGTTTTCCCCTTTGACTTTCTCCTTTGGATTAGATCCGAATTTTTTGACTGCTTGCCAGTTTAGAGGCTCAAAGTGTGAGACACTCATGAATGCTTTATAGTTACGGGGGTTGATTTCGAGATTTTGATTGATATCGCTGTAGGTGAACATAATTTCTGAGGTTTGGGAATTTGGTTTCAAATTCTATAAGTCTACTTTTAAGACAGTGGGCGTGATTTATGAGGATTGGGAGCTTGGTTTCAAATTTTAGGGCTGTCGCACTGCATTATGTACTTTGGGTCTTAAAATGGGGCATAATTAAGGTAGCTTGGTTTTGGCTTTTGTCGATGCTCTACTCACACCATTGCAGCCAATGAATGGAACTTATTAAATAATATTTGTGACGCTCCTTATGGATCATGCGTCTTTTTTGAAAGTACTTCAACAGTACTAGATGAGTAGAAATTATTTTGGTGCTGGCTAAACTAGCTGGGTTTGTGAATGTATGTGTTTTAGCTTAGATAAGTCAAGTGGTTTGACTTGCTGCCATTTCTGTGTGCCATCAGGTGAATAATTCGTGTCCTTAAAATTTAAGAATACAACCTATGAGTGAATTGATGGGCACACCAACAGTCCACTTGGGATTGATAGGTCTAATTCTTCTTTTCCAAAAGCTTCTTTGTGCTGGTGGCGCTGTGTCACCTTGGCTGTGCTTAGGACAAAACTTAACGACAAACTTTACAAATGAAATGGTGGCCATCCCACTTTCCACTTAGGATTAATAGCTCTTTTTCTTCTTTTCCTCAAACTTTGTTATACTTGTAGTAGATTTGACTCTACAATATCATGGTCATACTTTTATTTTATTTTAATAAAATACTCTGCCTGTTTATAAACTTCAAAATGGTGACATTTGATGTTTGGTCTGTTATTTCCTCTAAAAAACTCTAATGTTTGATCTGTTGGAAATTTGTAAGCCTGCGATGAGATTTACATGTATTTTGGATGAGAAAATTTTTGACATAATGAATTAATAAGTAGAAATAATAAATGCATGAGAACTGTGACAGTATAACTTCGATCACACTTGTATCTGTAGATCATGCTAGGAATTCTTTCTGAATCTTGTGATCAAAAGTTAAAACTACAAACAATCCCCCGTTAGAATTCTCTAAACCACAACACTAAGATAATGATTAACTTTTTCATTATGGTGGATGTTAATGCACCAACATCTTATATGATTGAAAAAGTTTCTAGTTCTGATGATTAGCTTGTCCACTTCCCCTTTCATCCATGCAGTTTTACAGTTTTACTCTTTTTGTTTTTTTTCTATATCATGGAGAACTTTTTGAGTCAGCTTTTGAATGAGATTGACAATGTCCTTCTGAAATTCTGATGTCTGTCTTTACTAGGAGACCTCTGATGGTAAAAGATCAATTGTTTTTTGCTTTTAAATGAAGTTCAACTTGTAATTATATGAATTATTATTTTAGAGGGAGAGAAGGTGAGGTTACTTTGACATGATTTGTCTTGTTTTTGTCTAAAAATATTGTAGGATATGGAGGACATGAGGAATTGCTATGATAGCTTACTTTCTGCGGCTGCGGCGACTGCCAATAGTGCATACGGTATTGCCAATGTTACTGTTGTCATTGACAATTCTTATTTTCACTATGTTTTACTGCATACATCTCTCAAATTCTATTTGATTTTAGAAGAGATTGGTGGCCTGCATGTCATTATTTGTGTACTTCAATTCTTATCATAATTCTCTGAGTGTGATATCTGGTATATTTTCTCGTTAAAGTTTTAAGAAATGATGGTTCACAGTATGGCTTTTGTGATCCTTGAAAGCCAAGCTTTCCTGTTAAAAAATACTAAATATTTTAAATTATTTAATTATTATTTATTAGTCTATATTGTTGTCAGAAGAATCTATTTATAAATAAGCACATTGGAGGACAAAGCTTATAAAAGCCTTATAGAAGCTTCAGACTGAAGCCAAATTTGATGTTTCTCCCGACCAGCTATGTGTAATCTTTATAAGACATCCCTTTACAAGACATCTTAGTCAGATTTTCTCTATGTTTTTGTCATTGAATCAAATCTGAGACAGTTGTATGGTAAGACTTGGAAAAAAAAACAGAATTGATCATCTTTTTTTGAAAATGGCAAAGCTTTTTACCATTCTAAAACTATTAAAGAGTATGTTGTACTATCGAGGAGCCCCTGGATTACTAAGGCAATTTGCCCTTGGAAGATCCTTTGGATTGTCTGAGGGAGTTGGTTTCACAAAGCATGTGAGATCATAGTCTCTCTGCTGATGGCTAGATTTCACCATTACAGTGATAGTTGTATGAAACTTTAGGGCAATTGTAAACAGCTCGATTGTTTTCTGAACTATTTTTTCTTTTTTTATTTTTCATTTTCTAAAAGCTGTTTAAAATGGTCCTATAATTTCATATGACTATTGCTGTACCAGTGAACTGGGTTTGTTGTTATAGTTTGAAGAACTTGTAAGTAGTCGAAGAATCAACTACTTGTAGACAGAGAACTACTCAAGAGATGATGTGAACATAACTGAAGAAGGGTAACTTAGCATACAGTTACCTAGGGATAGGGTAGGATGAAGAATAATTTGTTTAGCTGATTTAAACATAGTTGGGGTGATAATGATTAACATCAGTTGTAGTAATGATAAAGTTACCTACAATTCTGTGGCATCATTAGATGGATGCTTGCAAACAACAATTACAAATGATGTAGGGTGATCGGAGTTTTTGCTGTTCTTATAGGTGAAAGGACAACCCTTTTAACAGGCTATCCCAGGCTTCAGTGGCAGATGCCAAATAGAATTTTGTCAATCCATTAATGGAAATTGGAATTACAGAGACCTTTCTTGTGTAGCTTAAATTCTTATGAAGTAGGGGAGTCAAAAGGCCATAAGTGGAAATGAACATTTGCAAATGTACAAACCTAGCCTGGAATGGCTACACTTTTACTCCAACATTATCTCAGTGGGATCATAAAGATTCTAAAGAAGTTTGATTCTTCGACATGTTGATTTGAATACATAGGAAGGAGGTCTGTTGATCACATGCACCCACTAGATCTCCCAACGCTTCATGGACCTCCAGTACAAGGGCGAGAATTTTCTAGGACTTATGGCCGTGTTATAAAGCAGATACAATTTATAAAATTCTAGCATGTGCAAAGAATTATCTAATTTTAATTTGACTTAAATTAGATGTTTAGAGCCCTCCTATATATGCAACTTATAAAGTCTCAAATAAGAGTCCATTATTAAAAATTAAAGAAAACCTAAATTATCCTTTTGGCTTTAGCTTTTTCTGGTTTTGTGCCAAACTGAAGACAGACAAATTAATCTATGTATCTGCTTAGTTGAATGACTACCAAATACATTTGTTTTTTACTGTGCTTAATTGAAAGATGACATAAATTCACTGTGTAAAGCACTGTAACATTTTAAGCTAAATTGGTAATTTTTTATATTTAGTTTTCTTATTTTGATGCCTGTAATATCTTCTTTCTTGATTTGTTGCAATTCCTGAGCTTTGTGGAGTTACTCAGAATCCTTTATTTTGTTTTACTTTCGTCATCTCTATTATGAGTGATGCAAACTATTGGTTTTGCAGAGTTCTCAGAGTCACTAGGAGAAATGGGTGCTTGTCTTCTTCAAAAAACTGCATTGAATGATGATGAAGACAGTGGTCAGTGCATTGACAACCTTCTGACTTAGAACACTTTCTATACTTATTTTGTAGTACATAATTAAGGTGATGTTATTAAGCCTGAAGGCAAGAGATACGACCGAAGAGGGGCTTTCTAAAATGAGATCCTTTACTAAAGAATTGGCAATAGAATTTGCTATGCAGGGCACATGAATTCCATTATATGCATTATCTGAAGCAAGGTCTTGACTGTCATAGAAAACATACTAGTTATGCCAAGAAGATCCAAATCCTTCTTGATGCCAACTGATGAAAATTATGTTTCTTCAATGATAAGGGAACTATCAATGCTGAAATGGAATATAGTTGTCTTGAAGGAGAGCGAGGAGCTCAGTAATAGTTTCCAATGACTTCTCCTTTTGAAGCATGATAGTATAGCCATCGTTGAGATTGGAAAACACTATCAACACTCTCTGGCCTTGGGCTACCATTGGAATAACCATCAAAATTGAGATTAATAAAGCCACAAGGGGTTTCTTTTGCAATTTCAGGGTGTTTGTTTTTCTTTAGAGAAGCAGCTATCCTCCATTTGCTCCTAGCTTGACATCTAAATGTTCTTTATTAAGAGGCCATACTCTTGTGAAGGATTTACCTACTCTTGGATAGGGAGGAAGACACATAAAAAGTGAACTTCTTAAAGTATGAGTGATTGCAGAGGACCTTTTTTCCTGTGATGAACCTCCTCCGAATTGAATTTTGCTGACATAATTTCGAATATCCGTTGAGAAGGGCTCAGTTTATATCATGAGTCCCTCTAGACTGCAGCTCCTATTATTAGTTTTTGCAAATATCGACCCATTGAACTAAACATTCTTTTAACCACTCAAGGAACCTTCCAAAGAAATTTCCTCTCAATCAATGACAAGAAAAAGGTCATGTACTAAAGGGATAGGCTAGCAAAGGAGATGTTTATTAGGGTTAGTCTTCCAGCTCTAAAAGAAGCTTACTTTTTTATGATGAGAACCAAAAAGCAAGAAAATAAAGTTTAAAAAAATGGAGCAAAGTTTGGAGGAATTTACTATGACATTGACTCGATTGTTGATGGGTCGCAGTTGAATCCATTAGTGGATTTTGACCAATTGCCATTTTGACCAGAGGAAACTTCAAATGGACTCTGTTGGGGTTTGAGATTAAGGATTTGGTTAGGAGACCCCTACTAAATAATTGGAGAGGGGGTTATCAAGATCTTGGGCTAGAAAATAATGATTAACTTAATGAAAGCTTTTGGCAGAGTAACATAAGGAAGAGTGGCTTTTACCTGGAGGAACAGTGTAATAGAGCGCGCTGTTTATTCTCTCTATCCTTGAAGTAGCCACAAGTTGTATCAATTGTAGAAGTTGTGCAATGGGCTGAGGAGATGCAACTCCAAATATGAAACCTCTGCTTTTCTCCAACCATCTCCTCCAACAACTAATCCAAATATTTCAAACATTCTCTACCAAAGCTGTTTCTACCTTGAACTGATCAGTAGTGTCATGCACTTGCTCTAAGGATGGCGCTTTGCTCTAAGGATGGCACTTTGCTCATGATGTGAATAGCAGCTTTGATTCTATAAGCGAGGATGGACTGATCAAATATTCTTTAGTAGTATATTTTTTCACTTCAATTGTTTCATTCCTTATTAACTGTGGCTGCTCACACATGGTGACTTTTATGTCCTGAAGAAAAGTGATTATTAGATATATCTTTATGCAATCAATATTGTGTATCAGAGATTTAGTTGAACAGTCATCTACATTCATCTTTCTTTCTCTCTCTCATTCATCTTCCTCTCCTCCCTCTCATTCATCTTCCTCTCTCTCTCTCTCATTCATTTCCTCTCTCTCATTCATCTTCCTCTCTCTCTCTCTCATTCATCTTCCTCTCTCTCTCTCGTTCATCTTCCTTTCTCTCTCTCTCGTTCATCTTTCTCTCTCTCTCTCTCGTTCATCTTCCTTTCTCTCTCTCGTTCATCTTTCTCTCTCTCTCTCTCTCTCTCTCTCTCTCTCTCTCTCTCTCTCTTTCATCTTCCTCTCTCTCTCTCTCTCTCGTTCATCTTCCTCTCTCTCTCTCTCATTCATCTTCCTCTCTCTCTCTCTCTCTCATTCATCTTCCTCTCTCTCGCTCTCTCTCTCTCATTCATCTTCCTCTCTCCCTCTCTCTCTCTCTCTCTCTCACACACACACACACACACACACACACACACACACACACACACACACACACACACACACACACATCCTCTCTTCTCTCTCCCTATATATTCCTCCCTCCTTTTTGGGTCATTCCTACCTTCTCTCTGAAGTCTCCTTCCTTTCACATATAGGATTATTTATGCATGTAAGGCTACTGCTGGCAACGGATCTTTGCATAAGTCTGTAGTTTGCAGTGATGATATGAAGTTGATATAATGCATACTGTCCTCTTTTAGTCATTGGATTCTCTGTAATTCTTAAAGAATTATGTCAAAATTGAACAGTTAGTCCTTTGCTTCACTATGCATCAGAAAGTGGCATAGGAACCAACATGATGTGGGCCTCTTTGAAAAGATTCACACGAATGAACATGATATAGACTCTCTGAAAATTTTCATATAAAGGAACATGACATGGGTTTGTTTATTAAGACCTTTTGAGAAGTTTTCATATTACAAGCTAATGGCAATTGTATTCTCTGTAGGAAGGGTTCTGTTGATGCTAGGAAAATTGCAGTTTGAGCTTCAGAAACTTGTGGACAGCTATGTGAGTTCTGAATCACAGTTCTACCTTTTTTTTTTTTTTTTTTTTTTTTTTTTGTTAATGAGTGGAACTGATTTGCTCTAATGGCATACTGTTTTGCATACTTCAGCGCATGCATATTATTCAGACAATTACAACCCCATCAGAGTCTCTTCTTAATGAGCTACGGACGGTAGAGGTATGCTAAATTACCCACATAACTTCTTTTCAGCTCTGTTCTGACTGCCAAAAATTGTAAACGTTCCTGGTTAAATGATGTTGAAGTATTTTGTGTTATGCCAAGATTATTACTAGTTTGTACTGTCATAGTTTTGATTTGAAGTCTTGGTAGTGTCTTTTTCCTTCTTTCTTTTTTATCTCTGATACATTATCTAAGATGTTTTGTATATTTATTCTCTTTTGTTCTTGCATAAAATTTGTGTCTATTTAAACTTACCTCTGAATATGGCATGATATCTGCTACTCCCAGGTTTCAAACATTTTACATGTATACCTCCAAAAAGATCCTACTTGGCCTTGCATTGTCATTCCCTGAGTTAATCCTGATTACATTACAAATCCCGGAGCATCCATATGAAGTGATATTATAATACATGGGCATGTGGGTCACTCATTCAATGTGTCCCACTTTATGTTGTTCGACCTGTGTAGAGTGTCATGAAACAGTAATAACATTTTTTCATTTAATAAAGATAACGTTTTCTCTCTATGTGGATCTCACATCATTTGTGTTTTGTCCATATTGTCTTGAGTGGTACATAAAGCTCATAATCCATGATCTCAATTTTATGAGGTTTATTTTTATTTTCTATCCTACATAATTTTCAGTCCAGGGGCATATGGGCACTTTTGATGATCTTACTTAAGTATGACCTTGAAACCCAGAGGAATGTAGGTATCTGTGCAAGCAGGGGTATGTAAGGAGTTAATTCTGAGGCATCATATCTAGTGAGGCTAATTATTGCTTGACTTGGCTTATTATAGAGCTATTGGTCCTCGTTTGTGATGTTTTAGTGATCAATGACGCATCACCCTTTTGGTCCTCACCATTTTTTGGAAAAGTCGTTTTTCACACGAAGCTGCACCTGGTTCTGTTTTATTCTGGTTTCTCCTAACAACAATATGAAGTCAAACAAATGATTGAGGAACTTTTTATAGCCTTGAGAACTGACAAGAGTTTATGGCCTTTCGGCCATCTTGCTAATTATAAGAATGTGCAAGTCAAGTATTTGCTTCTTCTGGATTCTGATAAGATGAGCTTGCTGGCCTGGGCTCTTGTATGTAAATATACCATCTCGGGCATTAAGTTTGATTAAAAGAATATGTGGTAGTATCCAGGGGATTAAGTTTTCTATGTAAAGATCTCTCTTTTTTTTTTTTTTTTTTTTTTTTCTGTTATCTCTAATTCTTCTAATGTGGTTCAACCTATGTTAGTATTTCCTACTTTGGTCCAGCTAATTTATGCTAACTGAATAATATGGGAAGATTTGGTTCAAGTGCAGCACCAGCAGTAATTTGACAAGTTGAACTATTCTTTATGGATAAGTTAAATTTTACTGCTTCTTCACAATTTTTTTTAGAGTATTCTAGTAATCTTCATCTTTTGCAGATATGATGCTCTTTTATTTTTTGTTTTTTCTTCTAAAAATACGAGTTACCTTCCAGATTAAACCTTTATGGCAAGTTAAAAATTGTTCCATGACACCTCTTTTTTTTCTTAAATTTACAAATTTGTGGTTGTATATCCAGAGTTGATCTGTAAATGTAGATATATGTGCTACTCGTGTTTCTCACAATTGTCGTGTGATGTTTAATCGATTAATTTATTTTCTGTAGGAGATGAAACGGCAGTGTGATGAGAAGAGGTGAGAACCAGTGCATTGTCTTGTCATCTTTGTGCGTCCTTCTGTTTAATTGGTAATCATTTCCAAAAATCTTTTATTCCTTCAAATCTGGGTGGGTACATTTGCAGAAATATCTATGACGAAATGATGGCTGCACTGAGAGAAAAAGGAAGGTCAAAACATGCCAAAGAACATATTTCTTCCCAGCAGCTGCAAACAGCTCATGAGGAATATGACGAGGAAGCGACTTTATTTGTTTTTCGATTAAAGTCATTAAAACAAGGACAGTCTCGAAGCCTTTTAACTCAGGCTGCTCGGCATCATGCTGCTCAGGTTATCCCTGATCAAATGTTAAGTTGATTTTTGTTTTCAACAATTTGAAAATTAGACTTATGTTTTATTTTCTCCTTTTATTTCTTGCATGGAAACAGTTGAATTTCTTCAAGAAAGGACTAAAATCTCTGGAGGCAGTTGAGCCCCATGTGAAACTGGTTGCTGAGGAACAACATATAGATTACCAATTTAGTGGGCTTGAAGATGATGAGCCTGATTATGGTGATTATGATGAGGGTGATGATGCTAATGATGATGGGGAGTTGAGTTTTGATTATGGACAAAACGACGGTGGCCAAGAGGTTGTTTCAACATCGAGAAATTCTATGGATGTAAGGACTCTAGGCTAAAGTTTCTTTGATATCCAAAAGTAGAATCTAGATATTGAGATTTTTTTATTTATTTTTTTCCTGGAGAAAGTAATGAAGAATCTCATAATACAAACTTCAGATAAATTCCTATGTTCTTGTGGAGACTTGAACCCAAGACTTCCCACGACTAAATCCCCCATGTGGCCACTGTGCTACTGCTCAAGTTCTATTATTGACTTTTGAGTTTATATAGTTTCTGGAACTTTATAATCAGATTTTTAATGGACATTTTTCTGCTGCTGAAGTATGGATAGAGTTCTGTGGAATAATTTTTTAAAGTGCACACAAAAAGAGTTCCTATAGTGCAAAGAAAGACACAAGATTTCCTTATCATTAATTGGGGAAGGTGCTGCTTGGAAAACCTCCGTGGAGGATTAGAGCTATATCGAAAGAAAATTTTGACTTGATGAAATTAACTAGTTGTAGTGTAGTAGTATTCCCAGATGTGCAAATTCTGATGTGGATAAACTAGCTAAAGAGGGGGTTAATTTACAATATCATGTTGTTAAATGATCTTCCTTTGATATGAAGTTGTAATGTGTAATCTTTTTTCTCATAAGTAAATAAACATCACTTTCGTCAAAAAAAAAAAAAAAAAAAAGCAAGCACTTGTTAGCACCATTTGCAACTCTTTATTCTAGTGTTTTAGTATTTTCAACTGATCTCATACTGAATCTGGCATGTTTCAGCTTGTGCGGTTTTCCAAATCACATTGCTTATATGATAACAATTAAAGCTTCACAAGGTTTTTCAATATTTTACTTATTTATTGTCCTTTTCATCAGTTATTTAGGTCATGTCATATTGATATTTGCATGTGGATAATGACATAAGGACTGCCATTTTTTTTTTCCCGTTGCAATTCGTAACAACCCATCTTCAATTTTTCTTCTATTTAACTTTAGAAATTTTAAATCCTTTATGATATTTGAGTCTCGTGAAACATCTAAGGATCAGTCTTGTAAAAGAACAAACAGGAACAATTTTCTTCACGAGTCTGAACTATATAGAGAATTTTTTAAGCGTAGCTCTTCTTAACTCTTTTTGCAGCTAGATCAGGTCGATCTTGCTCCGGTGCCCTCAATAGAAGCTGCAAAGGTGATGGTCTTTAACACTGTCATTTATTTGTAAATAAGTCATTTCTTATCTGCTCTCTGGTAGACATAGGAATACCTCAAGGTGTAGATCTACATATTCAAACCATATGTGCTGTGAATTAGCAGGAAAATCTTATGAAAGGCCAAGGAGATATGCCAATTTTTGGCAAAATTCCTGGCATTGGCAGCCAATCTGCTCCCATATTTCCTGATAAAAAGCTGGACACTGTGGACATGCGACCATCGTCAACCAGGAAATTTTACACTTACGTGCTTCCCACACCAATTGATGCTATGAACTCTTCTCTTTCTGGGGCATCAAACAATTTTGGCTCAGGTGTAAGGCAGTCAAGCATTGGGGGACATCCACAGAATGTTTGGCATTCATCTCCGCTGGAACCAAAAAAACTTGAAAAAGGTTCCAAGTATGGCACCATGTCCGAAAAGCTACTTTCAGTGCTCAAAGAGAGCAATGTTAACAGTGATTCTCCCAAAGTTCCACCTCCTTTAACTGAGGGGCTTTCAGTACAACATTTGGATCCACGTATTCGTTCGGATCCAAAAAAGATCAAAAGAAATGCTTTTTCGGGTCCTTTGACAAGTAAAGCATGGTCATCAAAGCCCAGTATATCTTCTAGTGGGCCCATATCTTCTGCAGATCATCCGCCACATAGTGCAACAATATTGCAGCGAGTTCCAGTCTCTCAGCCTTCTCCGTCTCCAAAAGGATCTCCTACTGCTTCACCTCCTCTCATGTCTTCTCCAAGAATAAGTGAGCTTCATGAGCTTCCACGACCCCCAGGCAGTTCAGGGAGGCCAACAAGACCAACCAGCTTGATAGGTCATTCAGCTCCTTTGGTATCTCGTAGCCAAGAGTTCTCTGCTGCAGTTAAAGCGCATCCTGTTGTCTCACATACTGCATCCCCATTGCCAGTACCTCCTGGGACAGTGCCACGCAGTTTTTCTATACCATCAAGTGGGCAAAGAGCAATGGCAATGAATGTTGTTACAGTTGAAATTGCCTCTCCCCCTCTGACACCCATTTCTTTCACCCAGGCAGCAGCAGCTGCTTCTGAATTAGGTTTGCGGCCTGGAAAACCAGAGGTGAGTTTAAATTTCTGCCAATTAAAAATGACATATTACTGCTGAAGTATAGGTGTAGCCAGCTGCAGCTTTTCTTGTGTTATGTTTTGTCTCTACTTGTGTGAAGTTTGTCTTTTTTTTTTTTCCTTTTGTTTTTTTTTTTTTACTTAAATTTCTGTCTTTGTTTTACCTGTCAGATTGACATTATATTTTTCTTTGTTCCAGGGCCGGATTGATTGAAGTCTGTGATACTTGGCAACGTGTAATTCTTGATAGGCCTATTAAGCACACTGTGAGCGTTCTCTCTCCATGTGTGAAGAGTCTTTTTTTGTAAATAACCTTTGTAAGCTTAGGTTTCTCTGTATCTTCTTCTCTGGTCAGCAGTTGATTATAATGAAAACAGTCATGCATTAAATAATATATTTTTTTGCATTAGCTTGGTAAGTGTCATTTGCTCATACTTCTAAGTTTCCCCTTCAAGGTTGGTTTTACATGTGCGTTTTGAGTAGATGCCATTGTTTAGAGGTGAATATTTTCAATATGGAGTATATTGGGAAAGAGGACAGGAGACTGAACAGATACTAATAAAGAGAGAAGAGGAAGGAAATGTACATCTCTCCAGGGGAGGCAAGGGGGGTTACAAGTTTAGATATCACTGGACTGAAAAGGAAGATAATGGTGGTGAGGGAATAAACAAACATGCAACTTGTTGAAGTGAATGCCTTTCCGTGGTTATCTCCTAGCGTCTCAAGTACCATTAGATATATCTGGACTGAATATGAATGTTTTTTGTGATGTTTTCATCCAAATACAAAACCTTTTTGGAATCATCAATAAATGGTGCTTGACAAAACTAAATTTGTTTCTGTATAACTACAAACTTTAGTGAGGTCTGTAGTCTGAAGACGAGGGATTATTGTTCAACCTGTTAAAAGTTTGTTTCTTATTCTTAGTTGGTACTAATATGTGTTATATAATTATGAGACTCTTCCTCCCTCCTTTCGTCTCTTCTTCCCTCCCTCGTGTCTTCTTTCAAGATTCATAGAATTTCCGAGAACACAACAATAATGGTCAAGAAGAAGAAAAGCTGAATTTGCCATCCGGACATGTGAAAGTATGTCAAGGATAAAACTTGTGCTTGTTTTATTTTAGATTTTTTGTACGTTTGATATTCTCAGTTGGTGGCATTCATTATTATCCGAGCTTGGGTTAGACATCTGCAGACCCGCATAATAACTCAACTGTTTCAGAGAAATCTTATTTCTGACTTTCAGCGAGAACAAAGCAGCAGGGATGGTCGGTGGCCATTTGTTATTGTGTCAACTTTTAGCGAGAAGAAAACGGCAGGGATGAACGGTGGCCACTGTTCAGTGTCCTTGGGAGCTAGTTTACGAGGTTATCGGTCCGGAAAATAGAAAAATCCATGTTTCAATTCAGAGATTCAATGCAGGTTTCTCTGTCACTATACTTTTAGACGGGGAGTCGTACAATCCTGTCAGTTCTTCCCATAAGGCGATAAAATGGGCCACTTGTGGGGTAGGACTGCTCTCTTGTTCCGTCCCTTTCTGATTTATAGGGTTGCAGGTGAATCAGATCACCGATCAACCATGTTCGTATCTGGAATTTATCAGCCGGTACGCCGATATGTTGTTTTCATTATTTGTAGTGGCGAGACAAATTTGATTAGGGGCCATTGGTAGAATCACGGATTCACGGTCTTCTTCAACAAGGAAATCGTGAGTAACTTCGTACTCTATTACCGTTTTCGATTATCACTTGAAATTTGATCGAACTAAGATTCAACAGTAAAATTGATCTTACGATCTACGGACAAAATCAACAAATTTACCTTAAAAAATCAACGATCGACTAGAGATCGACTGATTGTCGAGCCTTCAATCGAAGGACGATCTCAATTCTGTGGACACGATTGTCCCAATTTCGAGGTCAATCTCACGTGGCGCAATCTGTAATTTAGTTCAGAAATTTACGTACATGTAAATGACACTTTCTCGTCTTAAAATAAATATACATACCAGTATACCACGATTCGGGATGCTTCTGAAAGAGTACGGAGGAGACGCGGTGCGCCGGGCCGAAGCTTCTTCCGGTTACGTGGCGTCGTCTCTTCGAGCAAACGCATTTCGTCAACGCGGCGGCAGCAGCAAAGCTTTACTAGTTTACAAACTTATACTCTCCTTAATCTCTAAGAAATCCCGTGCATATATTCCGGGTTTCGATCGCTTCGTTTTCATCATCGTCGCTGACTGCTTTTCTGATTCCCGTTCTGTGATTCATTCTGGTTTTCTCGTCAAATTGCGCCATGAGTAAAACCGGGGAAGAAAAGGGGTCTCATGATTCTTCTTCGCAGTCGTCTTTAATGGACAAGTGGGGTACTCAGCAGATGGGGGCGCCTGCTCCGCCGGCTGCTCACCCACACAATCAGCAAGCAGCCCAGATGCCAGCGCCGGAGCAGCGATACGAGCATCACCCTTACCTCTACAGCACCCCCGTTGAGAAGCCCCATGGCGGAAGCCCCATGGAGAGCATACTCGATACCTTTAATTCCTGGGGAAAGAAGGCCGAGACCGTCGCTTCCAACGTCTGGCAGCACTGTATGTTCTTCTCCTCTGATTTGGGTTCTTTATTATCCTCTTTTACTTCGATTTGGGGTTCTAATGTTTGAGGTGATGAGCAGTGAAGACGGGACCGTCCGTGTCGGGGACGGCGTGGGGGAAGGTCAGCCTGACGGCGAAGGCGCTGACGGAAGGTGGGTTCGAGTCGCTTTACAAGCAAACCTTTCAGACCCATCCATGGGAAAAGCTGAAGAAGACATTCGCTTGCTATCTCTCTACCTCGACTGGCCCCGTCGCCGGTACCCTGTATTTGTCCAACGTTAATGTTGCTTTCTGCAGCGATCTTCCCCTCTCTTTCACTGCTCCTTCAGGCCAGCAGACTTGGAGTTACTACAAGGTATTCGATGGAACAACGCCTCTCATCAATTTAATTTCCCTCCCCTTCTTGGGATTTTTTTTTTTTTCTGCTTCAATTTCGCCCGGTTAATTTCTTTAAATCATTTTGGGTCGATCTGAACAGGTTCTTATACCGCTGGCGAAGATAAGCACCATCAATCCGGTGATCATGAGAGAGAACACCAACGAGAGATACATTCAAATTGTCACCGTCGACGGGCACGAATTCTGGTTTATGGGTTTCGTCAATTACGACAAGGCCTCTGCGAATCTTTCCGCGGTGCTTTCGGAATTTGTTGCTTCTCGCGTTACTGGATGATTGGATGCCAGAAAATCGTGCAATTCGTCGGACCAGAGACTACTGATATGAATTGTCCTTAGACATACCCGTTCTTGTTGCTTCTCTTTGATGATGTAGTAGTTGTTGTTGTTGTTGTTGTTATAAAGTTTTCTTTTTAAGACATCCTTTGATCCGATGTACATATTTGGATTAATAAAAAACTGCCGATTAGTATCAATTTTGAATGATAGATATGTCTTTGGGGCAAGAGAATATCGAGAGGCAAGTGGCTGCTGATACCTTAGCGAAAGCAGCCTCTACATCCAGCCCTTTTGAAATGAACGGTATCAAAGTGTGGGTAATTCCAAGTTTTTATTAATGCGACACTCACTGGCTATTAATATAACTAAGCAAGCGACCTCAAGATACAAAAAACAAAAGTACTACCCTATTAGTTTAAAACTAAACTGACAGGCAATGGGGTGGGTCCTTTTTAGCATCTCAAAACTAAACTGTCTGAACCACCAACTGGTGGTATATATGGTTCAGTGTCACCTGAAATCGTTCTGGTTCGTTTGATAAATAACCTGGTTTGGTAAAATCAGGTTTAAAAAGTGGTTTACACTGAATAATAACAAAAGGGAATGAGCTGAAATGTATCGGAGAATTCAGAATTACAAAATTTGAGATGCTAATAATTTAGAAAAATCTTGTTCAGCCGTCCAGGCCAGGTAAGGACTTCCCTTCTTTTCCCTTCCCGTTGAAGGAAAAGTTGGGGAGCCAGACCAGCAGGCAGCAGCAAATATTGAATCACTGGCCACTAGGTGACGGGTCAAAACGGAAACCGCGTCCCCAGTACGGAAAATAAAAGCACAAAGAAACTGGAAATTTGATCCCTTAAGCCTTCTTCCACTCTGGTCTGTTTCCTCTTGTATGTCAGACCGGCCAGAATCTGTGGCTTGAATTGGGTATCCAACGAAGGCGAGAAGAGATGGGGAAGGAAGATCCTGCTATCGGTGTTCCATACGCTTACCCAGCAAGTAACCAGCCGACGACAGACCCGCAACAATTCTACATTGGTCAGAACCCTTACCAGGAGGGGATGATTCCTCCCAACGCAGTTTATGGTGATCCTAAGGGGATTCCGCTGCAGCAGACGATGTTTAAGGATACGCCTGCTCCCTTTCAGTGCGTTTACTGTGGGAATTCCGCTCTTACGAACATCAAGTATGATCTACTTTATCTGAATAACTTTTCCCCATTTTTGCTTTCTAAATCATTTGATAGCTTGACTTGTCTTTTGATTCTTCTCTTGAGCGTTTTGGGTAATTTGCATTTGTGGGTGGGATTTTGTTCTTTTCTTTGTCTTTCCTTTATGGAATTGCATCGGAGAGCGAAAGATTTTTTTCTTCGCTTTGGTCACTGGGTTTGGGTTTGGGTTTGACCAGGGACGTGCTGATATCATACCGGTTTTGGTGGTTTCCGTTATGCTTCTTCTGTGGTGTTTTTGTTGATTTTATCATTTTATGTATTGGTTCTTTAGCCGTTTATTTTTTAACTTCTTCACGGTTTGTTGGTCCAATCGATCATTTAATTATGGTGTTTTTTCTTTTTTTGCTAAATATATTATCTGTTTGGCTAACATAGCCAAGAAGCTTGAGAGATTCATACGTTTAAGCAGTTTGCTTTTTTGCTGAACGTTATTGTTTGCATTCGAATTCGCTTTCAATGGGTGGAAATATCTATACAAACTCCCGTAATTGCTTTGCAGCTGTGAAATAGCAAAAGTTTGTCATGTATCTATACAAACTCCCGTAGAAGGAGACGGTTGATGGTAAAAGCTATATGAGTGTTTACAACTTTACTGGTAATTATGTAAACAGTTATTTGTGTTTGGGACCAGAAATAGTTAAGAAGTAGGTATCTTGAATGAGATGGGTTTGTGCTGTCTGCTTATGTATTTGTGGAAGTGGCATTTGTGTTGCAGTCAAGAATGCTTCAAAGCCACTTGTTAAACCTTGGTTATATGCTGTGGTTTCCAGCTTAAATTTGTCTCCCTGCTTTCAGGCTATCGAAAAACTCAGGTTCAGGTCTTAGGGTTGGGTCACTTGTGTATCTTATGTACAAGAAGAAAAAGAAAGGAAAGAAAAGTAGGCTCCCTCTGTTTTGCCCTTGTAGTACATACTGATCACTTAGCATATATGGAAAAGGTAATTTTTGGTAGCAGGCAGCCTATGTGGGTTATGATCCTCTTCTACTATAATCTTTTTTCCGTCATTTTGAAAATTTGTAGCTTGAAATGTAAAATGACTGGCAACTATCATTCTATGGGATCATCAGGCTGTCGTTAATGGATTGCTCAGAGGTAATTTCTGCGTATCTCTTCAATCTGGGCAGACATATGCGGTTATAAGAAGGCATATACCTAGAAATTCTATTCTTCCTTGCACATGTTATATAGTAACTTGGTGGGGCTTCTACCTGTGACAAGGAAGTGACTCAGTTCGATCCCTGGAAAGCTGCAAGGGATTTTGGGTGTCTAATTTTCTAATATGTTGCCACTTATGAAATGTGGTCCAGTTCCCTTGTTTAGAGTGAGCTGAATATGTGTATTAGGTTTCCTTTTTTTTTTTTTTTTTTCCTCTGCTTTTAACTAGGTTGGAATGCTTTCGTTGTCTATATTTGTACTCACAACACTGGAGATTGACATTTATATGTATGTACATGTTAGTAAGTAGTTTCAGGTCCCAGCCTTTGGCTCTATGATGACAGGGGGTATTTTACTTGCACTTGTCTCACTGCCTTGGTCTTAGGGTATCTTAGGGTGCAGAAAACTTTTATAAAGTCTGCAAGAAACTATGAGGAGTGAGAGGTTTTATTGGAAAATATAGTTTAACCATACTGCTAAATGATGAATAGAAATTAGAATGCATGTCATCAGGTCATTGCTATTTGCTATCATTTGCATTGTTGCAGTCGGTCACCAAGTCTTTGGTTTTTAAAAACAGTTGTCTTTAATGCAAATGCAGATCAAAGCCTGGTTTGGCAGCTCTTATCGGTTGCTTGACGCCTTTTGGTATAGGATTTTGCTTCCTCTGCCCTTGCACTGATTGCCTCTGGAATAAGTATCACTACTGCCCCAGCTGTGGACAAAAGGTAAAAATGGAGCAGTCTTGATGCCCATTTCCCCTTTTTGTTATTCATTTGTTTCTAGCCATGAATTTATAACTGACACTTGCTACTTCCATTCTGTTTAGGTTGCTGAATTTGAGAAACACGATGCATGCATTGTGATGGATCCTCCCAACTGGACTGAGCCTAGCTTTGCAGTCCCTGCCTGATAAGAAGTGCTCTGAATTCTAGTTTTCCATCTTTTCCATTTCACTTCAGATTTGAGTGGCATGTTGTATATATGAACAACCCCCTCACTACCCCCGGGGGAAAAAAACTGGAATTGGTCATAGGGTGTACAGACATGATGGCACAATTCTATATCATGGATCCTTAGAAGAGTGATTTTCTCAAATTATTTGATACGCGATGGCACAATCAGAATAAGATTTGTGGAAATTTTTTAACTTCATTTGAGTTTCTACTTGAAAGACGAAGAATCTCATCATGCGTCATTGATTTTTTAACTTGGTCGTTGATGAGATCAAATGACAATACGTGTTTGGTTCTGGTAGTCAGAATCTCGTTTTTCTAAGGGAGTGAAACTACTAATTTAAAGGGTATAAGCTCCATGGTTTGCTGAAGAAGGCACAAAGCCTCCTTTCAGTGCTAGCCTCCTTTCAGTGCTATATTAAGTATTGTTCATATCCAACGAAATCTACTTGAAGTAGCAGACCACCAACATGTGATTAGATAAAGAGATATTATGGTAATGGTTCATACAATACTATGCTTAGTACTTTTTATATATTAGGAAATCTGTTCACAATAGAGAACCACAAATATGTTGTTATGCAAATAAGTATTATGTTAAATTTAGTATGATACTAAGTCAAGTACTTTCTATATCCTATGAAATCTGCTTATAATTTTCTAATTTGGCACAAATTGCATTTTGCACATTTCACGCACAATAATATGTGTGTATATATGTATTATAAGAACAACGTTGAACACATTTATAACTTTGCACTTGGAAAAGAAGACAGAGATAGAGATAGGCAGAGTGCATGAAGGACTTGTTTTGGGGAGTCAAAAGACTACTGCGTTTTGAAGTTGAGGCATGTCTTGGTTAATATGTACTTTTCTGGGTTAAGATGTTTCTTGGTACAGTAGTATGGTCAGGGTTGGATTAGTTGAAACTTTTTCCTTTGTTCGAGTTTAATGTGTTCCAAGACTTTATAATCAATTGAGAGCTTTAACGTTAGTTATAAATGACAACAGCGCAATCTAGTAACTATTTAAAAATTTAAAATTCTGTGTGAATAATTCACAATTTAAGAGAAAAAAATACAGAATCACAAACAAGGTCAAGGTGTAGGAGGATCGAACAAATCAGACGACATGGAAGCTTTTCAAGAAACCCAGGGGATGTCAACTACACATCAACAATATCAAGTTCTCAGTCATTTGAAATCATAAGCTAGTCTTATTTGTAAACCTGCTGCTAGGCAACTGTGGCAAGTGAAATGCGTTCGAGAATCCCGCAGATAATCAAGATCAACAATGAAACCTTTCTGTTCAAAAGTTATGCACAATCACCTGATAAAAGACGAGCACTTGGTATTGTTCAAGTGCTAGTCACCAGTTGATACATCACATGCTAATATTTTCTTGTGATCACATTTCTTTTATTCACTTGTTTTCTCTGCCTGGACGTTCTCAAAGGCTGGGCCAACCCATACAGCTTTGCAGATGATCAATGGTTCTACTATCAAGTTGATCTAAAAAATAGCTGCTTAAGAAGTGTTCTGGGGCTAAAAACCAGGTCTCCCAACAAATATACATCCAAACACCATTTCTAAGAAGAGAATGATTCAATTCCACAATACATCTGGACACAAAATGCATATGAAAATCATCCCAATAAGCACATAAAGAAGTAGATCATAGAAGAAACAGCTTCACTCTCCTTCATTCAGGATTGGAACAATCAGTGGCTTGAATTGTGCAAGATACACGATGGCCCACCTATCCAATGGTTTAAAAGATGGTCAGAATAGCAACAAAAAGCAAATACAAAGGTTTGAGTATTCATTTTCATGTCTAAAATAGAGAGGTATGAAAGACAAGAAACGTTGAAGGGCATGCCAACTTTATATCGGCCTCAAAAATGTCATGCTGAATTTGTGGTTTAGTCTCAAGAGTTTGGGAAAATATGTGATGATTTCAAATGTTACAATCTTTTGCAAAAGAAGGTTGATTTGTCTTAAAAAACTTGAATCTAAAATGCTTCTTGAAGGATGTAACTTGACCATTTTATGACAAGCTTTTTGGAAAAGGCATACAGCCAAAATACCGTACTAGTAAAAAGGCTCCTTGACACAAGGTTAACTGCGGACCCAAGAGCTGCGCCCCTCACCAATTAGTATTGTTTTAGATACCGAGAGACATTCTTAAAGAATAGTAACTAAGAACATAAAGAAAGGATGCATCTTAAAGACTAAGGAGAGAAAGAACCAAAAGGAAAAAGGTTCCAAAAGTTGTCTTTGGTCCTATGTCTAACCATAAATATGTTTTTGTCTTAAAGACATGCAGAATTCGGAGCCGAAACAGACAAAATCAGTCCTATGCTCTTTTCACAGTAATTTTATGATTATTTAATTCGCTCATTTATTAGTACTTAGTATAATTTACTCTTGTTAAAATCGAGCATATACTTCTCCATGTACATCAGACCAATATACTAGCAGTTGGAATCACAAACAAAATGCAACTTCGAGGATTCTTTGTTCAGACAGACTTCCAAAAGGAACATTACTGATCTTGATAATGGACTAACCCAGATGAATGAACCGACCCAGCTGAGTGAACTAATCATAAAAGCAACATTAGTTCAATACTTACATCATCCAACAACATATTGTCGCTGTAATGACCAATGTAAGATGCAACCTGCACATAGAAGAACAAGATTAGCCATATGAGGAAAAAAGATAGATACTGAAGTCTCCCTCCCTCCCTCATATAATCTACTAGTGACTATCAAGCATATGCTTCTCCATGTACATCAGACCAGTATCCTACAAGTTGGACTCGCAAACACAATGCAAAATTTGTGGACTCTTTGTTCAGACAGACTTCCCCAGAGAAAAATATTGTTCTTCATGAATGGACTAACCAAATGAATGAACCAACCCAGATGAGAGGAGTAATCATAAAAGCAACATTAGTTCAATTATACTAGATATTATACTATAGTATTGTGTTTCTCACTCCAACTCAATACCAGCACAAGTGAAGATATACGAGATGTAAAATTCAGAAGGAATTTATTTGTACGCCAAATAAGAAACCTTCAAAACTTAAATATAAATAACAGATCAATTTACCATGCAAAGACATCTGCAGCTCATAATTGGAACTGAAATACCAAGGTAACAGGAGATTCTTTCACAGACATGGGCAACATACAGGACACAGGCAGCATACAGTAGCCATTAGCTGGCAATTACAGCTACTAAATGGATTTAGCATTTAAAGCAAGGGTTAAAATTTCTTTTGTAAACAAAAAAACCAAATGAGAAACAGCTTCAATTCATACTTTCAGTAAAATGACCAGCAGACAGCTCCAACATAGACTGCTAGACAATTCATGCAATCTCCGGAAACAGCTGGAAGAGTGGCCCTCGATATATACAAAACTAGCGGCTACACAGTTACCAAATTTTGCTCTAGAGTCACCCAGTGGACATTCTTTGCCAAAATCAATATGATAATTGGTAACTTTAAGAAGACAGACATTCCCAAAATTAAAATGTGTGACAGAACTGAAACCATCAACTTACAGATTCACAGAAGGCCCTCTATTGCAGCATAATCTTACAACGAGCGATGCAAAGACACCCACCAAAACAAAAATTAGGGTTGTCATCCAGAATGCCATTTTGTGTTGTAGTTTCTCAATCAGGGGATCAAATTAATTAAATGAAAGCCCAAGATAAGGGAGACACCAATAAGTTGCACCACTTTCGCAGTCGTAAAGTGTAGATAACTTTGCAGCTTGATATCTTTACACCAAGCTGTCTTGCTGCACCAAAAAGTGATGTCTAGAGTGAAAAAGTCCTTGGCAGCAGCTCCCAGGTAGTAAATCACCTTTTAACCTCTATATTGCCCTGTCATATGGTTTGAGATTCTTCCATTAGTTTCAACAGTAAGGGTTCTCAGGATGATTTTGGATGATGATAAAAATATATAGATATCATGCACTGATGTTTATGCAACAACTACATTTAAGACTATAAAGATCAACGAAATGTCATTGTCAACCCTAGTTGTTTCATATAGCAAATAGATCTCATGGAATTAAAACAGACGACCTACAGCTGAACATGCAAACTTGGAACATGAAATTGTTGAAAGATAAAGGAGTAACAACTCTATATGCCACATGAAAGTCAATGTTGAACAAGCGAAAGTACTTCACTTATATGCATGTTCCAAAGTTAATGAAAAGAGTATCTCATAGTCATTGATGTTAGTGAAAAAATATCAGAAAGAAGTATAACTTAGAAGACATTCTACCCAGCGGAACACCTCCTCAACATCAATTGAGACTAAAACCCATGAAATAGAATGGACTGCATGCTGAAAGAGGGACTTCATTTAAGATTTTTTAACCGATTATTGCCTGTTTGACTCATAGAGCTCTTTTTTTCAACTTTTTTTAAAAAAATATTTTTTTTTTCAATATGCACACGTACTGCATTTGCAAGACTTGACCCAAACCCAAAAGTACAATACATGAAAGTGTTTTACAACATCCCCATAAACTGAATAATACAAACATTTTAATATTCGGGTCCAAAGTTACAAAGCACCCACTACAAACAGTTCACACCAAAGATAAGCAATGATCGTGTTAAAATGCTTCCATATAGTAGGTACAACTCAGTAGGGCATGAAGAGTAATTAAAGCATGTCCGTTTCTAAATAAAACCACGACTATTCTCATAACCAGAGTCTAGCAGCCAACGAAATTCCACAAGGTCTCAAAGAGTAGATGAAAGAATTGTGATAAATAATGCACATAATTCAAAGTCGATAAACACGTGTAAATCTTAAAAAAAAATGCAAATTAACACACTTCTTAGATTCAAAATTTTCCTTTTCTTTAATTAAAGTAGCACTACCAAACTTAAATTGTTATCTGATCTTCAAAGAAAGATATCTAATTAAACTCAAAGCAAGTCTTTAAGGAACAAAAAGGGGAAGAAAACATTGGCAGGCATAACTTAGAGGTACGAAAGATGCAAAGGAAAAATGGTGAGACAACGTCAAAAGAATCCAGTTTTCATAAACAAACCCTTGTACAAATACAGAAACACCCCAAAGACAAGACACCCCCAGAATTCTTTTGAAGACTAACTATACATATACACCCTTATAAGACATGTAGGAGACCTCATGTTAAGAACCCCCTAGAAATGGTCAACACAATGAAAAGATAAGACATATCAGAAGATTTACTCGGAGAATAAATGGATCAACTGGCTTCAGTAGATCACAATTATTCAGAAAAAAACATATCTACGTTTCTAGAAGCGATCTGTCCTTGGGAAATGGGAACCGTCTGGCAAAAGAACACCAACCCAAAGAAAAGGATAACATAAAGGAATGCAAATCTATCTCGCAGCGAGAACAGGCAGAGCAACAGTAAATGCATAACCGGAAATAAAATTAACAAAAAAAAAAAAAAAAAAAAATCAACTGAACAAAAACTTTGGATTGTCTGAATTGTTTTAGGAATTTAGTGCAGTCAGCAAGCGAAAAGCCCATCATGTTTGCAATGAGAAAATAACCACCCGAGAAAATTTACCCGGGCTAGCAACACCGACCGAAAGAAAAAACATTGAAGATGCAAATTTGAAGTAAAACTGGATCAGATCCGAGTCCAGATGTCTCAAATCTGCGCGAGAGAAAAGACACCTGAAGATAACAAGGAACAGAGAATGCTTACCTAAACTTGAAAATCGAACGCCTCGACACGGTGAGGATGGGGGATCCGGAGTTTCGCTTCGAGGGCGAGACTTCAGGAATCAGGACAATTGAACATACATGTACTTGACAAAATTTGCTTCAGTAATTATACGCTACATATGTGTATCTCGTGCCGTGGCGGCATGCCATTAATTCCGCTTGGTTATCCGGCTTATAAAACCAACACCACTAAAGAATATTTTCCAAGTCCCTATCCTACCTATTGAATATAAGAAGCAATGGTAGAATGTATCATTCTATTTATTCCACTCGAATTACTTCGTTTCTTACTGTCTACCTCGGCTCTTGCATGCTTCTCAACGTAAAATAAGTCATTATTTTTATTTAGGTTTTTTTTTTTTTTTTTTTTTTTTAACGATAATAGAGAGAATTAGGAGTCATGGACCACTTGTTGCTAGGGTGAGCGTCAGATCGGGTTTATTGGGGAACCCGAACCGACCCGACCCCACTAGACCCGACCCATGGGTTTTTATATTTATATTATATATAATTATTTTATAAAAAATTTGTCGGTACGCGAAGAGGCGCGACCGAGAGATTAATTCGATTTATAACAGAGAATTTGTGTTATAATTTTGTATTTGAGAGTCAGAAAAATGCGAGTACAATCTCCTAGTATTCCTCTGATTCGATCTACGTATAATTTGATGAAGTTTCGGCTTCTGGCGAGTTGACGTCGAAATTCGAGTTTCGGGGCGAGTGTGCGATCGGACGAAAGTATTTGTGTTTCGCGTGTATCAACTTGTTGACGTTGCCGATGAACGTGTAGAGCTGCTCCTATTTGAACTGGTGAATTCGACGAACTGCAAGTCGCTTGAACTCCTTCGACTCGAGAGAGCTTCTGTGCGTGAGAATATTTCTCGACAAAATATTTCTGAACCCTTCAACATAACGTTTCTGGCTATTTGTAGCCGGTTTTGTCCAGTTGTTGGAGCTCTTTCCTTGGAATGGGATCACAATTCCCTTTCTGCTGTTTGTTGTTGAGATGAGAGGAAGACTGGGGAGCTCCTCTGTTGGATCCCTCGAATAAGGATCGTAAGTGTCTTTTCTCAGCCTTTATCGTTGGCGACGAGGCTTGGTCATTCAACCGTTGGTTGCATCATGGCTGGCAGGTGCTGACGCGGCGGTTTATTGCTGACTGAGGCAACGACTATACCGATGATGCAGCGAATTTAGTTTAAGTCTCTTAAAAAACCTTACCCAAATTCGACCCCTGCCCACCCATAGATATTGAACCAAGGACTCATTTTGGTATTTTGGTAAAATGTCTAATCATGAACACTGATAAAAATGCCTTTACTTAACTCCCGAATATAGAAAATAATGAATCAAACCCTTTCCATTAATCATTGAACCAAACCAAATAGAAAACATAAAATAAGACTGGCTTCCTTTCCCTCAACTTCCTTCCCCCTTCCGGCTTCTTTCCCCATTCCGGCTTCCCTCCCCCATTTCGGCTTCCCTCCCCATTCCGGCTTCACTCCCCCACTCTGGCTTCCCTCCCCCACTCCGGCTTTCCTCCCCATGCCGGCTTCCTCCCCCTCGGGTCAGGTTTGGGTTTGGGAATACAAACCTGACCTCGGGTTGACCCATGGGTTTTTATTTTCTCTTGAGTTCTTGTAAAATTTTGTATAAAATATATTGGGTTTTGTCGGGTCGGGTTTGGGCTTGTAAAAAAATGATTTGTGTTTCAACTTATATAAGTCAAGTCGGGTTCAGGTTTTTGAAAACCCAACCCAAACCTGACCATGCCCACCCCTACTTGACTTTAAAATTTTTGCTTGGCCAAGTTGGCAATCAAGGTTTGGGATCCAGAGGCATCTTTCTCATCAAAGCATGTTTGGCTTTTATACCTAGGGGATTATGGAACGAGATGGAAAGTATATAACTATGCCATGTTATGAAAATAAGGATTATAGATTGGGTTTCTAGTTCTGTTTGAAGGAGTTTTCAGAGTACCAGCTTGCCAGATTTAAGCGCAGTGGTTGGATATCTCGAAGTCTTCATTATTGACAAAACAAAAGCCCCAACCCAAGTAGGGGTGTAAATGGGTAATAAACGAAATGAGTAAGGGTTATTTCGTTATCCGTTTCGTTTACCCGGTATTCCGTTACCCGTTGTGCCTGAATAAAAACTAGTTATTCTGTCACCCGAATTTCTTACCCGATTACCCACAGGTAACCGGGTAATCGGTTAAATAAATGGAAAATAATATTTTATTAATATCTTACCTTTATAAATTTATAAAAAATATTAAAATTAAAATCATATAAAAACTACATCCAAATTCTTAAATTTATCTAAAAATAACTTAGAACAATTAGATTAATGTATTAAAAAAATAAGGGCATAAAGTTTTAAATATTTACCAAATTACCATCCGGGTAATCGGGTAAGAATCCATTTCAATTAAGAGGCGGGTAATCGGGTTTTATTCGTTATCCATCTAATTACCATTCGGGTAAACGGGTAATCGGGTAATCAGGTAAAAATGCCACCCTTAAACCCAAGTGCCAACCCCGCACAAAATGAGATGAAATTAAATTTTGATGGTGTCTCGTAGGGGAATCCAAGACCATCAGGAGGAGTTGGCGGGGTCACGAGGAACTCTCCAGGAGAAGTCATTTTCGATTATTTTGGTCCTACAGCTCCAACTGATTATTTGGAAGCTGAGGTCCAAGCCGGATTGCAAAGAGAAAGGGCGTATTTCCACATATCATTGAAGGTGACGCTTCCAATATTATTAAATATAGGGTGGCGGAGAAAACAAACCACCATGAAGCATCAATGTTTTTTGGGAAATTTGGGACGACACTAAGCCCATAAATGTAACTAGGCAACATGTTTACCGATTTACAAATGACTTTGCGGATCATCTAGCAAACCTAGGGATCTCAGCGCAGTCCCTTGTTGTAAGAGATCCTTGGAAAAGAAGTAATTTATTACATTAATAAATATATCTTTAGCCCTTTAAAAAATGTCGGAACAGAAGGAGAGAAAAAAAAGAGCGAAGAAATCTTAATCACCTATTCACCTTAACGACGAGGACGACGCTCGACGACCCAGCGTTGACTGTTGACAGTCCTCCTGGACTCCTTTATACGGGAATCGTACGGATTTGATTTGTCTTTTCCGGTTCTCTCCTCTCTTTCGTCCTTCACTTTTTCCGGTGCGCCACCTTTGGAATTGGGAGTGCCTTAGCCCACAAGTAATTCTCCTCTTTAAAAGAAAAAGAAGAAGAAGAAGAAGAAGAAGAAGAAGAAGTCGAGGAGAGGGAGAAGTTCTCTTTCATTTGTTCGTTGCCAGTCCGATCATTCTCATCTTCCTTGAACTCGTTGAGATTTGTTCTTTAGATCGATCGTCGTCGAAAATGACTCCTAGAGAGCACATTGAGAAGATCAGGAGAGAGAAGTTTTACATCGGAGCCGATACATCCAATCCTCTTTCCGAAGACCTCCACCATGCTGTCAGGAACCTTTCTGCGGAGCTTTACGCCAAGGACGTCCATTTTCTCATGGAGCTCATCCAGGTATGCGCCTATTTAATAATTTCCTTGAGCTTTCTTTCCTTTTGTTGATTTCTTCTTCTTAATTCCCTCCCTCTGTTACCGTCCACTTTGATTGATTGATCGAACTAAGAACTAAATAGCGTCTAATTACTGACAACTCTCGGTTATTATCCGTAAAAAGGCTTTTTTTTTTTTTTTTTTTTTTTTTTTTTTTTTTGTAACTTGTAGGAGAGTAATATATTAAAGGGCATGCAAACATCCGACATGAATTTAATTCAGAATCCGATACAATCCTGGACGAGTTTGATAACGAGTTTATTAACGTCGGGTATTACTTAATTAAAATGTTACATGCAATGTTCAGACGTGACCCGATATTATTTATATAATTATTTACCCATTTTTAAAAATTCTAAAAAGAAAGTTTATGTTAAATTAAATAATGTAATCCTCCAATGCATACCCGTCGCTTACATTAGTAGAAATACATTTTTTTTTTAATTTTATAATTCATATGAATAAGATGTTTTCATCCAAAAGCATATTTTAGAAAATAAAGGAACAAATATTTGGAACAATATAAATAAAATTATTCTGTGATGTAGTTTGCTCCTTGGGGTAAAGCATTTAGCCAACCTAGCTTTATAAGTAGCTTCATGCCTTTGCTTGGCTTGGCTTTGTTGGATTGGCTTCGCTTGGCTGTGCTGGAATTGTTATTCTGAATCCAAATTTTTCAATGGGTAATCGGGTAAATGTATGGCTAAATACAATTTTTATTAATTCTATCATATAAACCTTAATAAATATTTAAAAATCACAAAAATATAATTTATATAAAACAAAAAAGTAGAAATAAAATTTTAAATAATAACTCTAATATCATGTTCATAATTATAATAAATACCAATAAAATTATTTAAAATTATATAAACAAATTATAAATGACATTAATTAAAAAGATAAAATATATGTAATAAAGAAATTACTAAATTATCATTCGGGTAATCGGGTAATCGGGTAATCGGGTATGGAATAGACATTACATATTCGTTTCAATTAGAAGATGGATAATCGGGTAATTTAAAAATTGGGTAATCGGGTAATCGAAATAAAAATAAATCATTCTTTATCCATCCAATTCGGAAGAACGGGTAATCGGGTAATTGGGTGAAATTAACACCCTTAAATACTACAACAGCTCAACTAACTGTTATTGTGAAAGTACTAAATTCTAGATCTAAGAAGGGCCATCCCAATTGTATCCTCAGACACCCAAAAGATTAAATATTACCGGATGGTTAAACTATATTCCTTTACAATATATATGTATTGTTATTTAGATTATAAATCTGATGTTAATGGACAGGTAAGGTTTGAGTTCACTGTTCAGTTGGTTCAAGGTGACTCTACCTGAACCTAATTATTCCCACCATCATTTCTTCTAATATCGGACTAACTTCATGGTCTTAAATATTCTTTACACATTTGTATGCTTGTCTACCTAAGCAATATTTAGTCCTAGTAATGCGAACTTTCTGTGAGCTTTGTAGAAAAGTTTTACTTGTTGATACATTTGCTGTGACATTTGAGCTTCTCCTTTCTCAAAAATTTTGTACCGTAGGTATTCCCTTAAAACTTTACTATCATTTGTAGTTATATACTGCCTGAATCACTTGAATGCCAAATAAATCTCAAACCTTCATTTATTAAAGTTCCTATTCATGGCCCTTAACATGCACATCTTTCCATAGTTGAAGTTCTAGAATGGCGCCTGAATTGGTAAGATGCGCTTGATGGCTTAATTTGGTGTAATGTCTGAAAGCAATGTCTCTGTGTTCCTCTTTGCAGTGAAATCAACTGCTTTGTCTCCAGAACCTTGAATAAGGATTCTTCTTTGTCATTGCTGAAAGTTGAGACTGACGTTTTTAAATTTTGTATTGGCAGAATGCTGAAGACAATGAATATCCTTCTGGGTTGCAACCTTCTTTGGAGTTTGTCATAACATCTTGGGATATCACTGCCACTGGAGCCTCTGCCACTTTACTTATTTTCAATAATGAAAAGGGGTTCTCGGAGAAAAATATTGACTCAATTTGTAGTGTTGGGAAGTCAACCAAGAAGGGAAAGAGACAGCAAGGATATATTGGAGAGAAAGGTATGTGTTATGGGATTCCTTGTAATCTCTAATCAATAAAACCATTAGATGTCATTGATTATTGGGTAGCTGTGAGTCAGTATATTCCTAATTACTGTCTAATGTTTGTTGAAGAACTTTGATCTTGTGTTTAACAGCATAAGGAACTGTATGAGAAGTGTAGCTGATTGTCTGCCTAGTGTAACTCCTTTTTCTTAAGTGTTTTGGATAGCTGTTTGTAGGAGGGAAGAGGGCTTTCTAGGGGTGTCTTATCGTTATCATGGGGCTGGAGTACTTAATCCTTCCGCATTCTCTCCTTTCTGCACATTACCTCAACTTCACTTTTATTAGTTTAACCAGCCTAGTGTTTTAATGTCTGCCTGGGCACATCGTTTTATTAGGCATAAATAATGCTGATTAGTAGGTAATATTCCATTAATATTAGCATGATATGAGGTGTATATTTGGAAGTTTTTTTTTTTTTTTTTTTTTGGTTGATGTTCTTTGTATAAAAAAGTATCATTTGAGAGAAGGAATTATGCAGAACTACATAGAATAATAAGAAAAGAAAATAATAAATAAAACAGGTTTACCCTTGATCAACTATTTTTGTAGTCCACGATTCATATCTCTTTTCTACCTTCATGGGCACTGATAGAATGAGTGGGCTCTTGTGAGCAATGGAGAATGTGTGGTTTGTAGTTATGTCACATCTGCATCCCCCTTCTTATTGGTTGCTCGAGTTCATGTGGACAGCATCAAGGGGGGGACCCTTTATCCCCTATGTTATTATAGTTAAGTTTGCTAGACAGAAGAAGTTAGCCATTTCTCTCAGGATCTGCTAACTTTTCAATAGGCAGTCCAGTTATCCATTTTTGTCGATGGCATATTATACTTATTGTCCAGAAACTTTGACCTTTAGTTACCTCACAGACACGAGCTACCTCATAATATGCACGAGTTACCTTGGCAGGGATCTTTTGATGAAGCTGTCAATAATATTGACAGGGATCTTTCTGTAAGTGTTTGTGTATTTAAACAACACAGTGGTTCATCTTGAAAGACAAACCCTCAGTGTGAATAAGCTCCAAAGAGGGAACTTTATTGGAGACCAAAACTATGAACTCTTTGCATGTCATCCTAAATAGGGAATCAACTTGGCTGGTTTGGGCAGCATTTATTCTCATGATTGGCTTTCATTTTCATCATCCTCTCTCTACGAACATCTTTTCCCCCAGGTGTCACTTGAGATAAGACAGGGGAAACCCTCTAGGAGCCTACTTCACTGGAATTTATGGAAAGAGTTTAATAAGCAAAGAATGTTGGGTGGAATCTTGAAGAAGGTCATAATTGTGTACACTTTTTGAAAATAAACTCTATAAGACCTCCTCATGTCTGTGTTGTCATTGAAAGTAACTGGGAATCAATTATTTTTGTGGCCCTATCATAAGTTTTGTGACTTGGATGTTTCCTTAGGTTGGATGGTTAAACTATTTTAATGACAGATCAAGAGGAAATCTTTAAGAGTTGAGTGGTGATGGAGTCATCAGGAACATGGGAGGTAGTATGCTTCTCTGTATTGTTTGCACTTTTTTTTTTTTTTTTTTGTCGTGTAAGACTATGCTAGTGGAGCTTCGTGCACACTACCAAAGCTTGTATCTCTCCCTTCAATGGTTTTCTTCCACTCTCATTGTTGAGGGATGGATGAAGTACATTAAATCTTACCCACCTTCTGTTAACACAATAGGATGACCACAAAAAAAAAGATAAATCTTTCCCTTGTCCGTAATTGGGTTAATTGTACCCATTTACATATTTAAGTAATCAAAATAAACAACTAGGTGTACGACTCAAGAGTGATTATCAAATAAAGTAAATGGCTCTATGTTCTATTTCTAACTTTGCTTTCAAGTGTTCATAAAGTCGGTGCCATTTCTTAAAAAAGAGAAAACAAAACTTGAAGGTAAAGTTTTTTAACCAAGCTTCCTGTTTTGTGTTTCTAATTGAAGTTAAAAGTCGGTGATCAAAGTGGTTCTCCTTTGTTAGGTTTAGGCACTATCTCTTGTTTCTAACAAATGTACATTCTTGTGGATCCACAGGTATTGGATTCAAGAGTGTTTTTCTTATCACCACTCAACCATTCATTTTCAGCAATGGGTATCAAATTGGGTTCAATGAAGATCCACTCCCGGACTATGATGTGCCTGGGTACATAGTCCCAGAATGGGTGAACGAGAAACCAACTCTTTCTGACATCAAGCATGTATATGGTGCAGATAAGATCCTCCCAACCACCACTATAGTTCTTCCATTGAAATCAGAAAAGGTGGCAGCTGTGAAGCAACAGCTATCCACCATCCATCCAGAAGTACTTCTGTTTCTTTCGAAAATCAGGCAGCTTTCTGTAAGGGAGCATACTGAAGATCCTGGGTGCAATACAATAAGTGCAATTTCCATAACAAGTGAAAGAAACTATGAGGAGAGGAAAAACATTAATGCTGTGTCATCCACACTTCATCTCTCCGCTACCATCAACACTGATGGGGAAAAGGAAGAATGTGTTTATTATATGTGGAGGCAGAAGTTTCCTGTGAAATTGGAAAACCAAATCATAAGGAGAGATGAAATTGAAGAGTGGGTTATTACTCTAGCCTTACCTTATGGCGATCATACGAAGAGAGGGATAGGTGCGCCTGGTGTATATGCATATCTGCCCACAGAAATGATAACGAATTTCCCTTTCATTATTCAGGCTGATTTTGTGTTGGCGTCATCCAGGGAAACTATACTCTTGGACAACAAGTGGAATAAAGGAATCCTGGATTGTGTGCCTAGTGCATTTGTGGAAGCCTTTACCACACTTTTGGCAGGTGTTGGAACTGCTCCTTTATCTAGTTTGCTAGAAGTATTTGAGAGCTTGCCAGTGGAGAAATCATCCTACCCAGAACTGAACAAAGTGAGGGAGGAAATAAAAGAAAAATTGGTTGCCAAAAATATCCTACCAGCAGAGACTTGCACAGATCAAAGATTTTTCTACAAGCCTGAGGAAGTGGGCAGGCTTGTGCCAGCTTTCTGGAATGTCTTGACCAAGGCTCAGATGCAAGGCATCAGCTTGCATAATTTATCATCCCATGGCACTTACATTCTCAGCTCTATGTTTGATAATGACACCTATGATCACATTTTAGACTTCTTAGGTGTTGGATATGTGGATGCAGATTGGTATGTTATGTGCATCAGAAATTCTAATCTGCCTATGGGAGTTTCCGAGGATGTATATTTGGAGCTTCTTTGCTTTTTTGCAGAAAATTGGGGAAGCTATTTCAGAAATACTGATTTTGATACATTACCTATTTTGAAATACGTTGGTCTGGATAACAGAGTGTCTTTATGGAGTATCACGAGAGCCACTGGGCACAATGAGAGGATCTGCTTATCATCTGACCCTGAGTATATCTCATGGCTGATTGATTGGAACAAGGAATTCGGATGTATTACAGAAAGGTTATTTATGCCAGTGAAAACCCAAGAAGTTCTGAATGATTTTCCCAAAAGGAAGATAGTAAAAGACTGGCTTAAAGAGATAGGCAAGGTGCATGGTATTAGTTTGTGGAATTTTTGTTGTTTGATTTTAAATGAGATAGAAAATCATAGAGGTCTGGTAGTTGCTTTTACTCATTTTCTTTATCATTCTCATTCAAGAGGTTACCTATCAGACAAGGAAGTTTGTGAACTAAGCAAATCCATGCCAATTATTAGTAGCAGTAGAGATCTGATCACTCGTAGGGAAGTTCTACTTGTTCCTGCAAAAGGAAGCAAGTGGGTTGGCCTACTTGGTTCAAATCCTTGGATCAGAGAAAGATACATAGAATTAGGAGAGGATTATCTAGGTTGTGCAAATTTTGCTAACACATACACATCAAAGAATCAGATAATGGGGTTCTTGAGAAATTACACTCAAGTGAAAGATTTGCCTGATTTTTGCCCCCCTAACGCTTCATTTACTTCAGTTTTTTCTCCTTTAAATTTGGGGAATGCATTTCTGCTCCTAGATTGGATTCACAACTTAAGAGCAAATGGCTTTTACATCCCAGAGAAGTTTCTGATGTGCATCAAAACAGGGGGTTGGTTGAAAACTTCTGTCGGTTACAGACCTCCATCAGAATCATTCCTATGTGACACAACATGGGGAGTCGTATTACAGTCTGGCTGTGAACTGGTTGATATTCCTCTTATCGATGAGGGATTTTATGGCAATAGGATCAATGGCTACAAAGAGGAGCTAAAAGCTGTTGGAGTTATGTCTGAATTTGGTGAAGCATGCCGATTCATTGGAAAGCATCTTATGTCATTTGCTGCTTCCTCCTTGTTAACCAGAAGTATTGTTCTTTACATGCTGAAGTTCATTAGGTATTTAAGGGAGAAGTATTTATCCCCGGAGGAGTTCATCAAGAGTGTTAAAGAGAGCACATGGCTGAAAACATCTGTTGGGTATAGATCACCAGTAGGGTCTGTTTTGTTTGGTTCAGAATGGCATGCTGCCTCACGGATTAGTAGGCTTCCCTTGATAGATGACACCTATTATGGAAATGAAATACTGAGCTATAAAGAAGAACTCCAACTACTGGGTGTTGTTGTTAAATTTGACTTGCAGATAGTGGCTGCCAAATTTGCACTACCTTCATCTCTCACATCTCTGGGTGCTGACAGCATTCTTTTGATTCTGAAATGCATTCAAAATTCACAAGCATCTAATCAGATCGTGAGCGTACTGAAGAGCCAGAAATGGGTTAAGACGAATCATGGCTACAGGCTTCCTAGTGAATCCTTTCTGTTTGATTATAAGTGGGGAACTCTGCTTAAGGTGTTTGATAACATTGCTCTTATAGATGAGAAGTTCTACCAAGATTCCATCAGGACATACAAGGAGGAATTGAAGAAGACTGGGGTAGTTGTAAGTTTTGCTGAAGCATCTAAGGCAGTGGCCCGTTCTTTTAGGCAGCATCTATCTTCGGGTTCATTAAGAAAAGAAAATGTGCTTTCTCTGCTTTCCTTTTGCAAGCATTTAAAGGAAACAGGGCATCAGGTGCCATCTGATTTATCAACTTGTCTGCAAGATGAAAAATGGGTGCAAACTCTTCTTGGCTACAGGTGTCCTAAGGATTCAATTTTGTTTAATGCCGAATGGGAATCTATCAGTGCAATAGCCAGCCTGCCTTTCATAGATGATAGTGAGACATGCTATGGAAAAGTCATCCATGACTACAAAGATATGCTCAAGGAGTTGGGGGTTGTGGTACAGTTTAGAGAAGGGTCAAGATTTGTAGCAGCTGGTCTTAAAATTCCTCAAATTGCAGATAGTGTGACACCGATGAATGTATTTGCCCTATTACAATGTGTTCGGCACTTGCAAGAAAAGGATGGAACACCGGTAAAGGAGTTGAAAGATCTTAAAGAGCGTGCATGCACACGATGGATCAGGACTCATATGGGGTACAAGTTTCCTGGGGAGTGCATACTGTTTAATTCCGATTGGGGCACACATCTGCACAGGGAAGATGGGCCTTTCATAGATGAAGTGTTTTATGGAACTAAAATTTTGTCCTACAAAAATGAGTTGGAAGCAGTTGGAGTAATTACAGATTGTAAGAGTGGTTCTTCCTTGATTGCAAGCTATCTAAACTACCATTTTCACACTGATGTTATAACCAGAATATACACTTACCTGAGCAGGGTCAATTGGGAGCCTGAGAATAAGGGTACTGGCTGGATTTGGATCCCAAATGGAGAGGATGGTGAATGGGTGCAGCCAGCTGAGTGTGTTCTTCATGACACAGATAATCTCTTTGGATCGCAGTTGAATGTTTTGGAGAAACACTATGAGAAGGAACTGCTCAGTTTCTTCTTCATGGCCCTTGGGGTAAAACCTCGTCCTTCTATTCATGATTACAGAGAGCTGTGGACTAACTGGGAAGTGGAGGATAGACTGTTAACTGATCTTGAATGCTGTTCATTTTGGTCATTCATTGCAAAAAACTGGAATAGAAAAACAGAGAAACTTCTGAGTGGTGACTTCTCTCGGGTTCCTGTCTACATGGATACAGATGCAGTTAAGCTATTTGATAAGTATGATGTCTTTATACCGGATGACTTACTACTGAAAGACTTATTTGAGAAGGGATGTGCAAATCCAATGTTTGTTTGGCACCCACAATCAACCATCCCTTCTCTGTCTCGGAGTAAACTGTTCGAAATCTACGGCAGCATCGGGGTAAGAACCATTTCTGAAGCAGCACAGAAGGTGGAATCTTCTATTCCCGATGAAATCGAATTCAAGCTTGTCAAACCCTCAGAGTTTCTACACAAGAAAGGAATATTTCGCATTATACTATCTTTCCTTTCTGATTCCTCCCGTGGTATTAGCATAGAGAAGAAACACCAGATTGCTAAACGGCTTTGCGATGTACAAGTCTATGAGAGTGAAGAGCCTATTACTGTGAGTTATGTGCTACCTATGTCTTCAGGGAAGAGTGCGACTGCGAAGGCAAGTAAAGTGGTTCGATGGGAAAGGGAAAACTCCAAGTTGTTCATTCAGAAAATAGACAAACAATCTGGCGTCAAGGCTAAAATCGAGTTAGCAACTCGCTTCTCTCAAGTTGTTTCTGAGGGACTGTTATGGGATACACCAGACTGGATCATCGGATTAGCTGAGCTTACCAAGCTTGGCTACTTACTCGACTTTGATGAAGAAGCAGTCAGTTTCTTACTCAAGAGCAAGAACATGGATGTCCCTCTGGAGGATGAAGAATTCATCTCATCCGCACTATCCTGTAATTGATATCAAAGCTGCAGATTCCTGAACTCTTGTCCACCCACTTACAGGTTTGGTCCTACCGAAATTTAGTGATCGCTTTCCTTTTCTTGATTCTGGGATTTTGGCAAGTAGTTGTGTGGCTTGTATTTGTGAGAAGGCTTATGTTGGACATGTCTTGCCTTTATTTAAAATAGAGGAGATCGTTTGGTTTGGCTTGTTAACTAGTTCCGATGTCTAAGAACAGATTTCAGGATATTTATTTGTTGTAGACTCAAGTCCACCTGCCGTTAGTAGCAGACATGCAGCCTGCCAAATTTAGCTTCTCTAATGGAAGATGCTATTCAGTTTGTTTACTTATAAAATATTATTATCTCTAATTTTATTGTTAATATTGGTGCAATTTGAGAAAAAATCTCATAAGAATATGAATACGAATGCCCTACATGGTGCATCCGTATTCATATTGGTGCAATTTGCCTAGTCAACTCTTCGAGTTAAGCAGGATTGGGACTGGACTCTTCGAGAGCTAAGATCTGAGAGCTAACTCGGATTCTTATATATCCTGGTCACCCCCCTCTTCTTTCTGTCAGTTTATCAGCAAGATCTGGGAACCTGACACTCGCCAGAAACCAGAATGCAAGCGAAATAATGGTACCGATATATATAATTAACCCCCTGTTACCAAAAAAAAAAAGAATGGGTGTGATCGATTTCAGATCTCTGTGCACCTAGTTGCTACTGAGAAATGGAAAGACGCACACGAACATTCTCCCTCAAACAAGCACCTAAGAAATGGAAGAAAATAGAATAGTTTTTCTTTTCCTTAATTCTGACAACACAAGACAAGAAATCAAGATTTAGATACTTAATAATCCGAGTACACCTTCGACAGAGAAGATTGGAATCAGGCCTCTCGTGAAGAATATAAAGCAAACAAAACGGCACTTTTGAAGTAAAATATAAAAGTTTTTTCATGCTCTAAATATTCTCATTTTTCATTAAGTCAACAAGAGCAGATCCCCTAAGCAACGATTACACTGAAGAAACTACGACAGGCGGCTAGACAATAATAGTCTTCTTCATCCATGAGGCATCTGGCATTCCATCCTTCGTCAATTTAAAATATGATTTCAAGCTAATGGCAATTTCAAAAGAAAGAAGTATTTGCTACGAGGAGTCACCAGGCAGACCCGTCCTACATAGAAAAGCCAAAAAACAAAACCCGGACGGGTGACTAGGATGCAATCGATGGTCGTGCTGGCAGGTTTTCATAAATCAACTTTCACTGTTCAATCTCAGATAAGTTCTGCTTGGAGAAAAATAATTTTGTGGGGGTGTAACATTTGAGCCGATTTAATGAAGTTGTTTTTCTTCTTTTAGAAGGAATGGAAGCATGGAACTAAAGATGGATCTGACGACCAAAAAAAAATGTAACCATTTATACAACTCAAGAAGAGGCATACCTGCCGCTATAATGTCCTTATCAGCTTCCCAAGGAGGAACTCCCTCAAGAAAATCAATCATAGGGCATATATCAGGGAAGAAATAAAGCATGACAAGGTCTCTCAAACTCAGCCAGTTATGCTAGCCTGTAGATGCTGCTCGTGAACAAACAGGAAAGTGGTACAAAATTTCAAGTGCAGATTTATTTGAGATGTAAAGGGACTTGTAGTTTGCCACAAACCTAGATATTCAATCAGAGAATATCCAGAAAGTGACCTTTTATAGATCAAGAAGAAGCCTGCGAGGGTCTTCCACCACATCCTTAATACGGCGCAAAAAGAAAACTGCCTCTCTTCCGTCTATCAGACGGTGATCATATGTTAAAGCGATGTACATCATGGGCCGTGGAAGGATCTCCTTACCAACCACCATCGGACGCTGCACAATTGAGTGCATTCCCAGGATGGCAGACTGAAAAACAAATGTTTCGTAAAGAATAGATCACGCTATGTAAAACATAAAAGCAATTAGAATACTATGACAGAGACAATGACCTACCTGCGGAGGGTTAATGATTGGTGTACTCAAGAGACTTCCGTAAACTCCACCATTGGATATTGTGAATGAGCCCCCAGCCATCTCATCGATCGAGATTGTGCCATCACTGGCTTTCTTTGCAAGAGTACTGATTTCCTTCTCTATTTGAGCAAAGTTCATCTTATCTGCGTTTCGGAGCACTGGAACAACAAGCCCCTGAGAAAGAGTCAAAACATTAAATAGTGCACTTTGGAAGGCTCAGCACCACCAAAGTTCAGTACGAGGAAAGCGATGGTCCCTATATAAGCTTAAATAACCAATAATGAAAATCAGTCGGCACCATTCCATGCATATGATACTAGGTATTTTAGCCAAAAGAAAAAGTAAAAAATAAATAAATAAATAAATAAATAAATAAATAAATAAATAAATAAATAAAAAAAAAAATCAAATCATGACAATTTAAAAGTTATATTTTAAAGAGGGAAATGTCAAACCTTAGGGGTACCAACAGCAATACTGATGTCGACATATTCTCTATATATGATATCATCCCCATCAATGACTGCATTTATGATAGGCTGATCCTGGAGACCGCTAACAGCAGCCTGGAACAAAATGGAAAGAGAGATGAGAAAAGAACATCCAAAGGAAGTTGGGACACAGTCAAAAATTTACAAATGTACCTTGATAAAGCCAGACATAAGTCCCAGCTTCACCCCATGTTTCTCCAAAAAGGCATCTTTGTACTCAGAACGGAGTTTCATCAAATTAGTCCTGCATCAGACAACACATCAATTATGAATAACTAGCAATAGAAACAAATTTTAATTCTTGAAAGGTCAAGAATGTTTACATTAGAAGACAGGTGTTTAGATCAAAAAGCCTGTAAGTTATTAGAGTTGCACTTCAATAAAGAAGATAAAAAGTATATAGATTATGAATCGCTAGGCTCTCCATGAAACTATTACAGCCAACAAGTTCAAACATAACATAACATCATATGCAATATAGCATTAAATTAAGGCAACTCTAACATCTAGAAAGCCATAGAAATAAATTATCAAGAATTTACACAGTAATAAGCGCTTGCAGATCAATGCCACTTTTAAAAGAACACAATTGTAGCTGATTACTTACATGTCAACCTCATTGAATGTGGTCAGCATTGCAAAAGTGTTCTGAGAATCTTTCAAGCGTGTAGCAATCCTTCTCCGTAGTCTTGTCATAGGAACCTGCAATCAGAAGGTCTTAAAACATGCACTAAAACCACAAAAATATCAGGAGTTAATAACAGTGCCTCCTTTTATCTATTTCACTTTTTTCTGATCAGGAGGGAAGACGCATAGAGCTTATACACCCCCAAGGAGGAGAACAGGGGAGGGCCCATGATACTTACTCGTCTTTCCCTTTCTTTGGGGGGAAGTACAGGCTCTGTAGCTGTCGCTTTAGGTGTAGGAGTTGGTGTATGAGGCTTCTCCTTGGGAGGGGCTGCTTCTGCTTTAGGCTGCTGTTTCTCCACTTGCTTCTTTTCAGCTGAAGGAGTAGATGGCTTGGGAGCCTCCTTAGGTTTCTCCTGTGTAGAAACCTCAGATGCTCCGGCTGCAGATTTTGAAATAACAGCAACCTTGGTTCCTGGCATTACAGTATCTCCTTCTTTTGCTATAAGCTACAGAAATCAAGCATTTTTTACATCAGCATGATTGATGTGCATTTTTTTAAGTATCGATAATTGAGTACACAGCATCAATGGCTGCAAAATGAAAGCAAGGAATCACATTTTACCTTTTCAATTACTCCAGCTTCAGGGCTAGTGACATCAATAGTCACCTGATGCAAGAATGAGAAGAAAAAAAGTTGAGAAATAACAACCTCATCAGTTAAACATGTTTCAAATAATTCTGAAATTTTAGATGCAACCTTATCAGTTTCAATTTGTGCAATTGGCTCATCAGCTTCAACACGATCACCAGGTTCTGCACAAAATTAACCAACCATTTGACTTGCAGCTTATTTATGAATTGTATCAAGACCGAAACTGGAGAAATAAAAAAGCAGGATTATAAAACTTACTTTTTAATATTGTTGCTAGTGTACCGTCTGTAATAGATTCACCCATAAACGGGACAACTGCATCAACTACATCACCTTCATTTCACAATGAAAAATCAGTTAGACCACCTTTGAGAAGGGGCAGAAGTTTTCAAAGAAAAAAACAGATGAAGTGTTTTACCATTATCTGAAGCAAAGGATCGAAATAACACACGATATGGTGAATCTCTTTGAAGACGCTGTACTACATCCCTGCATTCCCAAGAGAAAACACTGGCAAAGTAAGAAATTCCAGACTTTATTTTGAACATGGTAGGCAAAAGTTTTCACATTAGACAGGTTAACAGAAAAATATTAAACTAAAATGGCAATTCCACAGACGGTTTTTTTCCCCACTTTTTGGCAACTTTCAAACAATGATGAGCAACAGCACAGACTAAATACAAATCCAGAGGATTTCAGAACGTGAAATGAACAGAAAATAAAACTGAAATGCTGTTTTAATATTTCCATTAACTAACCCGTTTGGCTTCACTCCCTTTGGAAGAACTGCACAGAACATGCATTTAAACATTAAAAAGTCCAAAAACGGCATAAGAAACGAAAGACAAACTAAAGTTCAAAAAAATCACCTGGTACTATATGTGGAATGAAGGTTCGTACGTGCTGATAACTTCTTACCATAAATAACGTCTGCATAGATAACATATATCAGCTCAGTGAGCATAACTTAATCATATCCTCGTAATAGATACAAGGGAAAACTGCCTCCAGCAGTTGGAACCTTGAGAGTAAACTGATACTTCATAGATAATCATAATCATCAAGGTAAATCATCAAGGTATTATGTTTCTTTGGGAAAAAATGATTATTCATGTTATCATATTGCAAAATCTAGATATATCCTACATGAACTAATCCAAAACAAAAACAGTCAAATAAGTATGTGAAGCGGTATTTCTGCTCCTCTTCCTTGATTGTGCAGTCGTCTAAACCTCAAGAAAAAAAGAAAAAAAAAGTGTGTGTCGTCTGCTGTGTATTCTGAATTTCAGCGGTAGCCGAGTAAAAAACGTGGCACAATTCAAAGCAGGTCATAACGGAAAGAGGTTGAATTCAGGAAATTCAAAATGAGAATAACTGGATCGAGCTGAAATAAATCAAATTAGACTGCCAAGTGTTCGACTGGCATGAAAGGTGCAAGCTTCTAGTGTTCCCTTCAGAAATATCAGTAAAAAAAAGCCATTGACACTGAATAACATCCTGAGAAAGTAAGTGAGAAGCCAAAAGCAGAAAAGACCCCATACCGAACATGACAAACGAATGATGACCCAAGCTTTACATAACCGAGATGTTTCAACTCAAAAACCAAAATTCAGAGGCTCCACCAACGTGTGCATCTTTAACAAAAACACACAAGTACTCGGGAAGAGATCACCAAGGGTCAAACCCCGCAATGAACAAGACCCCAAAACGACCACAATCACCATCCGAGCTCAGCCACAGAGACAAAACAAAAAACAGACCCAAAATCAAAAGATACCCTCTTCCGGACAAACTCACGGAAATAGCAGCGAAAACTCACCGCAACAGGACGACGAACCAAGCGAGCAATACTCGACGCCATTCCAACGGATCTAGCTCGATCCTTGAGTTCCCGAGAAACCCTAAACAAATTAGAAAGAGGGATCTCAGTCACCAATAATAGCGAATACTTGAACAAAATCCCCTTCCCCTTTGTCTTCTGCAACGAAGTGGAGACCGCAAAGTAGAGAAGTGCCCTGCTATTTTCACAATTCCCTCTCTTATTTCTCTAATCATTGAAATAAAGTAATAAACCATAAAAACAAAATTGAGAACATAGAGATAAAATAAAATACCCCTAAGAAATATATATATATATATATATATATATATATATATATATATATATTTTTTTTTTTTTTTTTTTTTTTTTCTTTGGTGGAATAAGAAATATATTTTAAGAAGATATTAAACTTAAAACTTATCAATGAGGAGATCACAGCCGTTGATTGTCGGAGACTTGTGACACGTCCAGGAATCTCAAAAAACGGACGGTACAAGTGCTACGAGTACGTGCGAATTTGTTCGTACCTCGTCAAAGAAGATGGCTGATCGTGAAAACGAAAGGGTCCAACAACGAGTGGGCCCCCCCAAAGATATTGGACCTATTACACGTTATTAAACGCCAAACCCTGTTTGTACCACGTGGGGGTTTCTTCACAAACGACTGAGTGGGCCTGAGTCCTAACACATCGAAGCTACTAAAATAAGGGGGGGGACCAAAATCTTATAGAGAAAATTTGTATGAACATAAGATTAGTAAATAACTTTAAATTTCTTATTAAAAATAATGTTTTATTAAAATTATCATTTTATTTTTCATTTTTAGTTTTACAACTGTCCTGAATAACAAATAAAATTTTAAAATTCATATTTAATGGTGTAAAGTATATCGTGAATAAATTAATACATATAGGAATTCCAATTTAATATTAAATAATATATTAATATTTATTTTAAAAATAAAAATAATGATATTAACATCATATGGATTTTTAAGTTGTTCCTCATATTTGTTAAGAATTTGAATTCTAATAACTAGAAAGAAACATAGGTTTATTAAACTAGCTATCTACATGAGATAAGAGACTTATCCTAAAAATAAATGATTTACTAATAATTCTATGAAATAATCAAAAGTCAAATTGTTTCTGCGAAAAACCTCCAGTCCGCAAAATGGCACAACCGATTGATTAATTCGACTGAAATATAGAGAAATTTACAATTTATATTTTGGGATTTTGGGAATTTTTGAGGGTGCGATCTCCTAGTTTTCCTCTGATTCGATCTCCGGTGTGGTTGAAGGTGAAGTCACTGTCTTTTGCAGTTTGACGACAAATTTCGAGTCTTCGAGAGAGTGTGCACGAACGACGACGGGTATAGTCAGCCGGACGGAAGTGTTTGTGTTTCGTGTATTCGGCGTATTGACGTCACTGGTGAACGTGTAGAGCTTCTTCTGTAGGCTATGTGAATTCCGACGAACTGAAGAATACGTGAACTTCGGGCTCGAGAAAGTTTATGAGTCGGTGACTTTGAGTGAAAATTTCTGAATCTAAACTTGGGTGAATGAATTTTTTTGATCGAGAATGCTTCTACTGTGCGAGAGAGCAAATTCTCGACTGGTGTGGGCAAGATTCAGGCCTCCTGGAGATTCGATGCGATTCACGAACTCCGAGAAAGAAGACATGAGCTTTTGGCGGATTTAGTCGGCTGGACGGAAGTATTTGTGTTCCGTGTGATTAACTTGTTGACATTTCTAGTGGTTGTGTGGAGTTTCCCGACGAACTGAGTGCGATCAATGAACCTCCAGTTGGCGGAGTTGCTGGCGTGAAAGCTTCTCTGATTGAGATTTTTTGAACTCCTTAATCTGAACTCTTTTTCCAACCCCTTTGTGATTGGAGTTGTCTGGGTATTTGTAGTTGATGTGGCTCGCTTGTTTGATGGAGCTCGATCCTCATAAAGAGGATCTCGATTGATTTCTTCTACTTCTATTGGAATGAGAGAGGACTAGGGAGCTCCCTATTTTTTCTTTTTGGATCCTTAAGAGGAGAGAAGACTTTCCTTTTTCCTTTCTGCACTTGAGAGATCGACCAAACATGGCCGATTGAAGTTTTCTGGCGTGGCTTGCTTTTTTAGCTAGTTGCCAAGCGACTTGAGAAGCTAGCGTGACTTTAATTTTGGCTGGCTACCAATTGATTTGAGAAATTGGCTTGGCTGGATATCAGGCCCGCAGGTGGGATGTTTTGATGAAGTTGATGGGCGGACTTTAGAAAAGTCCACGGTGTACACGAAGTAGGCCTTCAGATCAATGGCGGAGATAGGGGGGCAAGGGGGGGCCATGGCCCCCCCAAACATTTCCCAAACCCTTATATGAAGAGAACGATAGAGAGGAAATGAGAGAGAGAGAGAAAGAGAGAGTGGAAATGAGAGAGAGAGAGAGAGAGGGAAATGAGAGAGGAAATGATGAGAGAGAGAGAGAGAGAGGAAATGAGAGAGAGAGAGAGAGAGAAAGTGGAAATGAGAGAGAGAGAGAGAGGAAATATGGAAAGAGAGAGAGAGAGAGAGAGAGTGGAAATGAGAGAGAGAGAGAGATTTTTTTTATTATTTTGTCCAGAGGGATATTTCTTGTCCATAGAGAGATATTATTTTTGTCCATATTAATTATCGGATAATGAGAGAGAGAGAGATAAAGAGAGAGAGAGTTTATTATTATTATTGTCCATATTAATGAGAGATTAAAGGGATTAAGTTAGAAAGAGGAATATGTCCATATAGAATTTTTTTGTCCATATTAATGTTTCCATTGTCCATATTAGTTGTCATTTGTCCATAGAAAGAGGATTTTGTCCAATGAGATTTTGTCCAAAGATTTAATAAATGGAAGATTTTTTGTCCAGAGGAAATGAGAGAGAGAAAGAGGAAATGAGAGAGAGAAAGAGGAAATGAGAGAGAGGAAGAGGAAATGAGAGAGAAAGAGGAAATGAGAGAGAAAGCCGAAATGAGAGAAAGAGAGAGAAAGAGCAAACGAGAGATAGAGAGCAATTGAGAGAGAAAAAGAGAGAAAGCAAATGAGAGAGAGAGAGAGAGAGAGAGAGAGAAAGCAAATGAGAGAGAGAGAGAGAGCAAATGAGAGACAGAGCAAATGAGAAAGAGGGAGTGAGAGAGAGCGAGCAAGAGAGAGAAATAGAGCAAATGAGAGAGTGAGAGAGGGCAAATGAGAGAGAGAAAGAGTACATATATATTATGTATATATCATATGCCCTTTACATTTTCTGTGTGGCCCCCTCAAAAAAAAATTTCTGGCTCCGCCACTGCTTCAGATGGTTTATTGGGTGGATCATCGCATGGGTTTATTGAAAATGGGCCGCGTCGAATTTTGACGCCTACACAAATATAGATTTTCATTGAAAAAGATATTGTTTCCATTAAATCTATTTTTAATTGAGGTTTATGTAGGAATGTCAATCTTACCTAGGGGTGGATATCAGGTCGGGTTTGTCGGAGAACTTGACCCGACCCGACCCAAATCATACATGGTTTGAATTCTCTAATCCAACCCATGGGTCGGGTTCAGGTTTGGGAATGCAAACCCAATCTCGAGTCGGGTCAGGTTTGGGAACCGTGGGTTTTTAATTTTATTTTTTTATTTTTTAGTTGTTGTTTCACCGAAAAAATGCCGGTCCGTGAAGAGGCGCGACCGAGAGAAGTTTTCAATTACTTTAGAATAAATTTGTTTTTACAAGGTGTGAGTCAGGAAAAAAGCGAGTTCACTCTCCTAATAACCCTCTGATTCGATCTCCGTGTGGTTTGGGTGAAGTTAAAGCTTCTGGCGAGGTCGTCGTCGAGACTTCGAGTTACGTAAACGAACGCATTAACGATCTGGTGTGGCTTTTGTCTGGCCGGACAGAAGTATTTGTGTTTTTCGGTGTTTCGACTTTGTGACGATGCGGGCGACGGTGTAGAATTGCTTTCGGTCGAACCGTAGCTTAATTTAACCGCAGATGTTGACTTCTTTGCGATGAAAGAACCTCTCATGCGGAGGAACTCTTCTCGGTGAAGGGAGCTTTGGACCTTCGATTTGGGGAAGAGAGAGTTTCAGACCGATGTTAAGAGAACCTTTCGAATGTGATTTCTCTAACTTTTCAATTTTTTCCAACCCACCAACCCCTGGGACAGGGAACGTCTGGCCTTTTGTAGCCAGTCTTTGTTGTTGTTGAGGGATTTTTTGCTGAGAAAGGGGATCACGATCCCCTTCGCCGCGGAAGTTGAGGGAAGAGGGGAGGAGGGAGACCAGGAGCTCCCGCTGAGATCCCCCGAATGAGGATCGTGGCCTCTTTTATAGGTTTTCATCTTTATGTTTGAAATGGCTGACCAGATGCTGACTCATGCCGGACGTGGCGATGACTCATCGAAGTCGTTGCTGACTAGACGATGACTCACCGAGTTGACGATGCGGGCGAGACGGCTCGGCTGCGGTCGATGATACGGCGAGACAGATGAGTTCGACGATGGGCTGCGTCGGATTACTTCGAGAATTGTCGCGGCCTGTCCACGAACTTTGTTTGTTGGGTCGATGGACTCCTGGATCTGTCGAACGTGGGCCATGCACATTTTGGTGCATACAGTTGTTAAAAAGAGTTTTTTTACCAAAATAAAATATGGAAAAATTTACCAAAATAAAAGTGAGACAAAAATATTTTCCAAAACAAAACATTCTACACTAAAAATATTTTCCAAAACAAAACAGTCTACCCTAACCCTACCCTATCAATGTTCACGTAGGTGACACGTTAGCGTGCGTGGCCAGCGTGCGCTAGTGTTTTGCTATTTTATTTTTAAAGAAAATTGATAATTAAGAAAGGCGGCAATATCATGCCACCTCCAACTTAAGTGAATCGATATTCCAATGCTTCCTCCTTAATAACCAGGAACAAAAGGAGTCGGCATAAAACAAACCGCTATTACTTAAGTTGAAGGCAACATCAAAATGGTACCTCTTTTATATGTTGAATTGAGGTAACGTGACATTACCAAACCACTTTAAACTGAACTTGGAGGCGGGATTTTATTACCACCTTTATTTGTCATTGAAGGCGGCATTTTAAAACCGCTTTCTTTTTGTGTTTCACTCGCTCCTTGTTTTCTTTTTGTTCAATACACCTGTTAATGACCTGTTCAATTATGTAAATGTCATAAAATTATTAAACAATGTCAATAAAAGAAAGAGAAGACGTGTAAAAAAAAAGGATAACTAAATGTAATATTTATAACAAATTTCAATACATACAAAAGGGGAGCAATGCTACAACAAGTACTTTCTGACATTTGGTGTAGATCTGTGGCTCATGTGGCTCAGGTGCTTGTATAGGTTCAGCTACATGCATGTGGAAGCTCTTAGTGGCTTAGGCATAGTACACTGGGTTGATAACTTATGTGTGTAATGGCAAGAAACGTCCCGAGTTTAAGTAGAACATCCTTGGGACTACGAGCAGTTCTATGCTTCTCTGATCTTCTAGGAGGATCCGACGAAGGCATGTCTCCTCCAGCGACAATATCATCAAGTAGAAGGAGTGTGTTGAGGACTCCACGTATGTATGAGACTACATATGTTGCGCATTCTTCCCATATACCATCCCATGGATCTGCCCGCTCAAGATGATCAATGACACTCCATACACATGCCAACTGCAATGAAAACAAAAATATATCAAATGTTAATGTACAGTTGGCAAGAGAAAATTTATGACTTTGAAAAAAAATATAAACTTACAAGTGTCTCCTCTATATATCCACAGTATGGTGTACCATATCAAGTTGGTCAAGAGCACGTTGTATATAGCGAGGAGTGATGGACATATACTGTCTCATATAATTGCTATAAATATCTATCTCATATAATTGCTATGAATATCTATATCATATAATTGCAATGAATATCTCGACGGGTGTATGTTGGTTGTCTTGATATGAGAGTGTTTGCATGATGCTCCCATCGCATAACATACGATGTGTGATGTGTCATTTATTTCCTCTTCCGATTAACCCGTGATATGAGGTACAACCTCTACAACAACCAAATGACTGACCTATTGTTGACAATGATCAACATGAGAAAAAAGTATTTATGGCATACTTATAAATTAGAAATATTTAAGATAATTACCTATTCTAAACCGAACTGCAACATCACGAGATCGGGAACGTTCATCTTTACAATGTCAAAACATATGATGGTTGTCTTGGACAATTATACATTATTGTTCTTTATACAAATATCAGGTAACTAATCTAAACTCTGGTGTATGGTTCCCAATTGACCTAAAAATTAAGTCATAATTAGGCTTGTAGTCTATGAAAAACAAATGTAATGACTAAAAAAATGAAGTAATTTTTCATTACTAGTCCCTCTGGTGATCAAACTCTATCTAGTTCAAGATAAGGTTACCACATGGGTTTGTGACATTCGTCCCCTCACCATTCCACCTAAAACTGAAGATTGATTTACTAAAAATAAAAATGAACGTACATGAAAATTGTGACTTTACAATGGTTTAAGCGTACCTCACTCCTAGTAGACCACCGTTGAGGATTGCCTGATCCTCCAACAATTGGGGTCGTCCAATATGTGATGCTCCCATGCCTATAAATGTTAAACAAAAAATAAAGTTAAATCTAAACTTAGGGGGGATATTTTAGTTTGTAAATACGTTAAAATCCTATAGCAAAGTGAGGCACCTGGCTATCCCCAAAATACTATTACAAATATTCTTGAGTAGGCAATCTCATCATAAAGCAAGTCATAAACAACTTAAGGTTTGCATCTCTTACTGCATTTATGTATTGTGGTAACAGGTTAAATGAATCCGCCCAGTAGTCAATGCCAAGTTGTTTGCCTTCCATGCCTTCTTGTACAATATATTTATATGATATTTGTCTTTCACAAACTAGATAATATCAAGAGATGTAAACAAAAACTTTGACATATTATAGGTATGATCAACCTTGCAAATGAACTTTGATTTGCATTGCCTATTGTTACTCTGATAGGTAGGATTTATAAAACGATGCTCCCCAAAATACTTTCAAATCTTAAACTTTTGGGTCGACAGTTGATAGATGCATAAAGAAACCAATTTCACCCAGGGGTGGACCCAAGGGGATCAGGGGGGACAATTGGCCCCGCATAAAATTTTATTTCCCTTTTATAAATGAGTTGGGTCACACATGTGCACCCCCCCCCCCTCTTCAAATTAAAATAAGTCTTCTTGACTCATCTAAAAGTAAAGTTAATCAACTAAATTACAAAAAAATCCCCAAAATAATAATTACCCCCACAATTATACATCAAGCTTTAAGAAATCTAGTACAATTCCATTTTAAGACAAATTATCCTAAAAACAAAAAAATTGTTGAATTTTATGGTCTTAAGTTTCTAGTTATATTAATTTTTATCTAGCTCAATGATCATGAAGTTTTTTCATCTTTTTTTCTTTTGAAATAACAAAAAGACATGTATTTTATCTGAAATTTATTTAATGAAAGTAATATTATCATTTGAAAACATCTTTCTTTTAGAATTTTTTTCGTTATCTCATAAATTTATAAGAAGTTGTTAATTTAAAATATAAATCTCTCATATTGGGCAAATTTTATAATATTATTAATACATATACATGATCAAAGTAATATGTGATTACATTAGTTAGCCTTATAATCTCATGTTTGAAAAGGATTTTCAAAATAACATTTTAACTAAATAAGGAAGCATATGATTATGATGTTAATTTGAAATTTTGAATAACTATAAATTTTAAACAACTATAATTCTAATCCTATATTGAGGCATTTCAAATTCTCAAAATAATTAAAAATTTATAAAATTATAACATGCTTTATGCGATTTTAATATGACATCTTAAAAATACCATGTGTTTATAAAATATGCTTAAACAAAAAAAAAGATAATAGTTTTAATAAATAGTTTTAAATTTATAAAAATATTTTTATTAAAAAAAAATCTCCTATAAAGTTTGCCTCCCCTCCAGTGTATTCCTGGATCTGCCACTTATTGCATCTGTCCAACATATAACTCTCCGTCATCTGGGTATGATCTTCACCTGATTATTCTGATATACTTAAGCCCCTAAAAATAATATCACAAACTCAATTAAATGTTTACTACCAATTACAATGTGTCACTCTCAATGTAGCCATGGATACCCGAAACCATCAATAATTTCCATGGGACCACTGAGCTATTGCCCAAGTGTCCCATAAGGGATTGACTGTTATTCCACTACTTGTATCAACTAAAATTAGAGGAATAGAAATTTATTCTTATGTGATCTTTTTCATTGACTTTACAATTCATGTCAGGTTCTCTTCGACTTGGTTAACTGCTGTTGTGAACTGTCCACACACTTCATATCTATCGACTTATTCCACATGTACAAGACTTTTCATCATTTGATGAGTCTCTCATTTCACAAAATTTTTTACAAATTTGCACAGCCCATTGGTGACCATGCTAAGAGTTCGACCGCAACATCTCATCATTTCGTACATGTGAAACACATAAAACTAGCGACAATGTGAATTCTCAACCACATTGTTATGTAATCTCTACGTAGGCTTTATCCAGTTACTTCATGTATTTTTTAACACAATCTATAAATGACCATTGGCCGTCGACATTTAATAAGTACGTGTGGCCACCATGGTAGTAAACAAGGTATTACCCTCAGTTACAAATAGACACCCAACATAGCACATCACATTTACCAAATGGAGTATTCTGAATAAGATAAAGACTACTTAAAATAATTTACATTAACAAATGAGAAAAATATAAATTACTTTAGTAATAAAAATAATTATTTCTACCCAAATCTTGGCAGGCAAACATTATAAACTTACACAAATCAATTTCTAATAATAATTTGTAATTGTAGTAATAATTTATACTAAATAATAATTTACAAGCTACATTAGTAACAATTTACATGATAAATTTACACAAATCAACTTATACACCAATTTCCAAGGTACTTTAGAAATAATTTAAATATTCAAATTCCTCAATTTGAATTCTGCCAAGCAAGTGGTGGTGAAGCAAGGGAAACACTAGGGGCGGCAAACTTAATACGAATTTTTGAAAAATATTTTTATAAAAAAAAATTATTTATTAATAATTATATTTATTAAAACCATAATCTCTTTGTTTTGTTTAAGATTATTTTAATTTTTTATAAACACATGGTATTTTGAAAATATAATATTAATTATTTTGAGATTTTGAAATGCCTCAATATAGGATTAGAATTATAGTTGTTTAAAATTTCTAGTTATTCAAAATTTCAAATTAACATCAAAATCATATGCTTTCTTATTTATTTAAAATGTTATTTTTTAAATCCTTTTCAAACATGAGATTATAGGACTACTTAATGTAATCACGTGTTAGTTTGATCATGTACATTTATTAAGAATATTATAAAATTTGTGCAATACGAGAGATTTATATTTGAAATCAATAATTTGTTATAAATTCTATGAGGTAAGTAAAACAAATTTAAAAGAAAGATGTTTTCAAATGATAATATTGCTTTCATTAAATTGTAAACTATAATATTGCTTTCATTAAATTTCAAACGATAATATTGCTTTCATTAAATACATTTTAGATAAAATATATCTTTTTTAGTTATTTCAATAATAAATAAAGATGAAAAAACTTCATGGTCATTGTGCTAACTAGAAATTAATATAACTATAAATTTTAAAACCATAAAATTTGGCAAGAGTTTTTATTTTTATTTTAGGACAATTTTATCTTAGAAAAGGGAATTGTACTAGATTTCTTAAAACGTGATGCAAAATTGTGGGAGTAATTTTGATTTTGGAGAGGGTTTATGGTAACTTAGAAGATTAACTTTTAATTCAAAGGGGGAAAGAGGAGACCACTTATAAATGGGAAACCAATTACCCCTGACTCCGCCCTGCTGCCATGTCTACCATCTTGGCCTATCGGTTGTAAAGCTTGGGGTTGGATTGGCCCCTCTAAGAACCCCAAACAAAGTGGTATTTTCCCCAAGTAAGCCCCATTATATTAAGTTTGAAGAAAATATTCATTACAATACGACCTATAGAGTAATGGTAGTGTGTTCCATGAAAAGAACATTGGTTATGTAAATGGTTCAAAGGGTCCCCAATTACTTACTACACATGATCCCAGTTTCCAAATTACATTAATGAGTAAATTATAAAGAAAGAGGTAAAATTAGAAAGATGATGAAAGAGCTAAATTAATGTTCAGATTAATTCTTGACCAAAAGGGTGAAGAAAATACAAAAAATAAAAACGAAAAAGAAAAAAGGAAAAAGTGTTTCTTCGAGAATATAAAATTTACAATAAATGATGATAAGCATTTGATAAAGATAAGAGATATTAATGACGAATACTAGAGTTTCGGCTAGAGCGACCGACGGCATGCATGAGCAACAAGGCATGCAGCGCAGAAAGAAGAAAGGAAAACCGACGAGACGGAGGAAGAGAGAGCCAAATTATGGGTCGGATACGGGGAAGATCATGATGAAAAATGAGAATAACAAAACCCAAATGAAGGACGAAAGACCGACGATCTAGGCCGGTTTTTCGATGGATTTGCGCCTTTCGTGAGATTGATCTCCTCCGGGCTTGGAACTTCTGGGGCTGTCCTGAGGAACGCTGTAGCAGGATTGGACGTGAAGAAGGCCGCACACCGCCGGTCCTCTCGTAAACGACGATAACTTCCTCCCCTTCTTCTTCTTGATCTGCTGCTTCTTCGCCGCGGCGGCCGCCGCCGTTTGGCTCTTTTCCTCCTGTATAACAACATACCCAACAACCTAAATTAATTATTCTTCTAATTAAACCAATATTACTAATTATTGGGGTCACGACAGATGATCATCGGCATATATTGATTGATGATCAATTACGCACCTCGCTTCCCTTCCCTTGATGATGATCGTCGATGCCTGCAACGAAAAAACATATAGAACAGTGTTAGACAATTCTCAAAACAAGGACAAGGAAAGATATAAATTAAAATACATCCTTGTACCGCTCTCGTCGGATTCAAATTGGGTGTCGATTTCGGCGAAGTGTCTGAAACTGGGGGACTTGGGCATATCGGCGTAACAGCGGTCGCGATCTGGGGCCCCCACGTCACGTTTGGCCACGCTAATCCGCAGCGTGCTCTCCTCGTCGGAGTCCCTCCGCGGCGGGTGCTTACTAATCTCGGAGTCGTCCGACTCCGTGTCCGTCTCCGGCACCTTGAACAACTCCGGCGCCTCTTTGGCGTCCTTCACGTCTTTGGCCGCTTCTGTCCCGTCCGTGGCGCCGGCGTCGACTTTCTCGGGGACGCCGCAGTCGCCCGGGGAGGCGGCCGACGAGGTGTCGTCCGTGTTGAGGAGCTCGGTCGTGGAAACGATGCTGTCGCGGTGCTGCAGCTTCCTCCGGCGCCGTATCTCCTCGATTTTCCGGCGCACGGGGAGAAGCCCGGCCTGGACGACGCCACCGTCGGACGACTCGGGCTTCGACCCACCGATACCCATTACCCCCCAAGAATCGACGCCAACTCCCCTTTTCTCATCGTTTTTCAGCAGAACATGCCCTTGATTTTGGGTGTCAACGAGAGGCGGGACGAAGCTTTCGGTATAATCCCAAAATGGAACAGAGACAGCTCTTCCCACACACAAACGGTTAGGCTTCTAAGGATGAGGAAACACATTAACCCTCCCTTATTAGAAATTTATTCAGAAATATATATACAATAATAAATGAATAATACTAAAAGGACAGCAAGATGAATGTCTACATTAATGAAACTAACTATAAAATAACAAAAAAAAAAAAAAAAAAAAAAAAAAACTTTTGCAACCATTCTAATATTCATATATATAGAGAAAAAGAAAAATGGGTCCAACCAACCAAACATTACAGCTCCCCCCAAAATACTATATACAACTTTAGTAGGAATGTAGGATAAGTTACAAATGAAAAGTAGGGTTCCAACAGGAGTTGCAATTAGAATTTGTTCCACAGTTACCTGACCAGCCCGACATCCTCCTGACAGCCTTCCTGCAAATTCACAAATTGCAAGTAAGATCTGTCAATAAAAAAAAAAAGTAAATCATGAAAACACTTCATGATACCTGAAAGTTTCTCGTGCCCAATTATCAAATATACTAGCTAAATACAAAGTTAAAACTGTGAATTACTTGAACCATTAACTTTTCCCACTTGAAAAATTATTCTCTCCTCATTCTTTTATTATATTCGGCCATGAAAAGATTACTTGAAAGCAAAAGTAATACAATATCCATCTGAGATTATGAGCGCTTGACATAGTTCAAACTGATTCATGGAAAGGAAGGATGGATAGTCCACCATCATGAGATTAAGAAATCAATACCGAGTGTACTTCAACAATTCTAAGCCACTGTATGAGCTCCTTTTGACTTATTTGTATTACTTACAGTAGAACAAAGCTGATCCTTAGGATCATTTAAATTTCTGTCTCCAAAATCAGAGGCATAAACATGATGAATTGATAATATCTGAAGAGGGATTCGCTTCTTGGTACCAGTCAACTGAGTATCTTTACCTGTTATTGTACTGCTGCTCTTGTATTCTCTTTCACCAACAAAGCATCTACGAGTTAGTTTGTGTTTGTTCTGCCAAAATGCAACAAACAAAAAAGATGATCAGGTAAGGTGGATTTGTCTCAAAGTGCCATACTGTCATGTTCTATCACCTCAGCTATGAACTCGAAAAACTATTGCAGCTCATGTTGAAACTGAAACTCCCCACAAGGAGAGCTGACCACTTATTGACAAAGGAAGGTGCAATCCAATATTAAAAGATAAAATGTACTAAACTCTCTAACTTCATTAGACAGAATCCAATGTCATGATTGGCCTACCTCTTGAAGAAGGACACTAATTCATAGAGCATTGTCTGTATCCAAGATACGTTCCAAAAACATTGACCTTGGCTTCTTATATTAAGTGTGGTTTCATCTGCCATGATGTCATTTCATAAGATTAGAACTTGGTCACTACTTTTCTTACAAGGCACGGTTGAAGTCGCACAGTTCACTTCTTTTACACCGACTCTGCCATAAACAGAGAACAAGTTTCAAGAAATACATTGTTTTGGATTTGGTATCTTCGATTTCATCAGGTAAATCCTTTCATTATTTCGGTCAATATGATAACAGATATTAGCTATCAACGCCAATTCACTTCCAATTTACAATTTCAGGAGCATGGATTCACCCAATTTTCACCAACTCTAAAATTCTTAGTACAACTAAAAGCCATAAATAAAAGATGGGTGTCCTTTGTTTCTCATATTGGTCAATCAGATTTGACAAAGTAAACAAAGCAAAAGCCAGCAATATGAAAGATGTAACTTTTGGCTAATAGTATTTCCTCGACCAAATAAATTGTTTCGAGTCCAGGTCTAAAAGAGGTGTAAGCTGTACCTATCATTTAAATCTGAGGACATAAGTTGCTTATTATGAAAATTCCTTCATAACAGCACCTCATTTCTCATCATTACCTTAATCTGACAGAAGATGACCTCCATCGGGAAAGTTCCTGCAGATTTATCTAAACATCATCAAATCTGTGGAATTACTCATTAAAAACAAATGACACCATGAGAACAAATGATACATAACTATTGTAAATGACTCTGCAGGTTTATCTAAATATCACCAGAACTGCAAATTTGATTAAGGGAACAAATGTTATAATTTTCCAGAAAATGATACATAACTATTGTAAATGACTAACCTTCCAATGTCCATCTTAGTCGAAGAGTAGGATTTGGCATTAACAGTTCAATCTGAAAAAGAGATGTAGAACCTAAACACTCAATTAAAAGTGAGCACATCAATTTGCTTTCCTCTCTGTGGTTTAAATGCTGGAAAAGACTCCAGCTTTTCCAAATAGTTTTCTTCCTTAGAAAGCCATTTAACTACAATAGAAATGGTGCTTGCATTGGGCGTAAGACCCCTGTCAGCCATCACATTCAGAAATTCCATTGCTTTGTCAATCTCATTATTCACACAAAAGCCATGGATAACTGCTCCAAATGTGGATGAATTTGGGAAGCAGCCATATTCTTCCATCTGTTCAAATAAATGAAGAGCCTCCTGCATCAATCTTCCTCGAAGAAGGCCATGGATCATTATATTATATGTAACAACATCTGGTACAAAGCCTAAGTTTGAGATGCCATCAAATAAATCCCTTGCATCTTTAAGATTGTCAGATCTGCATAAGCCATCAATCAGTATATTGAGAACTTTGATATCAGGACGCAGACCATAGTTGTCCATAGCATGCATTAGACTCACTGCTTTGCTTATTTGTCGATTCCTGGAAAGCCCACTTAATAGTGTGATATACGTCGTCATTGTAGGTCTATGGCCACGAAGAAGCATCCCATCGAAGAGTATTTGAGCATCATTTAACCTACCAACATCACATAATCCACCCAGCAGAGTGGTGTAGGTAACCACATCGGGAATAAATCCATTTTGACACATTTCCTCAAAGAGTCTTAGGGCCTCATCAATCCGTTGGCTGATGCAATATCCATTAATCAGTACATTATGTGTATAATCATCAGGTTCAAGTCCACTAGAAACCATACATTCAATAAGTCTGACAGCCACATTCACCTTCCCTAACAAACAATATCCATCCACCAATATGTTGTATGTAACAACGGTAGCCTCCACCCCTCTTTGAATCATAGTAAGTAACAATTTATGTGCTTCTTTAACCATCCCTTCCTTGCAAAGAGCATTCATCTGTGTATTGAAGGTCACCACATCAGGTGAAATATCCCTATCTGCCATTTCAAGGAACAACATTTTGGCATCTTCCCAGCACCCGGAACTACACAATCCATCCATCAAGCAGTTATAAGTAATAATGTCTGGTGAAATGCTGCTGCGAATCATGTCTGAGTGGAGGTCTACTGCTCTATTAACCCAACCACCTTTGCAAAAAGCATCAATGATCATGTTGTAGACCGCTATATTAGGCCTACATCTTTCTCTTTCCATCTTCTTCATCAATCCAACAGCAATTCTGACATTACCAATTTCACAGAACCCATCTATGAGGGTACCATATGTATGTTGATCTGGTAAACATCCTTCTCCTTCCATCTTCACAAAGAACTTGGCTGCCATATTAATCTGACCCACCCTACAGAGCCCCTTAATCAGGATACTGAAGATTACAGTGTCCGGTTGACATCCACATTTCAGGAGCTGCCCAAATGCAGAATAGGCAAGCAGTGTGTGATCCAAATGGAAGAAAGAATTGATCAAAATACTGAAAATGTTAATATCTCGTGGAATTGCAATTAAACTAATCTTCTTATACAGAGATACCACATGAAAGAAATCTCTCTCTCTTACAAGAGCATTCAAAAAAAGGGTAAACAATGAAATTGATGGCAAGGGCTGCTTGAGCATCAAATTCTCAAAGAGCCTCATCGCATCATCTATGCGGTGACTTGTGCAATATCCATTAATCAATACACTATACATATGATCATTGGGTTCAAGACCCCTAGTTATCATAGACTCAAAAACTTCTTCTGCTGCATCCACTTTACCTGACATAGAATAACCATGCATCAATGTAGTATATGTAATGACATCGGGTTGTAGATTTTTTTCCACAATAACTTCTAAATATTTCTCAGCCTCTTGGATCATCCCATTTTTACAGAGACCTTTCACCAGTGTGTTGAATGTTACTACATTGGGTGAGATATTCCTACACTCCATTTCACTAATCAACTCCTGCGCTTCTTTTAACCGTCCCAAACAGCACAAACCATCAATCAAGGAGCTATAAGTGACAACATCGGGTGAAATGTTGCTGTTGACCATCTCTGAGTACATATGAATAGCTTCATTTACCAAACCAACTTTGCATAATGCATCAAGGATCGGATTGTATATCAATGTATCAGGTGTAGACCCACAGTCCCTCATTCTTTGCAACAAAATAAGGGCATCAGAAACTCTCCCAACTTTGCAAAGACCATTAATAATTGTACCATAAGTAATTTTATTGGGTAAGGAGCCGTCTCCTTCCATCTTCATAAAGAATCTAGTAGCGTCATCCATTCTTCCAGAAACAGACAGGCCTTTGATCATAGTATTGAAAATTACAGTATTTGGTTGGAAACCACATTTCAGCAGTTCCCCAAACGTTGACAGGGCGAAGTGCGCTTGATTCATGTGGAAAAAACAATTGATCAAAACACTGTATATGAAAATATCTCGTGGAACGGCATTCAGTTTCATCTTCTTACACAGAAAATTCACAGTAAAGAAATGTTTATTTTTGGCCAGAGCACTCAAAAGATAGCTGAACAAAGAAATTGAGGGCAAAGGTTGTGCAACCATGAGTTGATTGAAAATCTTCAGTGCATCCTCCGCCCTTACATTTTCTGACTTACACAAATCGATCACAAAATTTTCTAACTGGCTTCGGCAGGAAACACCCAAGTTAGACAGACCAGTGAACGCATTTGAATCACAACTAGAAACGTAGACTCTGTGAAACTTGTTTGCCTCTTCAACACACTCTCCAGAATCAGTCCAGCTCAGAACATCGGGTGTAAGTAGTCGCTCAACTGTTTTGCAGAGAGTCCCGTTATTAATTCTAAAAGGGTCTGAGCAGATTGAAGAAACGAGACCAGAGTAAGAAGCAGACAAGCTTTGAACGGCAATCTTTGAGTACGATGCCGAAACTCTGGTCACCATAATTGATGAAAAGGACAACTTCTGCTCAAGCTAAACTGTCAACTAGGTTTAAACCTGACAAAGAAAACTCGGTCAAGCTTCTGATAGGCTATCCCCCGGTTCAAAGCGCTCATTCGAGACAGCTTCCTAATCTATCCATCACAAGAGAGCGAGAGCGGTTGGTGCCATGGTTAACGCAAGCTGTCCCCCGGTTTCCTTTTTCTCTACCTTCGCGACCCCCGAACCCACCGCACGACGTCTCCGTCGTCCGCATCGAGACGATCCTTCGTTTTGGTTCCCCTCCCACCTCTGCTAGTGCTATGTCCATCAGACACTCGCAAATTGAAGGTGGACTTCGCTTCTCCCTTCCCTCTTCCTCAGCCGCATCACCTTCTCTGCATCGTGTCGTGGCGCATGCAGGGTTTTACATACCGGGTACGGGAACCGACTCGGAAAGTCCAAAATCCGAGTCGGCACGGTACGTACCGGACGACTTGGCCGAGTCTCCCCCGACTCGGGTCGAAAATGGGTGACTCAAGAAGTTTTTTTTTTAAATAATATAAAAAAAATAAAAATTTTTGCTTATGACACTGTTTAAAATTTATTTTTAAAAATATTATATTCAACTGACGTTGACCACCTACGCGGTGGATTTGAGCCGAGCCGAGCCCGAACGTATGCATGTTCAAGCTCGGCTTGGTATGAAAAAGGTAAACTAGAGCTTGGGCTCGAGTTCGCCCACAAGTTTATACCAGAGCTCGAGCTCGAGCTCAAGCTCATTTGATTTTGTCGAACTCAAGCTCGAGCTTGATGGTTCGTAAAAAAAAATACCAAGAAAAAAATTCTGTGCTAAAAAAAATAAAAAGAAGATGGATGGTAAAAACGTAAGATGAAGATGAACATAAAACAAAAGTTGTCTTTTTTAAAAATAATAAAATATTAAATAAAATAAATTTTTTTAAAAAAAAGTATTTACGTAGGTAAGTTATAAATGCCTGATCTTTTATATATTAAAATATTTTATAAAAAAATATTAAATTAAATAAACAAGCTGGCTTATGAGTCGACAAGCCAAATTCTTGAAGAAAAACTTAACGGACTTTTTTATCTGCTCGTAATTAATGAGTTCGAGCCGAGCCACTTGCGAGTTGGTTTGGCTCAAAGCCACCCGTGTCACCAAATTTTTTTTTAAATACCGTTTATGAGAAAAAAAAACAAGTGATGCTATATTTTAAAGCCACCTCCTTAAAATATTTAATTAAAATATCTAATTATAGCAGCTTTTCGAAGCCGCCTCGTACCCGACTTATAAAATTTCGGGCGAGGGAGGCGCAGGTGAGGGTGCGGCGGGACGAGCAGGCCAGGGTGCGGCTGGACGAGCGGGCGACGCGGGCGCGCGTGGAGGCGAGCGCGGCCTGGGTGGCCGCGCAGCGAGGGAAGGGCAGCGACCGCGGCGCGGAGCTCCAGTGTGAGCTTGTTCGGTTTCTCAACGCCGGGATCGTCACCGGAGACGGAAACGAGCTGCCGACGGAGGTCCTGGACGCCATGAAGCGCCTCCTGGACCCGGGCCTCGAGCCCTCGCTCCCCCTGCGGGCCACCACCACCGCCTCCGCCGACCTCGTCCCGCTCTCCTACGTCGTCGGGGTCCTCACCGACCGCCCCAACTCCCGCGTCCGCGCGCGCGACGGGATGGTCCTGACGGGAACGGAGGCGCTGCGGGCGGTCGGAATCGAGGCCCCTTTCGAGCCGCAGCCCAAGGAAGGGCTGGCGATCGTGAACGCGACCTCCGTGGGCGCGGCCCTCGCAGCGATCGTGTGCTACGACGCGAACGTGCTCGCGGTGGCGTCGGAGATCACGTCCGCCATGTTCTGCGAGGTCATGTTCGGGAAGTCGGAGTTCGTTGACCAGCTGACCCACTCGCTGAAGCACTATAATTAGATCTTTGTGTTGCCTCACTTTTTTTTTTATGCGTCATTTTAATGTCGAATTTTAAACAGTATAAATTTTTATTTTTTTTATATTATTTAAAAAAAACTTCGTGACTCGATGGGCAACATTCTTGGACAAAAAATCAGCGGTGGTGGTCGAGAAAAAATATATGAATGATAGTCGAGGAGGGGGGAGAGGATGAGGTCGATGAGCGATATCTGGGATACCTCACTGACTATTGTTATATATAGATTAAATCAGCTTCTTCCGGGGTGTTACACAGATTAAATCAGCTTCTTCCGGGGGTGTTACAACCGTTCTCCGAGGTTCTATTCTGGTAAGTAGATTTTCTCCGAGGTTCCTTTCTCCCCTTCGGTTAGGTATTTTCTCTGACTTCTTTATTGCTTTTTCTCTTTTCAACTTTTGCCAGTGTGAGTGAATCTAACCAGCTACTGAGACGTTCATCGTCTCCACTCCAATATCTCCCCCCTCTCTCCCTCCTCCTTTGAATCGACGTCAAGTCCACGATTCTAACGCGTCTAGGGACACCTTCAAAGGATTTTCATCGCGTAACGCTAATGCTCAGAGATAGCCCCCGAACTTGCTGAATTACACATAAAGTTCACAACAATCACGCACATTCGAACACTCGAAAACCCTAACGAGTAGTGACAATAAAATGAGACCACCGAAAGAAAGCCCGTAGCCACTCATAATTCTCCGAACCGTCATTCCAAAACTAAAATCCAAGTCCAACCCATGCTCCAACGGCTCCGCGGCATTAGGCTTCTTGCCGGAGGCCGGCAGGTGATACTTTCGAGGAGGGCTGCCCGAGGGGTCGACACCAGGATTCAGCGTTTCCAGACGAAAATTCCCACTTGCACTGCTATACGGGTTGAATCCCGCATTCCGCCAGAGTCTGATCCCAGGAGAGCTGCTTGCTTCCCTTTTTTTCTGTTTTTTTGGGCCGTAATCTCTTCCGTTACGATTCCTCCTCTCCTTGGGCGCTGTCTCTCCTCCCCCGTGACTCGGCACCCATTTTGACCCTTCTTCTTTCCCGAAAGCGGTTCTCTCCTTCTTCTTTCCCGAAAGCGGTTCTCTCCTTCTTCTTTTCCCGAAAGCGGTTCTCTCCTTCTTCTTTCCCGAAAGCGGTTCTCTCCTTCTTCTTTTCCCGAAAGCGGTTCTCTCCTTCTTCTTTCCCGAAAGCGGTTCTCTCCTTCTTCTTTCCCAAAAGCAAATTAGGTTTTGAAACCTTTTCGTGCTTCGATGAAGTGACATAAGGAATCCATTCTATATCTATGTGTAGTCTATTTCGCCACCTAATTACTCATTAAAGTAAAAATAAAACAGCAGACATAAGGAATCCATTTGCTGAAGTCAATCCATTTTGATTTCTACAGCCAAATCATCTTGGTTTATTTATTTATGTTTGTAGTTATATATTAATAATATTTTACTTAAAAAAAAATATTTTATTAGATATTAATAATAGATAATTATGTTAACAATTATATTGTATTTTATTTAACTATTTAATATTTTTAATAGTCGTTGATATTTATTAATTTATGTTAACTAATAATAGATAATAATATTAATAATTATACTGTATTTTATGTTGATATTTTTCATTTAAAATTTCATTCGTAAATAATATTATGTTTTAGTAGTTAAATTTGTTTCTATTATTTGATATGCACGTTTTTTTTGAATAAGCATAACAATAATTATACTAATAAAAATAATCATGTTTATATTTATTTGCTTTATTTAAGAATCTAATTTTTAGTTGATATTTATTTATTTATATTTGTATATATAGATTAATAACATTTTACTTAGAAATAGTTTTTATTAGATTCTAATAATGGATAATTATGTTAGTTTTATGAAGATAATGTCATTATTCAACTTTTTATAGATTACCACCAACAGAAAATAATGAAGAGGTTATCTTCATAAAAACAGACGTTGATGAAGCTTATGACAAAAGGTTTGCATACTTGATATCTTATTCTAAATTTATATGAAATTTTATTATCTAATTAATTTACTGTTCTTTTTTTGCAGTTTTGTGTCACCTGAAGATGATGAGGAGATTATCGAAAATACAAGTGATAAAGAAAATAAAAACAGGTAACCATTATATCAACTTGATTTCAATTAAACTTATTTCTTTTCGGAAGGACCCTCTAAAAATAAAAGTGGTCCTTTTAAATATTTTTTGCTATATATAACTTTTATTTTCCCTATTTCAACATAATTAAGTTGTTTACACTTCAACAGTTTAACTATGACACAAGATAAATATCGAAATGTACTCCCAGAATCAGGAATCGAATCCAAACAACAAACTGGGTATGTATTTTTATTTGGTAAATTATTATGTATTGCTTTCATCTAATACACTTACATTTTAATAACATATTTGTTGTACACAGAGTAAAAGAAGAAGACCATCCTTTACTGACTCACTTATTAGAAGTAATTGAAAATGACACAAGGTGAGCTTAAATACTACAGTTGCATTCATAGTATAATTTATATTATATCATACTAAATAAGTTATACATTTTTTTCAGTGGAGAATCTAATTGCACAAATGGAGTAGAAGATCAAAGATCAAATACAAACCAACTGAAAAATCTCAACATGATTATCCAACAACAATTATTGGAAGATCACTTACCTGAAGATCCAAGCTGCAGTGAAATAATCAATTGTTCAAATAAAAAAGAAAGCGAAATAGATGGATTAGAATGAGCTACACATTCTACATTTGTCAAATGCTTAACTTTTCAATATTATTAAACTGTAAATTTGTTTCAATTTCTTTTATGTTTTACTTTACAATAACATTTTAACATATATAGGTTAGAGTATATAGGTCAAATATGTATATTTTGGAATAATTTATATATTTTTTCATAAAAATATATAAATAAATGTCTTTAATATTTTATTATTATGCTTTTTATATTTTTTGATTATTTAACAAAAAAACATTCCCTTTAAAATGTGTGGGATATTTTTCTTTATTAAATTGAATTTTACATAATCCATTTTTTCAAAAATATTTATTTAAAATAATATGCTCAAATTTATATTTTAAAAACTATTTTTTGTATTTTTTCTAAAATATATTAAACCAAACTATTTTTTAAAATTTTTTCGCTTGCGTAGCACGGGCTTTTTTGCTATTATATATATTATAGGAATGGGGGTTGAGTGAAAATAGAGAGAAAAAAGCTGATGTGGCTTTTTCTTGAGGGAGAAAAAAATAGGAAAAATTTCAAGGGAGAAAAAAAAAAAGGTTAGACAACTTTAGATGAAGGGATGAGGTGGAAGAGGGATGAGGGATTTACCTGACTATTTTTAGGGAAAAAGTTTGCTATATTAAACCATCTCCTCCCAGGATTTCTCATTTGCGAAAAGATTTAGATTACTCTAGGTGAGTCGATCTACTCTCTTTTAGTCTTCTGCTTTTATTTTAGTCTTTCTTCGTCTTCTCCCTTTCTCTTCCATCTTCTCTCTTTCTCTTCCATCTTCTCTCTTTCTCTTCAATCTTCTCCCTTTCTCTTCCATCTTCTCCCTTTCTCTTCCATCTTCTCCCTTTCTCTTCCATCTTCTCCCTTTCTCTTCCATCTTCTCCCTTTTCTCTTCCATCTTCTCCCTTCCTCTTCCCTCTTCTCCCTCCCTCTTCCCTCTTCTCCCTCTTCTCCCTCCCTCTTCTCCCTCTTCTCCCTCCCTCTTCTCCCTCCCTCTTCCCTCTTCTCCCTTCCTCTTCCCTCTTCTCCCTCCCTCTTCCCTCTTCTCCTCTTCTCCTCCTCTTCCCTCTTCTCCCTCCTCTTCCCTCTTCTCCTCCTCTTCCCTCTTCTCCTCCCTCTTCTCCCTCCTCTTCCCTCTTCTCCTTCCTCTTCCCTCTTCTCCCTCCCTCTTCCTGTTTGTGCCCTTCTACTCCACCAACTCTCTCCCAGCTCCTCCTTGCTCCCTCTCCTCCTTGAGCCAATTTTTTTTTCCAGCTCCTTGCTCCCTCTGCCTCTCTCCGAGCCAGACTCCTCCCTGCTCTCCTCTCCCTCTAGTAAAGCCGAATTTTTCCTCCCTGCTCCCTCTCCCTCGAGCAAAGCAAATTTTTTTTTTACCCGACTCCTTGCTCCCTCTCCCTCGAGCAAAGCATAATTTATTTAAAAGGAAAATCTATCCATTGGTGATAATTTATTTGAAAGGAAAATCTATCCATTGGTGATAATTTCTTCATATAGATTAATAATATTTTACTTATCAAGATTATTAAAAAAATATTTTTTTTCCTTATTATTGTCAAACATTTTAACTATCTTTATTATTATATATTATTTTTTTAAAATTATTTTTATTTCCTTTATGCTTTGATTTTAATTATCAAGCACCAACATTAACAAATTTGATAGTAGTTATTAAATTTATTGTACCCAATTAGCAAAAACTAAACCATTTCTTTTTTGGAAAATATTTTTATAAATAATAATGAAAAGAATTAAATTAAAACTATACATTATTAAACATTTAATTTTCTTAATTATTCTTCAAATAAATAGCTTATATTTTTAAATATATTAATTAAAAATAAACATTTTTTTTTTTTTTTTTACGGGCCTTTCAGTTAGGCTGTGTTGGGCCTATTAGTGGGGCTAAGTCAGGCCTGTGAGTGGGGTTAGGTCAAGCTGTCATTAGGGCCAGGTAGAGCAATTAGTGGGGTTAGGTTGAGATTGTCAGTGCAGTGAGGTCAGGCCTGTCAGTGGGGTCGGGTCAAGCTTGTCAGTGGGGTCGAGACAGGCCTGTAAGTGGGTCGAGTCAGGCCTATTAATGGGGAACGATCAAACCTATTAGTGAGATTGAGTCGGGCCTGTTAGTGAGGCCCAGTCAGACATGTCAATGGGGCTTACTCGAGCCTGTCATGGGATTGGGTCAGGCATATCACTGGGATAGTTTGTCAGTGGGACCGGGCCAGACATTGTAGGTTACATATTGGGTGTGTATAGAATATTGGGACAAGTTAATAGGATATTGGGCCCAGTTAATTGGGATTTATTTGGGATTGAAGATTATGGATAATGATGATTATTGAAATTTTCATCCAAAGTAATAGAATCTATATAAAACGTATTAGCAGAATTTATTTAGTAAAATTTATATTAAATAGAATCATATTTTTTAATATAATAGTGTTTCACCGAAAATCCGCCGGTCCGCGAAGGGGCGCGACCGAGAGAATATTTCAATTACTTTAGAATAAATTTGTTACAGGGTGTGGTGTAAATATCAGAAATTGCGAGTACAATCTCCTAATAACCCTCTGATTCGATCTCCGTGTGTTTCGACTTGTGACGATGCCGGCGACGGTGTAGAATTGTTTATGGTCGAGCTGTAGAGCGACGAACTGCAGGTGGCTGAACTTCTTTGTGATTTGAAAGAACCTTTGTGCGTGAGGAATTCTTCTCGGTGAAGGGAATTTTGGACCTTCGATTTGAGAACGAGAGAATTTCTGCACTTGTGCTAAGAGAGTCTTCCGAGTATGATTTCTCCAACCCCTGGAACAGGAAACTTCTAGCCTTTTGTAGCCAGTCTGTGTAGTCGTTGAGGATTTTTGCCGGGGAAAGGGGATCACGGGATCACGATCCCCTTTCTGCTCGTGAAGTTGAGGAAGAAGAGAGGAGGAGGGAGACCAGGAACTCCTTGTTGAGATCCCTTGAATGAGGATCGTAACCTCTTTCCAAAGATTTTATCTTCTCGGTTGAAGTGGATGATTGTATTTCACACCACACACTTGGAGTTAGTGGACATGTTGAACTTTTCTATTTTTAGATTGTTGGAATTTTCCTTGTATTAGGAGTTATGGAACTCTTTATTTTTAGACAAGTGTTACTTTAAGCATGTAAAGAGGAGGATCACCAGCCTATAAATACAATGTAATATGCCCTTGTTTGGCCATCACTCCTATTGAACGAAAGCTATTATTTTCTTTCTACTTTAGAGTCGTTATCCTTTGTTGCTTGTATTAACATCCTACCTTGAACTAGGAAGGAGAGGGCAGTTGGTAACAAACCCACTATGTAGGTTGTGCAACTTAGTTGATGAAAATTGCAATCACCTCTTGATGCATTGCAAATTTAGCCAAAAGGTCTGGAACAATATAAGAGGCAAGTTCGGGATCTCAATGTGCATGCCAAACACTTTTGGCCAACTCGTTCAACAATGGTATTCGTGCCCCTTGCCAAAGTGTGGTCAAGTTTTGTGGAGAATAGCCATTGCTACAATTACATGGCAGCTATGGTTAGAAAGGAACTCAAGGGTCTTCAACAGTCAGTGTAGCTCACTAGGGGGGGTCATTGAGAAGGTAATCCACAATACACTCTTGTGGGCAGGTGCCTCTCAAAAGTTAGCTCCCCTCCCTAGCTCAGTGATCCGTAAGCATTGGAGAAAGATTATATACTTCAGCACTCACAAGAAACCTCAACTAGAAGAATGGAAACCTCCCCCAGCAGGGCATGTAAAATTAAATTTTGATGGTTCTTCACTTGGGAATCCAAGGCAGGCAGGCATAGGAAGTGCTGTTAGAGACAGTGGGGGACATTGTATCTTTGTATACTCAGGCCCAGCTGGTTGTTGCTCCTCTAATGAAGCGGAGGCCCAAGCTATGCTAACTGGAGTGAAGCTCTTAAGAGAACATGTAACAGAGCCGGTGTATGTGGAAGGAGATTTCAAACTGGTAATCAGATGGGCAAAAGCAGGAAAGCCACCTTGGAGACTAAAGCCTATTTCTTATGAGCTTAAACTGGTCACGGCAGAATGGAGTATTATTTGGAACAATATCCCTAGATCAGGAAATTCTCTGGCTGATTGCCTACCAAAAGAAGGTGCCCATAGGAATACACTGCAAACAGGGCCTCAGTGGCCTTTGTAATCTATGTATCTCATTGTAAACTACTGTTTTATTAAAGAAATAAAATCGCTATTTGTCAAAAAAAAAAAAAATAAACATCCTACCTTGCCACCACTTTGAAGAGGCTCATGCCACACTCTTCATGGTGTAAGCTTGATCCGGTTCTAAATCTTATCATGTGTTAACCGGTGCATTAATAAATAGTTGTATCTTTTGTTTATAGCAGCTTTAAAAGGTGGAGATTTTGTTTCTAAATTATATTCTTTTAAAAGCCGAATATATTATGTAGATTTACAAGTGGCTCCAATATTGATAAGGCTGTTTCAGTCTCATGCCGGGAGGTAAGACTTAAAGATCCTCAATCAAGGTGCGAGAAGGCACCTGTTCTTGGTCAGTGTTCCAATGGTAAATTATCTTAAAGGAATTGCTAAAAGAAAGGCTTGGAGTTGGAGCTACTACTCAAATACATAGTTGTAAACGCGTACAATAGGTGGACCAAAAAATACGGATCCGATGTACAGTGTACAAAATAATTTGAAGGGTATTTTGGTAATTTTCAGGTGATTGTGTGGGGTGCGACTTCTAGAACTCCTTTGATTCAATCTCCGACTAAGAACAAACGATCGCCGAGTAGACACGAATGATCAACGTGCATATACGAACGAACGAACGAGAATTTTAATTTGAATTTCGCCTAAGCTTGACGGAAAATTTTGTATTCCGGTTGGCTCACAGCAGTTTGATTTGCGAGACAGCGGCAAGAATGCTTGTTGCTCTTTCAGATTTGGGTAGTGATTTGGGATTTTTGGGCGTCTTGAAAATTTTGTGTGTCTCCGATCCTTTTTTGTCCTCTGAATTTATAAGCTTACCGGGCTCCAACTGCATTGACCGGGTTCATTGGAGCGGTTGTAACTCAATCGACTTTTTCTGGTAACGTTCTCCTTAAAGAGTGGAGCTGTCTTAGACCGAGGCAAGGGCCATGTATGATCCTTGTTGGCTGCTGATGTGGCCACTTTGGATGACATGTCGCCCATGTAAAGCTGCTGACGCGGGCAATTGGGATCTTGGCCGTTGATTTGTTGAAGCTTGATCGACGGCTTAATTTCGTTGATCCGATGGGGTCGGTCTTTGACTTGTTGACCCAGCATTATGCGGTGCTGATATGGACCGTAAATGTCGGACTTTACAAAATTGATTCTTACAGATGCCCCTTCAAAATGTGCGCATCAAGTGTATAATTTGAGAATGTGCACAAGAGATATGTACATTTTGAAGTTCTATATATATATATATATATATTTTTTTTTTTTTTTTTTGTGGGCCCATCGCTCGTGGGCTTGGGCCCGCTGCCGGTTTAGGTTTACCTGGACTTTTTGGCTTGATGGGCTGTTTGGGCCTGGTTCTTTGTGGGCCCCGCATACTTGGGTCGAGCTGAGTTGAGTTGGTCCGAGTCGAAGTCGTAGACTGGTTTTAGTCAGCCGAGTTGTGTAAACCGAGTCGGTAGCTGGTCGGGTTTGTATAACTGGTCCGGATGGGTCGGGTCTGCCGGATGGGTCGGGTCTGGTTGGCTGACCCGAAGTTGAGCTGTGTCTTATCTCAATTCAAATTATGAAGAGATAAGAGTAATCCGAGAGGGGAGGATTTTTCTAGGGTTAGAGGTCTTATAAATAAGAGCTTAGTTAAGCGTGCCCTTAATTGCATCTGTTCCCGATTTTGACTTCACGTTTGCTTCTTTTCTCTTGCTTTTCTCTCTCTCGACGCCCCGCACCTGCTTTTGTTCTCTTCGATCGTGACATCACCGAGGTAAACTTTTCTTGGCTTCGTCTTCTTGTTGTCTTGTTTTGCTTATATGTATTGCTGTTTCGTCAGGAGAGGCCTAGGCCGATTCGGTGAACTTTGGTGCAGTGAATATTTTGGTCACCGTTTTCTGAAGTTTACTATTAGCCATTGCTTCCTCTTTCGAATGTCGATGCGGGGCTGTCTTTTCTGTATATTTGATTAGTCGTCGGCTTCGTTTCCTTCTCTTTTGCGATGATATTTTCAGCAATGGAGGTGGCTCGAGTTGGTGGAGTCCGGTTCGGTGGAGAAAGTCCACCGCTATCGAGATTTTCGCCATCCCGAACCCTCAATTTCGCCTTTCGTTTCCTTGGTTTTCTTTGTGATGATATTTCCGGCATTGGAGGTGGCTCAAGTTGGTGGAGTCCGGTTCGGTGGAGAAAGTCCCATCGCTATCGAGATTTCGCCATCCGAACCCTCAATTCTGTCTTGAACGCCATTTGTTAACCTTCTAATTTTGATGATTTTTTTTCTTTGGGCTTCACGGCGATCTTTTACGTCTGTGAAACAATTGAGAGGCTCGATTCGGCAGCGCCTTGTTCAATGGAATTTTGGTCCATTGTTTACATCGGTTGCACCTTCTCGGACTTCGATTTGGCTTTGCACGACGTTTCCTTCCCCCCCCTATTCTCTTTTTCTTTTTCGTTTTTGTTGCGACTTTGGGCTCGTTGTCGGCATTTTCTTTATTGCTATTGTCGGCGCCGGACGGAGAGGCGGAGTTGGATTTGTTGGCGTCGTCGTCGCCGGAGATGAGCGGAGAGCGGCGGTGGAGGGCGTCGTCGCGTCGTTTATCGGCGGCGGCGTCCTTCGCTATGCTGAAACCGGGTGAAAGAGACGAGCTACGGAGCCTCGCCCTCGCGAGGCTTCGGCTTGTCGGGTAGCGATCCCGGATCTTCGATGTCCGAAAGTACGGGATCGGTTAAGCTGCCGGTACGCAGCGAGGCCGGATTTTAGGGTTCCAATTGCGGGACCCGTATAAGGCGGGTATGAGAGACGGATTTTTAGGGTTCCGATTGCGGGACCCGTATAAGGCGGGTATGAGAAACGGATTTTTAGGGTTCCGCGTACGGGACCTGAACATCGCGGTTCCGCGTGTCGGGTTTAGAGGGTCCGCGTACGGGACCCGACTGTTTCGTCCTCTTCGTTGAAACCCTAGTTTTGGGTTTTCAAAACTTGTGTCTTCCTCCCTTCCGTGCGGCTTCGCTTTGTCGCGGGGATACCGATTTGAGAGTGTTTATCCGCTGGATTACCTCTATTTTTCGTGGTTTGTTGATGGCGCGGTGAGGCGGCGGTGCTGTTTCCGTGGTTGCCGGTGATGCGAAGAGGCGTCGTCGGCTTTGTTGCAGGCGACGCTTCCATTGACGGTGTCGCTGGGCGAGGCGGCACTTCCGTTGATGGTGTCGCGGGGCGGTGGCGGCGCCCGCCGCCGGGCGTCGCGGCGAAAGCGGCGCCCTCCGCTGCTGGCGTCGCTGGGCGAAGGGATGCCTTCGCGAGGGTATAAAATCCCTAAGTCCCAAACATTTGGGACTTAGGAGTTTTGTTTCATTGGGTCGCGACTTCGGGTCGCGGCTCGATCGATTCGGTCGACTTTGGTCGACTTGGGGACATTTTTTTTTTTTTTGTTTAATTCGAAATTTAAGATATCTTAATGAAAATGAACTTCCATTAAGTAACTTAACCCGAATTAAGAAATTTAAAATAGAACTTACCTCGCCTTTGATTAGGCTCGACTTTGATATTTGTGCCTTTGATTAGGCGGATCCTCGACTCCCAGCCTTTGATTAGGCAGATCGATATTTCAGCCTTTGATTAGGCAGATCGATTTCCAAGCCTTTGATTTTGACAAGTCGATTTCTGAGCCTTTAATTTCCGAGCCTTTGATTAGGCAAGAATTCATCGTCCCGTCCAGGCCTTTGATTAGGCGGTCGATTTTTGAGCCTTTGATTAGGCGGATCGATTTCCCCCCTTCGTGCCTTTGATTAGGCGAAACATTAACTCGCCTTTGATTAGGCAAGAACTCATCGTTCCGCCCAGGCCTTTGATTAGGCAGATCGATTTCGAGCCTTTGATTAGGCGGATCGATTTCCCCTTCGTGCCTTTGATTAGGCGGAAACATTAACTCGGCCTTTGATTAGGCAGATCGATTTCCAAGCCTTTGATTAGGCAGATCGATTTCCCCGCCTTTGATTAGGCAATCTCTTAATTAAAAATTAAGACTTAGCCAATTTAGGCCGATTAGCCTCAATTAAAAACTAAGGACTCCAATTTTGCCGATCGATTTTTTCGACTTATTTGGAATTGAATTTTCTTGATTTTTTTGTTGGCGGTCGGCGCCACTTCGGATTTTCGACTCTTCTGAATGTTGGTTTTGCGAAATCTGAACTTAGAAGAAACTTTGCTACTTTTATGCTGTCGCTACCGAATTATGCTTTTAACTTGGCGGTCGGCCCCATATCGAAAGTGTTTGTTGAATTTTGCCGAACTTGCGGTTTTGCTGAAAATCATGACTCGATCCGACCTTTGAATTTTGATTTCAGATGGCTGCTCCTTCGTTACTTTGGTTGGTGGATTGAGGGCTTTTGACCACACCGTGGTTGTTGAAGGAGAGACTATTCAGACCTTGGCTTTGTACATGGAGGGCGATGCTTCTCATATGACTTACTTGCCCGGCGGGGAATCGGTTTTTGGGGGTCACGCCGAGAAACCAACATTCTTAGTAGATAGCTCTCGTTCATGTGAGTTTTTGAGTAGGCGTTTGGCTACCAGTGACCGTGTATTCTTCCTGCCTTGCCTTGACACTCCAGAGAGGGAAGACGAAGCTGCCAAGCCGGAAACTCTTGCGCTCCAGCGTGCCTCTTGGTTGGTGAATAAGCCTCCGTTGCCACATTTGTTTGAAGATGGGTGTGGTTGAGGCTGAGCGGCTGATAGCAGAGGTCATTGCCACGCCCACCCTTAGTGCGGCTGAGGAGGCAACTCTCCTATCGTCGAGGGCTGCCTTTGCGGAGTTACAGCAGGAGATGGCGAGAAATCTTTAGGAGCTGCTTTGTTTTCCGCCTTTTGATTTGATTTGTAACCACACATTTTTTTTTTGTCGTGTAGTTGAATTTTGTTGCCCCCTTTTTTTTTTTTTTTTGCATTCCAATGAATATTTATGAATAAAATTTCTTGAGAAATTTACCGTTTATGGCTGGGAGTCTTCTTCCTTCGGGAGTAACCAATTTGTACGCACCGTTAGTGTAGACTTCTTGGACCACGAGTGGTCCTTCCCACTTAGGTGCAAATTTTCCCCCATCTTTGCTTGTGACCATGATTGGTCTGCGCACTGCTAAGACAAGGTCCCCTTTTTGAAAGGAACGAAGCTTGACTTTTTTATTGAATGCGCTGAGTGAGGCGAGCTTGATAGCATTCAAGCCTTTCTTTGTGCTTCTAATCGCTTCTCGTCAAGGGATTCTAGCTCTTTGCGGGAGTCGGATATTTTCCTCTTCCGTGAGTCCTTCTCGAAGAGCAACTTCGCATGGCGATGGAATTTGAATTTCCGGTGGGCGCACAGCTTCCACGCCGTGTAGACTAGTGAATATGGGGTTGATTTGTTGGCGTTCGGAACGTAATCCTGTATGCCCACGGTGCTTCTCCGAGCCTTTTCGTGCCAATCTTTCTTATTTCCCCGCGATGTCTTCTTTAAGATTTTGCACAAGGTTTTGTTGAAGGCTTCGCCAAGCCATTGGCGGCAGGGTTGTATGCCGTGGGCGTCCTCTCGTCGGATGCGAATTTCTCACAGAAATTATCCATGGTCTTGTTACGGAATGGGGGTGCCGTTATCGGTCATGATGTATCTTGGAACACCATACCGATACACGATTTGTGTCCGAATGAAATCGACCACGGTGGCAGCTTTGATTTCTTTATAAGCTGCCGCTTACGCCCACTTAGAAAAATAGATCGTGGCAGCCAAGATATATCGGGTGATTTGCCGACGACTTTGGGTTGATTGGACCTATGATGTCCATTCCCCAGCTTCGAATGGCGGGGAGGCCACCGTTGGATGTAAAGGGCTGGGAGGCTGATGGATGTAGTTGGTGTGTAATTGACATGCCGTGCGGTGTCTTACCAATTCTATCGCGGCCCCGCAGCATTGTAGGCCAATAGTAGCCTAATTGTTTGACTTGGAGATGCAGTTTGGGGCCGCTTGATGGGCACCGCAAATCCCTCCCGTGTGCTTCGGCTAAGATTGCTTGTCCTTCTTCTTTAGAGACGACTTTTGAGTAGGATCCCGTCGTAGGATCGTCGGTACAGCGTGTTGTTGAACAGGCAGAATTTTGGTGCAACTCTTCGATGCATTACACCCGAGCCTTGGTTCCTCAGGGAAATTTGTTGTGCTCTAAGTAATCGAGAAATTGTTGACGCCAATCTTCTTCCTCAATTGCATAGACCGAAACCAAATTGGTTTCTTCTTCCTCGAGAATTTCTCCAAGGTAGGCACTACCCACCTTTCGCGATATAGGGATTCGTTCGGGCCTTGCCTCGGCGTACCTGACTTGCAGCGATCCCGCCAATCGCGTCCGCTTGGGAATTGCGGCTCGGGTACATGCCCTAGGGTGACATTTGAAATTTTTGCAGCAATCTTTGAGCCTCTTTTTGATATGGCATGAGCTCGTCTTTTTTTCGACCTCGAAGTCCCCGATTATCTGTTTGATCACCCGAGCCGAATCGCCGAAGATTTCTAGTTGGCTTAAGCCCATTTCGATAGCCATCCCCAAACCGAGGGATTATGGCTTGATACTCGGCCTCGTTGTTTGTGCAGCAGTGGGATAGGATAAAGGAGTACGGCATTAAATCCTCGTTGGGAGATATGAAAAGGACTCCGGCGCGCCGCCCGTTTTTTTCAGGCGGCAGCACCATCAAAGTACATTCTCCATAGAGGTAGCACTTCAATGAAGAAGACTTCTTCATCTGGTAGACTTTGGCTTACCTCCCACTCTGCTGGGATGGGATGATCGGCTAAGAAATTTGCAAGTCCTTGTCCTTTGATGGCTTTTCGAGGGATGAAATTGATCTCGAACTCGAGAGCAACAAGGCCCATTTGGCCAACCGTCCAGGAAAAGCATTGGTCCGGACATGATGAATTTGAGGGGATCTGCCCGAGAGATTAGATTTGTGGAATGTGCGAAAGCAGATAGTGTCTCAGCTTCTGGATGGCGAAGATGAGTGCAAGACACGTCTTTTCAATCGGGGAGTAGTTGAGTTCTGCCCCGACCATTGTACGGCTTAGATAGTACAACGGACGTTCTTTCCCTTGGTCATCATTTTGGGCGAGGAGGGCACCCAGAGATTTTTCTTGAGCCGCGATGTATAAGAGAAGCGGCTTTCCCGAAGTCGGAGCCATCAGAACTGGTGGCTTCATCAGGTAGTTTTTGATGTTTTGGAATGCCCGTCGGCAAGATTCGTCCCATTCGAAGGGTGTATCCTTCTTCATGAGATGACTGAAGGGTTGACATCTTCCGGCCAGATTTGAGATGAACCGCCGAATGTAAGCCGGATGCCCCTGAAGGCTTTTAATTCTGACAAAGTCTTTGGTTCGGGCATTTGTTGAATGACATCGATCTTAGTCTGATCGATTTCGATGCCCCTATGTCTGACCACGAATCCGAGGAATTTCCCGGACGAAACCCCAAAGGCGCACTTGAGAGGGTTCATCTTCAATTGGTGCCGTCGCAGACGTTCGAAGACAGCTCGCAAGTCTCTTAGGTGGTCGCCTCTTGATTTGGTTTTGACGACCACATCGTCGACGTAGCATTCTACAAATTTGTGGAGGAAGTCGTCGAATATCTTTTGCATGGCCCTTTGATAAGTGGCTCCTGCATTCTTTAGACCAAATGGCATTACCTTGTAGCAGAAAATACCTTTTGGCGTACGGAAGGCTGTCTTTTCCTCGTCTTTTGGATCCATCCGAATTTGATTGTAGCCGGAAGATCCGTCCATGAAGGATAAGGCTTCATGCCCTGTTGTCGCATCCACCATTAATTCAGTGATAGGGAGCGGGAAGTCGTCTTTTGGACAAGCTTTGTTCAAGTCCCTGAAGTCGATGCAGACTCGAATCTGTCCATTCTTCTTCTTCACCGGTACGATGTTGGCGATCCAGCTTGGGTACTTGACTTCTCGGATGAAGTTGGCCTTGAGGAGTTTATCGACTTCCTTCTCAATTTCTGGGACAAGCTCTGGACGAAATCGTCTTTGGGACTGTTTTATCGGTTTGACTCCGGATTTGATTGCGAGTTTGTGAATTGCAACTGTTGGGTCGAGCCCAGGCATCTCAGTATACGACCAAGCAAAAACGTCTTTATATTCACTGAGTAAAGACATATAATCTTTTTCTTCTGATACAGAGAGTGAAGCACTCAAGAAAGTGGGTCTTGGATCATCCCTCGTACCCAGATTTACTTTTTTTTCAGCTGGTCGATGGTTGCTTGGCCGCCTTCCTCAAAGATTGCAGGCGCTTCTCCCAAATCATCTTCAGGGGTTGAGTCGTTACCCTCGTCGGCCGAGATGTGGTGGACGGCGACTACCTCTTCTTCTTCTTCGGGTCCTTTTTCTTTGACGATACGTAAATCACCACGGGGGGTGACTTCGCTGCTTTCTTCGATTTTATTCTTTTGAAGAAGTCCCTCCTACTTTCCCCAATCTTTGGGTCGCAGGGACCGATGTGGGTGCCCCAAGTCTTTGGAAGACTGTTCTTTTGGGTTGCTCCATCGTTTTCCCAAAAGCCTCTGAAATACGCTGAGTTTTTCTGTGGCCTGTGGAGCGGTGGTATTTGGTTTAGGGTCTTCTGCTTGCCCCTTTTTCCGCCAGACCTTCGTAACCTTGGATTTACGCTCGTTACTTGGTTCTGGAGGAATATTTGGATTTCTATCTTCTTCTTGTCCCAATCGAACGAATGCCGAGACTCGTGGCTCTGGGATGCCGATTCTGTCAAAAGCTGACGTCCGGGTTTCTTCTGAAGTGGTTGCCTTCCTTTTGGTTGTGATTTGATTGACACTGGCCTTGCCAGAAATCACAACTGGCTTGTGTTTTTGATAGCCAAGCCCATGTCTGTTAGGAGGGATTGAATAACCCTGCGCCTGAAGGCTTTTCTGGGTTGGTGACAGGTTTTGAACAGCCACCATCGATTTTTCTTGCAGTTGTTCGAGGGAGAGCCCGGATCCTGCTTTGGCCATCATCCGGTAGGCGTTGGGATCGAATCCTTGTGTCCGAGTTTTTGGAAGCTCGGGTGGATTCTTTTCTTTGACCAGGATGCCCCGGTTGTTGAGTTTAGGCAGGGGAATAGTGGCGGCGCCTTTAAAAGCCGGTTTCTCAGCTAACTCTTCGGTTCAAAGTGGCTAAGGGAGATTCGCCTTTCTTCCTTCTTGATTGAGGAACGCACTGAGAATTGGTTCCTCTGTTTGCTTTTTGGGTTTGGCCAGTTCACCCTTGACGGCTTTAGGGGAGCGGCTTTACTCGGTAGCACCTTCTTCCGAAAGTAATATTTGGCATCTGCGAAGGATGCTTCGCCCTCGTGAAAGGGCATTCATCCGCGAACACTTGTTTTCTCCTCTCCATCTTGGTAATATTTGAAACACCGATGAAGGGTCGAAGGCACGACCTTGTTGGTGTGTAACTGTGGCCCCCGAAAGCAGCATATTGTAGGAGGTGCGGGCATCGATTACATGGAACAAGCGTGGGAAGTCATATCCCCGATTTGTAGTTCCAGTCTGATTGTTCCCAATGCTCGTTGTCCTTCTTGGTTGAAGCCTTGGATCATCGGTGAACTGGCTTGAGGTCGTTAGCCACCAACCCGGCGTTTTTCAAAGTCTGGATTGGCAGGATATTACTCGCTGATCCGCTGTCCGTGAGTATACGGTTGATCTACCGGTCTTTGATGGCTCCAGAGGCGAATAAAGGTCTATTATGAAACATTTCCCCAGCAGCATGTCTCCGCTTCTTTGAAGGAGATGGAAATTGAATGAGCCTCCTTGACTTGTGGTGGCTCAAGGTTGTTCTTCTTTCAACGTCTTTGGGAGATAAACCAATCTTTGGTTCATCGTGCCTCCGCATCCTCAATTGTTCGACTTCTTCGGCATGCCGGCGTCTTTGGCGGCAACGAACTTGATGAGAGCTTGCCTAGATCTGATGGGCAGATCTAAGTCATCATGTACCGCATTTGTGATCGACAAGTTCGTAAACATGTATGAATATCGTCGGCAGATTCGATCGGAGCCTTCCCTTCACGCCTTTGCTCGACCACTTGGGGTGAACAAGTGGCCACCAGTGCAGGGGTTGGCGTCAGGAATTCTGACGGGAAGAAATCAACCAAAGTGATTGGCTTTGGCTTCTTTTGATAGATTTCTTCTTCGACTTTTGCGGAGGATGATTTACGTATGTGCCTTCTTCCTCCTCTTTTCCTTCTTGGCTCTTCTTTTTTCGTCGCAAACCCCTTTGATGAATATTTTCACGGGAGTTCTGGAAACGGTTTCTTTTGTGGGTCACCACTTCCCATCCTTCTTTGTCTTTGGTGGCGGGTCGTGGCTTTGGTCCCGAAGCGCGCAAGGCGAAGATTTTTCTGTTCGATCCTTTGACTCACGGTGCGGTCTTTGGAACCTGGTTGGACGAAGATGGTGTGGGAAGCAGCCGTGTTGTCGTCGATTCCAAGATGATGCGACCTTGCGCCGCTAACTTTCGAGTATTCTGTCCTTTAGGACAAAACATTTTCGGTAGGATGGCCTACCGGTCGATGGTACTTGCAATAGTTGGGATCGAGCTCTTCCCAACATCTTCCGCCTCTTGGCTTCGGAGGCGATTCTTTTCCAGGAGTTGCTCGAGCATGCCCGGAACATCGGAGTCGGGAAAGGATAGGTTTTGGCCTGCCTATCCTTTGCGTGAACTTTTGGCGGGTTTGCGATCGGGCGAGTCGATTGGCATTTGGCTTCCAATCAACGCCCCGTACCTTTATTTTGGGTCGCCGCGGATCTTTTGCGGTTCGGCGATGTTTGTGGCGCTTCTTTTGTTGGAGCTTTGTACTCCTTCTTTACGAACCGGCTTCTTGTCCGTCTCGGTCGGTGGAGCCTTTCCTTCTCCCTTTTCCTGGATAAGGATCTCCATGGCCAGCGCTTCGGTCGCCAGTTCTTGAAGTCTCGGGCTTCCGACTACGTGAAGAAGTAAAACGAGTCCAGTTCATCCCTCGAATGCACATGTCGATGGATGTCTCCAGGTGGATAAGGAGGTGCTCTCCTTGCAATTGAGACTGAGATTGCACCCAGCCGGTTGATGTATTCAATCACCTTCTCACCCCGGCGCCGCTTGAGGTTGGTGAGTTCTACCAGCGTCACCGTTAAGCCCGATCTTGTAGAAGCGGCCGAGGAATTCACTTTCTAATTGTTCCCCACCTGTCGATTGACTCTGGCTGGGAGCTCAATGAACCAATCGAAGGCATTCTCTTTGAGGGATCGCCCAAATTGTTTGACGAGGAGATCGCCGCCGGTTCCTGCATTGTTGCAGGGTCTCAATAAAGTGGGCGACGTCTTTGTTTTGGGTTGCCGTCTCCACTAAATTGTTGAAATTTGGGTGGATGGTAAGAGGTAGGCATGTGGATTGTGCGGATCCCGTCGGGAGTAGGGCCTAGTGTAGGCTTGAGATCGACTCCTTGGATTGCACCTTCGCTCCCGGCGTTGGAGATCATTTTCTTGCGTGGTACCGTAAGATAGTGCCCCCGGTTCTTCAAGCGGTGGTTCCCGGGTTCACCGGGTGTTGGGGAGCTGGAGATGAACGGATGATGGGTGAAGGAGGGATAGGATTGGCGGGCGTCTTTGGGTCCAGCCCGGCCTTCTTCATTTTCTGGCTGGGAGGATGCTCCCAGCGTCCCGCAATCAGCTCAATTTCTGCAGAATTGTGGCGACGGAGATCCTCCGCAGTTCTCTCTCTCGCAATTGCTCGTCCCTTTCCCTCATGGCGGTTTGGATTTACGCCGGTTGTTCCTCCACGTTTTGGTTTGGGTCATCATTAAAACCCCGATGACCGGAGATGTGGGGAAGGAGGGCTTGGAGCGAGAGGTGCCCCCGATTGGTGTAGTCGGGCGGGGGGAAGGAATGATGCCTTCCTTCAAAGTGAGTGATTAATCTTTGGAACTCGGCTTGCCGTCCGCGGGAGAGTTCCTTGCCGGGCTTGCGACGGGCTGGCCACCGGACCCGGCCTGGTGGCGGGGATGTCGACAGCCGAATAACTCCCTCGAGGGATGGACCCTTGTTGGAGAAATTATAGGGCTGGTCGGAGACTTGGCTTGCCCGCGGCTGAATTTGGACAAAGACGCTGTGTAGGCGAGATCCCGTGACGGATCTCGGGTGGTTGGCCTTGAACGACCGATCACGAGGGATTTGGGATGGGCGGATCCCTCGGGTTTGGCTGGCAGCAGCAGCGGCTGGTGTCTTGTGGACGGGCGAGGGAAGGTGACCAACGGATCGGACATGCTCGGTGCGGCGACGAAGCTGGCTCCAGCAGTTGGGGTCTTGGCGGTGGCCTTGTTGTTGTTGTTGTTGGAACCGCCATTTGAACTTTGAACTTGGTAGATCGGGGAAAGAGATGAAAGGTAGAAGAGTCCCACCGGGGCGTGCCAAATTTGTAAACGCCAGCGTACAATAGGTGGACCGAAAAATAATGGATCCGATGTACAAAGTGTACAAAATAATTTGAAGGGTATTTTGGTAATTTTCGTGTGATTGTGGGGTGCGACTTCTAGAACTCCTTTGATTCAATCTCGACTAAGAACAAACGATCGCCGAGTAGACACGAATGATCAACGTCATTTACGAACGAACGAACGAGGCAATTTGAATTTTGCCTAAGCTTGACGGAAAATTTTGTATTCCGGTTGGCTCACGCTAGTTTGATTTTTGAGACAAATGCGGCAAGAATGCTTGTTGCTCTCTCATTTGGGTGGTGATTTGGGATTTTTGGGCGCCTTGAAAAATTTTTGTGTGTCTCGATCCTTTTTGTCCTCTGAATTTATAAGCTTACTAGGGCTCCAACCGCATTGACCGGGTTCATTGGAGCGGTTGTAACTCAATCGACTTTTTTACGTGTAACGTTCTCCTTAAAGAGTGGGTGTGTCTTAGACCGAGGCAAGGGCCATGTATGATCCTTGTTGGCTGCTGATGTGGCCACTTTGGATGACATGTCGCCCATGTAAGCTGCTGACGTGGCAATTGGGATCTTGGCCGTTGATTTGTTGAAGCTTGATCGACGGCTTAATTTCGTTGATCTGACTGGGGTCGGTCTTTGACTTGTTGACCCGGATTGTACGGTGCTGATATGGACCGTAAATGTCGGACTTTACAAAATTGATTCTTACAATAGTTATATGGAAACGTTATAAATCTTTGTAACAGATACTACAGCTTCACTTTCAAGACTTCCAGTGAAGATCAAAGCTTATTCTGGGCAGAACAAACGGGTGTAAACAAAAGAAGTATACAGACAACACGAGGTATCGGTTGCTACTGCACACAGACTTGATCCAACATGAACTCGTACCCACTCTTCTTCCTCGGAACAAGAACGAGGGGGACCTTCTTCCTGGTGGCCAGGCCAAAAATCACGCTCATGTCTACCTCCTCCGCCGCGACCCCCTCCGGCAGCTCCCAGTCGAAGTGATACAGGAGGCTGGCGAGGGCGATCTCCACGGTGGCGAGGCCGAAATTGTAGCCGGGGCACCCCCTCCTGCCCCCGCCGAAGGGCAACAGCTCGAAATCGACCTGACCCTTGACGTCGATGTCGGAGCCGAGGAACCTCTCCGGGCGATACGACAGGGGGTCCTCCCACACCGTACCGTCCCGGCCCATGGCGTACGTGTTGATGATGACCCGGCTCCCGAGGGGGACCCGCTGGCCGTCGATCGTGCACTCCTCGATGGATTCGCGCGGGACGAGGAGGGGCACGGGCGGGCGGAGGCGGAAGGTCTCCTTGATGACGGCCTTCATGTAAGGGAGGTTCTGGAGGTCGTCTTCCCCGACGCCGACGCCGCCGTTGGCTTCGGCCACCACCCTCCTCACCTCCTCTTGGGCTTTGCACATCACGCCGGGGTGCCTCGCCAGCTCCGTCATCGTCCACTCCAGCGTCGCCGATGCCGTGTCCGTTCCGGCGACGAACATGTCCTGTGTGGGTGTGTGTGGATAGTAATGAAATACATTCCCAAAGGGGGGGAAGAAAGGGAAAAGGAAATTAAAGTCTGACCAAAACGAGGGCTTTGAGGTTGTCGTCGGTGAAGGGGACTTCCAGGTCGGGGCTCCTCTTGACCCTGAGCAGGACGTCGACGAAGTCCTCCTTCTCGGAGCCGGAGGAGCCGGGCATTCCCTTGGCTTGATGCTCGGCGATGATGTCGTCGCAGACGGCACTTAGGTCGGCGAGGTTGTTCTCGAGCCTCCGCTTGAGACCGGTGAGGGAGTTCACCCACTCAAACCCGGGGAAGAAGTCGCCGACGCTGAACCCGGCCATGAGCGCCTGCGACTCGGCCAGCACCTCGGCCAGGCTGCGCCGGTGCTCGCTCCCGCCCGCGGCCTCCGCGAACCTCTTCCCGAACGCCACCCTGCACAAGACGTCGCTCGCAAGTGTCAGGAACCGCTCGCTCACGTCGACCCCCCCGCCGGCGGCGGATGCGGCGGTGAGGGAGGCGAGCATGCGGGCGACCTCGTCTCGGCGGATGCGGTGGAAGGAGGATACGCGGCGGGGGTGGAGGAGCTCGGTGACGCAGATCTTGCGTGCCTGGCGCCAGTAGGGGCCGTAGGGGGAGAAGGTGACGTCGGAGCAGCCGAAGGAGAGGTAGTGCGCTCCCGTCAGGTGGGGGCGGCTGCAGAGGGCGTGGTCGTGTGTTTTGAGGACCTCCCGCGCCAGGCGCGGGGAGGACACCACGAGGGCGGGGACCCGGCCGAGGCGGAGGAAGAGCAACGGACCGTGCTTTTGGGCGAGCTCCGCCAGGGCCACATGGGGCATGTCCGTCATCAGGTGCAGGTGGCCGATGAGGGGGAGCCCGGGGGGAACCCCCACCTGCCTCCGTCGGAAGAAAAGGAGGTAAACGACGACCGTCAAAATGAGGGGAAGCAGGAAAATTTGCAGGGAAACGATCTCCATTAATTGTTGGGATTGCAGAGAGCTGGACCCCTTCCCTTCCCAGTTGCGAGAGAGTGCTGAAGAAATGATGGAGAGAGAGAGAACTGAGAAGTATTAATTTGTGAGGGATCCGAATTGAATCGCGTGTACGCTTCCAAGTTCTAATTTCTTCTTCCCGCAGTGAACGCGACGCGGGCGAGAGAATCTAAGCTAAACCAGGTCTTTTCGCTTTCTAGTTGCACGCTTACATTTTAGAAGACATTTTAGAAACGAAAGAAATCAACACAAGAAACTTTTTTAAAATTATTTTTTATTTTATTTTTATTTATTTATTTATTTCTGTCACTTTAACTTTTTTTTTTTTTTTTTTTTTTTTTTTTTTTTTTTTTTTGGGTTGTTTCTGTGGGAAAACCCGTATCTTATATATATCACCACCAGCATGACTCCACTTGGCTGTTGAATCATCAAAGTTTGCTTTGAGGACGATTTGGTTTTGGTTTGGCTACGTGGGCTCCGGGTATACAACTGCTAGGGGGGGAAGTCAAAGATGTCACGAATAATTACACTCTGCCAGGAAAACCCAAGGAAAGATTGGCAGATCCATCAAAGTGATGGATTGAGCCTTGGAGATTTATTTAAGCTTTGGTAATTTGGGGTTTTCAACCAGACTGTAAAGAGTTGAATCCTATCAACTCTTTCACAATTGGCACCTGGCCTTAGTATTGGCCTCACTACAGCAGCGCCCATCTGGTCCAAGCTTTAGGACAAATACGCATCCACCTCTCAAGTGCGTCTGAATCGCCTTCTACGATGGTTTCTCTATTTATATATATATAGACCGTAGAAGAGGAGGTTTACTAGATTGCTCATTCCCAGTTGGGTCCCAAACAAATTGGGCTACCCCCATAAATTTTTTTTTTTTTTTTTTTTTTTTTTTTTTTTTTAATTATGCTCTTTGAATAACATCAAACCCTTGTTAAAGAAATGGATCGGTACTCAACTACAATTAGAGGCAATTGGATATTAAGAATTGGATCGAATTCTCCCAAGCTTGTTATGCCAATCATTTGATGTAGACAAAGGCAAAATGAGTGGGATTTAAAAGGACTTAATTCCTTGATGCAGCTAATACGAATTTGAGGACTTAATTCCTCTAAATTTAGTTTATTTCACGTAAACTTGGTTTATAATGAATTTGGGATCAAAAGCATGCATAAAGAAAACCTTCTTTGAATTCCTTAGGATAAACAAACAATAGGAGGTCCTAAAAACCAAAGTGAAGATGAACATGTCCCATGCGGCTCACAAGATTAGAGATTCCTGCTAAATTGGACGGCCTCTTACACGAGCGTCATTCGCCCTTGACGCCATTGCTCTCAACCTTGCTCTAGCAGAGCTCAGATGGTTTCTTGGCTGATTCAACTCGCTAGCCCACCTAAAATTTCTTCCTTCCTGTACAACTCTTGACTCGGACACTTCCTCGTTGGACACCTGGAAGACTTCCATGAACTCCTCTCTCTGCAAACGAAATGCCAGGGCAGCATCTTCCTCTTCACTGCCAAGTGTTCTTCTCCTTGGACGGCTCTCGGTGCCCAAACTCGTTGACCGGTGGTGACACCCATGTCCTCTTCTGCTAGTACTCCTGTTTGGGATCTCTTGTTTCGATTGACGACCACGGACTGCTGATGAGGCTGCTGCTGCTGCCTTTTTTGCCTCTACTTCTGCTGGAAACAGAAGTTGGATAGTGTTCCAGAGAACCGTATTCACTGTGCAGGACCTCCCATTGCTGCAAATCATGAATTTCCACTTTAAGATATCAGGACAGACTCATTCGTTTTTTGCCATGGAAAACTACATGTTACAGAAACTGGGCACAGATGAATGTAAGCAGATGCAGTTTACCCGATCAACTGCCGGCACTTTGGGCATTTCTTCCCGCACTTGTCTGCTGCTGATTTCAGGCATTTCTTACAGAAGCTGCCAGATATTTCGAGAGAGAAATCCGTCAAAATAAAGTATAGAACAAGAAGGAACACAAGGAAATTAAAAGAACATTCTATTGATATAATCACAGTAAAGAACAGTTTTCTCGTACCTGTGCCCACAAGGAGTGGAACTCGGTTCAAAGCAAATTTCCAAACATATCTGTAGAAAAGATGAAATAATAATTGATTTCTGCTCGGTAATAGATAAAAAAGGGTAACTGAAAGAAATTTTGAAATCGTGAAATAACCACTTACTGCACAAGAAAGTTCTTCTCGTAGACGATCTATGCAAGGTAAGGACGCAGTAGCAGACGAACATGCTTCCTCCTCGCTCGAATCCCGTTTTTCTTCCGCTGTCTCGTCGACCTTATTATCCTCCGCAGGTTGTTTTTCTGCAAGCAACAACAGCATCAAACCCCCAATTCAAATTTACAATCTTTCTGTACTAGGGAGCAATAAACAAAAATCGCCAATAGGAAACATCGGAAAACGATGGCAAACCAAAAATCAAATTTATCCATGTGAACCCAAACAACAAAAAATAAGTGAAAATTCAATGAATGAATCACGAAACACAGAAACCAGAAAAATTGGAGATGTTAGGTCGTTTACCATTTCCTTTACAGTCATCGATGTTAATCTCGGGGAAAGGAGCATCACTCTGCCGGCATGCTCTCCGCTTCCTGAAAGCATGTAAATCTTAGGCAGAGACCAAGACAGAAAATCGTATTGTTGTTAACTTGTGAGGAAGAATGCCGAAATGGAGGGGCAGAGCATGATAAAATTACCCTCTTGAACTGGTAGGAGACGTTTCGCTAATCAGAATCCGAGGTCGCCTCTTGCTTCCCGACTCTCGCTCGGGCGTGTCTTCGACGATAAAGGTCGCAAGAAGGAGCGTTTCCTCGTCCCAACCTGCCATGGCGGCGGCAGATCGGAACCTTGGGCTGAGAAGAGACTCCCTGTTCTGGGCATTTTGGTTCGGAACGGAGGTTTTCGGCTGGAGCTTCGCGTTCCGAGGCGTCTGGATTGATTCCATCGACGCTTTCGGTGTTCCAGGGTTAGGGAAAGAAACGGCCTTCTTTGTCGGAGCAGAGATTTATAAGTTTTAACAGTTCCCGAGTTTTGATCGATATGACAGGGAAGCTCCAACGGTCGACTCGTTTAAACTTCAAATTCCGTTTCCAACGGCTACGAACGAACGGGGAAAAGAATACCCCAATCCAACCCTAAGGCCCAAACGGGTTCCATGATCATACAAGAAGGATGTTAAGGTATATAAGTTTGTATATTAGGGGCAGTATTGTCTCTTTACTTATATATGTCAGTGTATATAAACTCAGTCATTGTTAATGCAAATGTATTTATTCTTTGATTAGTTTAACATGGTATTAGAATTTTTTTAACAGCATTTTTTGGAAAATATGTGTGACTCAGTAAATATATTGTTCAGACTCGGCCAAACTCGCCACATATCATAGTGACTCGATCAATTAAAATTGCCCAGACTCAGTTGGACTTGGACCCAAACCAGGTGAGATGAACGAGTCAACTCAAAGTGACTCGGTTGTAGACATGGAAATTTGATCGAACAAAGATCCGACGATCCAAAATTGATCTTATGATCTACGATCTCAATCAACTCAATTTCTTGTTAATTGAGGTCAAAATAAAAAAATTGATCATCACAAATCCAGGAGGTGACTAGAGATTGACCAACTGTCAAAGACAGATCGTCTTTCGAAGGCTTTAATTTTTGCCTGATCTACGATCATAAATCTACGGTCACGATCGTTCCATTTTCATGGTCAATCCAGTCAAAATTCCTAAAATTGACCCTGCAAATTAAGGATGGACCCAAAATGGTTCAACGTTCAAAGTCAAATATTTGATGAAGGGTTCAATTTTTATTTAATCGCCAAAACCAAATCAACAATCACAGTCGGCTCAAATCAAATCAAATTCAATTTCAAGGCAATTGGGACCAATCAGGCCCTATCTATGCTTGACCCAACCCAATTAAAGCCCAATTAAGGTTAATATATCAGCGCACACGTCACTGCTGACTAGGAAACTCCTGGGCAATTAACCAACCAATAGGAGACCGCCAAGCATGACGGATGACTCAATCAAAGAGTACTCAACCATCCAACATGTGGTGCCACGTAGCGACCCCCCTCATTCACCGAAATTCAAAATTACAAGGGTCAAATCATCCGCTTCACCTATAAATACAAGCTCATTTTAAGCTCAAGGGAAAATCGAAGGTAGCAGAACTAGAAGAAGATCAAGTACTCTTGCAATTGCTTGCCGAAGAACGAGTCGATGCCGCCAAAGAATGAGCAAAAGTTTCCTCGACCACTGTCCAGAACACTGCTCGCTGAATGTTGTAGCAACAAGCAGTGATTCTGCCGCTACGCCAATGCTTCCCGGAACACCACCGGATCATACTGGGCACAAATTCCACGTCAAGTTCAAGGTGAAAGAAGTTCATGATGAGTTTGTGACACATCAAACGAATCGTTATCATACAAATTGACACGGGGAGATCGAATCGAAGGAATAACTTACACATATAACTTGTGAATTTCTTTTATTCACTTGTGAATTTTGTTTAGTCGGTTTCGGCAACAGGTAAACAAGAAACTGATAGAATTGCCGGCCTTTGTGAGTAGTAATGAGTGATGAATGATCACAACGGCGGCGATTCTAAGATCCTAAGAGAGCGGCCGGAGGGAGCCGCGCACAGGGCTGCTCTAATGAAAGACGGGAAGACGTTTTTTCTTTTAGTTAGGGGAAAGCGATTCTGATTACAGTTCGAAAGGTCGGGAGTTGGGTAAGACTTCTTTCCGATACTACGCTTACAGGAGGAGGGGAAGACGTCTGGTTGCAGAGTTAAAAAAAAAAAAAAAAGAAAAAAGAAACAGGACTTTGAATTGATACAGGCGGCCGTATTTGATTTTGATAGGGACCCTCTGAAATAAACGGCAATTAATGGCAGGAGCAGTGGCCCATCTGGGGCCATGAATTCTTATTTTCTGACATTCATCTTAGACTTCACTTCATAAACCTGTTAAAAGGAAATCATGTGGATAAGAGAGAGACAGGCGGGCATGGCCGTTTTATCCCTTCCTTGCAGCCTTCAAACTTGTCACTTGACTAGTGCGGTACTTCAAAACCCTTGTACCTCTTTTCCTGCAATTTGCTGCAAAAAATGGAGGTGGGTATGTCGCTGAATGCCCTGGTTCGTCTTCCACTGACGAATTCGACGGCTCCCCAAGATGCCTTCTTCAAATTCTCGACTGTTTCTCGTCGGCCACAGCGCCGGAGACTGGGTTTGGTGGTTGAAGCAAAGGGCAAGAAGGGCATGGCGGCTCGGCAGTTCCAGCGGGCTCCGCCTCCTCCTCTGCCCAAAATCGAAGATGACGGGAATCCCAAATTCGTCATATTCATCCGAACATCCAATGTTAGTTCCCAACTTTCTTTACCCAGGATTGTTTGTGATTTTGTCTTTAGCATAAATTTGCGTTCCTGCTCGATTTCATTTTATAAAGCGAGAGGTTCGCCCAGTTTACTTTTACCCTTGTAAACATACTCACAACCAGTTTCTTTGCGGCTCATAGATGTTGGATGGGTGAATTTTTGTTTCCATCTGTGTACTGCTATTGAAAAATATGGATTTTGGATTCCGTTTATCATATATTATCCTGGTGGTTGTGTAGGTTTATCTGTGGTATCCTCTTAGTATTATAACGGGGGGTACAACGGCAAAGATTATGGTTGCGGCCAAAGATAATTTCCTCGGAAAATATATCTACAAAGACACTATCGCAAGAAATCTGGCAGCTGTTATTTACAGAGTAAGCCCTTAGCTCTTATCCTACTTCTTTGCTCTCTGATTTCCCTTCATTGCAGGGCTATCCTTTTCTACTGCGGAGACTTGTTTGAATCACTTTCGTCATGTGAAAACTGAGAGAGAAAAAAAAAAAAAAAAAAAAAAAAAAAGGGGAAGCAGTTGCAATTATCTTATAGTTCTTTTGTTCATCTTTATACGTTCTGAAGTCTGAACTGTGTTATAGAGGGGATCAAACAAATAATTGACAACTAGCATTTTATTTGATACTTATATTGTTATATATCATATGTATATTTGTTTAACAGTCTAGTTGCATTATCTTTTTCTGTTGACTGATCGAGCAAATGTTCCAGTGTTGATAAATATCCTCTGATTCTTATGCTATCACTGACTTGGATCAGGCGGTCTAATTTAAACAGGATGAGAAGGAAATACAGAAGACAGCATTTAAGCAATTCAGAGTACTGCGTTCAGCAACTTCGTTTAGATATGGCTACAAACTTGTTGTAATATTCCCTCTCTCCTCTGTCCACATCTTCTCATCATTGAAAGAAGTAATTAAGTGGCATATCTCTCTTTACCTTCGCTATTACTGAAATTCATTTCATCATATTCAGGAAAATAACAACCTCAGAGCGGCACTTTCTACTTCAGATGTCATTGAGGTATTATACTATTGATTTCATTTGGTAAACTGACTGAACCATGTATTCCTCTGTGCTTTAGTTACCCCAAAACCATGTTGGGCGAACTACACGTTCATTTGGTAAAGGGATTGAACCAAGCTACTGCTTTCTACATAGAGTAAGAAGGGAGTATGGTTTGGGTTCTGACCAGTAGTTCTGATTCAACCCAGGAGACTGATTTTGGTCAAATATTCCTGGAGTTGTAAAGAAAGAAGAGATGGAGTTTGTTAAGATGGATTGTTTTAGTTAGAGATTGAAAACTCTTCTGACGACTCATTCTTACTTTGCTCTTTTCGATTTTGAGTCGTGATTAGTCCTGAAGCCATGACTCAGCTGGTGAGAACAGCTTAATGCTAACTTTGGAGTTGAAATTGTTTCTTCCTAGTTTGAGAGTCATGCTCTGCATAATTCTCTTGTGTATACATAGTCAGTCCCTTTATTAATTCTTCTGCACCCTTGACATAACCATGCACCTCTACGGCTTGTGAATTTTTTTGAAATTGGGAATTTTCAACTTTCAGCTTCCAACTGAAGAAGAGCTGAAGACAGTGGTTGATAAAGTGAAAGACTTCTTTGGTGATGCAGCGGGTAATGCGAAAGAATCATTTGGAAAGCTTACTTCCCTGTCTTCTCTTTCAACTGAGGATTCAGAATCTAAGTCAGAGTGAGTATTAAATCGAAAGTCAAGGTGTTTGTTATAGACCAGATTGTTGGTACTGTAATTTGTGAACAAAAGCAGTTTTAATTTGCCTCAGTAACAATGAAATAGATTAATTTGATCTCCTGGTGATAGGGTCAAGAGCTGAACTAAGATGCCTTGCCGGTGCTTCTTCTGGGCTAGCTTTTCACCCTTGGCATGTTTCCATGGAGAAAGATGCACATAAGGCAGGAACTTCAGATTGTACTTGTTTCATTTCAAGGAGGATAAATAGCTGTATCTTTTGTTTATAGCAGCTTTAAAAGGTGGAGATTTTGTTTCTAAATTATATTCTTTTAAAAGCCGAATCTGGAATCTGATGAATGTAGATTTACAAGTGGCTCCAATATTGATAACGCTGTTTCAGTCTCATGCCGGGAGGTAAGACTTAAAAATCCTCAATCAAGGTGCGAGAAGGCACCTGTTCTTGGTCAGTGTTCCAATGGTATATTATCTTAAAGGAATTGATAAAAGAAAAGCTTGGAGTTGGAGCTACTACTCAAATACATAGTTATATCGAAACGTTATAAATCTCTGTAACAGATACTACAGCTTCACTTTCAAGACTTCCAGTGAAGATGAAAGCTTATTCTGGGCAGAACAAACAAACGGGTGTAAACAAAAGAAGTATACAGACAACAGTGAGGTATCGGTTGCTACTGCCCGCAGACTTGATCCAACATGAACTCGTGCCCACTCTTCTTCCTCGGAACAAGAACGAGGGGGACCTTCTTCCTTGTGGCCAGGCCAAAAATCTCGCTCATGTCTACCTCCTCCGCCGCGACCCCCTCCGGCAGCTCCCAGTCGAAGTGATACAGGAGGCTGGCGAGGGCGATCTCCACGGTGGCGAGGCCGAAATTGTAGCCGGGGCACCCCCTTCTGCCCCCGCCGAAGGGCAACAGCTCGAAATCGACCTGACCCTTGACGTCGACGGCGGAGCCAAGGAACCTCTCCGGGCGATACGACAGGGGGTCCTCCCACACCGTACCGTCCCGGCCCATGGCGTACGTGTTGATGAAGACCCGGCTCCCGAGGGGGACCCGCCGGCCGTCGATCGTGCACTCCTCGATGGATTCGCGCGGGACGAGGAGGGGCACGGGCGGGTGGAGGCGGAAGGTCTCCTTGATGACGGCCTTCATGTAAGGGAGGTTCTGGAGGTCGTCTTCCCCGACGCCGGCGCCGGGGTTGGCTCCGGCCACCACCCTCCTCACCTCCTCTTGGGCTTTGCTCATCACGCCGGGGTGCCTCGCCAGCTCCGTCATCGTCCACTCCAGCGTCGCCGACGTCGTGTCCGTTCCGGCGACGAACATGTCCTGTGTGCGCGTGTGTGAATGAATAGTAATGAAATATATTGCCAAAGGGGGGGAAGAAAGGGAAAAGGAAATTAAAGTCTGACCAAAACGAGGGCTTTGAGGTTGTCGTCGGTGATGGGGACTTCCAGGTCGGGGCTCCTCTTGACCCTGAGCAGGACGTCGACGAAGTCCTCCTTCTCGGAGCCGGAGGAGCCGGGCATTCCCTTGGCTTGATGCTCGGCGATGATGTCGTCGCAGACGGCCCTGAGGTCGGCGAGGTTGTTCTCCAGCCTCCGCTTGAGACCGGTGAGGGAGTTCACCCACTCAAACCCAGGGAAGAAGTCGCCGACGCTGAACCCGGCGAAGAGCGCCTGCGACTCGGCCAGCACCTCCGCCAGGCGGCGCCGGTGCTCGCCCCCGCCCGCCGCCTCCGCGAACCTCTTCCCGAACGCCACCCTGCACAGGACGTCGTTCGCCAGTGTCAGGAACCGCTCGCTCACGTCGACCCCCCCGCCTGCGGCGGCGGCGGCGGTGGCGGTGAGGGAGGCGAGCATGCGGGCAACCTCGTCTCGGCGGATGCGGCGGAAGGATGATACGCGGCGGGGGTGGAGGAGCTCGGTGACGCAGATCTTGCGTGCCTGGCGCCAGTAGGGGCCGTAGGGGGAGAAGGTGACGTCGGAGCAGTTGAAGGAGAGGTAGTGCGCTCCCGTCAGGTGGGGACGGCTGCAGAGGGCGTGGTCGTGTGTTTTGAGGACCTCCCGCGCCAGGCGCGGGGAGGACACCACGAGGGCGGGGACCCGGCCGAGGCGGAGGAAGAGCAACGGACCGTGCTTTTGGGCGAGCTCCGCCAGGGCCACATGGGGCATGTCCGTCATCAGGTGCAGGTGGCCGATGAGGGGGAGCCCCGGGGGAACCCCCACCTGCCTCCGTCGGAAGAAAAGGAGGTAAACGACGACCGTCAAAATGAGGGGAAGCAGGAAAATTTGCAGGGAAACGATCTCCATTAATTGTTGGGATTGCAGAGAGCTGGACCCCTTCCCTTCCCAGTTGCGAGAGAGTGCTGAAGAAATGATGGAGAGAGAGAGAGCTGAGAAGTATTAATTTGTGAGGGATCCGAATTGAATCGCGTGTACGCTTCCAAGTTCTAATTTCTTCTTCCCGCAGTGAACGCGACGCGGGCGAGAGAATCTAAGCTAAACCAGGTCTTTTCCTTTGTTTACTACGGGTTTTTCTGCCATCAAAAGTCAAGGAGGAAGAAGAAAAAGGCTCTTGTCGCTTTCTTGCACGCTTACATTTTAGAAACGAAAAAGCAACACAAGAAACTTTTTTTTGAAATTTTTATTTTATTTATTTATTTTAGATTTTAGTCACTTTTAACTTTTTATTTTATTTATTTATTTATTTTTTTTTTGGGAAAACCCATGTCTTACATATCACTAGTGGAAGAGATGTGCAAAGGATCAAAGGAGTTTGTAGAGTCATTCAAAAAGCGAAAAGTAAGGCTGAATACAATCCATTAGCAATGCAAAAATGAAAATACTGAGTGAAGCCAAATCTGTAGATCAGCAGGACTTTGAGAAACACATTGAGTAGTTCTTTTCCTCAAAACAGCTGCAACCGAATTCGCTTCTCTATATTGATTGATCAGGATTGAATTTTGGAGTTTATAAAGTAATTAATGGATAACGCAGATGATTTTGAATAATTATTCCACCACCAGTTGAACCATCAAAGTTTGCTTTGAGGACGATTTAGTTTTGGTTTGGCTAAGAGAGAGAGAGAGAGGATCTTACGAATAATTTGGTAGATGGGTGTTGATTGATTTTGAAACCGACGATTGATTCTTTTCCAGCCAAATTTCCCATACCGTAGCATTGGTCAAAGTAAGGTGGTAAGGTGGGAGGGGTAATGACGACAAATAGGTGAATAAAAGGCACCCATAAGTAACGAACTAACATTTAAATAAGTTGAAATGCATTCAATTAAAAGAAGAAACAAATGAGCCAACAAAGATGCAACAGAAGATGAGGGGGGGAGTTTCTTCAAATGCAAGACCTAAAGAAACTTAATTCCATCTGGACCGACCTGGGGACTTGAAAGAGTCCACGATGTAGAGGACCGTTTTGATTTTCTTAAGGAAAATTGGTTTAATGAGAGAGAAACCCCGTCCTCATAGATCGAAAAACCAGTCCTCATAACTATGTAGGTCTGGGGTATGACTACTTGTCCCCACAGTGATTCTTGTGGGGACAGGCTGCCCGTCCCCATAGCTAGCATGTGAGGATTGGGTAACTCGTCCCCACAGTGGTGCCTATGGTGCCTGTGTCACCCATCCCCACAGTGATGCCTGTGGAGACTGTGTCACCCATCCCCACAGCGATGCCTATAGGGACAGGTAGACCCGTTTTCATAGTTCAGCCAGTGGGGACGGGCCTAGGGGACGGGCAACTTACGAGGACAGGTAGGCCCGTCCCCACAATATAGCCAATGGGGACAGGTGGACCCGTCCCCACAGTATACCCTGGAGGGACAATTGGGCCTGTCTCCACAGTATAGCCTGTGGGGACTGGGCAAGCCTGTCCCCATAATAGGCCCCTATAGGGATTAGGCCACCCGTGTCCACAACCTATCTGTGGGGACTAGGCTACCCATCCCCACAGCTTGGCCTGTGGGGATTGGGCCCCCATTCCCACAACATGTCAACTGGGGACTAACCACTAGCTTCCATTTTTTTTTAATAATTTCTTCTAATTTATTAAAAAATACAAAAAAATAAATAAATCAATATTAACAAAAGAAAGCTTCATATATCAAATATTTAGTTATTAACAAAAATATATAAAAATACACAAAAAAATATACAAAAATACACAAAATCTTGTCTTTACTCCAGTATACAGCAGGCAAATACAGAGCTCCTATGTACAAAAAAATAAAAAATAATGTCTTTGCTCCAATTGGCTCATGTTTAATTTGTTTAAATATGCAAAAAGAGAATTACTTATCAATTATACATTGATGAAAGCATGTAACCAATACAAGTAAAAAATATTTAATGGCCACAATAAATACTTTAGTGTGTGTGTGTGCCTGTGTGAATCCTTTAGTGTGTATGCCTGTATGAATCCTTTGGTGTATGTGCCTGTGTGAATTCTTTAGTGTGTGTGCCTGTGTGAATCTTTTAGTGTGTGTGTGCGTGTGAATCTTTGTGTGTGTGTGTGTGTAAATCTTTGTGTGTATGTGTGTGTGTGCTGATGAAACTGAGAACCTTGTTTGGCTATGGGGATGAAACTAAGACCCAATGTCTTAATGTTGCACTTGAGCTAATCAAGACTACTAAGACCACAATGACCAGAAATACTATTAGTACGTATCGTAGACAGTGAGAGTTTTGCTATTCTAGTAATTAATCTACGTACACTTTCATGCCCACATGCCCATGCTCAGTCCAAATTTGCCAAATTAATCTATAACACACTTGCCCAAGAAATATTTTGTGGGCCAAAGAAACAAGTTCAATCCATTCCCCTAAAAGCAAGACACTATCTCAAACACTCACATTCATTGCACTTCACTCCACTGCATTCCCTTGTGTGTGTGTGTGTGTGTGTGTGTGTGTGTGTGTGTGTGTGTGTGTGTGTGTGTGTGTGTGTGTGTGTGTGTGTGTGTGTGTGTGTGTGTATGTGTGTGTTTAAAAAAAAACAACTTCTTTTTTAATCAGAGGAGGTTGACCCTCTATTCTCCCTCTATCTTGCAACAATATAGTCAACGACTAGCACAAAAGAAAGTTTTCATCATTCATCGAACATATACATCTATAGAAATACATGTAAAAGAATAAGTAATGAAGTAATGAAATGACAAATAGTGCAACATACTTTGAAACAACAATCTCCACCCGCTTCTCCATAGACACCTACTGACTAGTGGACGGGGAGTCTACAAACACAATATTTAAGTTATAACCCTATACGTAAATCCAACTTAATAATAACAATTATAATATGCAAATTTATTATTACTAATCTTGAGGAGAAGATGAATATTCAGGTAATGTAAATGGCGGCTTTATGAGCTCCATTAACCTACGTGCCCGTGCCTCTAGCCTCTCTTCCATCCTCGCCTCCATGGTATGATGCGACTCCCTAAGTGTTCGAATTTCTTCAGCCATGGCTCTATTTTCTGTTGCCATTGCTCTATTTTCTTCGGCCATGGTATTGACCTGTCCCTGAATAGCCGCATACCTCACGTCTTTGGTGGTTGAGTACCGATGTGCTCTTCGTAACCACTACCCATACCCCTCTCAAAGCCCCCATGATGGCGTCCAAATACCTGATCCAATATCGGAGGTACATCATGTGTGTCCTTGCTATTCTGGAGTTTGGCAAGTTCAAAGGTATCAACAACTTTAACCTACATTCATTTCCATCTTGATGCATTAGAGTTTATGATGATTGAAATGAAATAGTTGAATATGGATTAGAGTGAAACTTACACATTTTTCTTGTGTGTAAGTGTTGGGATAAGTCTCATCCTTCTACGATGAGCACTAAGTAGGATTGGAGGACAGTGAAATCCTCCCCCAACCTATTTTTTTGTGTCAAAGTAAAAATCCATTTTCTGAACACTTTAACACTCAAATTATCTACTAAATGTTAAAAGACACAAGAGAAAAAATAAAGAAAGCTAACTACCTCATCCTCATAGTGTCTCGTTATAGATTTTGATCCCAATGTGTGAGTTGCTTGGGAATGTGCATTGTTCGCTTTATTCCGAGCAGACAATTTGATGAACTCAGGTTTCTCCCAATAAGCCTTGAGACACTCCCACTCACTCTGCGTCAACCGCTGGTCATGACAAACCTTTCTCTCCTCCTCAGTCTTGTTTACATAGTGCTTTTCATGGAGCCTATTTCGTCTTTTTTTTCACCTTGGTGCACAAGCTCCTCTTGCATATAACCATAACCTCCACATCCATCACCAGAGTTCCCTCATCCTTGATCTGAAGACAAAATCAGCATGGAAGGAACGAAACACAAGTCTAACTAGAAGGAATATATAATGATGTTAAAGAGAAAAAAATATATAATTAGTGCATATTTCAAAAAGGAAAAAACCTTAATTTTCTGCAATATGTCATCGAATACACCTGGCTGCAATTCTTCCCATTGTTTGTCTAGTGGGAAATAACTCCAAGTCTGCGAAAAGACACCAAGACGGTGCCCCAATGCGCCTCCTTCCTCACCTAGTGGTTGACCATCCTTAACTTCGTACACCCACTTCTGTCCTGGCGGAGGTTTCAACGACAACCCCGTCGTGGGCCCTCTACGTCGTCGTACAGTCTCTATGGTGGGTGAGACACTAGTCGGGTCTTGTGTCTCATCTTCACTAACCACCATGGGTGAGACATCCTGGAGGTTCACTACCTCCAACCCTACATGGGAAACATATTGTTAATCAATATAAAAATCATGCATTGTGAAACAAAATTATCAATCCCGCTTACCTCTATCATCGCTTGAGTTTTCAGGTGGATGAGCTGGCTCAGTACGACGCAGTCGTTTGGGAGGCATTTGCTGCTTATATCAATATCCATAACACATGCCTCAATATTGTATATTAAAACCAGATGAAAGAGAGAAAATCTCAGGGAATTTACCAATCATGCATAAAAGATATAATTCACGACGCACCATGACATATAGACGCACTAATAACTATTTGTATGTTCTGCATGAACAAATATCTTTGAATGAACAAATATCTTTGAAACCGTACAACTTTGAATTAACCTTACGAGCCCTCTGTTGGATACTCAATGCCTCGCCGTCTTCAGTCCGATTCATGTCAACGTTTGAATTAATAGCCTATATGAAATGTACAATATGTTTTGATTCCAATAAAAGACCATATTAAACTCTAAGTTGCTTCAAAAGAATACAAGAGAGTTGGCAAACAAAGAAAAGAGCATAACAAAAAAAGTCTTAAAAAAGAGTGACTCATGCTGTGGGAAACAATAACGAATCATCTAATTGAACCAATTTAAAATCACTTAATGTCCAACAAACACATTTATAAGCCAACAAACACATTAATAACACATAAAGGTTTGCAAACTCACAGAGCTACACATTGTACCAAGTAATACTGTTCATAAAAAGTGTTGGAGGAAGTACTCAATTCTACCAATATTTCTCTGCTTCTCTTAGTTGCAGGTAGCAAGTAAAACAAAGAAATTGCATGTAAAGCTCCAATTCGACAGTGCTCACCAAGTTGTTGAATTATATGAATGTTTACAAAAGAATATTTTAAAACATGTAATGGCTGATAGAAATTTACACCATCTACAAATTTCACGAAAAGAGGCGCTGCTACAAAACACCATTCATTTTTGTCTATTTCTAATTCTAGCTAACTAAGAGTGTTTCAACTGAAGGGATCAGGCGCTGAGTTAACTAGAAGTGTACAAATTCTGTTATCTGTTTCACGAATACATGCTAATATTGGTGGGGATGGAAGTTCAATGCATCTTCCTAGATCAGCCAAAATTCATGAGCAAAGTGTTGCAGATATGCAGGAGGTGAGGTTCTTAAACATATGATAGTCATTTCATCAATTAACTACATTTTGTCACAAAACATGTGATGGGATCTTTGCGGTCAAAGCCTGCATGCATGAAAAATGACATCAATTAGTTCTATATTCTCTTTTCTGAAAACTGAACCTAAATGTCGTAATCTGTTTGTGGGTATAATTTCTTCCCTTTGGTTGTTGTAGTTCCTTGTGGGTATAACTTTCTCTTGATTTCTCTAATCGGCAGTTGCTTATAAAGGCTATTTTTTCTGTTCTCCTTCAGGTCTTACAGAAGCAAACTGAGGCAATAGTAAGACTCTGTTTTGAAAAGAGATATAAGAGATACTGAAATAATAATGTGGAAAGATACCGAAATGAAATATACGATTGGAGCTTGACAATTTCTGGAATACTGAAATAATGATTATAATTGATTAATTACTTACATATATATTTAAACAAATTTGTTTTCTTGTAAGATGAATGGTAATCAGTACCCATATTTATTTTTAAAAAAATTTAACAAATATTGAAATAATAAATTACCTAAATATATAATTATTACATAAAATAAACTACCTAAAATTATAAATTTAGTTTTATATTTTTATATAATCAAAAAAAAAATTGATATTAAATTTTCTCAAAATGTATATGTGAAAAAATGATTATTTATAGTATTTATTTAGATATTACTATAAAATAATAATTTAAAATATTTTGTACATATAAAAAATTATTACTTTTTTTTTAGTTTTAGTTAAACATATATAATATAAATATATATTTATGTTAAATTTATAAAAAAATTCAATATTTATGTTTTGGATAATTAATTTCTATAAAATATAATTTAAATTTATCAAACAAATTAATTGGGGATTGGTTATAGACTAGTGGGGACTGGACTATGGAGCCCGTCCCCACACTATTTCCTATGGGGACTGTGGAGCCCGTCCCCACACTATTTCCTATGGGGACAGTAGAACCCGTCCCCACAGAAAGCCTATGGGGATTTTTTGGCGCGTCCACATAGTGTGACCTCTGGGAACTGTCCAGCCTATCCCCAAAGACAAACTTGTGTGGACCGGGCAGCCCATCCCCACAGTATTACCTTTGGGGACTGTACGACCCGTCCCCACAGAGGTCCTATGGGGACTGCATGACCTGTCTCAATTGTGCGACTTGTAAGGACTGGGCAGCCCATCCCTATAGATAGGCTTGTGGGGACTGGGCTGCCCGTTCCCACAACATTTCCTATGGGGACTAGGCAACCCGTCCCCACAGAGTGCCTGTGGGGATTTGGCCACCCGTCCCGACAGTGTATGTCTATGGGGATTGGTAACCAGTCCCTACAAGTATGGTTGTGAGGACTGGTTTAAAAAGTCAGTCCCCATTGGTGAAGCCAATCTCAAGGAATATATATTATAAGTTATAATTTATAATTTATTAAATCTTATCTTGTGTAATTTTATTAATCAATATAGCCATATGAAAATATAATTCTATCTTTTTTTTAAGGTGCATGAGCTTAGATGTATGTCTGGGTGATCATTTTCTCTAAATAGAATTTAATGGGAGAGAGATATAGTGACAAAAAGAGAGAGATAGTGAAAACAAATATTATTAAAGAAGTTATTAATTACCATTATTGCTTATTTATTCATAAGTTTTGTTTCAAACTTAATGATGATGGTGGACAATTTCAGTCTTCAGTAGCAGACAATGCAACTACAGAAGGTATCTTGATTAATGCAGTAAGCTCCAATTATTTTCCATCGCAATATTTCCAGCAGCCTATGGAGCAGTTGGGCAGCACAGGGGCGTTGAAATTATAATTTTTATTAACCACATAGAAGTTCACACCTAAAAATCACTAGTACAAAACATAGCAATGGGGACGTGCTTCATGTCCCCATAGAGGGAATTGTGGGGGTCTGGGTAGCCCGCCCCCACAGACGGACCTGCGTGGACCGTGCCGCCCGTCCCCACAGACGGACCTGCTTGGACCGTGCCGCCCGTCCCCATACCGTTTCCTGTGGAGACTGAGCAGCCCGTCTCCATAAGTGCCTGTGGGGACTGGGCCACCCGCCCCCACAATATTTCTTATGGGGACTGGGAAGCCCATCCCCATAGAGGCCCTATAGGGACTGCATGACCCGTCCCCACAGCGCGACCAGTGGGGACTGGGCCGCCCGTCCCCATAGAGGGCCTGTGGGGACTCGACTGCCTGTCCCTACATTGTTTCTTGTGGAGACTGGGCAGCCGGTCTCCATAGATGGCATGTGGGGACTGGGTCACCCATCCCCACAGTGTATATCTATGAGGATTGGGCAACCCATCCCCACAGTGTATATCTATGAGGATTGGGCAACCCATCCCCACAGTGTATATCTATGAGGATTGGGCAACCCATCCCCACAGTGTATATCTATGAGGATTGGGCAACCCATCCCCACAGAGGGCCTGTGGGGATTGGGCCACCCGTCCCCATAGTGAATGTCTATGGGGACTGACAACTTGTCCCCGCAGGTATGTCTGTGGGGACTGGTTTAAATAGTCAGTCCCTGTTGGTAAAATCAGTCTCCAAAGACTATCTATGAGGACTGGTTTAGATAAACCAGTCCCCAAAAAATGGGTTTTTACTAGTGAAAGGCTACTAAAGGAGGTTGAGCATACAAATTCAGTAGCGAAGTGATAGATTGTCTCGTGACATAAATCCGTAATGTGTTATACACAAGAGTCATCATGAGCTTGAATATGTGTAATTTTATTTGAGTTATCCTAGGAGAGAATAAATCTAAGGGAGAATTACAACTCATGGATCATGCTATAACATTGGTGTATGGACCATTGCTACTAAAATATGAAACTATGGATTCTATGATGGAATAGGAGTGGACAAAAAACTAAGTAACATATTAATTAATGGTCAATATCATGCTAGTTGTTCGTCAATAACATACTAATTTGGTGGTCAATAACATACATGTAGGTACTTAACTGGAGTAGCAAAAAATGCATAACACACTAGTTGGCGATCAATAACATACTAATTGGTAGTTAATAACATACTAGTTGGTGGTCAATAACAAAATAGTTACGGTAAGGTGGGGTAACATATTATTACTTGGATATTCAAGACATAATTTTTTATTAAAGATTAACCTGTTAGTTTGTAACTTATATAACATGGTCAGACCTATAAGTAGGATAAGTATTTTCTTCACAACATTTTAGCAACATTCTTAAGTGCGCCTATTTTTTAGCATTAATCAATCCATAAGTGGTAATTCTCCCATTATCCAAGTTGATCAGCTTGAGTCATAAAACAAAGCTCGAGTTAGAAAATAATGGTGACATGTAATAAAAAAAAAAATGACATAAAATTTTTTTCATATTAAATTTAAAATTATTTACCAGATTTTAAAATAATTCCATAGTTTTGACATCTTTACCAATACATAAACGGTTTAATTGAGACAAACTGGAACTAGTTTATGACTTGGTTTGTTTTATGTTTTTTATTGGATTTTTTTCTAGGAAGACACCCCGGAGAGTTCAGTCTACAGATCATTTTATGCTTAGATTTCCCATTTGCATGGCGAAATTTTTCCTTTCTCCTGTCATGGTTTCACGTCCGCATGGCCGATAGGCCAAAACCCAAAATAAAGAAAGCGTTATCGTGGTCAATTCACCTTCTGCCTCCTTCGTCCCGCTCGTCCTCCCTTTTATTCGTATCTCTCTCCCTATATTCTGTCTCTGCAGAATATTTTTCTTGCTCTCCACTAAACCCAATAAAGAATGCGGCGCCGGAGCATCTTCCTGATAATAAAATCCGCGATCAACTCTCTCTCTTGCAAAGAGAGCCTGCTTCCATCGACAGGGCTGTCCAGCTTTTGAGGCGACGAAGGAATCCTCCACCCATTTCTTTAATCCGGGAGGGACGACGACATCTCTGCAAGTGCCAAGCTTGTCAACGAGGCCCAAACCCACGTCTTTGTAATGATAAATGAATCTCCCCCCCCTCCAATCTCCCCCGTTTTCATGCGAAATTTCCAAGGGGGACTGAATTCTTCGTTGGGGAGGTTCTCTGTTTTGGCAATGTACATGACCTTTGTACTTTTAACTGTGCGTGATACATGCAATCATGGATGCCTCATAAACAAGGGTTTTGTTTAATCTGGGGGTGAACTGGCAGAGCATCTTTGTTTGGGGTTTATAAGGTTTTTCTGGGTGGCAGTCCCTCTGTTCTCCGACACCCATTTGAGCTTTCCCTCTCTCTGATCTGTTTGTGCTTTTTCCTTCTTCTATTCTTTCCTTCCTTCGGGGTGTTTGTTGATTTGCTGATCATACTGTGTGTCATGGGAAGGCAGCCTTGCTGTGAGAAGATTGGATTGAAGAGAGGACCCTGGACTGTCGATGAAGACCAGAAGCTCATCAACTTCATTCTCAACAATGGGATTCATTGTTGGAGGCTGGTTCCTAAACTTGCAGGTATATAAATATTTCTCCATATATATACTTGCATTCTCCTTCACCTTACTTTCCCTTCTCTCTGCTTCTATTGCTGAAAGTAATGTTCTGGATGGATGATATATCTAATTTGAAGGTCTGCTGAGATGTGGGAAGAGTTGCAGATTAAGATGGACTAATTACTTGAGGCCGGACCTCAAGAGGGGGGCACTGACAGAAATGGAGGAGAATCAAATAATCCAGCTTCACGCGCGCCTTGGTAACAGGTCCTCGAAACAGTTTCATCACCATCCATTTCAAATTGGAATTAACTGTTGGATTAATTTCTTCATGCCTGTTCTGGTTCCTCAATTTTGAACAACTATTTTCTTACTCTTCATTCAGGTGGTCAAAGATAGCAGCTCATTTCCCTGGTCGAACAGACAATGAAATAAAAAACCACTGGAACACTAGAATCAAAAAGAAACTGAAGCAACTGGGAGTGGACCCTGTAACTCACAAACCGATTGAACAGCCTAATGAAGTTCAAAAAATGGAGCAACTCTGTCATTCCAATATTTCACCAGTGGTGGAGAAAATGAACCACCCAGAGGTCAAACCATCTTCTGAAACTCCATATTACAAAGAAGAAGAAGTTCAGGAAGAGAAACCTGCAGGTACATTTGCAGTGGGACTAGAGAGCATCCAGAGCACGAGCAGTTGTGCTCTTGTCAACAACAGCTATGACATTTTGTGGGATGGCCTGGTCGAAGAAATGAAGCTACAGCCCGATCACCCCAGCAGCTGTAGTTCTTCATTCTCCTTGGAAGACAACCCCCACCCTTACATGGTTCAGGACTCTTCCTCTGATCAAATGGTGAATTCTAAACCATACTGGGCAGAGACGACCGTGGATTACATCTCATCTTTCTATGGTCTCAACTCATTGGATGATGATTTCTACTTGGGAAATAACCATGATGGCTACCTCTAAGAGGTTTGGCTCATGATTCTAAGAATTCTGCGAATCCTGAAAACCCTCCTCCCTATTCTCCTGATGTAATCTTTTCTCCATGTCCAACCAGCGGGAACGACGAGTACAGTTAATGCAAAGTATATTATTTTCTTATGAATTCTTTGCCTTTTCGGAAGTCCAAATAAAAGCCCATTTTATCTCCTTACCATCCATCCCTGTAATCTTGTATGCTTTTCCTGCTGGTTATCGTTTCAAAATCTTGATTCATGGAACTGGTTGAGAATTCGTGGAGGCACGAATCATGAACAAGAAATACATATTAAACAGGGTCCAATCATGGAAAAAAGAATCATTTCAAGACTCATCAGTTTTCTAATGCTGCTAGTTCTGGAAGCAATTACTAATTATATAGGAAGCATCAAATTTTAAAGCAATCAACTTGAAATTTTGGAAGCATAAAGCTGATAAAAGAATCACATAAAGATCGCATTAAGATCACAAGCATGTGGCTGATGCAATTCAGCATACCTCATCATCTCAATAATGTAGTTAAGACTTCAGACCCGTTAAAATTAATTTAGTTCAAAACTTTTAAGAACCCTTGCTTTAGCCTTTCAGAGGGAACTGGAAATGCTGGTGAACCCATGACGGGGAACAGGTGGGTTTGGCATTAGAAATTGAAGAAGGGACAATGGCTCTAATTATATTCAATAGTCTTTTTTTTTTTTTTTTTTTTTTTTTTTTTATGTTGTCCTGGTTACAGTAACATCATATGAACCTCATTAACAATTAAAACTCCAACATTAAAATGGTTTAAAGTTCCAATACTCATCACTTATGGTAACTTGTTCTTACCCATTAAACCTAAGACTAAAGTTCTTATAGCATTTGATCGGGTTGCTATTATTGTTAACTAATAAAGGGTTTTAATCCTATCGCAAAATATGTTTATCTTATCAATTCTCTAGAAAGCCCTATCAATTCTTTGACATATTGGTGCCTAGACGAACCATTATAAATATTAGGTAAGCTGGATAATGTCACTTCATCATAATGAATGATATAAGACATGAAATTAGGCAAGAATTTTATATTTAAAAACAAAGTCTTAATCTATTCCACTTAGTAAGATGCAGCCTAATAATAAGTTCTGATTCCATAGTTGAATGTGAAAAACAAGTGTGCTTCCTAGAACCATCAAATAATATTTCTATAAAGTAAAAATCTAACCACTAATACACATGTGATTACCACACCTCATCCAACTAGCATTTCTAACATATTAAGATATTCATTATATTTTAATTAATATATAATAGTTGACTTCAAATCATGGTAGCCTGTATCGGCCAATACTGTGAGGTGTCGACTGATACACTAAAGCTAACTTTAAAAGCTTAAACCATTCAAATTATAAGGAATTTTAAAATGAAGAGTAAAATTGAGTTAATTTCACACATTTCACATATAATTTTACCTATTATACTATATGAAGGAGAATTGGTACCTGAATGTCAACACTTAAATATGTCTTTTATGTCAAGTGTTTTTCACATTTTTCTCTCAAATATTTTATAATCATCAAAATTTAATTTTTTATATACACTACCTTCACATTTACAATATAATTTACATGATTTGCTTGAAACTTTTATGAAAAATATTAAAATTTTGATTATCTGATATTTTATATTTAGCACATAAGTAAATAGATCTATTTCGTGATCCATTTTATTAATTCTTCTTTTAATGAAAATAACATCAATCTAAAGTAAATAAATTAAATTAAATTATAGAAATAATTTTGGATTTTTTTGAATTTTTTAGATTCGTATTGGCCTGTAACCTTATATTTAGCGCAGCTGATACGCAACATTTATAAGATGTTTGGGTGGCCGACATGTATCAAAAACATGATACACACAACCTTGCTTCATAACCAAGGATTTTATCTAATTATTTTCCAATGAATAGCTCCAGAATTACTAGTATATCTACTCATTTTATATTCAATATAAGCAATATTTGATCTTGTGCAATACATAACATACATCAAACTACCATTTACACTAGCATATTCAAGTTATGTCATTGCTCTACCATAATTCATACTCGATTTCCCAAGTAATAATATTTTTCAATAATATTTTTCATATTATGTGATTGATTAAAGTATAACATCCATCTTCCTTCCAACTTTAAGGCCTACGCTAATTTTCGCTTTGCCTAAATCTTTCATGCATGTTAAACATAGTAAAGATACTTCTTAGTTTCATGAACCTCCTTCGTATTGTTGCTTATGATCAGCATATCACCACCATACAAATATACAATCACAAAATCACATTATATTCATGCACAAACTATATGTAAATGCATGTATTAACACTATTTTGTTTAAAAACACAAGATAAGACGTCAAAGTATTCATGCATTTTTCTAGGTGGTTACTTTAAATCATAAAATTACTTTTACTAAAATTTTATCTTCGTCACCTAGAAGACACCATCTTATATTAATGCAATATAGAGTGATGTGCTACATTTGCTTTTGAAGAAGCCATCTTAATTAGAGAGTAATTTTGCCTTAAGATTTTTGAGAAATTTCTGGTTAGAACTTAGAAGGCTTCTTCTTGACTTGAATCAAAATCTGGGACTGTGTTCAGGAACATGAAGAACTTGTTTTGAGGTTAAATTCAATGTCATATACAAGTAAATAAGCATTGGTGGTTTAGCACTGAGAATATAATATAAAGTGTCTAGTGACATTATGATAGATATTGGAGACAGTGATATGAATCAGCCACTGAAAAGTCGTTGGAAGACGAAGGGTGGCCTAATACCGAATTAGAGGATTAACATCCTCAATTGAATGTATTGATTGAACTTTAGTACAATGTATATAGATTTACGTATCTTCAGCTTAAGGAAACTTGAAAATTATACCTTTAGCTAGAAACTAAGTCAATTTTTCCAATAGATAATATAACTTAAACATTATTGTAAAACAATAACTGTAATTGAATATCTATGCAACTGCAAGTTATATATATATCATTGGATTCGCGCGGTGCTGCTGCTGGGAGTGGTAGCCTCATTGCGATTTCCCTTGCATCGATGCGGCGGCTCCGTCCATCATTAACGCTCCCATGTCTTTGCTACAGAAAGCAATCAGGGGATTCCATGCATCTGTCTCAGCTCCTCGCCTCACCAAATTCGCGCTCCGTCCCCCACAGAAGGTGAGTACGTTCTCCCCGATTTTCCCTCAGTTTTGTGAATCCATTGATGAATCCTGAATTTCATCTAGCATGTTGCACTGCGATATTCTTGTGCAGGGCGTCGTGTTTGTTTTCTTTCTGGGCGTGGAGTCCTTCATTTTGCTTCCTTTGTTGAAAAGCATTTTATGTCTTTGTGATATTAGAACTGCTAATCGAGCAAAAACCCAGAAGCTGAAAATTGGGGAAGAAGTTCAGCAAAGCACCGTTGAGAGGCTGCTATTGGGATACTCTGAAAAAAAAAAACAGCTAAGATGATAAAAACCCAGAAGATGGAAACTGGGGAAGAAGTTGGGCATAGCCAAGTTGAGAGGCTGTCAGTTTACTTTTGAAATTCGTGAAATAGGAAGGCAGTAGTTTGATATGAACAAAACAGTATAACTCAGCTAGGGACGAAAACAGAGATTCCTTTTGCGTGAATATGAGCTCTTATATAAGTAGCCTACGTTGGTCTCTTGAGATAAGTTTATACATAGTTATCTGTCTATTGCACAAAAATCGTTTAGTACAAAATTAGACTATCCTAAATAAGGTTTTGGAATGGCATCATTGATAGGTTTCCAAATAATTTATATAACCTAAATGGCTAATTGCTGAAGCACATTTTAACTAATCAGAGATCTCATTTCCAGTTTCCTTGCAATGTGTTGCAGGTGGAGGTAGAGTATGCTGATGGAAGTGTATATGTTTTATCTGCTGAGTTTCTTAGGGTACATAGCCCTGCCGCTGACAGCAAAGTTAGGTCAGTTGGTGGTGAGAAGGTAGTAATTGTACCGATGTGGTTATGCAGTGTACTATTTTTTCTTCTTTGCATGTCTATGTCATTCTTCCTAGTGGTGCAAAGTTTGGTAAAGTTCCTTTTTTTCTTTAAGTCTTCTCCATCAACAGCAGATGTCTTTGTTCCAAATTATGATTCTAATTCTCCACCATACCAGGTAATATTTGGAAGACGATATGTGGGTATCATGTCTGCAGAACCTGTGGGAAATTATGGAGTAAGGTATCACAGCCAACTAGCAAATGGTTTTGTTCGACTCCATTACAGTAACTCAGTCATCTTCCTTCCTTTGACTCACCAGCTAATATTTCATTTTCAATCTTCAATTCTTTTCTGAATGGTCTACTTCCCAGGTCATGACTTGTAAATCTTATTTTTCTGTTTACAGAATACTTTTTGATGACTTGCATAAGACCGGAATATACACGTGGGATTACTTCTTTTTTCTCGGAAGCAACAAATTCGGTCTAATGAGAAAGTATATCAAAACTTTGAGGAAACATGGTCTCAGCCGGGATCCTCTGAGAAAAGAAACTGTCAGAAATTGATGTTTTGCACCCAAGACTCCATTTTATATTTTGTAGCTTGAGGTGAAAGGAAGTGGTCTTTGTCTTCACATTGAATCTCTAGGGTGACATAACTCATCTGAATTTTTCATTTTAAAAGCAAATCAAGCATTGGCAGTCATAAGGCATTGAAATGAGATTGAGAACTGTTTTTGAGGTTCTCAAGTGTGAATTACTTTGTAATGAGAAAGAAGCTTTCAAATTGTTGTTCAATTCCATATGCTTATTTCTAATGCCTCAAGTGATTTCTTAGCTAGTGCTTGTATCTTGGTAATTTGTGAAGTTAATCTCTGTCTTGTTTAAAACTGTTTCAGTTGTGTTTTCTTTTCTTCATTCTGTTTATTTCAAGTAAGAACTTGAAAAGAAGGAAATTTTCCACGGAGTAAGAACCCTGGTTCAAATTAGCTTTAAGTGTTCAATTCTTATGAATTGATTTATTCTTATTATCTTATGGCTTCATGTTTATGTTCTTTTCAAGTACACAACACCTAGGCTAAAAAACCTCAACTTTATTCTCTGGAATAATTAATCAACTTCCAGTAAAACTATTATCTTCTCTTTCTTGTTAAAATCTACAAAAATTTAATCAGTTAAGGTTCCTAAGGGCGCATTTGGCTAAGCTCTTGGTCGCCAACAGTTTCTCTTTGGAGGAAAGTGCTGTTCTTTTGATGATTGTTTGGATTTGGATAAATCTCTCTTTGAAAAGAGCAGGTTTTACTTCTTTCATAGAACTTGGCAGCGAAACTTTTTTGAAAAAAAGACTCTTTCAAATAGCACAGCCAAATGCTGCCTAGACTGTACTGTTATCTAAAGTATTTGAAGGATGAAAAGATGGTTGATTCAGAAGAAAATTTTTATTCATTGGAAGAATTGCTAAATCGTTTGAATTTGATTTTATTTAGGAGATAGCTGGTAATGGAAGAATCCACAGGCTGCAATCATCCCTTAGTTTTACACACAAAAATACTCATGGTACAAATCCCTCCTCTGGAAGATGAGTAGCAATTTTTTATTTTATTTTTTCAAAAAAAGGAATTGAAAAAAGAATTTGCTGAACGCAAGAAAATTTGCTTCTGTAAGAAACGATTCAATTCTGATTTGTATTGTTTTTATTTTATGAAAACGTGACTGATTGATAGTTAAAAAACCAGACCTAGATTAGAGTTCATTTCTGATTTAAATAATTAAATATAAAAATTAAAAAAAATTAAAAAAAGTAAAATATTAAATCTTCGTATTCAATTCTTAATGGGTCTGTTTCGTAACCTGCAGGCCTGCACCCACCCAGACTCGTCGCTTTCGCCTTTTCTTCAGTCGTTATTTATTATCATTAACTCCAAAACAGCTTCAAAACGCCTCCTGAAAACTTGTTGGCAGGCACGGCCCTTGTTCTCATTACTCGCTTTGGAAAGCGTCATTAATGCTCCATTACTTCTTCAAAGGTTCTTCAAGTTCACCATTTGATTGGTTTTGCAGGGGATTCGACGAGTGAAAATGGGTGTTGAAGGAGCTTGATGGAGAGGGTGATTGGGGAAGCAATGGAGATAAAAATTTTCGAAATTTTTTTAGTAGATAGGGTTAACATATATGCATTAAGATGAATTTCTTGGAGATTATTTGGTTATATATATTAAAAAGAAAATTATAAAAAAGATAAACACAAATTCAATTATAGACGATTTGAGTATTACGAAAGAACGTCGGACATTGTTCAAGTCGCCCCGGATTTGCTCCGCAACGGGGTGGTTGCGGAGCAAACCGCAGAGCCTATGGGAGGCCGTCCACGCACGTAACGGGCGTGCGGACGGTCTCCCTAATTTTTCAACCCCGGGTCGGCTACATTTTATCCCGACCGGACCGACCCTAAATAAAACACCGACCATACCCATTCCCCTTCCCCGATCTTTTCATTTTCATTCCCCCTCCCCCGACGACGTTTCAGCTTTCATTCCCCGGTCCCCGCTCTCTCTCTCGGCGACCCTCTCTCTCTCACTTTTCATTCCCCGTCCCTTTCCTCGCTCACTTTTCATTCCCCCATTTCGTCAAAAATCAAAGGACGGTTGAAGTAGGGCATATTCGGATCTCTGACGAGAGAGGGAGATTCGGGGAGTTCTTTTCTTTCTCAGGAAATCAAACATATTGAGATCCAACGGTTCGTTGGGTGACTTCTTTTTTATGTTTTCCGGTTGCATTTTATGTGTTCTTCTTGTTGGTTTGAAGAGGGTTTAGGGGGTTGCTTTTATGTAAAGTTTGTTATTTTGTGTTTTTGAGTTTGAGTTGTGTTGATCTTTGGGATTGGCGGTGGCTTGGGAGGAACGAGGACAGCTTTGGGGACGTTCATCGCAACCTAGAGCTTGAAATTGCGTTCTTTGTTATCGGTAAGTTGTATTTTGGTTTTTCTGTCTTTACTTGGTAACTCGGCATTTTGTGTTTAAAACTCCTCGTGATAAATATGGAGTTTTAGAGTTTGTTGGTTTATTTTGTTTTAAATCGTTTGGAAAGAAGAATTCTCTAAGTGGCAAGTCACTAGTCGGTGTTGATCCCTCTCCCTAAGCCTCATTTTCCTTGTAGTTGCAAGGCTAAGTCATGCGGTTGAAATTGAAGAACGTAACCTTGGAGAGCTCTGCATGGGCCAATTCTATAGTGGGTAAGATGGGTCTTTGAGCACCCGAGGCCCCACCTGCAGAGGGGCAGCCCTAGCAAGAGAGGATGCCCTAGCACCGTGAGGGCGCCCTAGCGGCAGAGAGGGGCCCTAGCACCAATGGAGGCCCGACCACGGTGGAGGCTCCGGCCCTTGATCGAGGCCCGATGAGTGAGCAACCGTCTCCCGTCACTACAAGAGGAAGGTGAACCCTAGTCGGGGCCATGAATGCTCCTTATGTTAACGCACACCCGCAAGGGAACAAAGAAGACAAATTGCTAAACATTCATAATGTGTAACTTAGTTTTTGGATGGATAGGTCCGTTGTATTTATTTTTTTTTAACTATTAACTTCGTGCGACACTTGTATTTTGTTCGAAGAGACAATTGTGTTTGTTGTTTACTGAAATTTAATCAAATAGTATTTTAGTTTAAAGGTGTAATTGGTATGTAGAGCGAATACATGGTATTTTCTTTTTGCCCCCGGTATGTACAAATTAGCACATTGTCACACAAGTCATCCTTTTGACACCGACGGCTTGTTAACTTCGTAAGATGATGGTATTTTCAGCTCTCGGAGGTGTTAATGATTTCATCGTAATTTGTGTTTAGAAGTATTACATGGTGATTTCAGGAGAAATATCGGTATTTCTAAATGCTTGTTAGTATTCTAATGTCTACACTTGCTTACGATTTCTCCTTGCGGATATATGGGGTGAAGTGTATAGTGGGTAAGATGGGCGGCTACTTTGGAAGACATTCAACTAAAGATGGTTGTCATGCAAACGAGGTTGGGACGGGACCCACAGAGGAGGCCCCAACAAAGAAGAGATGAGGCCCCAACCGCAGAGAGGACGCCCTAGCACCATTGTCCATCTAAAGTCTAAATTCATGTTGGGATGTGAAGTTTCATTTTTATGTTAACATTGCGATATCCGATCAAATTTTTGTTCTTAGCACTAATGTTTATGGGCAGAAGTGAAAATACCAAGTATGACATGAAAATACCCGACCGTCTCATACAATACTAACAAGCATTTAGAAATACCGATGTTTCTCTGAAAACACCATGTAGTACTTCTAAACACCAATAGCATTGAAAATACCAACACCTCTAGAGAGCTGAAAATACCATGTTAAACGAAGTTGGGAAGAAGACGATTCGGTGTCTAAGGGCTAAGTGAGTGACTAATAGGCGGATGTGAATATACCAAGTATGACCTGAAAATACCTGACTGTCTCATACAATACTAACAAGCATTTAGAAATATCAATGTTTCTCTGAAAACACCATGTAGTACTTCTAAACACCAATAACGTGAAAATACCAACACCTCTAGAGAGCTGAAAATACCATGTTAAACGAGTTGGGAAGAAGACGGTCGGTGTCTAAGGACGAAGTGAGTGACTAATAGGCGCAAGAGAAAATACCAAGTATGACCTGAAAATACCGATTTGTCTTATACAATACTAACAAGAAATTAGAAATACCGATATTTCTCTCGAAAATACCATACAAGACTTCTAAACACCAATAACATTGAAAATACCAACACCTCCGAGAGAGCTGAAAATACCATGTTTAACGAGTTGGGAAGAAGACGATTCGATCGGTGTCTAAGGACTAAGTGAGTGACTAATAGGGCGAAAAGAGAAAATACCAAGTATGACCTAAAAATACCTGACCTGTCTCATACAATACTAACAAGCAATTAGAAATACCGATATTTCTCCGAAAATACCATGTAGTACTTCTAAACACCAATAACATTGAAAAAACCACCAACACCTCAGAGAGCTGAAAATACCATGTTTAACGAGTTGGGAAGAAGACGATTCGGTGTCTAAGGACAAAGTGAGTGACTAATAGGCGGAAGAGAAAATACCAAGTATGACCTGAAAATACCCGACCGTCTCATACAATACTAACAAGTATTTAGAAATACCGATATTTCTTTGAAAACACCATATAGTACTTCTAAACACCAATAACATTGAAAATACCATCACCTCCAGGAGAGCTGAAAATACCATCTTTTATTTGAGTGTTGAGTGAAAATGACGACCGCCGTAGAAAAAAAAGCATTGCCGAAAGTGAAAATACCATCTCTTACTTCTAAGCTTGCTAGAAAATACCAGTATAACCTGAAAATACCGAACTGGTTCATAGAATACTAACAAGCATTTAGAAATACCAATGTTTCTCTGAAAACACCATGTAATACTTCTAAACACCAATTACATTGAAATCATTAACACCTCCAGAGAGCTGAAAATACCATCTTACGAAGTTAACAAGCCATCGGTGTCAAAAGGACCACTTGTGTGACAATGTGCTAATTTGTACATACCGGGGGCAAAAAAGAAAATACCATGTATTCGCTCTACATACCAATCACACCTTTAAACTAAAATACTATTTGATTAAATTTCAGTAAACAACAAACACAATTGTCTCATCGACAAAATACAAGTGCTAGGCACGTAGTTAACGATTAAAAAATAATAAATACAATGAGACCTATCCATCCAAAAACTAAGTTACACATTATGAATGTTTAGCAATTTGTCTTCTTTGTTCTCTCTTGGGTAATGCGTCGAGGAACATAAGGAGCAGTCATGGCCCTGACTAGGCTTCACCTTCCTCTTGTAGTGACGGGGAGGCGGTTGCTCTGCTCTTTGGGGCCTCGACCGCTGGTGGGGGCCTCTGCTTGGCTGGAGCCTCGACCGCTGGGTGGAGCCTCCACTTGTGGTGGGGCCTCCATTGGTGCTAGGGCGCCCCTCTGGCTGCTAGGGCGGCCCCTCTGCGGTGAGGCCTCCTCTGGCTCTTTGTTGGGGCCTCCCCTCTGCATTTGGGGCCTCAGGTGCTCAGGCCCAGCCTCAGCTTGCATAATAGACATCTCAGTAGTTTCATGTCTTCAATAGTAGTCGCCATCTTACCCACTATAGAGTTGACCCCGTCGTGAGAGAGCTCTCCAAGGTTGCGTTCTTCAATTTCAACTGCATGACTTCGATCTTACAACCGCAAGGAAAATGAGGCTCGGGGAGAGAGGATGAACACCGACCGGTGACATGCCACTTAGAGAATTTTTTTCTTTCCAAACGATTTAAAACAAAATAAACCAACAAACTCTAAACTGCATATTTATCACGGAGGAGTTTTAAACACAAAATGCCGAGTCACTAGTAAAGAAAGAGAAAACCAAAATACAACTTACCGATAACTTGACAGCAATTTCAAAGCTCTAGGTTGCAAGAACGCCCCGAAAGCTGTCCTCGTTCCTCCCAAGCCACCGCCAATCCCAAATATCAACACAACTCAAACTAAAAAACACAAAATAACAGACTTTACATAAAGCAACCCCTAAGCCCCTCTTCAAACCAACAAGAAGAACACATAAAATGCAACCGGAAAACATAAAAGAAGTCACCCAACGAACCGTTGGATCTCAATATGTTTGATTTCCCCGGGAGAAGAAGGAAAAGAACTCCTGAATCTCCCTCTCGTCGCGAGATCGAAATATGCCCTACTTCAACCGTCCTCGATTTTTCGACGATTTGGGGGGGGGGGGAAATGAAAAGTGAGCTGGGAAGGGGATGGGGAATGAAAAGTGAGAGAGAGATGGTCGCCGAGAGAGAGAGACGGGGACCGGGGAATGAAAGCTGAAACGTCGTCGGGGGGGGGGGAATGAAAATGAAAAGATCGGGGAGGGGAATGGGTATGGTCAGTGTTTTATTTGGGGTCGGTCCGGTCGGGATAAAATGTAGCCGACCCGGGGTTGAAAAATTAGGGAGACCGTCCGCACGCCCGTTACGTGCGTGGACGGCCTCCCATAGGCTCTGCGGTTTGCTCCGCAACCACCCCGTTGCGGAGCAAATCCGGGGCGGTTCAAGTAGCCAAAGTCTTTTTATTCTTTCTTGAATATTATAAATTTTAATAAAAAAAAAATATTTTACTTATAAATTTTCCAATGACCCCTTTATAAATTTTCTGGCTCCGCCACTGCTTCGTGGGTTCGTTTTTTTTTTTTCTTTTTTACCTTTTGTTTTTAGCCTTGGTCGGGTTTGTGAGTTTCGCGGCAAATGGGGAAGGGGAAGGGAGAGAAAGAAAAGGAGAAGAAAATCCCTGTGATCGACCTATGCTCTCCTTCTTCTGGTAATTTTGGGATTATTTGTTTTATGCATGTTTGATTTCCGGGAACTATTATCAGTTTTTGTTTCTAGTTTCTTAGTGGCATTGGGTCGGGTTCTTTTGGTTATGAAGACGACGGTGCAGCCGAGGCTGCCAAGCGCAGGACTAACAGCACCATTAGTTTTTAGAGGCATCCTGTGTGTTTCTGTAGGCCTCTCTTCCTGGAACGTTTTTGAATAATGGGTAAACGTTTTTGAAAAGCGGATATACTCATTTAATTTCTCACAAGGACATGGTGTTCCTTATATTGTTCTTTCATGGCTGCGATGTGCGTTGGATTGTCATATTCATATTTTTAACTTTCCTAATACTTAAAGTTGTTTTAGGTTCATTTTCAAAAAATTTTATTTTTTTCCATTTTCAAAAAAGAAAGCTGTTTTTGGTTTTCATTAAGGAGTCTTCCGTTGATTGAAGATTTCATGCCACTTGAGCGAGTTGTGTGTCGGCCGAGGCAGAGCTGTGTGTCTTGATTTTTTAGTAAATACAAGTTAAAGAATCAGATCCAAAAGACTAAACACATATTCCTACATATTTGAACTATAAAATGCCATGCATTGGAACTTAGCCTGTAGTTTTCTGCTGCCACTTTTTACTTTATTGATTTTATCCTCTTCTTTTTATTGCATAGTTGAGCAGATGCCTTTGCAGAGAATAAGTGGACGCTCTACCAATGGTTCTCCTGGTGTTGTTGGCCTCTCAAGTAGAAGAGCAATCCGGAAATGCTCAAACATCAATCAAAAGAAGAAATTAGACACACACAAATTTCAGTTGTACTTGGAGTGAGTTACAACGTCCGCATACCAGCATAACCAAAGAATTATTTTCAGATGGTTTTCCTCTAAAGTAGTTATATCTGACTTTTGTAGGAAAATGTGGAAAGAAGTTCCAGAGCATAAGAAGAAATCACATGTATATCTTGACTGCTTGTGGTTTCACTTATATAACAAGAAACGTTCAGATAAACCTAAAGTCCTGAAATGGATTGTGCAAAAGAATATTTTCTCTTGGAATTATGTTTTTGTTCCCATTGTCTGCTGGTAAGTGTTTTATCACGTGTTTTCTACTCTAAATCATCCTATGTTTCTCTCCAAATTGAGTTAGCTGCTTCAACTTCTCATGTGAATATTCAAATGGAATGTATAGGCACCACTGGAGCCTTCTGATCTTGTGTAATCTCAGTGAAGACTTGATGGCTGGGGAACCATGTATGCTTTTGCTGGATTCTCTTGGGAAAACCAACGCTAAATTCCTTGAAACCCAGATCAGAAAGTAATCTCATATCTACCTTGTTTCTTTTTCTTGATGGTCTTTTATCATATGGCTACATGTTTGCATTTGGCCTTTGCAGGTTCTTATGTGACATTTATAAAGGAGCAAGTGGACTGGAGGAGATGGAACAAATCCAAAAAATTCCTCTCCTTATGCCTAAGGTGAGCAATCTGGGATTTAGCTGTTGGTGGGCCTTCATGATCAAACATGTCTTGGATGGGATTTCTTATGCATTGTCTTCTCTTTTCATTTTATTAATTAACAGCCTCATTGTAATAGTTGTCCTGCTCATCTAGATCTTTTATTAGGTTTATATCCTTAGAATCATTAGATGCCTATTTAGTGCAGCTTAAATTGACTTGAATCAGGTGATGAAACAACGAAATAATGACGAGTGTGGCATTTTCGTTCTTTACTTTATACACTTGTTTCTTCGGGATGATCTAGAAAAATTCAGAGTTTCTGAAGTGGACCAGTACTTTGTGAGTATCTTGGGCATCAACCTTGTCTTGCATCGTTTGAGTTGATCAATGATTTCAAATTTTATACTAAACGTTTGAACAAATAATCACGTGCCCTTTATCTGTGTTTATTCCAGGTGAAGGAAGTTTGGCATGATTACGAACAGCAGAAAATATTCTCCCAAAAATTATCTCAATTGAATGACTCGGTTTATGTTAGGACCCCAGGTGAGTCCAACCAACTTAAGGCCCCTATAACACGAGTCTACACTCGTAGAGGCAAACGTGAGCAGTCCTATGTGAAAGAACCGACAAATAAGCATGAGAGTGAGACTCAAGGGGATTTGATACTTAAGTAGGCGATTAGCCAGTTTGAGAATTGAAAAAAAAAAAAAAAAAATGGTGGGGAGGAGCAATGGGTGCTCAGGAGGGGGGGGACTCTGTTGTATTGAGGAAGGTAGGGTGTAGTTAGGGAAGAAGGGTCGTTAGGGCTCTGACTTACATACTTGTACAGAGAGTAGCAGTTTTCTTGTAGCAAGGTGATAGAAGTGGAAAGCAGTGAAAGTATACAAACAAAAATTCTAACCTCTGTTCTCAATCTAGCTTGCATTTTTTTTTTTTTTTTTTTTTTTTTTTGTTGTTGTTCTTCTTTTGGTTGCAGGTCTCTATCAGTTTATGATTCACCTTAGAATCGATTTTGCCAGTGGATCCGTGCTCTTTGATATGACTGACTCGTTGGTGGCATTTCCAAAATCATGTACATTGGTGTTGCTGTTAAGTAGTCAATTATGCACAGAAAGCGAAGCCAAAGTTTGTCTCTGCACTTGATGATTTCGTGGCTAATAAATCATTATCCAGAAAAAACCTCATTTCCCTAGCAAGCGTTGGCTTCTTTAAATCCATGCACACACAAATCCCTCATGCAAGCTCGTAAGAAACCACGAGCTTTCTTGATAGAAGGCGTCCATTGACAACAACGTAATAGTAGCAAGAGGTCATGTTTTCTGACCTTGATCTTTTGAGAGTCCTGAAATTCCCTTAGAATTTCTAATGCTTTTCTCATGCCTCATTAACCCCTTCTGGGTTGAAGGACACAGTGGGTTTAGAATTAGTTACGCTTGTCTTGATGTGTAACAGGATATTACTTGGAAATTGTAATCCAGCTTCCGTTTTCTGTAATTTTTTGCCAGTTTAAACTTCTTTGATTTTTTACTACCATAAATTGTGAACCACATGAAAGGCCTCTTCACTGTAGCAGCGCGATGGTACTATACTGCGAGAACTGAGAAACAAATTGTTTCTTGGTCATTGATCTGATTTTTCAGTTGTTTTCCCTTGCACAGGGCTTATAAGGTTAGTACTGAAACAACACTGTTAATCAACAGAAACCTATTCTCGAGAAAACGTATCGACTAAAACCATTATATTGCATCCTGGAGCAAATGGATAGCCCCTAATTCGTTATAATTTACTTAGTTTGAGTGACATCCAAAATAATATGAGCTGTTTAGTTGGAGATTTATACAGAAAGAAGTACAAGCTATTCATTAGGACTTGGCACAAACAGCTGCATTACCACCGAATGCAAATAAAACTGCTCTGCAGAAATGGAAAATGGTATTAGATACAATGCTTCACACCAACTTCTCGAGGGATTAAAACAAATTCTGAGATGCATAGCCACATAACCAGCTTTCTGGAAGCCGTCTTGGCCGTCACTACACTTGAATGGCCAAGCTTGTTTCATAAAAGTTTTTCATTCCCTTATTTTCGCTCTTCCACAGAAGCTCCACATTGTGAAATTACAGAGCTCTTAATTTATATGGCACATCTCACTCCCACAAGAAAAACATAACAAAAAAAAACCATTTTGCATTTCACCCGTTGAGTCAATAAGAAAACTCACCCAAAAATAAATAACTAAATAAATAAATCTATCTTTCAGACCAATTTCTTGTCTTTAATTTCTCGGTGGGTCTAGAAAACCAGGTGGTCACCTTATTTTGGTGTCCTAAATAGGCACAAACACAAGAAAGTTTAGATCAAAGGGAAGATTTCTAGTTGTACAGTTCCCTGTTGGAACAAAAACAGTGTCAAACATTGTTGCATGAAAATTTAGAAATCAACTTATGAATGCTCAAATATTAGGTGTGCACGCGAATTTGGAACATAGTTATGAAAATTGCAGAGAATTTACAGGCCAATCTTACCTTATAGATACTTGATAATAATATGATATACTGTCAAGTATCTTGCAATAAAGCTCACCCACAGATGAAGTGAAGAAGATGACCGCATTGACTCATGTAAATTATGTGCTCAGAGTGGAATTACAGGGAATCCATGCAATCTTAAATCCCCTTGCAGATTCAAAAACTTGATCTACACAATTGTCGCTTGAGACAAGTGCATTCAGGAATCATACACAGCTGGAAGGAAATGAATTCTGGTCGATAACAAAGCATAAAAAAGCTAGATCATAACAGCCTAAACAAAAACAAAACGATTTTTTTTTTTTTTTTTTTTTTTTTTTTTTGCTAGACATCTCTGAGTCAAACCCAGAAAAGGGAAAGTCAGGCAAGTGCTGTTGAGTGTTCTTACAATTCTGCCAAGACAATGCAGATGTAATTCTCAAAAAGGAAGACTGCCTTCAGGGAGGTCCCAGTTGTCTTCTTCCTCATCATCCTTCTTGCTCTTAGGCTCCTCTGGCTTAGTGGATGGTGCACTCCTGTTCTGCGGTCGCCTAAAAATTTGGAAAAGAAGACAAGAAAAGGTTTTCATATACACGAATTCGATCAATATTTACTAAGAACTAATGACAGCCCATTTTGCCCAAGTGGTTGATGCAAAAAGAACAAAAAATGGCAATTTCTATACAAAAATATACACAGTGACTCCAAGAAAAAGCAAAAGTCAAAATGAGAGGATGATAAATACAGGTAAGGGAAACTAGATTCAAGTGTCACCTAGGTAGGCTGCACCTAATTTGCCTTTTTGCACAAAGTTATTGATTTAAAAGAATATCATTTAGGTCCATACCCTTTTTAAGTACTACTGAGGCAATGAATAAATTCCACATATTCTTTCATAGCTAAATCATCTGCTCATAATTACAAACCAATTCATGCATAATGAACTCCTCTCGGATTGCAATCGATAGGAATGGACTCATAGATGATTAAGGCCCCATAATTCTACTAGAAAATGCTATTTCGGAAAAATCAGAGGAAAGAAAATGAGAAATAAAAAAGGAGTCCTAGAGAAGGAGAAGAAACAGAAAACCAGCCCTTGAAGTACACCCTCATCAGAATCATATAAGGTACACAATACATACAATCATAAAAACAATAGGAAACCCAAGGAATGAAATGCATACAAGGACATGAAAATCAGAAAAGTATGCCCTCCTCCATACAAAAGATAAAACACAAGAATGGAACTTTCTTTAGGATGTAACTTTCCTAAAGAAACAAGATGACAAAAATCAAAATGTCACAAAATCAGATCCAAAAGAATAAAATGCACGAACTGAAAAGGATAACTTCAACGCTTGGGGATAAGCTTCACTCTGAATAGCCTCCCAGCACTATGTCAAAACCCAACTAGCTCTAATAGACTAAAGAAGAACAAGAACAAAATTGATTTAAGCAGAAAGAAAAAACAGAATCGTGTTTACCTTCTCCTCCTCCTCACAGCCTCTCTCTTTGCCGCTTCTCTCGTTTTCCTCTTTTTCTCTTCCTGCTTGTTCTCAAAATACCTCCTCCTCTTACACTCCTGAATAACCCCCGCCCTCATCACCTCCCTCCGAAACCTACCCAGCAATTTTTCCTCCGGTTCGTTATCCTCCACGACGACCTGAACGTTGTACCCAGCCCTGAAAAAGAGGGTATTTGCGTTGGCGGTGGATGGGTATGCTACAGACATGTAATCAGAGAAACTTTCATCCTTTCGCGCAACCAGAAGCTTCCCATTTTTGGTGACAGTAGAGGGCGAAGATAAAGCGAGGGAAGAAGGAGATACAGGGAAAGCAAGATGGGTCTGTGATGACTTCGTTGGAAGAGGCGATAGCGGAAGAAATTTGCAGATAAGAGACGCCATGAACAAAGACCCCAACCCAACACCAGTCCCTCTCCTCAGTCCTCACCCGAAGAGACACAGCATAATCTAGTTTTAAAGCGCAAAAATTTGTGGCTTTCTCGCTGGGTGAAGTTGCACGCAGTCGAGTGAATATGTCAAAATGGATAGCGATTAGTTAGTTTACTTCTGAAAAATGACCGGCGACAGGGAACGGAAGCAGAACTAAGCCCACATTCCACCACGGGAAATGACTTTAGTGCCCATACCGAATAAAGCGTATTTTCCTAAATAAAATGATATACGCCATGAGAGGACACAGAAGAAGCTTCCTCTATTTTCACTCGGAGAGGATTCTAGAAAAGACACCGGGCCGCCATTCCTCGCCCATATGTCAAGTACATTCCAGAAAGCTCCATCAAATCCCTTAAATAAGATGCAAGGCTTCCGCGCCTCGGTACCCGATTTCCAAACTGATTGCGTTCATAAGCAGAGTGTCTTCAATCTTCCTGTGTTTCAATCCTGAAAAGAGATGTCTTCAGCTCTGGCCAATTTGAGCATTTGTCCCCGGCAATTGAGTCACTCATGCGAGGAGAGAAGTGGGTGCAAGAAGAAGGTCAGGTTTCCAACACCGATGCGGTCTACTGCTGGGCCTTTCAGAGGTATGAAGCCAATGGCGATGGCTGGAGAAAGGAGAGACAACTTGGACCATTTACAGAGAATCGGCAGAGAACAACAAAAAAGAACAGCCCCTGTTGCTCCTGTAGGTATGCAGCAACTGCCCATGTAATGGCTTTTAGCGAATACTCTTACTGCTCAATTTGTAGTTTGTGACAGGGGTTTTGAATGGATTCAGGTATATGGGATCGATTTCCCACTGCAAGGACGATTCAACAGATGATCGATACAATGGAAAGAATCATGGAAGACCCGTTGGCTTACTCGTCCTTGAACGATGAAGCTGGGGGTACTTATAGAAGGGGGAGGACTCCTTGGGAGATTAAGGAGGGAGACACCGAATACAAGATGAGGTTTGACATGCCCGGCATGACCAAGAATGATGTGAAGGTCTCGGTTGAGGAAAAAATGCTTGTTGTCAAAGCCGAGAAGCAGCCCAAGAATCCTCAAGGAGAGGAAGCTGAAGAAGACTGGTCCGCCAGGAGCTATGGCAGATACAGTAGCAGGATTGCTTTGCCTGATAACATAGAGATGGAGAAAATCAAAGCCGAAGTGAAAGATGGTGTATTGTACATAACAATTCCCAAGGCCAAGGGTTCAAGCAAAGTTTTGGATATTAATGTGCTGTGAGTCTGTAATTTTGATTGTGTTTGTTTCTCCTCTTTCTGAATAGATGATAGGAAATGTTTCTGAATGTGCTGAAAGGACTGAGTTCAGTACATAAAAGGAGCGATCGAGTTCAATATGATGAGTAAAACCTTTCTTCTGTTTCTCATTTGCAAGCCATGTTCTTCATATCTTCACAAGACTTGTGTCTATATATAGAAGAACTTCGCGCCATCCAGAAAGATAATAGAAGATTGGGTTGTCTTCCTACACATAGTGAGGGTCATCTCTAAGCGTAGAAAGCTAACACCATTTTTGTGTAACGTAACTACTTCTCACATTTCGGTAAATGTTACAGCTAAAAGTCATCTTGTGTTCTGTGAACTCTGGAACTTCTCTGACTCTGTTCTTTACAACCATAGCTACATTAGTGATCGAATTTTACATTTTCATCTCTCCGTTTGTCCCGGATAGAATCTGACGGAATGTGCGGAGTCTCCACCACTTACACCAATACATATTCAGATCTCATTCAACATCTTTGAAGGTGAACCCTGCATTTTTCCCTCTCTTTGTTGAATCAACTGTGTCAAATTGCAGCATTATAACAAACATATCAACTGAGAGGGATGACATTCTCCATGGACAGACCCGGTATTCTAACGTTTAAATTCGCCCCCATTCTTCCTCTTATGTTATACATTCGCTCTTAAAGATTTCATATGTTCTGTCAACTCTGTCAAGATAGAATATATTTCCAGGGAGCAGGGGTGAGAATCATCTGCTGCAACGAACTCATGAACCACATTGTCCACCTCAATCCAACTACACCCGGGCTTCTTTTCAATCCCTCTTACCCTCATCAATTGCCTCACGCCAGCTGCTTCTTCCCATTTTCCTTTTGCAGCGTAGAGATTAGATTTTAATACCAGTAACCCACTATTTGTTGGGTCCATTTGTGATATTTTCCTAGCTAATTTATCTCCTAGTTCCAGATTTCCATGCAGTCTGCAAGCAAAAGCCAGTGTTCCCAGCACTAAGGAATCTCCTTCGATGGACTCAACCATCTTCATTGCATCATCAAATCTCCCAGCCCTTCCCAGAAGATCTACCAGACACCCATAGTGCTCCATCTTCGGCTCAATTTTATAAACTTCTCTCATCAACTTAAAGTATCGGCAGCCCTCATCAACCAAACCTGAATGACTACATGCAATCAGAATAGCTATCACAGTGAAGTCGTCCACACCAACGCCTTTTCTTTCAGCCTCTTCCAGTAATTTGATTGCTTCTTTGCCCATACCTTGAACTGCATAACCCATGATCATGGCATTATAACATGATATGGTTTTTGTTGTTATGCCATCAAACACAAGTCTAGCTTCTTCTATGCTTCCACATTTTGAATACATATCTATAAGCGCGGTGGCAATGTAGGGATCAATCCTAATCCCATTCTTCTTCACGAAGTCGTGTACCCATTGACCCATCTCCAGAACCCCCAAATCAGCAATTGCTGAAAGAAGCGTAGCAATCAACTTCTCGTCAGGTTTTACACCAGTTATCTGCATATCGTGAAATAACTTCAAAGCCTCTCTAGGATTACCACCCTGAACAAGCCCCCCGATCATCGTCGTCCAAGAAGAGACATTTTTCTCAGGCATATCCTCGAACAATTCCCGAGCAAGATCCACCAAACCGCTCCGGACATAGCTCGCGAGGATGGCATTCCAACTCACAACATCTCTCTCAGACATTCTATCGAAAACAAGCCTTGCAGCAGAACTCATGCGACAAGATCCATAAAAATCCAACAGCGCAGTCTGAACAAACACATCAGCGCCCATACCCAACTTCAAGACATGGGCATGAAGGACCTCCCCTTCTCCAAACGCAGCCAGCTTCGAGCACGCCTTGAACAAAACGGGGAACGTGAATCGGTCCGGCCGCGACCCGTGGTTCACCAGCCTCGAGTAAGATACCAGACAATCTTCGTACTCGCCATACTGGCAAAGCCCTTTGATCAAGGCGTTCCATACGAAGTGGTTCGGATCCGGGACCTGATGGAAGGCGCGAGCAGCGTAAGATGTGTTTTTGAAAGAATAGTACAGCGCCACGAGCTTGGCGGCAACGAAGCTGTTTTGGTGGAGATTGTTGTGGATTATGCGAGCGTGGATTTGTGTTATTTGTCTGAAGCTGGTGGCAGATTGGAGGAGGGAGGTGGCATAGTTCTCTCGCTCCCTTAAACCAAGGGGAATCAGTTGGACGGAAGAAGCACAAGGACTCCATGAAAGCATAGACATGATTGAAGGGCTCGTGCCTTTAAGTTCAAGCTTTAATGCCTTGGAAGCTCCTTATATATTTAAATAAAGGTAAGTAATCAATAAAATATCTCAAAGTATTAACTCGTTTTTTTTTTTTTATCTTACACAACATAAGTTTAAGAGAGAAAGAGAATATTATAGTCATCCGTTAGTCTAAAAAATGGATTTAAGTTAGATTTTAAAGAGTAAATGATCCCTCTTTTATACCTTGTTTTTGGTACAAATGATGATAGGTAGCTTTAATAGAGAATTTCCCACTCAAATTTAGCTCCCATGTATCCGTATCTTGTTCATTAGGGTGTTGCATTACATGTATAATGTGTTCTACTATCTCTGCTAGGGTGTTGCATTAAAGAGGAGTGACGTTTTGTGGATCGGCATGTTTTATGACGGGCCCGGCCCCGGATCTGTTGCGAATAAGGCATGTGCACATCGGTCCGCACAGCCAATAGTTGTTTGCGGGGGCACACGTGGGGTAGGGCGCATATGAATGACTTACATAATGTCACTCCATTCACCCAAAAATAACATTTATGTCTGGTTCGCATGCGCCCCACGTGCCACTGCAAACAACTATTGACTGTGCGAACTAATGCGCACAAGCCTTATTCGCAACTGATCTAAGGGCGTTTGACACGCCCGGTGGGACTCTTGGATGGATCATTTCTTTCTTTGCATCAGTCCAACACAATGACCACCAACAACATCAACAATGTCAAATGAGCTAACAAGGAGATCGCTTTGCATGCGAAGCTTTCACCTAAACTACTACCAAATCTATAGATCTGGTGGCTCCTTACAAGTATTGGAAAAAGGGATGCCTCCAAAAAGAGTTGTCTCTGAAGAGGTTTCACCAGTTCGTGCGCCTGCAGTTCATCTTGGCCTTTGGCCCAATCATCCCCACTATGGTGAAGACCTAAAAAGAAGTTCCACGCGACAAACCATAAGGAAAATGAGCACTCAAAACCCATAAAAATATGCTAGGAGAATACTACAACATGTCTTTGTTCCAAAAGCCACTAGTTCTAAGGCTAAGTGTAAATACTATAGACAATATCATAATCAGTAATCAGCATAAACCGATTCAGAAATGACATTTTGGTTTTTTTTCAAATTATTAAACACGTGGAGCCCGGATCCGCTGGCCAAAATACAGCGTGGTAAAAGCGAATCACAGGGCGCCGTGTAAACCCCACATTGGCGAATCCTTGGCCACGCTGCATTTTGGCCAGCGGATCGGGCTCATTCATTGGCGTCTAAGGCTACAAGTGGAGAAATCCCAAAAAATACTAGGGAAGGGAAACATCCGAAATTCGATTGAGTATATATAGCTTGCAGCAGAAACCAGCGAGGAGATAAGAACAAGAATCCCTGTTTTTTGTTTTTATTTATTATTATTTGTTTTAATATCCTGTACTGGTATCTCTGTTAAGAATTTAGATAAATACATAAATACATAATCCTATGTGGGCCATTCAGTTGTTGGTGGGACCGCCCCGGTTCTCTTCTCACTTGAAAAGAGGGCCAAAGAGCAGGGGAAGCAGCAGTTCCGCTCTCGGCCTCCGACGCAGCCATGGCGGCCCCCAGCGATGCCGTGCTGCCGATTCCGGCAGCGGAGTCAACTCGGAAGAAGCCCAACCCAGGGCGCGGCGGCGTGCTCTCCCACTCTTTCACCGAAGAAGAAGCTCGAGTGAGGGCAATCGCGGAGATCGTCTCCTCCATGGTCGAGCAGTCCCGCAACGGCGAGGACGTCGACCTCAACGCGCTAAAGTCCGCTGCCTGCCGCAAGTACGGCCTCTCCCGCGCTCCCAAGCTCGTGGAGATGATCGCGGCCGTTCCCGACTCCGAGCGGGAGTCGCTTCTCCCCCGCCTCCGTGCCAAGCCCGTCCGAACTGCTTCCGGGATTGCTGTTGTCGCAGTCATGTCGAAACCGCATCGTTGCCCTCACATAGCAACTACTGGGAATATTTGCGTGTATTGCCCCGGCGGACCGGACTCGGATTTTGAGTACAGTACCCAGTCTTACACTGGATATGAGCCGACCAGCATGCGTGCAATTCGTGCCAGGTCGGTTTTCTACTTTTCTGTTCGAGCGGAATTGGTTTTATCGTTGGCTTGCATGTCTTGTTGCTATCTGAAATTTATGCAGTCTGGGTTTGATGATAGTTGTGTTTCTGCTAATTTGTTGAAGGTCATTATTGCGGTTATTAACAATATCACTTGCATGATAGACTATATCTGTAATATTTTGTAGAAACTGGTTGATTTAACCCTTTTCTATCAGCAGTTTGTATGATGTTTCTTGTGTATCTTTGTTGAGAATTTATGGATATTCAGTTGGAGTATGTGATTAATATCTCCCCGCCAATTTGGATTCCACTCAGTCGGGACCAGCATACTCAGATCAATGCTGCTCTCTGACGCTTATGTAATCCTTGAATTGCTGCTATACGACTGGTTAATGTCAACATGATCCAGAGTCCTTTCCTTCGCCACCCGAATATAGTGACTCACATTGGGTTTTGTTACATCGAGTATTCCATTAACTTTAGAACCTAAAAGAGATGATTTATTTATAAAATCTTGGCTGGGTTTGCCTCTTCATGTGAATGGTTTGTTCTTGAAGGGAAATCACCGTGCAGCATTCCACTTATTCATACCCTTGTAGTTTTGAAGGTAATGAAGCCAAAGTAACATGGAACTTGTCTTATGAACATATAGGTGTCATATCAAATAATGTAATAGAAAAATGTTCGTGCAAAACTTTATATTGACCAGCTGTATGTAATGTCATCATTTGATACTGGTTAGCTTTATATAATGTTTATGGTAATTTATCTAGAGGTAAATCTTGTTTGCCTAATTTCATGCAATTACAACAAATTTGAGTGGATGCCTATCTGTGTACATTATCAACCTCTTGATATTGCTAATTAACTTCTTAAAATTTATCATTAAAAGACTCTGCACAAGGAGATTATCTAATCTGCTTTGAAAGTACTCTAATAATGTTCGCAATAGGCAACGATAAAAATTATTTCATTTTAATTTTGATACAGTTCCTGGAGATTTTTTCAACTCGTCTTGAAATTAGGTTGCCAATAGGTGTGCTACTAAGGCTTCCTCTAGAAATCCGCTGATTTTATATGTTATTTAGATTATTCCATTACTTTTTGGTGAATCATTGTCCACCTATTATCTGTTGTGACTTTCTGAAGTCTCTTGGCACTATTGCTCATCTGATGTTTATTCCATCTTCATGATTCTAGATACAACCCCTATGTGCAAGCTAGAAGCCGAATAGATCAGCTGAAAAGGCTAGGTCATAGTGTGGACAAGGTTTCTGTCTCCCAACCTTCTTAGCTGAATTGCTTACAATTTCTTCAGTGTATACAAGGTGCCGAATATAATTGCTATACTTTTGCAGGTTGAATTCATTCTGATGGGTGGTACGTTCATGTCATTACCAGCTGAATATCGTGATTATTTTATTAGAAATCTTCATGATGCTCTTTCTGGACACACTTCTGTTAATGTTGAGGAGGCAGTGCGCTACTCAGAGCATAGTGCAACAAAATGTATTGGAATGACAATTGAAACGTAAGTTAGAATTCAAGAATGTGCTACAACTGGTCAGGTTGATATGATGCTTATTTTATTTTTCTTATTCTTGTCCTTGCTTAGATGCAAAGATGGCTGGAAAGTCAGCTTTTGCCAATTAGAGTATACTGTTTTATATTGCTATCGAGTGAATAATTTTGTCATTTAACAGGAGGCCTGATTATTGTTTGGGACCACATTTGAGGCAAATGCTTTCTTACGGTTGTACACGACTTGAAATTGGTGTGCAGAGCACATATGAAGATGTTGCTCGGGATACAAACAGAGGGCACACTGTTGCTGCTGTAGCTGATTGTTTTTGCTTGGCAAAGGATGCTGGCTTCAAGGTATGATTCATGCACATTGAAAATTTGATGAGGTTCTTATTCTAACCAGATCAGTAAGTTCCTAAAACTGGAATTCAGTCTAGATATCACAGCTTATGTGTGTTACTTGTAGCATTTTTTCTTACACGTTTGTGCCTCTTAAACTTTACTGCAAATGAAACGTTTCAAGAATAAGCAAGTGTGGGTTCCAGCTCATAGTCATGGCCAACTTCGTTAATTGCTCACACAAAGTACTGGACTCGTGTCACACCGCAGGAAATGTTCTGACCAATCATGACCTAATAAAGAATAACAGTATTGCAGATAAATGCTTCTTTCAGATATAGCTGTTCATTCTAGTTTGTCTGCTTTTTGGTAGGTTGTTGCACACATGATGCCTGATCTTCCGAATGTTGGTGTGGAGAGGGATTTGGAAAGCTTTAAAGAATTTTTTGACAACCCTTCTTTTAGGGCAGATGGTCTTAAAATCTACCCTACACTTGTTATTCGTGGAACTGGTCTCTATGAGCTCTGGAAAACTGGCAGGTAACCCATCCTATGCACCTTATGTATTTACACTCTGCAGTTGGTAAACCTATCTTGGTAGATTTGGCTTGAACTGGATGTTGTACTTTTCTGTATAATGAGAGTGAAATGATATACCTGCATTCTGTCCTTGAATGCAGGTATAGGAATTACCCTCCGGAGCTCCTTGTGGACATAGTAGCGAGGATTCTAGCCATGGTTCCACCTTGGACTCGTGTTTATAGAGTTCAAAGGGATATTCCCATGCCTCTAGTTACTTCTGGGGTTGAAAAAGGAAATCTGAGGGAGCTAGCTCTGGCACGTATGGAAGACCTGGGCTTGAAATGCCGTGATGTTAGAACTCGAGAGGCTGGCATTCAGGTACATTGTGATATCAACTTCATAATGTCAGCCATGCAATTTCAAATTTTGCTATGGTTTAACACATCAATGGTGCAAATTTGTTTTGTTTCAGGATATTCACCATAAAATAAAACCGGAAGAAGTGGAGCTTGTTCGCCGTGATTATACTGCTAATGAAGGATGGGAAACTTTTCTGTCATATGAGGATGTTCGGCAGGTATGAAGCTTCTGAAATTACTATAGTGCAAAGTTGTGAGTCAAATATCTTCTCTATACGGCTATCTTGTGTCCCTGTTGATGTCATAACAAACAGCATTCTTTTCATGGCTTGCGTGAAACTTGGATTGCTTAAGAGATGCTAGTAATGTACTAATGAAATAGATTTAAGTAGGATCAAACACATTAAAATACCAGGCAAATAACCCGAATCTTTTCTCAGGGATTTCCATGATGAATATTCCCTCATTTTCTATAGGTGAAACGAGTGCTATTTGTATCTTCATTATTTATGAAGTATAGTAGTTAAGATGCCGGTATCCATGATATGAGTGTTATGGGCAACTGGATTATGTTAGCAACTTGGCTTGAAGATATCCTTACACTGTCATTATTTGATGCAGGACATTCTTGTTGGACTGCTTCGATTACGTAAATGTGGCCGGAATACAACATGCCCAGAACTGGTTGGAAGGTGTTCAATTGTGCGGGAACTTCATGTTTATGGAACTGCAGTCCCAGTTCATGGACGTGATGCTGACAAACTCCAACACCAGGTAAGATTTGAAATCACTGCCAGCTTTTTTATTCCTTGTTGTTTTTTTCGATGGCCTGAGGATTGGAGTTCAATGTTGCCGTCTAGTAAAAGTTCAAAGTTTATCGATTGACCACCTTAACATTTTTTTTGTTCCTCCATCTTTCTCCACCCTAATAGAAAAAATTATCAAAAACAGAAGGCAAATAAATATGGGTCTGCAAGTCGGAGCACTAACAGATCCCATCGGCAACTCAAAATGCCTGAAGGGAGCTCACCACTGCTCCTCGAATAACATTTTATTTAATCTGCAAACTGTTCTTGAGTATTTAGCATGGGCTTATTGTGTTTCCAGGGATACGGCACACTCCTGATGGAAGAAGCTGAGAGGATAGCTTGCCGGGAGCACCGATCAACAAAGATTGCTGTAATTTCAGGCGTCGGAACCCGCCATTACTACAGGAAACTGGGTTATGAGCTCGAAGGTCCTTACATGGTGAAATATTTATAGAGAAATGTGAAATGGCCTCAAGTTTTTGTAGTTACAAAGAAGAAGAGCTAAATTTTTTGTAATTGATGCTTGCTTGAGGCCTGATAAGCTGGTGTTCATCATCTTAATCGCCAATCAAGTGCATTCGAGGCTTAGATTTCTGAGTTGCTGGACTGGTTGGTCCTTCCAGAAACCGTGAACACTGTAACATGTTAATATAGGTGTTTTTTTTGAGATGTGAGAGATCCATGTCCTTCCCACTGCATGGACATCTTCACGATAGAAGATGTGTCAATGTGCTGTATACGTAGCTGTTTTATGATAGAAAGCTCGGATTTTTTTTATTTTTTTTATTTTTTTATCCAATATTTTTCTAAAATGTAGAATCGAATGCCGATTGCGGACTCTTTGTCTTTATACTTTCTCGAGACATGAAAAGTTTTTAAAAAGAGGATTTTTTTTTTCTTTTTTGTAAAAATGTGAAATATTAGATTATAAGTTTAACGAAAATGCTATCGAATTTCATGTGGGTGGATCTCTGTCGTCTGCAGTGCTATCTTAATCCCTTCTGTGATTCTAGCAAGTAGCAAAGCGAGAGAACAAATTCTGCTCCGATGGCCGTCAGAGCGACCCTCTTTCCACTCTTCTCCGCCGTGGCGCTCAGATCCAAATTCACTGTGAATTCCTACTCCGTCTCTTCCGCCTCCCCAACCTGCTCACCGCCTGTTCGCCTGAATGTCTCACACGACTTCGTCGCCAGAACTCTGTCGCCACCCACATCGGTGTACGTCCACCTGCCCTTCTGCCGCAAACGCTGCCACTACTGCGACTTCCCCATCGTCGCTCTCGGCACTTCTTCTCTGTCAACACTCTCCGCTACCGACGATGACCCGAGAATATCTAACTACGTCACTCTCCTCTGCCGAGAAATAGAAACCGTGAGAAACAGAGGCCCCGGCGAGCCGCCCCTCGAAACCGTCTACTTTGGGGGTGGGACGCCCTCTCTGGTTCCCGCGGGACTCGTCTCCGCCATCCTTAATGCTTTGCGAAAAAAATTCGGTTTATCTTCTGATGTTGAAATCTCCATGGAAGTTGACCCGGGGACGTTTGATGAGGGGAAGCTGAGCGAATTGAAGGAACTGGGCGTGAACCGAGTGTCGGTAGGAGTCCAGGCGTTCCAAGATGAATTGTTGGGGAATTGTGGAAGGGCACATGGTCTGAAGGAGGTCATGGAGGCCATTCAGATTGTGGGCGCTTGTGGATACCAGAACTGGAGCTTGGATCTCATTTCGTCACTGCCGCATCAGACTGCAGAGATGTGGCAGGAGAGTCTGCATATGGCAGTGAAAGCAGCACCGACCCACATATCGGTCTACGATTTACAGGTTGAGCAAGGAACAAAGTTTGGACTGTGGTAAGTTGGCGTAGGGTATCAGTACTTACGTGTCTGACATTATTAACTGCTTTGTGCTTCATATATCACTGTTTTGTGGACATTTAAACATTCTAAAAGGCATCTTTATGATCAATAGAAAAACAATCTGCTGTGGTGTCGACCAATCTTAAATGATCAGTCAGTGGCTTTGATATCAAACTTTCGTATCTGACTTATATAGTGTCCCCAAGCCTGCAAAAACAACTCACTGCTGGGTGTATGCTTCATTTACTACAGTGATTCTCAATTTGGATGGACTTGATCAATCTTTATATTCCTATTTCCCGGATTCCATTTTACATCAAGTTCAACTACACAGTCAAGTACTGAATGGGTTTTGTGTTGATCTAAATAATTTGACCTTTTTGTACAGGTATAAACCAGGCGTATATCCTCTCCCCTCCGAAAACCAGTCCGCGTTGTTCTACAGAACTGCATCACAGATACTTGCTGATGGTGGATACAACCATTATGAGATAAGTAGCTACTGCAAAAATGGTAGTGAATGTAAGCATAATCTGGTGTACTGGAAAAACAGCCCTTTTTATGGTTTTGGTTTGGGTTCTGCCAGTTACATTGGTGGTGTGAGGTTTTCAAGGCCAAAGAAGTTAAAAGAGTACATGAGTTACGTGGATAGATTGGAAAAGGAGCAAAGCAATGATCAGGCTGAGTGTGATTTGGATGCCAGGGATTTAGCAATGGATGTTCTAATGTTATCTCTTAGAATGGCTAGAGGTTTAGATGTCAAGGAGTTTAGTAGAGCTTTTGGGCATGATCTTGTTTTTTCTCTGTTTGAAACTTTCCGACCGTTTCTAGAGAGTGGCCATGTACTTGCACTAGATGATAATGGAAGGCCTGTCACAGCTCATGAGATTGGCTTGCAGGACATAGTAGCATATATTCGACTTAGTGATCCAGATGGCTTTCTTTTATCAAATGAACTAATATCGATGGCCTTTGGTGTTATATCCCCGTAATAGTATCTCCGGAAACAACAATAGAAGTGGAAAGCGACTAGAGGTGTATCGATTATTACTGCAAAGAGGAAAGTTGAAGAAAATAATGTGCATTGTTTAGTGATGGCACACACATCCAACTTGCATTTATGGAGGAGAAAAGTGAGTATTTTTAGCATAAGATTGTTATCCATACTCTCTCAGATGATTCACTAGTGAAAGTTATGCTCCCATGATTTGGTTCAGGCAAGAAAGTGGAAAGTATGGGGATTTGGCTTTAAGGATGCATCGGAGAGCAAGTCATTCATTTAACATCCGATGGGATTTCTTTCATCTGAAGATTTCCCCAAGGTAAACAGATCTTATGGAGTACTATGTGCATTCTTTTGTGGTAAATATAATTATCACAGATCGCCATTTTCACATCTAAATGAATGATTTATTTTCTCTATGAGTCTAACTGCTCTATCATCTTAGAGTCAAATCCAATGTCCTATCTGTTTCAAATAAAATCCAATGTCCTACCAGTACGAACCTGAAATATGTCTCCATGTTGAACCCTAGGCCTGTTCCTCCACTCTTGTTCACCTCTAGATCGGTCATACTCTCAAAAATCCTCAGCCCCAATATTTCCTTGATTTTGTCTGTCTCATCTGAAGAGAAAGGATATCCATCTGTTTCCCTGACATCTTTAAATAAAATACTGAATTTTCCTTCATTTCCTCATACTTCAGAAACAACACCTTCTCTAACCTTTTCAAGCTCCCTTAACCCAAGCCATGATCCCAGTAAGGGCCATAATATTGAAATTCCCATGCAAAACATCTCTAGTGCCTCCTCCAAGAACAATGAGGTCTGCCAGAAACTCAGCTCTCAACTTGTTATTGAAGTGCCACCGTGAATTGAAGGTATCTCGGCATTCCTACTAAGATCAGCAATTTGACAAGATGATTTCTGGAAAGATTCTGGCAGAGACACAGAAGGACAGTGGGTGGTGAAGACGAGTGGCAAATCTGTTTAACTCAAGTCTGTTGAAAACAACTTCAAACTGATCTGCAAATGGGACGAATGATGACCAGTGTATTCGAATCCAGTTAACGATAGCTTAAACAAGAGGTTCAACATGTGGTACCTGATTTGGGATATGTGATCCGGAAAATATCTTCCCTGCAGCTGATGAGGAGAGTACTAGAAGCCATGTTACTGATAACAGTTACTGATTCGAGTGATGATAGCAGTTACTGATTCGAGCGATGATAGCAGTTACTGATTCGAGCGATGATAGCAGTTACTGATTCGAGCGATGATAGCAGTTACTGATTCGAGTGATGATAACAGTGGGAGCTTCTCCATCTGTTCCTGCTGGGAAGAGAGGAGATGAACTCATTGAAGTGATTATCAGGTGAAGCTTGGTTTTGTAGCCAAGAAGATGATCTGGGTCTTCAGCATAAACCTACAAACTGATGTTTCTTGAACTGAAGATCATTTGAAGCGTATTATTTAGACAGAAGAGTCTATTGCAGACTGAATCGACTGCCGGAAGAAATTAACTGAAATTGCTGCATTATTAATGGAAGAGCTGCCTCCCACTCCTGTCTGCATAGCAGCAAGGACCTTCCATATCATTCATGGACAAAATAATTACATGAAAAAAGAAAGATAAACGTAGGTAGCTTCTGTACCTTTCTCTTAAAACTGTCCTTCATGGCCAATTCTATGAATTAATAGTAAAACATGTGATGTAACTCTAATGGAATTATGGCACATCTTTATGCACTGGATATTATTTGTAATATTTAGCCTTTTGGCTTGATTGCCGTGGACAAAGCAGGAATCGCATTCTATACCTTTGAATGAAATGAATGACGAGGAAGAATAGAAGACGAGATGTAAAACAACAGAAAATTACCACCACACTCTCAAGAGTTCCAGATTGTGAAAGGCATCGGTGTAAACAGGACCTCAATGCCATAGTAAGCACCTTTAGAGGAGAACGTGGGTCTCTCTCCTCTCTTCGTTTTGTGCTTAACCTTTCTTGGGATTTCCAGTAAGAGCATCAAATTAGGATTTAGGTTGAACTCCCATTTTCAGAGATGGGAATGGACAAGCGTTTATTTAACCAGTAGTTGTAAAGGTGTTTGAGAAAATTTCACTTGTGAGAAGGTGAAGCTTCATTTTATGTAGTTTTTTTTTTTTTTTCTTCTTGCGAATCCCTGTGTTGCTTATCAAGGACCCATCTATCTCTGGTGCATAGGGGTGTAACCAGTACATGAAAGAAACATAATAGCTTATTTTGATTCTTGTATCATGAATATTTCTATTTTTCCCAATTAAATTCCGAACTATTACGTTTCTGAATATTATTATTGTACATCTGTTTAATAATCATGGTATAACCTGGGGTTTACATCCCTACGGTGGTGCATGTGGTTGTGCCGCCGTGATGAAAGTAAAAAGTCAGCTTCAGAAATCAAGTTGGAAAAGAAGGCTTAACTATGGGTTCCATCTAGTTCCTTATAAGTCAGCACGAATTGCACAGAATCCATGGCTTGATTAAGATAATTAATTACCTCAAAAGGTCCTTTCGATTATTTTACAAGAACTACACTTAGGAGTCAATTCTTGCTAAAAGTAATCTGTTACGAGTTTAAGGAGAGATTTAAGAGATGACTATGTAGCGATTGAAGATGAAAAACGAAAATATTTTTGACCCTATCATTCGTTCAAAGTAGCAAATTAATATTATTAACGAGTTTGGAATCAAAATATCAAATTGAAATATTTGGATTCAAAATAAATCAATGGAACGTTTCCAGCTCGCTCTCTTAAGAATTCCAGATTATGAAATCATACTACCCAGATTCAAGGGTGTTTTCCAAGGCCACAAACAGGGTATCAGAAATTAAGTGCCGGTCAGTAATGCCTCGGTGCCACCTTATCTGAGCACCACCAGAAGGAAAATATGAGATGGTACCCGCATTAGCCGTCATTAGAAACAAAGCCGCCAAAGATTAAATATCTCACTTCTCATTGCACATTGTAATCGGCATATTATCACGATAATTTACCCATGAAGATCTCAGTTTGCTTAGTTTTACACTGGTGCAGTTCTGGCCTCTGAAATCGTTGAGGAGATATCAGCACTGTTGAAAACTTTTCTGAGAGAATGCACTTGGAGATACAAGCCCAAACAGATAAAAAAAATTTGTACTCCGCATGTCTACCCTCTGAAGCAATTCCCAAGAGTTAATTTATGACTTTATAAGGGCTTTGGCTTGCGTTCAGTTCGTGAAATACGCCTTAGATCTTTAACAGTTCGTTTCATTTCTCTGGTGCCAAATATGCAGAAAATTTCAGCACATGAAACAGGAAAAGAATCAGAAGAGAGAAATATGGAGGTGAGAATTTGTACCTTTGGTATAGATAGAAAATAACATAGAATACAGCCAGACCCATCAAGCACAAGATGGAAAAGGCTAGATACAACAAGCTTGATTGTTTCTGCAAAAATTGAAATACAAATCTAAATTCAACGAGCATGATAAGCACAATCAAGAAACATACAGACTTTGGTATAAAGTTAAAGATTTACAAAATACTAAAAGTCAGTTGATACCCACCTTTCCTCCTCTAGGGAAAGGTTTTTGTGATCCCGTACAAGTGTGTGCATCACAGAATTGGCGCAAGAAAAACTCTGTTTTGCACATATCAAATCAAATAATAGATACTTTTCCTTCCACTTATAATTTATAAAAGAAAAAAAAAATTAAAGAATACCATGAAGTCGGCTTGCTTGAAGACCCTCATGGATTGGGAAGCAACTATCAGCTACGTTCTGAGAAAAGCAGCAGATACACGTGATAACATTCAGACATTTTAGTATTCCATTTGTAGCCAGGTCACATGTGAAAAAGATAAAGTTCTTAATCTAAGTCAAATAGAGGAGTCTTAAGTAAAGTTCCAAGGATAAAGACCCTTCATCTCCATGTAGTGCAAAAGAACAGCCATAATACTATAATTGACATCAAAATGGCCCGGTTTCTAAGTAACACATTAAAGAGAACTTTCGTCTCCGTATAAACTTAAATTTGTTTTTGAATATGCCTGTTACATCATTACTCACTGATAGAAGCCTGAATAGAGCAAAGATACCATGGGATCCAGCTAATGTTATGCCGCATAAAGCAAGATACTCTATCTAAAGTACCTGCTAGTCACATAGATCAAGGTAGTGCTGCCCAGGCCATTCACATGTGAGCATTGTACAATAGTGGTACCAAATTAAACTTTAACATGTATCTATAAAGTGGTTCCGAAAAGGGCCATACTTGCTAATAATGGATGATGGCCTATGACCAGCTTAATGTGGTCACGGTATGGATGACTCGAACAACGCAAATTTGATATAGAACAATCCAAATTCAGCTTTAACATTTATCCATAAAGTGGTTCCAAAAAAGGCTATCCTTGCTAATAATGGATGATGGCCTATGACCAGCTTAATGTGGTCATGGTATGGATGACTCGAACAACGCAAACTTGATATAGCTTGCTATAACCTATCTATACAACTAATGTTCGGCCCTGATCATGCCAAATTTATTTCATTCATTTTTTATAACATTACATGCAGCCAAAATAGGTGTATGCTTCACAAATTCTGCTTGACATCCAATCACAGGGATATGAACCAACCTCACAAAGATGGCGATTTCTGGCGGTGGCGGCAGGATTACATTTACTTTTCGGCAATTTGGAATTCATCAGTGAGTCACAATGCAAAGCACCGCATAGATCTGCTAAGCATCGTCCTCGACTCTGGATACAAAACATGCAACTTCTATTCAACAAGTACAAAAGATAAGAAGAACAGGAATAGAGCTAATATATGTAATATCTCAATTTGCAAATAAGACAGACCAAACAACTGCACTATGTCACGAGAAGAAGAACTCGGTGTCCAACAATTAGAATTCATTAAGGGTCTTTAATTTAATATCCAGAAAAAAAATCTGTAGTCATTTGATTAGATCATAGGAGTTAGTATAATGTTTCTTATTCTTAGTTTCTTCTAAATAAGGTTTTATTAAGAGAACTTATAAATTAACTGCACTCTCTTTGCCCTTAAACCATTCTTATTGGCATCTGTAGTGAAGGATATGTTTTGTTATTCAAAGGTTGAACACCACACCCTGGTGAGACTTCACCTCACTGGAACTCTCCCCACCCACCAACAGAAATATTAGCCAGAAGCCTCCACAAAATAAGGATGCCCTGACTTACTTCATGAGTTAATCCCAATATTTATGTAACTTGTCTATCATTAGTTATTGGTCCTCTACTTAAGGACCTCTGCTGTTTATCTAAACAGTTGTCCTCGTCTTCAATTCTCTAACTTTTCCCTTTTCTTTCTCTAATTCTTTAGCTTGATTTCTTTACAGTCACAAATAATAAGAAGAAAATGGAAGTATAACCCTGAAGGTCAGAAAAGTAAAAAGTAAAAAATAAAAAATAACAATAAATGGACGGCAAGCAACCACCATTGCTCAAGTCTACAGATTACAGTTAGCTATTTACTTTGTGATATCTGAAAACATTATTTAGCTAATAACCCCAGGAAATATTAGAAGAATTTTGCAAACACTGCCCACTTACAGCATTTAATAGATCATAGTGCCTGTTGTCAAAATGCTTATCCAGAAACTTCTCGGCACGAAAGGTTTTCTTACAAAATCCACAACGCCAGTCATTTATATCCATATGAATCTTGTGCTGCTCCTGTTCTCTGAACATGTCATTATCTGCGTGAAGCCTACACTTAGTTGAAATGTTATAGTTTTGTTCCTCCACGAAAGGCATTAAATACTGGATCAGATATTAGAAGAAGTTAGAAAAATGAATAAGTAGCACGACAATTGAAAAACCAAGAATTGGAAGGGAAAAAGGACAGTACATCAAGGTGAAACAACATTATTTTAAAACAATTTAATACCTCATCTATAATTTTCCATGCTGCCCGACTCCTTTCTCGAGAACAGTGAATTTCATGACTGTGCACTTGGTGCAACTGATCTTGCTCTAGAGTCCTGAAAGCAATCCAATACAGAAAATGAAACAACTCAACATTATTATTCAGAGAACATGAAATAGTACATACCCAGAAACCAAGACTCAGCTGGAAACAGAGAGTAGTGTCACAAAAGGATCAATAACTGGAGAATTAGTTCCCCCTAATATAAAGGCTTGAGTAGAATATGGGTGTCATGCTTAGAGAACATACTAACGTAGAAGAAAAGTAACACCTTAATAGAAAAGGGAAGAAAAAAAAAGTACATTCAAGCACCAGGGGTGGGAGAGTTGGTATAATTGCACAATTTTGGAATTTTAAAATGTACCTTGAATCAGCTCCTTTGAAATCCTGGTGAAACAATCAAGAACAATACCACAATGTAAGGAACATCGTACCGAGAATAAGAAGCACCACACACAAAGATAATGCAATTAGCATGAGAAAACATTTCCTATTTTGTTACAGTGTTTTTAAGGGAAAAGGAGAATGTACAGAAACACTAATCATTTTTTTGTATTTGTTTGGGTACAGTCGGAGCAGAAACTGTTGATTACATGATTTATGAATCTTGTGAAAGGAAAGAAATAAATGATTGAAAGAGAGGCACCAGATAAAGGAATCGGAAAGAAAAAGAACAATAATAGAATCAATAAGTATAATAAGATTGTCCGAAAACAGTGTCGTAAATATTGAAAGAGAATGCACTAGATTTGCAATTATACAAAAAAAGCTGAAAAGCGATTACACCTTAACGGCCTTAAACAAGACTGCTATTCTTACATAATTCAAAGAGAAAGAAAAGAAAGAAAGTTAAACAAGAGACTTAACAAACTTGATTGCTATTTCTCTCCTCTTATTACTGAAATCTCCTATTTATAAGCACAGACACCAAGAGTCGAATATTTTCAGTCTTCTAACAGCTTGATATTCCCAATAAGCACCTGTATGTAAGTGACTGACAGGCCAATCGACTGCCCAGCTAAACAACTGAGGGTTTCATTCCCCTTCCAGTTTTAGGTCTGTAAATGTCTGACAAAACCTCACCGCTAAATTCATATGTAACTCAATAGGACCCTTCCTCCTATATTAGAAAATACACAAAAAGACAGCAGCTTTTGTCAAAGAAGAACGAATCCAATCAAGAAAAGCCAAAATAACAGCTTGTGATTGAACCTTTTACACTGAAAGGTTTGGAGAATTAACAAAAGACGGTCCAGTATAAATCTTAAGTGCGGAAGCAGTTAAAATTTAAGAAATTAGACGTCTACTATGGGAGATGCATTGTACAGTCAGCAGAGCTTAAGCTAGATTTTAACTAACTGCAACAGCACTCTTCCTTGCAACTGGCAGCAATGTTTGCTTATAAGGTACTGTATCAAAATTCATTCTTGCACCAAGAAGCAATATCTGCCATCAAAATATAGAATAAACAGCTTGTCTCACAGTAGACAGATTAGACCTCTCCACACTAAATACCATCTGCGGCACCTAATGTAATGACAATGCTTTTCGTTTTTTCCCTTTTTCGAGAAAGTGAATGTTTTGAAGTTGAGAGAAATATGAGTCTCAACTTCGGTAATTCTTATCCGCACAGTAAACAGGGAAACATGCGTATCGCAACAGCAAATCAGTTAAGCGGAAGAGATCAAAAAGTTGTTTTTCGAGATTCCAAATAAGGCACAAAAACCGACGCTTATATTTGTTGTTCTCTCAACAGATACTCCAACAGAACTACACTACCTAATGTGATTCTTAAGTAATGTAAAAAGAAGAATTGGGCCAAAATCGTCCCAAAGGCACAACAAGAAGGATTTTCCCTTGTCTTCTCTGTCCAGCTGCAGCCGGACAGCATGTTGGAGCCAAAGAAAATATTTGAGCAGATACAAAAATTAAGGGGCTAAACAAAAATCCAATGTCAGGACAAAGAAAAGAGAAGATCGCATACTGATGTGGATAATTACCTCGATGGAAGAAGAGGGAGTTGTCAGGAGAACGAGTACGGCGATCAAAACAGTTAAAATCCGGCTTCCCATATTCCCCAGGAGAGACCAGAAGCCAGGGAACTAACTCCAGATAACTGAAGATTGCTGCTTCATAAAAGAAACAGATCGAAAGATCCGTTTTTTTTACTTCAAAAAAGTTTCCTGAACAGTCGATTAAAGAGGTGTAGGAAAGAAAGAGAAGAATGCCCGTCTCCGAGACGGTCTCTGTAAGATCGTCCCTGGCGAAAAGAAGCAGAGGAGAAGCCAGAGCACAGACCCGCCAATCCAGTCCGCCGGAATTTCCGTGCTTCTGCTTCTTCAGTTCTTCTGCAAAAGCATTAGACTCCGGACCACTTAGTTTTACTTACCTTAATTACTAATAAATAACCGAATTAGTCAAATTACCAAAAACAACTAAAAAATATATACAAGAATGTACAAATTACAGAAGAAGAAGAAGATTAAGTAGAATATAGAATGGGTAATGGCCTAATGGGTTAAAATTGTCATCCCTAATCTGAGTCAATAACCTCTCAGACAAAAGGACAGTGGTATCAACACCCACCTACCAATCTGCTATCTTACTCAGTAATACTTACAAATCAAATAGTTCCAGACTCCAGTAATCGTTACTTAGGTTGAGAGTATCCCATCCCTTTTACCGTTGGAATGGGGTTGCGTGTGACTCATCATCTATTCATCTTCATCTAACCCGACCCGGCAACGGTAAAATGGGTGAGGGGGTTTAGTGTGTAATATTGGTCATACCGCCAACTCGCCAACGGGAAGATGGGACGATGATATGACCAAGAAGAAAAGAAGAAGAAGAAGAATTGACGAAGAAGAAGAAGAAGAAGAAGAAGCAACGGCTTCACGGAAGAAAGAATTCGAAAGATAAAGAAGAGTTTTGCGAGTTTCGTATCAGCTCTACCCGGAACTTGGGTTGCCAAGGAAAAAAGAAGGACTAGAAGATTGAAGGTACGATTGATTGGCTTTTTGGTTTTTTTTTTGTTTTTGGTTTCTGTAAGTAAAGATCGCGTTCCGGGGAAGAAGAGGCAAAATTCTTTTCTTGACGACTAACTCTAACTTGGGTGTTCCGTGGTTTCAGATAGCGATGCAGAGGGTGAGAGTTTCATCCGACTATCTTCCTGCCAAGAGGCTAGGAGATTCGCAAATCTGTCTTGTGCCCAAGTTCAGAATCTCGGCTGGGCCGGGGGCGGCGACGGCTCCTTCGTGGGAGGTGGAATCAAGCGACGGAACATTACTTCAACCTATAATTCCTGGTCTTCCCGACCACGTTGCGCTCAACTGTCTTGTTCGTGTACCAGTGGAGAATCACTCCGTCTGTCGAGCTGTCTGCAGGACCTGGCGTTCACTCTTCTATACGAAACAGAGGTTTTTCACCTGGAGGAAGATATTGGGGTTCCACAGCCCTTGGCTCTTCCTCCTGGCTCTCGAATCATGGTCCGGGAAACTGCAAGGCCTACTCTTGAACCTCAGCTGCCCCTCCACTTGGCACCCTGTGCCTCCCATACCGTCCAAACGTCGATTGGAGGCCCGTAGTTTCGGATGTGCGGCCATTCCCCAAGAAGGAACCCTCTTCCTCTGCGGTGGGATGATGTCCGACGAAGACTGCCCACTCGACATCGTTCTGAAATTCGAGATGCTGAAGAATCGTTGGACCGTGGTGAAACCGATGCCAGCTGCGCGGTCTTTCTTTGCGGCGCGAAAGATTGGCAGTTACATCTATGCTGCCGGAGGGAAGAGCAGCGACGTACGCGAACTCAATTCTGCACAGGTCTTTGACATAGCCAAAGAAGATTGGCAACCCATCGTGGATATGCGTGTTGCAATGCCCTCCTACGATTCTGCAGTGCTGGATGGGAAGCTTTTGGTCACCGAAGGATGGATTTGGCCATTTATGTTCGCTCCGAGAGGTCAAGTCTATGACCCCAAGATCGATAGGTGGGAGATGATGGCGGAGGGCCTCTGTGAAGGGTGGACGGGGCCGAGTGTGTTGCTTTACGATCACCTTTTCGTAATTCCCGAGCACGAGGAGATGAAGCTCAAGGTCTATTACAGCGAAACTGATACGTGGGACACTGTTGAAGGCAATCCAATGCCGGAGCAGATTTCGAAGCCATTTTCTGTGAATGCCTGCGACTCAAACATCTTCGTTGTTGGGAAGAATCTTCACGTTGCCCTAGGAAAAGTTGAGAAGCAACCATTTTCTGCATCCGGAAGTGAAAGAAAGCGCCTACACACTTTCTCTGTCAAATGGCAAGCTGTTCCTGCGCCAGAATCCTTCCGAGGCTGGACTCCCTCCAATTCGCTGGTACTGTATGCTTGAACTTCTTTTTGAAATGTAATTAATCTATTCTGTATATAACAGACAGAATTAGTCACATGCTCTAATATATGAAATTTACACAGCTCTTAATGTAATTTGTAAATTTAATTAATAAAAGGGCTCGAATCTTTAACTGTTTTATCTGTTCCGATACTGTCTGTAGTGATGCCAATTTGGTCCACAGCTCAATGTAAGTTGTAACAAGGGCTTGAACATTTTATTGCTAAAGAATATTGGTTACTGCAGGTTCATGAGTAGATTTACATAATAGAGCTGCAATGCCCATAGCAGCCCAGTTACAGGAGCCATTGAGCCTTATAGATTCCATCCTTAGCTGGTCAGCAGTCGATTCCATTCTTTACTTACTTCCCAGACCTCATAAAAAATGGCTGCTATTTGTCAAGGTGGGTTGGAGTTCTGTTTTGCACTTAATTACCAGGGCTGAATCTTTTATTATCTGTTCTCATGTTCTATGCCAGTTTGCCTCCCATACATAGCCCTTACTAATGTAAGTTATAAACCATGAATCAATAGGAAGTCTTGCATCTTTCACAGTTTTATATGATCTTGTACTGATGCCAGTTTGGCCCCTCTACACAGCTAAATGTAAGTTGTAACCTTGAATTAGTAGAAGAGCTTGTATCATTGTTTTATCTGTTCTGATGCTGTAATGATGGCATTTTGGCCCCTATTAACAGCTCTGAATGTAATATGTAAGCTTGCATCAATGGAAGGGCTTTTATCTTTAATGGTTTCATCTGTTCTGATGCTGTACTGATGCCAATTTGGCCCCTATAAACAGCTCTGGGTGTAAGTTGTAACCTTGAATCAATTGAAGAGCTTTTATCTTTGATGGTTTTATCTGTTCTGATGCTGTACTGGGTTCTGATGCTGTACTGGGTTCTGATGTTGTACTGGTTCTGATGCTGTACTGAGTTCTGATGCTGTACTGATGCAAATTTGGCCTCTATAAACAGCTCTGAATGTAAGTTGTAACCATGAATCAATAGAGGGCTTTTATCTTTAATGTTTTTATCTTTTCTGATGTTATACTGATGCCAATTTGGCCCCTATAAACAGCTCTGGATGTAAGTTGGTAACCTCGAATTAATAGAAGGGCTTGTATCTTTAATGGTTTTATTTGCTGTAATGATGCCAATTTGGCCCCTACAAACAGCTCAGATTTGTAAGTTGTAACCTCGAATCAATAGAAGGCCTTATCTTTAATGGTTTTATTGTTCTGATGTTGTACTGCTGTCAATTCGGCCCCTGTAAAGACAAGCTGTAACTTTGAATTAATAGAAGGCCTTGAATCTTTAATTGTTTTATCTGTTTTGAAGCAGTTGTGATACCAATTTGGCCCCTGTAAACAGCTCGGAATGTTAATTAATTCAAGGGTTTGTATCTTCAATGGTTTTATATATTCTGATGATGCCAATTTGGCCCCCAAATTGACCCGTTGGTCACAATTCACATAGAGTTAGTGGCTTATGTTCCCATAAATCTGGCCATGCCAAATAGGTTGTCTTGATATTTTTGGGTTTTATGTTCAACCTAAACCCTGCTCTCCCTCCTTCCCTCTCTCTTTCTCCAGTCCCGACTCATTTCATTCCCTCGATTCAAGTTGACCTGTTGTCGCATGTGTTAGTGGTTTACCCACAAATGTGGCCTATACCCGCCATCCATCTACACTTTTTCTTCTGCAGATCAAAACTTAAAATTGAGATTTCTCAGGAAAAAAATAAAAATAAAAAATAAAAATAAACTCAAACTTATCTTATTTGATACTTCACCAAATTTTATGTTTTTTCATTTATTAGTTCCTCATTTCGGTGCTTTTATATTTACACTACACGGTTTTAATTATTTTGATAATTATAATAAAATGTTTGTTGGAGTTTTACCTCAGTTTTATGTGTTAGTTCTGCATTGTATGTTTGATTTGCTCGGTTCTTTATATGAAAATGCATTACTCTTAAGGTTTGATGATGGCAGAGAGCGGAAGAGGACTTTGCAAGGCTATTATAAGTAACAAAAACAAATCCTCCGGCTGTAACCCGGTCGAAAAAATGGCAGTTTTTAACAATGCTTTGGATTTTAGCGACACATATTAGCATGGCTATTGGCTGTGAGTACCTAGCTAGATAGCCAGGGTGGAAGGAACTTAGATGGTATACATACAGCAGATAAGAACAGATTAATTTTGACGGGAAGACGGGCTGTTTTACAACAACCAGATAAGAACAGATCAAAAGGCTAAAAATTCAGTAGATCGGACAACTATTAATAATAAACGTATTATACAAAATACCAAGCATATTCAGCTTAAACAAATCTCATTTGAGGAAACTGAACCCGAAAGTTTCTTCTACCTTCATTTTACAAGAAGCACATAGAACAGATTAGCAAGTACCAGTGACACGACAACTGATAAGAGACATATCATACAAAATACCAAACATATTCTGCTTAAATGAATGGTTTCATTAAATGTTAATGCTTCAACCCGCAAGCTTATGCAATATATCTGCAAGATTGGTCCTGCTTCAGCTCTCAGATTGATTGTGGAAATCTCAAATGATCTGTTGAGAAAGGTACTCTTTCTTCAGACTGGGTTTCATCCCTCGGCAGCATGAGTAAGGGATGAATCCAAGGGGGTAAAAGCCAAGTAACGCCTTCCTCCCGTTGTTTCTAGCATGAAAAAGATTGCACGCTGCTGACATCCGAATAAGCTGAGATGCAGCTAGAATGCTTCAGTATGTTTGCGTAAAGAGATTGTGTCAAAGACAGTGGCGTGAGGCATACCAATCCTCAGCCACCTATATGAATCATGGGTCTGTTAGCCGTCTTTGCTATATCCAACATCCCAGCATGGGCAGCTTTCTTCTTCTTGACCTGATAATTTACAGGCAAAAAAGAAAAATTAACCTTCATATCCTGCTCAATATCCATTTCAAAAACATCCTGTTTAAATATGCAGGCAACAATTTGCTGTCCACATTGTCTGACGGTAATGCATGAAAAGAAGATGTCAAAAGTAATCAATGAGTTTGATACTACTCAAGGACATGTAGCTAAAAGATAGGGATAATATCTTCGAAGTGAACTTAGATGGTATACACACAGCTGCCCCAATAATCTCCTTCAAGCCAGAATCATCTACACCTCCGCGTAAAGGATCTCTCAAACTCACCTGGGAGATTAGGTAATTTAAATTGTGTAATTCACAAGAAATAATTTACCCTGAGAAAGTAATGAAAATATAGAAAACATAAAGAGAAGACACTTAACCTCTGAAGGGCCAAAAAGGCAAACTTTAAAGCTACCATCAGCTAAAATTCTCAATCGATTGCATCCAGCACAAAAATGCTCAGTCATTGAGGTAATAAAGGATATACGCCCACAATGGCCATCAATTCTAAAATTCTTGGCTGTGTCACTTGGATGATCCTGAAGTCTCTTCACACCTTTAAATTGATTTACCTGCTCAAATATATATAACGAAAAGGCTGAATATATAGAATGAAAAGGCTGAATGCAAATTAAACATTGACAACTTACTTCAAAAAGTAAAAACTGCTGTATCTTGCTTAAAATTTCAAAAAAAAAAAGAAAGAAGACCTCTCTGGGGATTACCACTTACCACTTTATCCATCATTTCTGCATAAGGGACTAGTTTTTTAACATTCCAAACATTTCCATCGAAAGGCATGAACTCAATAAACCGAACATTTATGGGTCTGTCTCTTGTCAATTCTACAAAGTCACAGATCTCATCATCATTTAGCCCACGCATTACAACACAATTCACCTGACATTAGCATGCCAAAAATGAGTATAATGAGGATTTGCCGGATGAAAGAAGTATATACAGACAGGAAAATACCTTGACAGGATTAAAACCCAAGTCCACAGCGGTATCAATTGACTGCATAACTTTTTCATGCCCTTTACGCCTGGTCATGAATTCAAACTTTGCAGGCACCAATGTGTCTAAGCTTATATTTACAGAACTCAAACCACACTCTTTCAATTTTGGAAGCTTTTTAGCAAGAACAATTCCATTAGTAGTCATGGCCAATGTTTTCAGCCCCTTCAATCCAGATAGCCTCAAACATATGTCTTCAATGTCCTTCCTAATGGTGGGCTCTCCACCTGTCAACCGAATTTTTTCCACCCCAGAACTAACAAAGAGATCTGCCAGCCGAATAATTTCATCCTGTGAAAGAATTTGAGAGCTAGGGGTCAGCTCCACGCCTTCGGCTGGCATACAATATTGGCACCTAAGATTGCAACGTTCAGTTAGTGAGATCCTTAGGTAAGTGTGTGCCCTACCGAATGAATCAATCAACATATCTGAAACCAGAGCATCTTTTTCAGGATTTTCTAATTGTTTTGCGCAGGACACTCCAAATGCCCTTGACCAAATCCGACTAGGAACGGCTGCGCTGCAGCTAGGAGAAACATAGCTGGCACTTCCATTGAATTCAACCTGCAGTTTGGAAGGTGGCAATTCAAATAATGTTATCAAGAAAATATATATCTGTGACATCTCTTGTCATTTCTTATTTAAACAAAACCTGCAGTTTTGAAGAACTACATAATCAAAGTATTAATCTCTACTTTTCACAACTTCAAGGTGTCAATATTTAATATCCTCCCAAAAGAATGCTCTACGGTCATATTTTCTTCGAGAGCCACCTCCGAAATACCCTTCCTTTGAAATTTTTTTACTAAAGCATTTTATATAGCTATTTGTCGCCGGCAGCGAGGACTGCTTTCTCAAGTTTTTCACTTTCACGTAATGAAAACAAAAAATAATATTTCAAAAAAAAAAGAGAGAAAGTGCAATCGGAATAGAAGATTTACCTCGTGGGAGTGCACACTAGAAATAACTGAAAAGTTGGACCTCCACACATCTGCACGCCGACTGAAAATTTTTGACAAACTATTTCTCATCCTTTTCACTGAAACAAGTAACCTGCGATTGATTAATCCTCGCAGTAATCGATGACAATCGGACGCTACCGATCCAAGACAAAATACACAACCGAAAAACGAGTCAAGCAACGAGGGAGCATCTAATATAGCCTAACTATCTTCTTTTCCGACGTCTCAGAAACTCGAGTAATCAGTATTCCATATGGAGATATTATTAGAAATAGCAAAGCATCCAATCGAATAAACAGCAGATACTCAGCTCAAAAGAAAACAAGAGAGAGAGAGATAGAGAGAGATAGATAGAGAGAGAGAGAGAGGGAGAGCCGACCTGGGTATTCACATTCGCTTTCCCGTCCGGCTTTCCAACCTGATCACGTCTCGAGTTTGTTAAGAAAGAAAACGCTTGTCTTTCACCACGTCAGATTCGAAAAATGGCCCAAAACTCTCTGATTTCGGAAGGGGCAGAATGGTTTTGCGATCGACGGAGCAGGAGGATTCCAGAAGACGTCGAGCAACGACCCGATACGCATCTGAACGTAGCTAGCAGACGATTGCATCGGGACGCATTTTGTTTCTCAAGGCCCAAAATATGCAAGAAGTAATAAACACATTTTAACGTAGCAAATTTTTATATAAATAAGACGAAAAGATAGTTAAAAAATAACGTAAATATGTATGTCTTATCTTATGAGTCGTAAGATCGATTATCATAATCACAAATTAAGTATAAATTATAATACAAGATTTATTAAAGTAAAATTATCTGCTTCTCTTTGTAATTCCATATTTGAGAAAAAAATTTATATGTTTACCCTAAAATTGGGTTTTAATTAAAATTATAGTAAGCAAAAAAAATTATTCCATATATAAATCCAATAATTATAAGATTTATATATTATATATAAAAATTTTGATTAGTGCAATAGTATTTTTATTATACAAAAGAAAATCGAAAAAATATTATTAATTTTTTAACCACGGTCCACAAGACAAGACAAGAGTGATCCATACCTTGCTGGGTTACCGCTGGCACGTAGCGGACTCGCGGTTCGCGCCGGCTTGCAGTTTTGGGTAAAAAGGAGTTGTAGTTGGCTCTGCTGCCCGTTTATCTTCAACAGTAAATGAATTAAGGCTTTGAAGAATGGATTAAGGATCGAAATTCGGCTTCAACTTTCACATTCACTGCTGCGCCAATCGGCGTCGTTATCGTCCCTCGATTCTCCGTCGACTCCCGCCAAATTGGGTTCCGCGGAGCCAACTTCTTCCCATCGCCGCCCCCCTCGGAGACGGACGACAATGTCTTGGGGGCTGGGATGGAAGCGCGCCTCCGAAATCTTCCATCTCTGTCTCAATTACGGCGACGACGACGACAACAACGTCCTTGCCGCGGTGGCGGACGGATCCCCGACCTCCGCCGGCGAATTGGGTTTCCGGATCGAGTTTGATTGGTCCGCCGCCGATGACGAGGATCAGGTCGCTCTTCGCCTCCAGTCCAAGCTGATGGTGGCCCTTCCTCCGCCGCAAGATACCGTTGTTCTCGAATTAACTGCGGAGAATCGGGTGGAGGGAGAGGGGGAAGAGCTCCGGCAGCAGGAGGAGGAGGAGGAGGAGCAGGAAGAGGAGGAGCAGCAGCAGCAGCCGGAGGAGGAGGAGGAGGAGGAGGAGGAGGAGGAGGAGGAGGCGGAGGAGCATGAGGTTGTTTCTGTGTTGATGAAGGTGATCAAGAGGAGGGAGCCATTGAGAGTGATTACTATGACCAAGGCAATCGGGTCTGGGCAACAGAGCGACGGGGTTGGGGTGTTGATAAGGTTATTGAAATCGTGCCTGGCCGGTCCGGGTGGTGGCGAGGGTGTTGTGGGAATTGGGGAACATTGGAAAAGTGTCAGACTCTTGAGCCTATGTGGGTGTAGTTTGTCTGTGAGTTCTTTCCCTTCCTTCTTATCTCTATTTATTTAACCCTTACGAGCTACATTCGTTTGTGAATGAGCTAAGTTATGCTAATTAAACAGAAAAAGAGAATACTTGCAATCGGAGAATAAACGTTTCTGAAGTACTACTACAAATATTATCAGCGTGATCATTGTTAACAACAATATATAATTATTTATGCACTTTTACTGTTATCATTTATTTTCCTGGTTGGTACAGAATTAATGTTGGCATATGGCTGTATGTTCCTGTAATGTTTTAGGCATAAATTTAATAAACTGTACTTGCTGGAACATAGAAAGGAGCTCTTCTAAGCTGGCAATATTCACTGAATTTGCTCATGACAATATTTTGGTAAACATAGATTATTTACTATCAATAATGTAATTTTATTTGTCAAACTGCTAATTTTCCAGATTAAGATTCCTTTTTGTATTCATGTGATACACGTAAGCCACATTGGCATCTTTTGAACTCTTTGTGCTATTAACAGGTTTTACCTGTGGAGTTAACTCAGCTGCCTCTCTTGGAGAGGCTATACCTAGACAACAACAGACTAACAGTTTTGCCACCAGAGCTTGGTGAGCTGAAGAATTTAAAAGTCCTACGAGTTGACAACAATATGCTTGTTTCCGTTCCTGGTAAGTTGAAAAACATGTTTACAAAAATCTGGTGTTACCTTATAATTTTTAATGAGTTTCACTTGTTGCATATACTTTTTTCTCTAAGGTTGACATCTCACATTTACTTTATTTTTCAAACTCAAAAACTGTTAAGCAGTAGAGCTCCGACAATGTGTTCAGTTGGTTGAGTTATCATTGGAGCACAACAGGCTAGTCCGCCCTCTTTTGGATTTCAGGTCATTAGATCTTCTATGTATTAGTGAAAGACCTTATGATGTCTGTCAATTTGCTATCCATTTGCTGCTTCAGATCTAATGTTTTTCTCCAGTTTAATGGCAGGGCTATGGCTGAGTTACGTGTTTTAAGACTTTTTGGGAACCCACTTGAATTTATTCCAGAAATTTTGCCCTTACAGAATCTCAGACACTTGTCTTTGGCCAATATTAGAATTGAGGCTGATGATAACTTAAAATCTGTAAATGTTCGCATTGAGGTAATTGATAACAGCATAATGGTCTTTATTGATCTGATAAATGTAGATGAAGAATTATAACAGTTTTTCTGTATAATTGCAGACAGAGATTAGCTCTTACTTTGGAGCATCTAGACACAAATTAAGTGCATTCTTCTCTCTTATTTTTCGGTTTTCCTCATGCCATCATCCTTTGCTTGCATCTGCATTGACCAAAATCATGCAAGATGGGGGAAATCGGGCTGTTGTTGGCAAAGATGAGAATGCTGTACGACAACTTATCAGTATGATAAGCAGTGAAAACCGTCATGTGGTATGTAAGTAATACTCAGTTTATTCAAGTTTCTTGGCATTGCTGTATGAAGAAAGTCGTAGATTATCTATAACAATGAATCTGGTCCATTCAACATGCATGACTGAAGAGATTTACCATAGTGAGGGTCATTATTGCAGGTTGAGCAAGCATGCTTAGCACTTTCATCTCTTGCAGCAGATGTCTCCCTTGTGATGCAGTTGATGAAATGCGATATTATGCAACCCATTCAATCAGTCTTGAGATCAGTTGAACAAGAGGAACTCATATCTGTGCTCCAAGTGGTGGTCAACCTGGCATTTGCATCTGATGTAGTTGCTCAAAAGTTGTTGACAAAAGATGTCCTGAAATCACTGAAAATGTTATGTGCGCATAAGAACCCAGAGGTTTGCTTAAGTGTTCTCAGTGGTGTACAATTTTTTTTTTTTGTTATTATCATTGTTGTACCCATCATTCTTTTCTTTTATGAGCATATCTTCATTTAACAGTTATTGGTAACTACTTTTCGTGGTTTTAGGTGCAAAGGTTGGCCCTTTTTGCCGTTGGTAATCTGGCTTTCTGCTTGGAGAACCGGCGGACTTTGGTCACATCAGAAAGCTTGCGTGACCTTCTGCTTCGCCTGACAGTTGCACCCGAACCATGCGTGAAGAAGGCTGCAGCACGTGCCTTAGCCATTCTAGGTTCGTATACTACACAACTATTATCATAGGAGTTGCAGATCGAGACTTTATTGTCAGAGATGATAGACTAGGAAAAGGAATACAATATCCACATAGAAGAAATATTCATGAAAGATGGACAGAAGAGAGGTGTTCCCCACAGCAAGATGTGTTCAATATTTTGCTTCTTAGTACACCCCTTTAAGAAGTGAAGGTCTTTAAATTGGAATAACAGCCATAGTATTTTAAGACAGCACGATTTAAAAGATGTTAGGAAGGTAAAGAAGAAACGAAGGGTTTTTGTGGAATACACTCATTGGATACAAATTCCTTCATGTTGAAGGCAATTTGGTGGTTGTCTATAATATTTTCTGCAGCCTTCAGATTTTTTTCTGAAACTAAAAATATAATTGGAGCCTGATATTCGGGGTTCACTTTCACTCTCTTGATACAAAGAGAAAAAGCATAAATAAAAATTTCCACCTATAATCTTATTACCATAATAACTAAATGTACAAAAGTAGATGTTTTCTACTCCAATCAGGTTCTTGTGCTTTTCTAACTTAATGCATTTTAAATCAATTCTAACCATACAGAATTATTTCTTGTATCAGGAGAGAATGAGAGTCTGCGGCGAGCGATAAGGGGAAGGCCTGTTGGGAAGCAAGGCTTGCGCATTCTTTCTATGGATGGAGGTGGTATGAAAGGTCTGGCAACTGTCAAGATTCTAAAACAGATTGAGCAAGGCACTGGAAAGCGGATCTACGAAATGTTTGATCTTATATGTGGAACATCTACGGGGGGTATGCTTGCTGTTGCCCTGGGAATCAAGCAAATGACATTGGAGCACTGCGAAGAGATATACAAAAATCTAGGTGTGTTTAATAACTTTTACACTTATTTCTTGAGTGGCATCTTGCCATTCTTATTTTGAAATGTTTTTCAACTTCAGTTTGTGGTTCTTGGCATTATTTGGCTTCTATAAATATATTGTTTTTTGTTCAATAAGGCTTGGATTTCATGTTGTTCTCCATTTGAATGTGGGATTTATGTATGCTTTTTCATGTTGTGGATATCTAGGAAAAATTGTGTTTATGGAACCTGTCCCAAAGGATAATGAGGCTGCAACATGGAGAGAGAAACTCGATCAGATTTACAAAAGTTCATCCCAAAGCTTTAGAGTTGTTGTCCACGGATCTAAAGTATGTAAATTCATCTCTTCACATGTCTTATGCTTCTGTTAATGTTTTTGAATAAAAACCGAATATCGGGGCAGAAGTTAACTATGTTTTTCTGGAAATTGTGAAAGTAGAATTTTGAAAAAGGAAAAGCACACAAAGAATGAAACCAAATTCTTTGCATTTTTATGAAATGGTAAATATGAAAATACCTTATTCATAAAACAAAATCTCAGCTATATTAATCAGAAGATGTATGAATTTGTCTTGACTGGGTTTATTATTGGTGGCAGAATGGCTAGGTAAATATTTTGAAAGGCATAGCTATGATCCTGAGAATGATATATATTATATATTTTTATTGTTTATGGCAGAAAAGCCACTGAAATATTTTCTTCAATTATGGTAAATATTTCGAAATGTATAACTACGATCGAAGAATCATATTGTCCTGATACCACTATAGACTTACAGGGTTTTCCTTAGCGGGGATTCAAGTTTCAAAGAACTCCAGAAAAAAGCATGAGCTTTCCCTATGTCTAAAAGAGAGCACATTTGGGTTCATGATTGTTATCTGAACAGAACCATGCATTCTAAAAAGGGCCTCCATGGTGGGTGCGGGCCCTTCTAGCCCAGCCAATGATTAGGGCAGAGTTCCATCTCTGTGATCAAGGGGCTGCTACAATGCTGTTTTAATAACCTGACTCTGGCTAGCAATGCCTTCGCTTCGCCTTCATTTGAGTGGTGGCACCTTTCTGGCCCAGAGAAGGCCAGGGGGCCTAACCTGAACTGCCCCCTTACGACCCACAAATCCATGCTGGACCCTAGTTATCAAGAGAGGAATTGCTTTTTGACTTAATGAGTCATTACTTGTATGTTTGATATTATTTTCTATAGATTTGGAGATGGGTTTGATTTATACGTGTGGTAATGATCTGTTGCATGGGCATCTTCTTTCAGCACATTGGTTTCTGGGATCGGGATGCCTTACCATGTTTTGTCTTGCAGCACAGTGCAGAACATTTTGAGAGGTTGCTGAAGGAAATGTGTGCAGATGAAGATGGTGACCTTTTAATAGAATCGGCAGTCAAAAGCATACCCAAAGTTTTTGTAGTATCTACTTTAGTCAGTGTGATGCCAGCTCAACCTTTTGTATTCAGAAACTATCAGGTTTGCTTCCCCTGTATGTGGAACATTTATATGTGGAGTAGTTTTCTTCAGGGCTGAGCATTTATGTAAAGAAGCTTATTTAGATCTTGTTTCATCATTCTGTGATAAATCTCTTCCCGCAAACCCTGTGTCATTGATTCATCTCAGTACCTTACTTTTATCAGATGCTGTTCAAGTTGGTTTATATTGGTTAATTTTTTTTTAACGGTGGTAGTTCTTTTTTCCATGAATGAACTAGTGGTATTGCTGGTGTGCTCTTATTTTTTCTTTATGAATGAACTAGGGGTATTGCTCACGTGCTCTACTTTTTTTTTCCATGAATGAACTAGTGGTATTGCTCGTGTGCTCAATTTTTTTGTCCATGAAATGAACTAGTCGTATTGCTCGTGTGCTCTACTATTTTTTTCCCATGAATGAACTAGTGGTATTGCTGGTGTGCTCTATGTATGGCTTCCAAGTTATGTGCAACTTTGAAAACTTATCGTAATTTCTGTGTTTTGGCCACTGTGGTTTTGCAGTATCCTGCAGGCACAGCAGAAACTCCTATTGGAACACAAGAAAGTCCATCTGCAGTTGGAGGGGCTGGGGCTGTGATGGGTAGGCAGCGTGTTGCACCAATGGGTAGCTGCAAGCATGCTATATGGCAGGCAATAAGAGCATCATCTGCTGCTCCTTATTACCTTGATGACTATTCTGATGGTTCTTTTCTTCTCTCTGATGGTCTTCTTGTGCAAAGTTATTTGCATGTGTACCTTTAAGTTTGTGTTTTCTGAGAATTTTAATTGTCTCGTCAGATGTAAATAGATGGCAAGATGGAGCTATTTTGGCCAATAACCCCACTATCTTTGCCATAAGGGAAGCACAGCATTTATGGCCTGATACACGTATTGACTGTCTAGTTTCCATAGGATGTGGCTCTGTGCCTGCTAAGGTAATTGAGATTTTTTTCATTTTTTAAGCAATGGCTCAATTTTGACATATCTTACTGGGAATATGTCCATATGCATCTTCCTTTTTGTAACTGAAATTTGAGCAATTTAAGGCCATTTGCCTCTTCATGCACAATATTACTCTCCATGCTTATATATTAACAAAAAAGGCAGAATGAAGTAACGAAAAACATGTATTAATTCTCACTATTGTGTTTGAACATATATGAAAGTGATTATTGAGTTCACTTCTTGTTTGCTTCTGGTTGGCTACTGTGGTCATAGGAGTTGAAGGGTTTAATTTACTGTATGTGTTTCTACTTTAGGTTCGAAAAGGAGGGTGGCGTTATATGGATACCGGGCAAGTGTTAATTGAAAGTGCATGTTCGGTAGAGCGAGTAGAGGAAACATTGAGTACATTGTTGCCCATGGTTCCCGAAATAAATTATTTCCGGTTTAATCCAGGTTTGCTTCCTTACAAACAGTTGGAGAGACCTCTGTTTAGATTTGGTTTCTTGAAATCTTAATGCTTAACGCTTGAATATGCTACATGTTCAGTTGATGAGCGATGCGGTATGGAGCTTGATGAGACTGATCCTGCCGAATGGCAAAAGCTGGAGGCTGCAACACAGGAATACATTGAAAATAACGCAGAGGCCTTTAAGGACATCTGTGAGAAGCTTGTTCCACCTTATCTTAACGAGGAAAAATGGGCAGACAAGCTAATTACTCAACATTTGAATAGAACAAAATCCCCAAATTCAGGTTTGTTGTCTATCCTGAAGAACCCTTTCGAATTACCCCCCCCAACTCAACACACACACACACATACACACACTTCTGCTTGCCTGATGTGATGAACAGTCATTTCAAACCTATTTGTGCTTGCTCATTATTCCTTATTTTTGAATTTTCATTAGGATATTTTTTGTTGCAGTGCTTGATGAGAACATTCCTTCACTTGGTATGAGGCGCATGGTGCTTTTGGTGGAATCTTCATATAGTCCTGACTCAGGCAAGCCCGTTCAGCATGCCAGATCTATTGAGTCATTTTGTGCCCGTAATGGTATCCGGCTGTCGCTGTTGAACAAAATACCGGGTCCCCCAAAGCAGGCAGTGTCATTCCAGACTCCCTTCACATCTCCGTTGTTCACAGGGAGCTTCCCTTCAAGCCCTGTTCTCTACAGTCCTGATGTGGGCTCCCAGAGGATCAACAGAATTGATCTAGTGCCTCCTCTCAGCTTGGATGGTTTCCAATCAGGAAAGGTTTCTATCTCTCCACCAAAGTCTCCTGATGGATTGAGACAAGTCTCCATACCTGTTCGCTCATTGCATGAAAAGCTACAGAGTTTGCCCCAAGTGGGCATAATTCACTTGGCACTTCAGAATGATTCAGTTGGTTCCATATTAAGGTGGTAACTTTCTTCTTTCCTTTGATCAACTTACACACTCTTTGCTTATATAGTCCTTTGGGATCTAATTATATAATTCAATGCTATCTCCCAGCTGGCAGAATGATGTCTTTGTAGTTGCTGAGCCAGCAGATCTTTCAGAGAGATTTCTGCAGAGTGTAAAGATCAGCTTATCTTTAACCATGAGAGGATACGGCAGGAAGGATGCAGCTATTTTAGCTAAGATTTCAACAATCGCTGACTTAGTTGCATACTATCCATACTTTCAAGTTGGGGGTATTGTCCATCGCTACATTGGACGTCAAACACATGTATGTTTATTATGGTTTATTATGTCATATTACCTTGGACTTTTATTTAAATACTTACACTCTAATTGTCATTTACATTTTTATATCTGTCTTCTTTCTATAAAGGTCTTGGAAGATGATCAAGAAATAAGTGCATTCATGTTTCGGAGGACAGTACCTGCCATTCACCTTACACCTGATGATGTTCGTTGGATGGTATGTGTGCACATGGTAGTGCTTTAGTTGTTTTTATTCTTTATAATATCAACTAATTATGGTTTTGAAAAGGATATTTTTCCATTATTAGAAGAGTTCGTCTGTTTCAAAAAAAATTGCATTATTGTTCTTACTATTGTTTACTTTCCCATCAGTTATTTCTTTAATAAAATATTCAGTGGTACACCTCTTTGGTAAAAACTACAGTTTAAAGATATATCTTTTGACGTTGGTCATATATTATTTTTCTTTGGGTTAATCACTCTCTTCCCCTGAATTAACTATCTGCCCTCTCATACTCTGTATCACCCTTATGTTTTACTTTTTGTTTTGAAAAGGTTTAATTTTGAAGAAAAGGAAGGGCTCACCTCATCCCATTACCTCCTTAGTTCCTTCTGCCTGATATTGGGGGGGATTGAGGGGATGGCGACCACTTCCCTGCTTCCCTGATAAATGGTATAGGAGGGAGAGGGTAGGGCCATTCTTGTTCCCTCAGTAATCAGGTCGAGGAAAGGAAGACCTTGTCCTTCTTGATCACTGTTTCTGGCTGTGTTTATAGAGATAAAATCAGTTCATTATAGCAAACCATCATTTAATGTTTTTGTTAGTGTCTATCCTTAACATGGACTTGCAGCTACCCAACTTTGCCGTGTCCTGGATAACAAACACTCGCCCTGCTTTATATGATTTCCAGGTGGGAGCTTGGAGAGACAGAATTGTAATCTGCACTGGGAAGTGTGGACCTACCCCAAGTTTGGTAAAAGCATTTCTGGACTCTGGTGCCAAAGCTGTTGTTGCTTCTTCGGTTGAGCCACCCGACACACAATTGGCACTATTTCATGGCTCTGGTGACTTGAGTGGGTTAGACAATGGAAGATTTGAGATAGGGGACGAGGAAGGTGAAGAAGAAGAGCAGGAACCTGCAAGCCCGACGAGTGATTGGGAGGACAGTGATGCAGAGAAAGGTGACCGTTCCTCTGGTTGGAGAGATGATGAAGAAGAGGAATTGTCTCAGTTTGTCTCTGTTCTGTATGATTCTCTGTTCCGGGAAGGCTCTAGGGTGGATGTTGCTCTCCAAAGTGCACTTGCATCACATCCAAAACTAAGATATACTTGCCATCTTCCACATAATCATGGGTTGTAAATTAGTTGTTTGTGAAAAAATGGAGAAACTTGAATAAATTAACCTGTTAAAAATAAGAGCATGAGAAATAAGATGGAAGAAAATTCCGATTTTGAGGCATAGATAACTAAATCTGTATGTTTTGGTTTCTGAGTTGTTTGTAGGGGGGCAATTCTTTGTCAGTTTGGAAATTTGTATAGCATATACACTTGGAGAAAAGTATAATATGATTTTATCATATATTGAAATTTTAATTTTTTATTTCCATTTTATTATTTTCTTGAAGGATGTACTTTTCATGGATACTGTGGCTTGAAACTTTTATCGTAGTATTAGACTTTTCATGGATTGAAATTACATTTGCTCCTTAACTCGAACCCATCTTGAAGACATTTTGAGCTCATGAATCGAATCTATCATTATATTTCACCTATCAAAGACATCGCAATGAAATTTTATTTTTTTTTTTTAATTTTTTTAATTTTTTTTAAGAGTTTCCCCTTGATTCCTTTATCTAATACCCTTGTTCTAATAAAAGTTGTATGACCCAATATTTGTTTCCTTGAACTGATAAATGTAGAATCACTTTAACATCATTTATGAAAGACTTAATAATACTGGGTGAGCTAGTAACTTGTTGGATGATAGACCAAGCAAATTGATAGTTTATGACCTGCTTATGTCTCATCATTCATGACTTTTTTGTATGGTTTGAAGGAACAATGATATTATGTGGAGTATGAGATGTGATCAAGTGACTAACTAGTTATGTTTTTTTTTTTTTTTTTTAAAAAAAAAAAAAATTATAATTAATATTAGGCTTTTGGAATGCAATTTTTATTTCCCACCAATGAAAATTAAGCAAAATAATTTTCCACTAAATTTTTTATTTTGTGTTTCGTGATAATTGTATCAGACCCGACCCGGAAAGTGACCCGTAAAACTGGTCGGGTCGGATCAAAACGGTTCAACCGGCGGGTTAATCCGGTTGAACAGCGTGATGACATCACCATGATGTCAACACATAATTAATCGTAAGTCTGATTTATGAATCTCCCATTTCCCCGCTGTCATCCCGCGACGGGAGCCCGCGACGGGAGCGAGCGAGGAAAGGTAGGGAATCGACCTCTTCTCTCCCTCGTCTTTCTCTCCTTCTTCTCTACCCCTTCTTCTCTCCCTCTTCTTCTCTCCCCCTTCTTCTCTCCCCCTTCTTCTCTTTCTTCTTTCTTTTCTTCCTTACCTGTGCGTTATACCTTTCGACCCGCGGTTTTGGTCGGTCCGCCGGGTTGACGGGTTACTGATTAGACTGCAAAACTTTTATCTATTGTTTACATTTATTTTTGTTTGAAATTAAGTAATATCTGTGCTCTTATATGATGTATCCTCTACTTTTTTTCTAGATTCGAAACGAAGGAGCTGTTCTTTGAGGATTTTCTAGCCACTCAAGGATCCTTGTAAATTGCTTGTAAAACAAGGATTGCTCGAGGATTTTCTAGCCATTATGGCTGGTCTGGAGGAGTTGAAGAAGAAGTTGGGACCTTTGTTTGATGCTGACAAAGGCTTGTCTGATGGGACTCCCATGGATCCCAGCGCTTCATACATGGTATGTTTTCCCAATCAACGTTCTAGTTATGGTGTCATTCTAATCCTGCACTAGTCTTCCTGAAGGTTTCAGATGGTGGAACCGTGAATTTATTGAGTAGATCATGTGGGGTGTACAATATCAATGAGCTTGGCTTGCAAAAACGCACATCTGGCCCCATAGATGAATCGGATGCCAGTGAAAAGACTTATCGGTGTGCTTCACATGAGATGCGCATATTTGGAGCTATAGGTTGTGGGGCTAGCAGCGTTGTCCAGAGAGCCATCCATATTCCTGTTCACCGGATTCTTGCTCTCAAGAAAATTAACATCTTTGAAAAGGTGCACGTCTATTTTCTCTTTATTGATGTTAAGAATCTTGGCTCCTTAACAAGGATATCTCTAGAGCTCCCGGTGTTTGTTAACCATTGTGGATTTGTCTTATCTGTTTTTGGGCCTTCTCTTTTTCTGTTTTTCCACCGAAGACCTTGTTGATAAACAATGCACATCTTCTCCCTACACTCTATGCTGTCATGTTACAGGACAGGCAATTTGGCTGATCGGCATTTTTTTTCTAATTTGGTTGTATTAATCTTTTTGCTCTTTCAAGGAAAAAAGGCTGCAGCTTCTAAATGAAATACGTACACTATGTGAGGCACCCTGTTATGAGGGTCTTGTGGAGTTTCATGGAGCATTTTATAGTCCAGGTTCAGGGCAAATCAGCATAGCTTTGGAGTATGTAGATGGTGGATCTTTAGCAGATATATTACGCTTGAGGAAATGTATCCCAGAGCCCATCCTTGCGTCAATAGTTCAAAAACTCTTGCATGTACTCGCATTTATCTCTTTCTACATATCTTATTCCAGATTTCATTTCAATCATATTAGGAACACAACCTAATGATGTCTACTCCCATATATTTTGAAGGGGCTAACCTACCTGCATGGAGTAAGGCATTTAGTCCATAGAGACATTAAACCTGCAAATTTGCTTATAAACCTGAAAGGGGAGCCAAAAATTACAGACTTCGGCATAAGTGCAGGATTGGAGAATTCTGTAGCAATGGTATGTGATGTTTTAGTTATTTTAACTGATGGAATAGAAATTCAACTATCCTTATTCTTTGGGTTTAGTTTTGCTCTGGTACAGCTTATCTTCATTTTCTCATCTAACATCTGGCCTTATTGTGTTTTCAAGTGTGCTACTTTTGTTGGCACTGTTACATACATGTCACCTGAGAGAATCAGGAATGAAAATTATTCCTATCCTGCTGACATTTGGAGCCTTGGACTTGCTTTATTTGAGTGTGGCATGGGAGAGTTTCCTTATACTGCAAATGATGGACCAATTAATCTCATGTTACAGGTGAGAGATTGCTGGCTCATTAGGTCCCATTTCTCTTTTAGGTAATTTCATCTATTATATTTGAACAGATATTTGTGCATTCTGTCAATAAATGCCCTTGCAAATAACAAATTTATTTAGTTTCACTTGTTCTCTCTATGTAGATTTTGGATGATCCATCTCCTTCACTTCCAAAGGATTCTTTTTCCCCAGAGTTCTGTTCTTTTATTGATGTTTGCTTGCAGAAGGACCCTGATTCAAGGCCAACAGCTGAGCAGGTTAGGTTATATAATTTCATTGTCTTGATGGTGTTTTATGGGCTGATTGGTGGTGTCGGGGAGTTTAACCTAGTTTCTTATCCTAGTTAGCAACTCCTTTGGCACCAACTGCTGAATTTTCCTGACACAAATAATGTTATAGTTTGGATGTAACCACTATCGTCCATCTCGTTCCATATATTTGAATGTTTACTTTTATTTTTAAACATTTTTGCAGCTTCTGTCACATTCATTTATTAAGAAGTATGAGAAAACAAAAGTGGACTTGACAGCGTTTGTTCGAAGCGTATTTGATCCAACTCAAAGATTGAAAGATCTAGCTGATGTGAGTTGCTGATGTTTTAAATAACAAGGCTTCCACAAGGTTTTAATCAAAACACCGTTGGCCATGTTGTAGAATTGAAGGCAGAGTTTAGAATTAGCATGACGAAGTTTGACTGATCCTGAGGAAAACATTTTAACCTTATCCGGGTCTGTCGATTAACTTCTGCTTATGTATGCCTGGACAGATGCTCACCATTCACTATTACTTGCTTTTTGATGGGTCTGATGAGCTCTGGCATCATGCGAAGACTTTATACAATCAAGGTTCAACGCTAAGGTAAACCATTTCCTCATTGTACTTAATAGCAACAGATTAAAACGTTCAATGACATAAAAAATCTATATTTGTTTGTTGTCATTTTTTACAAAGTATCTTTATTTTTGTTCTAGATTTTCAGATAAAGTGTCATCGGGCGCAAGCAACATCTTTGCGACTCTGTCAAATGTACGAAAAACATTAGCAGGTGACCATCCCCAGGAGAAGCTAGTTCATCTGGTAGAAACTCTTCAATGTCGTGCTCATGGAGAGGATGGAGTGGCCATCCGTGTTTCAGGGTCCTTTATAATCGGTAGTCACTTTCTTATATGCGGAAATGGCATCCAAGTTGAGGGAATGCCTCATTTCAAGGATCTTTCACCCGACCTCAAGAGCAAGCGGATGGGGACGTTCCATGAACAGCTCATCATGGAGCCGGGGAGTGTTATCGGCCGCTTCTTCATTGCTAAGCAGGAACTGTTTATTCTCCAGTAAAAGAGAAGTTAATAAGCTGGTGTCACATCTAGTACGCTATTATTTTGGAACCAAAGTTGGTATCGGTACACAATTGTTTGTCTGAATCTACCTTCTTTGTGCTTCACCAGATCATGCCACGTGTCAATGGCTAAGTCCAAGCTTCACCAGATGGCGGCCATGTGTCAGTGGTCTGAGTCAGCTTTTGGGTGAATCATCTGTCCTGCGTGGCGATCTCCTATTGGTCAGTCATACTAACCTGCAGTGACTTATGTGCTGATGTGTTAGACCATCAGATCGGGATCGTAGATATCAATGTTTTAGACTATCGGATCTTCGATTGATTAAATATTTGTGGTTACAATATGATTAAGGTAAAAAGTTTTAAGATGGGAGTGACCCTTCCTACTTACCTCTGGCTTAGGAGTTTGAAGGAGATTGTGGTTGTAAAACTTTGGAGGCGAAAACTATCAAAATTGTAATTTAGAGAAAATAACTGAAATAATTTAAATCAATGCTTTAAAAACCGGACCGGACCGACCGGTTCGACCTGGTTAAACCAGGATGGGACACCAGTCCAGTTCTTATCGACTCCAATCGGTTTACTAAGGATTATTTCTGTCTTATTGTCTATAGAAATGTTAAATCAAAATATAGGGTACACTTAGGGGTGGGCACAGGTCTGGTTTGGGTTAGGTTTTTACAAACCAGAACCTGACCCAACTTATATACACGAAACCCTAACCCGTGAAAAACCTGCACAACTTTTAAAACCCGAACTACGATTTTACAAACCTGCACCCGACCTGACCCGACCAAAACCCGGGTTTTGGCAAAACCCGATCCTGACCCGAAAATCCTGATTTATTTATATATTGTTTCACTGAAAATCCGCCGGTCCGCGAAGAGGCGCGATCGAGAGAGTAATTCGATTTACGACAGAATATTTGTGTTATAATTTGTGTTTGAATATCCAGGAATGCGAGTACAATCTCCTAGGCTTCCTCTGATTTGATATCTGTGTGAATTTGGTGAAGTGTAAGCTTCTGGCGAGTTGTCGTTGAAATTTGAGTTCTGGAACGAGTGTGCACGAACGGTGACGGCTTTGGTCGGTCGGGCGGAAGTATTTGTGTTCTGCGTGTATCGACTTGTTGACGTTGCCGGCGAATGTGTAAAGTTGCTCCGGTCGAACTAGTGAATGACGATGGACTGCAAGTTGTTAAACGTCTTTGGCTTGAAAAAATCTATGTGCATGAGATGAAAAGTTTTTCGAACCCCTCGAACAGAACGTTTCTAGCTATTTGTAGCGGATTCTGTGCCTTTGTTGAGGTTGATGCTCGAAAGTGGGATCACGATCCCTTTTTACTGCTTCTTTTGAGAGAGGAAGAAGACTGAAGATTTTCCCTCTGGGCTCCCTCAGAAGAGGATCGTGGTCTCTCTTTGGCTCTTTCGGTTAACGACCAGACTTAGGACGTTTTACTGTTGAGGAGGTTGATTTGTAATTTAGATGCTGACTGGTGATGACTCGGCAATGTGTTGCTAACGCGGCAGTTCATTGCTGACGAGGGCGACACTGCATCGATTACGCGACAACGCGAATGGACTTAGTGATGGGCTGCGACGAAGTACCGAAAATCGACATAGCCTATCCACGATGATCATTTACTGAACCGATGGGCGTTTGAGCTCGTCGAATTTGGGCTAGCCACATTTTAGTGCATACATGTATTTTTTAAAAATAAATTAAGAAAAAATATATTAAAAAAATTAAAATAAAAACCTGCGGGTCTGGGTAAACCTGAACCCGACCCATGGGTTGGATTTGGAAATCCAAACCTGGGTTTTTTGGGTCGGGTCGGGTCGGGTTACCCAAAAAACCCGAGATGCCCACCCCTAGGTACAATATTCGATGGTTGAACCTTTGTCTAACCCGGTCTGACCAAGTTTAACCAAAACCGGACATACTACCGGTTTGATGGCTTGGTCAGTTTTTAAAATATTTATTTATTTATTTATTTTTAATTATTTTATTAACTTACAAATTACAATAAAATTTAATGGTTTATTGTTATTTATTTATTTATTGTACTAACTAGTTAACTCGCTATGCTATTCGGCTCGGATGGGTCCAACTCGGATTTTCTAGTGGTGAGTCAGAGTCGAAAAACCATGGTGTTTCTTCTCGTATTCCTCGTTGGGCTTTATACTCAAGCCTCCCTCCCGCGAAGTAAATTGCAGGAACGCGGACCTGTAGTCTAAGCTCTTTGCAGCTGTCAATCGTCTTCACTCTTAACCGGACTGTGTCTGCCGTCATTGAACGGACAGCGCTGGAGAATGGGAAAGAAAACTAAGAAGCCCGGGAAGGGGAAAGAGAAAACCGAGAGGAAGACAGCGAAAGCCGAGGAGAAGAGAGCTCGAAGGGAAAGCAAAAAAGTATCCCAGGAAGACGATATAGACGCCATATTGGTACACAACTACAATTTCCGGAGAAAACGGAAATTTTATGTTTTGTTTGTTTTATTTATTTTTTCTTTGTATCGGCTTTCCTTATACTCCGATGGAAGCTCTTGCACATTTACTTGTCTTTGGGCATTGCTCATGCTCGTGTTTCAGTGGGGTCCTTCTGAGCGGTGGCTTTCGCATTCGTGGCATAACTTATGATTTGCTTAATTTATGTTGCTGTATAAGCTTCTAATCAGTGAGAAAAAAAGGGTAGTCTGAGTGATTGTCAAGGTAGAGTTCTGAAATCCTTTTCTTTGTCCCTTTTCTATTCAGCTAAGTATACAGAAAGAAGAAGCTAAAAAGAAGGAAGTTCATGTGGAGGAAAATGTTCCCGCCCCCACTCCAAGGTCCAATTGTTCGGTACGCAAAGAAAGTTGTTTACTTTATTCCGTACGCTTATTCTTGGTATGCCTTTTCATTATCACTGCAGTTTAGAGGAGAATATTCATGGAGAATGGTTGTAGTATATGCCTTAATATGAAACTTCTTTTTTTGTTTTCTTCCTTAGAATAAGTTGAACTAATTGGCAAGGGGTATCCACTGAAACTACCTTGACTTTGAGCTGCTGCTTCATTTGCCCGTCTCTGATTGGGTTGAGATGTGCTGCTGCGGCCAATCATTGATGGCCATGTGGACAAAAAGGTCATAATGTGGTAAGTACCACAAAATGTCATAAAAATATTCACATGAAATACATATTTCACAAATAAAATATAAATACCATAAAACACTGTCAAAACACAACATTTCATTTGAAAGTACCACAATTGTCCCGACAGCTGCAATGTGTTGCTGCAGCTTCAGTGGTGAATCTCATCCCTCTGCTACCTTCCATATATCGTCTACTTTCTCTTTAAGATGTCACGTCTAGGACAATAACAAAGACGTAGTCATCATACAACGTCTTCGTACTGCTTTCAGCAGACTAGAAATTTTGGCATGGCCTTAATGGTCACCACATTATTCATATTGCAGGAAAAGTTTTCTTTGTTACCACTGGGGCAGTTAAATCATTGTTGATACTCAAATGATTATTTAATACTAGAACTATTAATTTTTGTTGAACATGTGACATTTTCACCCTTCTATTGGACGTTAATCTTTCCACAATGTTGCTAAACAATTTGGAGGTATAGACACTGATGATTCTTTTTTGCCTAGATGAACGTTAACCCTTTGAAAGAGACAGAGTTGATTCTTTATGGGGGTGAATTTTACAATGGTAGCAAGGTAAGGGTTTTAATATATTAAATAAGATTTGAAATAGCTGTGCAGCTTATCTCTTTATTGAAAGATATGGATGAGGTTCTGATGATATGTTGGTGCAGACATATGTCTATGGTGATCTCTATCGGTATGATGTGGAAAAGCGTGAATGGAAATTGATCTCAAGCCCAAATAGTCCACCACCTCGTAGTGCACACCAGGCTGTTGCATGGAAAGATCATCTATATATTTTTGGTAAAGAGGTTGCCATAACCCTTGGATTCATCTATATAGTTTTGTCAAAGATGTTGCCATAACTCTTGGTTCCATTTCAAATGCAAGAAAAAGGTTTAGGTGATAAATGAAATGAAATTTTGTTTAACTTGTTGTTAATTAGGTGGAGAGTTTACTTCACCAAATCAAGAGCGCTTCCATCATTACAAGGTAACATTTAGGTGTCCATATCCCACTTTTTCTTGGTCCCTAGGTCGTTTAAAATGACTGACATGCCTTTCTGTTTTTTATATTCAATTCTTCATGATGTAAAAAATTCCAGTATGATCGATACCCAAAAAAATGTCCTAATGATTTGCCCATCTTTGGGTGGGATTAGCCATTCATTTTTTCTCTTTGAATGACATTATGTTTTCTTGTTGAAGAGTAGTGTTTCTTAAAACTCTAATGCTTGGAGATAATTACTCTAATACATATATAATTAATACCTTGTGTTTTATGACCTATAATAGTATTTCTTATGTGATTTTCTAGTTGATAATAGCTGGCCAATGTTTTCATTGATTTTTATTTTTATTTTTTTATTTTTTATTTTTTTGTGGTTATTGTTGCAGGACTTTTGGATGTTAGATTTGAAAACAAACCAGTGGGAGCAGTTGCTTTTGAAGGGTTGCCCAACTGCACGTTCGGGCCATCGAATGGTATTTTGGTTTTTCTTTTGATTAAGGAAAACCTGTTGTTTAGTTTTTCTTATCTTTAGTACTGGAGGACTCTTTCCCTCTTGTTGAATAAGGGTTTCTTATGCTTCTTTCTCTAAAAGTGTTGTTCAAGCTATAAAAAAATGTGAGAAACTGTCTTGTGAGATTTTGGAAACTGATTAAATGGCAGTTTAAGGGATCTATTCCAAAAAAAAAAAGATAGTCTTAACTGACATATTTTTGAAATAGAAGATTTTGTAATATTTGTCTCTTAATCTTGTGTCATTTATCCTTCATGTTACACGAACTATTTTCAGGTAAAACTCCTTATTCATCTATCATGAAGTTGTGGTGAACTTCTAAAGCCTGTTAAGCTACTTAAATCCAGATGCAAATCAATCTTGGGTAAAACTGAAGTTGGACATAAAGCAAGTCCTAATGTAAGTCTGCCCATGTAACGTTACCAGCCCATGTAACGTTACCAGGTCTAACTCGCTGATTCTCTGGAGACAGAGATGAATGCTGGTGTGAGTGTTAGATTTCGTTTTAAGATTAAAAATAAGAATTTGATAGAAATTCCATTGTGACTCTTATTGTGGACCATATAGGTAAATTTTTTTCTAAGTGCTTGATTCCTGTTTAATTCCTTTATAGAAAGTACACTACAGAGTGATCTCTGATACTACCCACTAAACTCTCTTGTTTTTTTTACTCAGTTTACTGTTTTTTGCTAAAATGTGGTTTGCTAATGCATGGAAGACTTGGTCTAATTGACTTGTTTCTGTTCCTCACTATCACTAATCCATTTTATGTTGCTATTAGATAATTCATGATATTATTTATCTAGCGACGAATTAGCTTCCAAACTGTTCTTATGGGAGTTTCAACTGTCATATAATTATTTGCTTTTAGCGATGTATTTTCTTGTTGCATCTCATATGGTTTGCTGCTTTGTATCTGTCCTTTGTAGTAAATCCACTTTCTTTAAAAACTATTTTGAAAATTGTTGGAATTCCTTGGATTATTGGTAGTGTGTTGGTGTTCAACAACATGCTCAACTCATTGCTTTTCTTTATTATGTATGATTCATTCATTCTGCCACTATTTATTTCTAAATATATTCTTGGAGAAAACTGATTCGCAAATTCATCTGCCACATTTTTATGGTTTTTCATTAAGTTTTCCCTCATTCTACATATCTCTTCTCCATTCTAACAGATTCTGTACAAGCACAAAATTATAGTTTTTGGAGGCTTTTATGACACTCTCAGAGAAGTAAGGTTGTTTCCTGGTCCTCAAATGTCAATATGCATTTTTTGAAACTTTTGTGTATTTTAATTTCTCTAGCTTCAAATTTTTTCACTTTTGAGGAAGTACCTGCTATACATCTAGTTTAATCTTGTTTACTATGCACACTTTGGTTGAGGGGTGTGACTATGGTAGAGTTGAGAGCCCTATTCCAGGGCCTTCAACTATACATTTGAAGATTTTCAGCGCCCTAGGAGGGGACTTAGCTAATGTCCTTAATTATGCATTTCTGCTGGTTAAAATAACATTGCTGCCACGTTAGATAGGGAGGGTGTTCCCAATAGCGCCTAGATCTGGGGTTCTTTTTTTTTTATTATTATTATTTTTTTTAATGGGGGGCTTCCTTGCTTTTCTTTTGTGCTCTGTTTGTCTTTATGTATTTTTTGCTCTCTCAGGAGTCCTCTCAATTGACTCCCTTTCTATCTGTGTCCCTTGTTGTCGTCCATCTAATAACTTTCCTTAATTCCTAAAGGGTTAGCTTAATGCACATGATTTTAAAAATCAGTATATTTGTTCCAAGTATTTATTCATCCTAGGTATCTTCACTGAACCTGTCAGGTTGTCAGGATTGATCTTATAGAGTGAAAAAGTACATGCAATGGATTTATTTAGTTGCATCATCACAAGATTTACTTGCATTGTTTGGTTTAGATTCTGTTGATATAAGGGCTTGTCTTCAAAATGTCATCGGCTCTTTTGTTGGTACTACAGGTACTATAATGATTTACACATTTTTGACCTGGATCAGTTTAAGGTAATTGTTGTTCTTTCTGTGCTGTCTTTTATTTTGGTTCATGTTCTCAGCTATTGTCATCTTCAGTATTGTTCTCTAGTAAAGCATTTGTTTATCCAGTGGCAAGAAATTAAACCGAAGCCTGGAGCTATGTGGCCATGTGGCAGAAGTGGTTTTCAGTTTTTTGTCTTTCAAGATGAGGTGAGAGAGCCTTTACCTTTTTTTTTTTTTTTTTTTTTTTTTTTTTGTGTGTATAGTGAGAGCCTTTTCTTTTGAATGTTTAGTTTCTTCCTTTGACTAGTATGTTATTTATATTTCATAGAACTACGGAGTTTCATCTGGAATGTAATGCATATTTTTTCTCCTGGAGTGCTTTACTCTTACTGAATTACACTGCTGAGAATCTTTTCTTTTTGTGGAACTTATGGGTTATTGCTGAGAAGCTTTGTTATTCCTTAAGAAAATCCATCTTTTATGCATGTTTTTTACTGGATTCAGTTTCCATTTGCAGATATTTTTGTATGGTGGCTACTCCAAAGAAGTTCTTGCTGATAAAAATAGCTCGGAGAAAGGGATTGTTCATTCTGATATGTGGTCCCTTGATCCAAAGACTTGGGAATGGAACAAGGTTCAGCTGATCTTGGCCCTTGTTCTATGTATTCAATTTCTGCATCTAATCTACTGGACTGCCGGTGGTCTTTCTGTGGCTGAGCCACAATGTTTTTCTTGCAATTAAGAAATAAATTGTCTAGTAACAAGAAAGAGGCAAAAAACAAATAGTAATAGTTCCAATATTCATTTTATGGTTCAATGTCATATTTCCTAATTTCCTTATGCGTGAATTATATTTTCCGACAGCCTTGTTCTCACAGCAGGGGGGTAAAATAATCTTATGAACAGGTTAAGAAATCTGGAATGCCTCCTGGACCTCGTGCAGGGTTTTCTATGTGCGTGCATAAGAGACGGGCTGTACTCTTTGGGGGTGTTGTTGACATGGAAGTTGAAGGTGTGTTTCCTTTCAAACAATGAGGTTGAGCCTAAGATATATATTGTCGTTACATCTCTCATATTCTAAATTTCACAAAAATATTTGCTTTTTTCGTCCAATATTTTTTCATGGTATTGTCCTCTACTTCTTTTGCTTTGAAATTGTGCCATGTCTGAATAAACCATGTCGTATATGATATCTATTTGATCTTTGTAGTGTTAGTCAGCAAGTTTTCTATTATGTCACTTGGCTGTTTGCATGACTGTAACAAGGTCATGTCTCGTAATATATTTTGGAATAGATTTTTTTTTTTTTTTTTTTTTTTTTTTCTATTTCATTTAAGAAAGAGATACAAATAAATTTGAGAAGGGATCCTTTACAACAAGCTGTTGCAAAGAGGATCCTTCTCTTGCAAGACAATCTGCATGGGCTTTTGCACTCCTAATTACGTTATTCCAGGTTACATTCATTGCTTAACGATGTCTTGAATCTCTCTGAAAATTTGAATGAACCTCCACGGCGGTTTTGCTTCTCCTCTTCCCCATGCTATTACCACTTTGAAATCCCCTTCAATGCAAATATTAGTGAATCCGCTAGCTTGAGAGTCTTACTGCATGCATTTAAACCATCACCACTGCAGTAGTGGAATAAGACATTCCCAACGGTCCGGAGTATGTAAATCTAATTTCCTGATTATGATCTCCAGCTAGGCCACCTAAGCCAGAGGGTCCTTGATTCCCCCTTGAGGAGCCATCAAAGTTTAACTTGATGAAGCTTTCTGGGGATAGGGTCCACTGCAAATTAATTTCCGCCTTTTGCTTTTTCCCCAGCAGAGCAACTTCATTCCAAGACATCGTTATCTAATAGCTGGATGTACTTATCAATCAGTTGCCTTGATTATTCTAAGCAGAAAGAAATGAAGAAAACTCATTAGGATATGGTTCATTCGTTTTGACAGACTTGGATGGTGTATTAAGCATATAAATATGGTTTGACTTGTAGAATTAGGAAGATATGAGTGGGAAAATGTCCCGCATTGAAAATGTCTTAAGAAATATTACTTAGTTATAGGGTTGAGCAGTAGGCCTTTTGTAGTGGTTAGTAATTTTGGGATGAAGAAGGCACAATCTTAGCATGGTATTAGTGCAGCAACCCTGCTTGTGCTTCTTCGGCTATTTTACATGCTATTTTAGGAATTGTATCCAATAAGCTAATATGGGGCTCAATCTAGGATCTTTGGTGACTGTGATGTTCTGATTTTTATATCATATTATATTGCTTATATTTATTCATTTTATTTGTGTCATTTATCTCACTCTCTCTTAGATATGTACAAACCCATCCTTACGCAGTTGTTTCTCTCACACTAACTCCATTTCTTATGTATATAGGAGATGTTCTGATGAGCTTGTTCTTGAATGAGCTTTACGGTTACCAATTGGACAACCGGCGATGGTATGTTCCACCACTTATGTTATATATGCCACTTAACTCTTCCTAACTATCTATTTCAAAATGTGTAGTTGGTATATTCTTTAATTATCTTATGTAGTGATCCTGTCATTCTTTGGACACTTCCTATTTTAGTTTCCTTTTTTTTTTTAATTTTACATTTATCTTACTTCTCATGTACTCTTTGCCACATTAGAAGCTATCTTGCTTATTTTTTTATTGGAAAAAAAGAAAAAAATTACTACTGTGGGGTTCAAGGTCAAGGATTTTGTTGTCTCCAATGTTGCTAGTGTTGCTTTAGCTTCCACAGTACCTATCTTCTTGAACGTTCTTTACAAATATTTTCTTTAGTAATCTGATGAATAGCTTAAAGTCTTCTATGGGAGTCTTCAGACAAATTGAACAGAGCTGGTTCTTGCAAGTTCAGGTCTCAACTTTAAGAGCCCTTTACTTGATTCCTTTTTCTTGCCAGTGGGAAATTAGACTTCTCTCTGACTTTTGACACACTTCAAATATTGGTCTTCCTAGCATCTTCATTTTCTTGTGGTTTTTAAGGCTTCACTCTAGACTTAAATAGCTGTTCTGTGGAAGCTTGCCTGTAGATCTTATCAACCAAAATCAATATAAAAGAATGTGGAATGATTTGTTCTAGAGCAGGCTCGTGTGCTCAACTAAGCATCCTAACTGAAATTCAAAAATGTGCATGCCCCTGCATTGTTGGGATGCTCCGCTGATGTTCGGGAGGACATCATTTTGTATGTTATGTGTGTATCTTTGCTTACTGCAGTTAATGCAAATGCTAATTGTTTATCTTTAGGTACCCCTTGGAGCTGAGAAAGGATAAATCAACAAAAGATAAGGTATTTTTCCTTAAGAAATTGCGGCAACTATTCATTAATAAAGACCATTTGATACTTACAATCTCAGTGATTAGGATCTTTTTTGCTAAGTGAAGTTTCTCTCCCTTGTTAATAACTATCATGCAAGTAATACCTTTCATCATCTTTTATACCACTATACTGTTTTAGGGAACAGGGAGGTTTACTAGATATCAGAATTCTGTAGCTATTCTCTAGATTTTGTAGCCTTATATTCTCTTAATATTTATGTGTTGGGTCATTTGGTTTGTCAATCTTTTTCCGAATATGTATTATGTTATATCACAAAGAAAGTGACAAAAAAATGAGGAAAGCAATTACTACTAAAGTATCCCTCTCTCTCTCATTTGCTCTCTCTCTCTCATTTGCTCTCTCTCATTTGCTCTCTCACTGTCTCTCATTTGCTCTCTCACTCTCTCATTTGCTCTCTCTCTCTCTCATTTGCTCTCTCTCTCTCTCTCTCTCTCATTTGCTCTCTCTCATTTGCTCTCTCATCTTTTGCTCTCATCATTTCTCTCTAATCATCTCTTATTCTCTCATCTGTTTCTTTATCTAATAATCTTTCTCTATTTCATAATTTTTAATTGGTTTTTTTCTATATATTTCAAATTTGCGTTTTTTATTGATGATCTCGCGTTTTACATATTCGTTTATATATATATATTTATTTTTTATATATTCTTTCATTTTTGCTTAATATTTCACATTTGGTTTTCAATATCATTTATTTCTATATGAGTTTTTATCATTTCACTTTTTGTTTATATATATATTTTTTATTTATATCTCTGGTTTTGATAATAATAATTTGTTTTCTTTTTGTATTTGTTTATTTTTGATTTATATATATTTATATGGTATTTCTCTCTCATTTTTTATTTGTTTCACGCGTATTTTTTTATTTATTTTTCTCTCTCAGACGTTTTAAAATTTGAGAGACGTTTTTCTATCTCGCATAAATATTTGATATTTCTTCGTTTTTATTATTTCTCTTTCTTTTCGTTTTAATAAATAGAATTTTTTTTTTTCATTAATTTTGCGTTTTTTGTCTTCTCTTCACGTTTTAATATTTGTTTTGATAATATTCACATTATAAATTTATTTGTTTTCTTTTTAAATATATGTTTGTTTTAATAATATATTTGTTTTATTAATCTCGTTTATATTTTGGGTTTTTTGTTTTGTTTATGTTTTAATTATATTTATATTTTATATTTATTTCGATGTTTCATATTTATTTTGTTTTTTATATATATATATATTCGATGATTATATCTAAATAATATATATGGTTTTGATATATATTTATATCTTTCTTTTTTTTTATATATATATTTCGTTTTGATGATATATATATAAATATATATATATGGGTTTTGTATAATAAATATTATGGTTTTTTATCTTCTCTCTCATTTATGGGTTTTTTCTCTCATTTTTGCTCTTTCTCTCTCATTTTTCTCTCTCTCTCTCTCATTGTTTGCTCTCTCTCTCTCTGGTTTCTCTCTCTCTCTCTCTCTCTCTCTCATTCTCTTCTCTCTCTCATTCTCTCTCTATTCTCATTTGCTCTCTCTCTCTCTCTCATTTGCTTGATGATGAATACATAGAATACAGAAGCAGCTTTTCTTTGAAGCTTTCCTCTAATAGCCACCATCTTCAAAATGGAAGGGAGGGGGTCCCACACTTTATGGTTCTGTCTCCACACTTTCTGGTTCTGTTTCCACACTTTCTGGGTCTGCGGTCCGATGTTGTTCTAGGCAGGATGCTGCCTGATGTATTTTTGTGCAAGTCAAGCTGTTCCTGTGAGAGCAGTAATCTAACTTTGCAAAGATTGGTCTGCTCCTTCCGTTGGACCAGGTGGACCCTAGATAATGCTGGCTCCATTAAGGAGAGATCCTGTTTGAGCTGGTTCTCTCTCTCTCTCTCATTTGCTCTCTCTCTCTCTCTCTCTCTCATTCTCTCTCTCTCTCTCATTTGCTCTCTCTCTCTCTCTCTCATTTGCTTGATGATGAATACATAGAATACAGAAGCAGCTTTTCTTTTAAGCTTTCCTCTAATAGCCACCATCTTCAAAATGGAAGGGAGGGGGTCCCACACTTTCTGGTTCTGTCTCCACACTTTCTGGGTCTGCGGTCCGATGTTGTTCTAGGCAGGATGCTGCCTGATGTATTTTTGTGCAAGTCAAGCTGTTCCTGTGAGAGCAGTAATCTAACTTTGCAAAGATTGGTCTGCTCCTTCCGTTGGACCAGGTGGACCCTAGATAATGCTGGCTCCATTAAGGAGAGATCCTGTTTGAGCTGGTTCAGCTGCCTCATTGAGGTGGCCCTCCTGTTTATTTGTCCTGTTTTTTCAGAACAGTATTTTTTTGTTTATTTCATGTCCATCGTGTCTGAGGTCTTTGATGGTTTTTATACTTATCAATTGCTTTTATAAGCTAAATTTTGCCCTTATAAACAGTTTTAATTGGTTCCATAGCTACCTAATATTTCTGTTATGCTTTAACTAATTTGAATGTCCTTTGGCTCTTTGTAGTTAAAAAGGAGTAGAAGGTCGGAACAATCACATAAAAATACTCAATATGACCTAGAAAAAAGTGAAGCCATTGACAGTAATGAAAACTGTGTGAGCTGTGGAGAAATGCCTGGAATGGAGCCGGGTCCACTTGAAGTATCTCAGAGCATTGAGAGTAACCTTACTCTTGATGATGGTGGGTCTGCCAATTCATCAAATGGAAAACTGGAGGAACAAAATCTTGAGACCGATCACAATGAGAAACAACCTGAGGTCAGTTTCATACTTTCTTTAATTGATGGATAAAAAAATCCACCCTGTTCTTATTGAATATGTGAAAGGCCTTTGGAACTTGTAGGTTGTGAAGCCCTGTGGTCGCATCAATGCGTGTGTGGCTATTGCAAAAGATACATTGTATGTTTATGGAGGCATGATGGAAATCAGAGATCGAGAAATTACACTTGATGATTTGTACATGCTTAATCTCAGCAAACTAGATGAATGGAAGTGCATCATACCGGTTTGTTTCTCTTGTTGCCAAGAATTTTATTCTTTTGTTGCATTTCATCTTTTTACTTGCAATCTCTGAACTAATCATATACGAGACATAGACCATATTTGACTGGTTTTTGTCGTGCTGAATCAATCATCAGGCATCTGAATCTGAGTGGGTAGAAGCCTCTGAGGACGATGAAGAAGATTCAGATGAAGATGGAAGTAATGGAGGTGAAAGCGATGAATCAACTGACAATGATGAAAATGAGGTAGTTCCCTTTGTGTCTGACATGCATTCTATCGTTGTTAGTTTGATCTGCTCTTCTTTCTCAGGCAAATTTATGCATATATACTTTTTGTTTACCTAGTTATCTGATCCAATAAAGTTAGGTTTCTTTTATGAACTTAATTGGCAATCATCACAATGCATTTTATACACAATTGGATTGTGTTACTTTTGACTGTACAAATAATAAATTTTCTTATTCAATACATAAAAAATTGGCTTCTTGAGATGAATATTGTCTTTGATGAGATGAATATTCAATCATCACAATGCATATATTACTTTTGTTGATGGTTTGTGCAAATGTCTGATCTGAAACCTGATGAGATAAGACCTATCACTCGTAAAAAAGTAAAAAAGTTTGGTGTACCTTGTATGTTGCTGAAGCTCTTTTGACATTTACATAAAGGCTGATGACACGGGTGAACAAACTCTGGAAATGGGAGATGCTGTTGCTATCATTAAGGGTGAAAGCAAGAATCTGCGGAGAAAGGAGAAAAGGGCACGAATAGAACAGATCAGAGCAAATCTTGGTCTTTCAGACTCACAAAGGACCCCAATGGTAATTTATGACTCCTTAGTGCTGTTATGTGTTGCTGTATCATATGCATTTTGCAGATCTATTTTGACATAATTGATGTTTTCCATCTCGATCAATTTATCGGTGTTAAGCCTGGTGAAACTTTGAGGGATTTCTATAGAAGGACGAGTTTATACTGGCAAATGGCTGCACACGAGCACACTCAACATACTGGAAAGGTGAAGCATTTGTTTATTTGGTTTACTGGAACCGATATCTTTATTTAGAGAGTTCATTTGATCACAATTTGTTTTTGGTAAAACTGCAGGAATTAAGGAAAGATGGTTTTGATCTGGCAGAGTCTCGATTCAGAGAGCTCAAACCAATCCTTGATGAGGTAATTTGCACAAAAGCTATTATCGTGTTGATTTTGCTGGAATAGCTTATTCTCAAGCACTGTCCTATTTCTTGATGTTGTTTTATGGCTCTGCAGTTGGCCATACTAGAAGCGGAGCAGAAAGCCGAAGAGGAACAAGGGGCAGAGACCAGTAATAGTGGAAGAAAAAGAGGTGATAAGAAAAACAAACAGATTCCTTCTCGCCGGTAGCCATTTAGCGTCAACTTCTAATTGAGAATTTTCAATTTTGGCTTCGTGATCCGGTTTAATTTGTTTTGTTTCGTACGTGAGAGCAGTAGAGCAATGAGTGTACCTTGTATATTTTGGCACCCACCAAGAACAAATATTATATAAATTTCTTCCAGCTGATATTTAAAGAGAGTTAATTATATTATTTCTTTTATTTTCCTTTATTTTGCTTCCTCTAGTTAAACGCGTGGAAATTCGGGCAGCCAGGCCCCTCTGTGATCTTTTGCAGTATCGCAGCACCAGGTCAAGTAGGTACTCAAATCGCAGATATTCAATTAACAATAGAAATATAAGCCGCTTAGTTTATTTACAGTATCGAGCATCTGGTTTTCACACTAGTGGGAAAAACAGGAAAATAGGGTTATTCCCTCCGTTTTAAACCTATCCACCTGTATAATTAATTTAAACCTATCCACCTGTATCATTAATTTAAACCTATCCACCTATATAAACATAGTACTGTACGCAATATCAGGTAGGCCCCCAATGAAAAAACCAATTCACTTGACCTTTTGTGTATCCTGCTGTTTACTGAGCCTCACATGGAACCCCTCTGGCAATTCATCTGTTACTTCAAGTAAACAAACATCCCCTTCTCGAATGCCATTTGCTGCGGCAAAACATTTCCATCCAGAGCAAAATGACTTTTGAGCATTTCTTGTCTCACAATATAAGATCGGCCACTGGTTCATATTAGAATCAGAAAGAACAATTACAGACTTCTCTAAGCGATTTCCCCTCTTGGGCAGTGACAAGGGGAATTCTGATGGAAGGTCCTGCAACATGGATCACAATGAACAGGTCAGTTGCAGAAACTTTAAAATAAAGGAGCATTTATGTTAGTCGATATCAAGCATGCCATGTCTTCACATTTTCAGACTATTCACAAATCACGGAAGGTGTTCCCTCCCAACTGCCAAAATATTCATACTCTAGAAAGAGTAGTAATTTTCTTTTGATATCAGATGGAAAGGATTGACTTTTTTTACTGAAAGATGAGAATGGAATGGTAAATGCAACAGTGAAAATAGTTTTAAGAACAGATGTAACATCAGCTAACACTCAGGCAGTGGAAGGACAGAAAGTTAGAGATGCAAGCCCCATTATTCAGGATGTGCAGGTGTTCTTTGCATCCTGACCAAACAACTAAGCACTTTAACCTAAAACAAAATATTAGAAACTTTACTATGTTCATGCTTCTCGGCAATTCATGTTCTCATAAAACAATGGACTCAAAATATGCTTAAAGATCATAGATGTATTACAGTACTTACCAGCAGAGACAGATTTTGCACAGAAACAAGACACTTAAATCTGACAGTGGATGCACCACGTTGACAATGTTTTGATTCCTCCGGAACTGAATTGTGTTCATTTCCTGCACCTGTAGATGTTGTATGTTAGGCCACTAGGAATAGTGGAGAGAACAAAATGTGTTGAACACTGAAACATCCGGAGTTTCAACTAGGGAAACTATCCACCAGATTAACAATGCTTATTTTTAGCTATTGTGGTAGGCCCATTGCCTACTAAAATTATCAGAATAAAATATAAGGTGGGGGACAAGGAGAAATAAAAAAAGACATTAAATGTACTGAAGACACTGAAAAAAATCGGGTGCACAAACCTGAAGTATGCTTCCCAATGTGCTCGTCACTCACGATTTCCACAGATTTTGCCTGTAACTTCATGAAAGGTTTACTAGAACCATATTCAAAACTAAAATCTAGCTCCACAGAGTTTGGTTCTCTCTTCACCTTTTTAGTTTGACACATTCCCTTCTTTGTCTCCAAGAAAGACACGCTTCTACTAGCTGCAGCATTCATTGACACATCAATTCCTGATGAAGGGACTTCAGGTGCTTTGCAAGCATTGATACTTCTATAAGCAGTGGGCCTGATTCCAGTTCTTGATTTAGAGTTATTATCATTTGCTGGAGGATATTCACCAGCATGCCGCTGAGCCAGATGCACTGCTTCAGCATTGGTTGTGTCCACCCTCAATTTAGCTCCTACCATGCTACTTTCAGAGTTTAGAGGTACCTGTGCACATTTAGGCTCCAACATACTCGTTTCTGGAGATTTCTCACTACCTGTGACTTGCACTGACTCTTTACTGTTTTCAAAGGACAGTCGATCAGGTGTCTTCCATGTCTTGGAATCTCCATAAGCTGATCGTTCAGTTCCTACTCTTGGGGTGGAAGCTCCTCTGTTTCCCAAACAATGGGGGTCAATCTGCTGTTGTGCCAAGTGCATATTCCCTATATCACCCAATGACTCAAGGAGCACACCTCCCAAGCTACCTTCAGGATTGGAAGCTATTTTGACAGATTTAGGTACTCCGGTCATATCCTCCATGTTACTCATGACAGCATTAATGTTTCCTATGCCCTCATCTCCCTTCAAAGCCACAGTATCTTTATGACTCATGTGGCAGTGTGGATCGTTGACTTTCAAACTGGCATTGCTATCCTCGGCACTAAAACCTTTGTTCTTTGGAACCTTGATTAGACTTGCCAATACCTTATTATCAGAAAACTTTTCCCGTACATCAAATGTCCTTCCTTTTCTGAGAACTGCATCATATGTCCTTTCAACATCTCTTTTGCAGTCAAGAGAATTTTCTGCAACTCTCAGAGATCTGATTAAATCTTGAGAATTACCCTCTTCCTCAGTTGCAAAGACAGACAATATTTTAGAAGAGAAAACCCTGTTTTTCCCAACATCCTCTTCATTTATCATATCAAGAGACAGAACCTTACTAGGTGTCTCTGAGACATCATGAGTCTTTCTCAATTTGCTACGACTTAAACCGCTGTTTTTAACCAACATTGATCCTCTGTTCACAGTATTACCATCAGAATCACCCTCAACCACTACAGTATGGCACAAGTTCACAGTACCTTGAAATTTAGCATTTTGGTCATGGAAGGCTTTTCCGGTAGAAATGTGTGTTGGAGCCTTTCTTTTTGCAACAGAACTATTTAAACCAATATCAAGTTTCGGTGATTTACAAAAAGGCATACTGCTGTTCTGATTTTGAATGCAATGAGAGGAATCTTCACCATGAGCACCATGAGGTTCATCCAAGTCATAAGACATCCTCTCAGACTGACACATAGTTGTGTTTTTCTCTCTTACATCTCTCTCTTCATCAGGAGAATGACCACCAGAAACACCTAATGGGCCTTCTGGTTCATCAGAACCTTTTGACCCATTATCATGCTTTGAAGATGTTCCTATTGAAGCAGGTTCTTTTTCCATGTCTTCAGAATCAGAATCCAGTATTGTAACATTACCTTTGCAGATATACTCCTTCCGTGGCAACTTCTCTGATGTGAGCGTGTTGCTCTTTTTACGAGGTTTCATCATGGGGACTTGGTGAATAGTGCTGGAGACCACTTTTCTAGCATTAGCATGTCCTGAATTTTTGTGTGTTGGAGGGACTTGAACCGAAGATATTGTCCTATCAGGAGTGTTCCACTTCACTGATCCTCTATTCTTGGTAATAGAAGATTTCAAATTTCTGCGTGAACTTTGATGAACAGTGCCTCCAATGCCTTCTTGGGCATCAGATTTCTTAGGGAGAGATTCTCTGGTATCTGACACTAAGACTCGCTGTCTTTTGTGCCGATTTTCACCATTTTCTTTTGAAATTCCAGAACTTGCTAAATTACTGTTCGGATGCAATTGTTCAACATTCTCTCTGTTACTGGTCTGTTTACCTTTTTGACAACTTCCAGTCTCTGCTTCCAGAAAATTCAATTTCTCGCAAGCACTTGTACCAAAAATTTCAACCAAAAAGTGGGAGTCAATGTATCTGAATAACAGCAGGTCTCCATATTCTAGAGAATGGTCCAGTACAAAATCTCTCCATCCACACTTAAAAGCCAAAGAACCTTTCACAGTACACAATTTGACAGGCCATCTTCTTCCACTAATATCTTCAAGGTACTTCTCTTGATCAATCAAATTTCCGGTGTGAGAGGCAAATAGTGGAGGGAGACACTGAAAATGAAAGAGATCACAATTTGACTAAACTGATATAGTACAAATGACTCCGGCATAGATAAATAATAACAGTAATAAAAGTAAGAAGGATGTCGAAGAAGTTAGTAAATTTCCAAACGGTGTCATCACAAAAAAATTGCTGAGAGAACACAACTGACAAGCTGGTTTATCTTCGAGATAACAAAACCCATTTTCCAAACTACCTTTATGCCTAAGATCACTAAAAATATTTTAAACTCGGACACCTTTCGAACAAAATTTACAATAATAATGCAGACATCAACTATCACGTATGTAATATTGCTCTATTAGAATTATGTGTCTTCTAACGTTGAGGTTACTTCTTACAGTCATCAACATTTTGCCATAGCAAATATTTTTTTTGGTTACTAATAAAATCTTGATCAGGGATAGAGCAAATAGGAACTACCCAAGGTTATTAAATTTTGATCAGCTTTTTTAGAGTCATAATGGAATAAAAATTAATTTATGCTTCTCCATTACCAACCCTCATGTTTCAACATCATTCATGCCCTTTTCAACAGATGTTCAAGCCAAACATAACAAACTTGCTGTTCAACAGCTCCACATCAACTAATAATCCAGATATATGAGTTAACACCTTGGCTGCACTGAATTGAATCCAGTTCTCCATGAATATGTGCAAGTCACTCCATGTTCCTTTAACGCGCCGTCAACCATGACCTCAAAGAAAAGACAAGGATGACAGAGCCGTGCCTTTTTCCTTTAGGAGGAAAAAACCCAACAAGAAGGTATTAAATAAAGAAACAAAAAGTCAAAAAAGGAAACGCTTGGAGTAGCTACACGATAACACCCAGTGATCGAGAAAATAATGACAAAAATTCAAAGAAGAGACTCAGAACACAGATACAACAGAAAAGAAACAAAAAAAAAGAAAAAGACCTGTTATTACCCATAGGACCCCTTACAACTCACTGTCTGCCAACCTTAATCCTCGAGAAAGAAAAAAAAAAAAAAAAGGAAAAGCACAGAAGCACATAGAAGCACAGTGGAGAAACTCAGAAAACAGAACCGAGCCCTTTACCATTGGCCCCTCCAACGTGCGGGGAGCCATAATCTTGAAAAACGAACGAGGAGCACTGTGGGAGGTCCTTTTTCCGTGAAGCACCGAACACCTGTGCATACACACATGGCAAGCTTGGGCCTTCCCGCCTTTCTCTTTCGGGACCTTTTCCATCGGACTTCTCCGTTCCCTGGCAATGCAGAAAAGGAAAATTGTATGCGACTCCTCTTCCCCTCCTCCCTGCTAACCCACCCCTTACAGAGAAATAAAGACCACAGAGCGACGACTTCCTTTCCCGAACCCGAGGTTGAGACGGACTTGGAAACTGCACATCGCCGGCTCCTTTTGGTGGCGGAAACCGTACAAACTCCGCGCGGGAGCGAGACGCCTCGGCTTACGCAACGGGCATCAAGTTGAAAACAGCCAAAAAAAAAACACCCCTTTATACCCCGCCTCGGGTTGCATTAAAAATCCGAGTCGGCGGTCAGGAATAGCATGTTTTAAGGATTTTATTTATTTCCAATAATATTCTTGGAAAAACATAAAGAAAATAATAGATTCCTTATTATAATATTAACGGTATAAAATAAATAAGTAACTAAGTTTCCTCACGAATAACCTGCCCAATCAGCGTTCAAGGTGTACCTTTTAAATACTTTTAAATTCTATTCCATTACCTGTTGCTATTACATTACCCATTTCGCCCGAATAGAAATTCTTTAATCGAGTAAATAAATGGATATATAATATTTTAATATATTTAATTATTTAACCCTTATAAATTAAAAAATATATAAAAAACCTATAATTTGTACAAATTAAATAGTATAAGGGAAAAATATAAATGAAATTAGATTAAAAAATTAGAGTAGAGTATGATAGGAATAATATATTAAAATAAAGGGCATAAAATTTAAATAAATTACCAAATTATTATTCAGATAATCGAGTAATCAGGTAAAGAATAACAATTATCCATATCTGTTTCGATTAAGAGGTACCCGGGTAATCGGGTAATCGGGTAATTGAGTAAAATTGACACCCTTAAGAGATAGTACTTGGTGGAACACAAATATGAATCTAAAAAATATGTTGAATGATTTAGAATGAGCAGATGAGTTGAAGAAGCATTTGTGAGTGAGAAGAAAAGAAGGAGACAAGCTTTTACAAAATCGGGCATTACTAGTCTCATATTAAGAGATAGTACTTGGTGGAACACAAATATGAATCTAATAACATTCTGCTCTACCTTTTTTGAAAAACACTTTTACAGAAGACAGTCTACAAATATGAGCTTTTCAGATCCCAGTTTTGCACTTTTTGGATGAATGTAATATTGCTCTAGACCCGTAAGACATATTAGCATAACTATATCTATCTATCTATCTACACTTTTTGGATGAACGTAATATTGCTCTAGACCCGTAAGAAACTAAACTAGGTTTATGGACACAAAATTGTAATGGAAATAGAGAGTTTCAACATTTTTATTACCTATTTAGTATTTGAAATATTAATACTTTATATAAAAAGTGCAAAAAAAAAAAAAGGAAAGAAATAATTATTGATTCATGAAATTTAACAACAAACTCAAAGAACTTTAAAAACGTACTTTTTTTACCTTTATACATATAAAGATAATAAAATATTTATATTAAAATATTGATTTAATTTTCAAAGAAAGTTAAAAATATAATAATTTTTAAATAATGTCAAATTATTATGTGAATTTATTATTAGATTAAATTCACAAGGTAGGGGCCCATATGGCAATTTTAGTTTAAATTTGGGAGAAATTTTTATGTTAGAAGTTGAAAGTTAGGATTAAAATCAATTTCTAAAAAGTTAAGTAGCATAATATATCTATAATTTTATACTTGTTGTATTGATATCAATGAAACATATCATCTACATAATATTTCTTAATAAAAATATTTTTAGTCACATATATGTGGAATGAATAATATTTATTATATTTTAATATATCATACCTTACAATATTTTATTCTAGAACCTTTAAACTTTAACAAAAAGAAAAATTAAAATTAACAAAGCAATATTTTTGTGATAAAAATATCAAATTTTAAATAAACATTTCATACACTATAATTTATTTTTATTTTTAAAAAGTTTTCTCATCATAAATAATCTACTTGAGACGCAGGTAAGAGTATCGACCACCGGCGACTTCTATTATTCATTAGGAAAGGTTATAAATTACATTATGTTACGAAAACGTGAAATCACAATAAAAGTAAACTGGTGCGAATTAATAACAAATAAAATTAGACACAAAGAATTACGTGGTTCGGCTAAGGTAGCCTAATCCACGGGCAAGAAGAGACAGGAGAAATTTTACTATGCCAACCAAAAGGGTACAAACTATAGAGCTCAGAGATAGCTCAGCGGCTAGGAGACAGCTAGGGTTTCAAAGATCAATCCCTAGGTCCTTTAAACATAAGAAAATTTCCAAAAAGTTCAACCTAAGTTAGACGGGTTCAATTATGGGCATACCAGCCCATATAGATTCAAGGCGCCACTAAGTTCAAGCAATATTAAATATCAAATTTTAAATAAACATTTCATACCCTATAATTTATGTTTATTTTTAAAAAAAATTTCTCATCATAAATCTACTTGAGACGCAGGTAAGAGTATCGACCACCGACGGCTTCTATTATTCATTAGGAAAGGTTATAAATTGCATTCCTTGTGTCTTTTCTCTGTCATGCGATCGTAAACTCGGCGGCCTGCTCCTTTCTCCTCAGCTACAACATGGCGTACTCCAGCAGAAGACCTTCCCTTTCTCTTCCTGGTGCCAAAGAGGGAATGTTGGCAAGGGTTTCCAACTCTCCAATCGTTCAGAGCGGGACGAGAGCCGTCTCCAGCGCGGCTTCCGTGGCAAAGAAGCTCGCCCGGAGCACCGGGAACGCGGCTTGGATTGCGGCTACGACGTTTGTCGTCCTCTGCGTTCCTCTCATGATTGCCATGGACCAGGAGTTGCAGTTGAAAGAGCTTGAATTGGAACAAGCCAGCTTGTTTGGTACCCCCTCCTTTGGTTCTCCTTCTTCTCTTCCTGCTCCCGAGTGATCTCAGATCGACTCTCAGGTTCGGCTGTTTTCTGAAATTTCTTCTCCTTTTAATCTTTAATTAGGTCTTCTCCCGATATACCCGTCGGTTTATTTTCGTTGCTCTCTATTTCTTATCGGTTAGGGTTTTGAGTATTGCTTTTGAGATTAATTAAGCACTGTCTCTAATATTAACGTTATGCAGGCTTCCTTACGAAGGTGATCTTCACTTTTTGATCTTTGGTTGCTTAAAAAGTTAATGTTCGCTACTGTATTGTACTATTCCTGGCATAGTTTTCAATTATTACTCCAGCGATCAAGGAAAAATAGACCACATCGCATATATACGTAAAGAAACAGATGGATTGGCTATAGTTTGAAGTATGATTCATTTCTTCTACATATCGGTCTTAGTATAGTTGTCAACACTCTACCAGCAGCGAGAGTGAAAGAAAGAAAAAGGGATCTTTTTGTTTTCTTTTTAATTCTTTTTATCATTGACAATGATGTTGTTTCTGCCTGTTCTTGATTTAAGTGCTATATATTTTTGGGTAAGTATTTTAAAGGTTTTTTTTTTTTTAATACCCGGGAATTATTTTAGAATTTTTAAAAATTGCATTTTAATTCTGTAGGAGTTTGATGTTTTAGACTACAATTGCCTGCTGTATTGAAGAATTTATTTGATGTTTGAGGAGTCTAGAAATAGAGAAGTACGCCCATGCTCCTACTGCAATACTAATGTAATTGCATCGATTATTTTTCTTTTATGAGCAAGCATTCATTTATGACCAGAGTGATCTGGAGTTTTTCTCTGTTAGGCTACTATATCTAGCTGCTGCTGGGGGCCAATCTATTCAGTGCCATAACATTGGGATATATATATATATTACTTTGGGTTCATGCATGTATATGTACCATTCTCCTTTAGTATGGCCTCTTTTGAGGAGCTGGGAACCCAATAAAGATCAACTCAGATTACAATTACACAATACCCAACTCTAATACTTACAAGATAGTGGTCGAGTATATAGTCTAAAGACTCTAAACTTAACCAACTCCTGCTAGATGTCATTGTACATATATGCTGTCAGTGTATGTTTTTCCTGAATTTTTGTATGGATTGCAGCTACAGATACTATAGCAGAATGGAGGGGCATGAACAATTTTTGAGATGGTAGGCTTTCGTGGTCATGGTGGCTTCTTAGAACCCTGTTATGTATTCATGCAATAGCGGGCATTATTTGGCTCTTGTATACACGTAATTTTGCTTGTTTTACTTAGCTAATTTACGAAAAATATTATAGTATAATGAAAGTTTGCTTCCTTTTGTCGTCCGAATAACACATTTTAGTTTTACCATTGTCTGAATCAAGTTGAATTACTGGATAATCATGGTTCTTCTATCCTGTTAATTTAACACCAGTAGGCCGTATCTAATACACCAGTTTAAGTTGATCTGATTTTTGCAAACTATTGTACGCATCAAAATGTGCGTGGCCGAAATTCGATAAGCCCAACAATCCATCGGTCCATCAAACAACGATCATGGGTAGGCTTTAATCGTCATCAAGGTTCGTCGTGGCAACCCACTACGAAGTCCAGCCGCATTGCCACGTCACCAGCACAGTCGGCACCTCGTCAGCAAAGAATTGTCGAATCAGTATGCATCGTCAGCCCACCACTCAGTCTTCAACCGAAGGAGCAAAAAGAGGGCCACGATCCTGGTCTCTCTCCCTCGTCTTCCTCAACATTACAGCAGAATGAGGATCACGATTCCCATTCCAAGGCAACTCCTCTCAACGGCCACATAGACCAGCTACAAATAGCCGGAAGTTCCCTGTCTCAAGGGTGAAGAAATCGATTCTCAAATTCTGACAAGTTAAGAACTCCCTCTCTAAACCGAAGGACTCAAATCCCTTCCTGGAGAAGAAGCTCATACACACTCAGAGGTTTCTCCAGTCATCGAAGCCCAACAATTCGTCGCTCGTCGTCCCAATAGTTCACGCGAAGCAGTTCTACACGATCACCGACAACGTCACAAGTCGCTACACGCGGAGCACAAATACCTCTGTTCGACCGACCGACGGCAAGACAAGTTCATGTACACTGGTTCCAGCAACTTGAGTTCGACGTTCGCTCATTCACGAAGGAGTCGACTTCACCAAATTTACACGGAGATTGAATCAGAGGAAGCATAGGAGATTGCACCCACAATTTTTGATATTTACACCACAACCTGTAACACAAATTATTTTAAAGTAATCGATTTATCCTCTCGGTCGAGCCTCTTCGCGGACCGGTAGTTTTTCGGTGAAACAAATTTGGCATACCCGGTGGGACCTTTCCTACCTCTCATCTCTAAAAAGAAATCCAACCTTAGCCATGGCCAACAATGCCAACAACGGCAACAACAACAATGGGGGCAAGCAAACCGCCACCTCGAGCTCTGTTTCGGCGGCGCCACAAGAACCGAAAAGCTTCGATCCGCAGGGAGCTCGTGGACCGACTGCCGCATCTCCGGCCCGATCTCCGGCTCCTACCTCTCCACCTCCGGTCACCCCCAATGGCGAGAGCCATGGCCAGGAATTTGTCCATTTGGGCAAATTCCTTTAATCGCTGACGCGACGCCGTCCAAGTGCTTTCGTTAGGTACCCACAAAGCTCTCTGCGGCCTCAAACAAACCAACCGCTAGTCGCCGCCAAATTATTACCAGCGATGGCTAGACCAACATACCTGGCCGCCGCCTCCTCACCTCCCACTTTCGCGGTCCATTTGTTAGCCCAGCCTAAGTCGCCGCCATCACGGAGAAATTCTATCGTCCCCACCACAGTGCGGCGATATGAACAAGGATCGCTTCCACATCCTCCGTAAAAGGAACACGGTCGTCACCGGTCTCCTCTATCGAGAACGTCGGCCGATGACAACTCACCCGGTCGTGTTGGTCTCTCACGACCTCCTGGCCGCACTCAACGCAGCGGCTGGCCCACCACCTGTCCGTTCACCTCGCCAACAAACACCGGCGATTTCTCTTGCTACCACATCGCCCATTTCGCCTTGCCGATTCTCACCGGCGGCTGTCATTGCAAGCCAGCCGCCACCCAGAGTCACCCTCCGCAATCAAACTGCGACCGGTCCTTCTGACCGGTCCCCCACAGCGACCGCCTCTTCAGTGAAGTCACTGACGAAGGCTTCATATCTGCAAGTTGCGTCGGGAACAATTACTCTGACGCAAACCGTCAAGATGGCCGCTATGACAACTTCAGCCAAAATGGTTGAAGAACAATTGGCCGAGCTGCAAGCCGCACTCAAAGAGCAGAGCGAGCAACTGCGCATCAAAGATGTAGAGTAAAAGGAAGCATGCGACCTTCAAATCACAAGAATGCTCAAAAGATTTGAAATGAGCATGGCGGCGAACAATTCCGGTGCCGTTTCCCAGGAAGCCGGTCGAAATCACCCGACCGCCAGTACTTCAGCCAGACTGATCCAGGAGGATCCTTCTTCCGATGACGAGTTGCCGCCCGTCGCGCCGGTCGCTACCTGCAGAAGCCGAGCTGAAGCGGATCCGACTACTCTCACTATCAACGCAGTCAACGAGCTAATTAACCGCGCCGTGCGAAATAGCTCAGGCGATAACAAAATCAGTCGTCTACCGGAGGCCGTATACGCAGAGAATTCAAAACATACCTATGCCGATCGGGTACCACCCTCCGAAATTCCAACAATTCAACGGCGACGGCACCCAAAGCAAAGACGCCGCTCATTTCATAGAAACCTGCAACAACGCCGCAGACCGACGGCGACTTGCTGGTAAAACAATTCGCCGGTCATCGAAGGGAAACGCCGATTGGTACATCGAGCTACCCTGTGAGTCCATCGACGGTGGGAGCAACTAAAACGGGAATTCCTCACCGTTTCTACAAAGACTCGGCGTCATCGTCACTCTAGTAGAAATCGCCAATCTCAAATAGAAGAAGGGAGAAGGTGGTTGACTACATCAACCGATGGAGAAATTTGAGCCTAAACCGCAAAGAAAGCTCAAACCTCTCCCTTGAAGCCGAGATCGAAATGTGCTCTCGAGGAATGCATTGGGAACTCCTGCGCTACATCCGTAGCCGACGGCCGAACGATTTCCAAGAGCTCGCAACTGAAGCTCACAACATGGAGATCCTAATAGAAGAACGAGGAGAAGAAGGATCCTCTTCCGCCGATCCACGCAAAAAGGGAAAGGCACCTGCTGCGGCTGCACCAAAAGAGACGAAAGAGAAAACGAAATCCTCTTTCGCGACCAACGCTTTCGAACCAATCAAGGTCGGAGGCAAGGCTAAAGCAACTTACCTCCCGCGACAACTAACCGGGAGTACTCACAAGAAATTGTCGCCGAAGAACGGCAGGCAAAGACATATCCCTTTGCCGATCAGAGGCGTTCCTATCATGCTCGACCAACTCCTCGACAATCAATTGCTGAAACTGCGCAGAAATCAAAAGACACGGCGACCAATCCAAAAGCAAAGATCCGAATTTTGCAAATATCATCGACCTGGTCGGGCATTCGACGGAGAAATGCTTCGTCTTGAAAGACCGTATCATGGAGCTGGCAGCCCAAGGACGCATCGAAATCGAAGGAGCTGAAAACACAGTCTCCTCACATGCTATCTCCATCCAAACCGTGCCAAACCGGCGAGCTCAGAAACGAGCCATAAAGAAGGAGTACCGACCAAAGCCCGGTTCCTCCAGCCGTCCGTACAACAACAACATACGACCACCGGCTAAGGTCACACCAAAATCGGCACCCCGCGAAGAAGCTGCAGCCGACGCAGAGGGGTGGACCCTGGTCACACGGAGAAAAAAGCCTCTTCGAGAAATCGAACCGGCAACGGCGACCATCAAAACAAAAGCAAAGCGGCCAAACAAAAGAGCCGCAAAACGCCAAAGAAAAGCTCTCAGGACTGACGTCTAGGGTGCAAGCAAAAAGAAAAGAAGACCCGTCACATTGGCGGAGTTCTTCCCCAAGGAGTTCCTCTCGCCGCCTGCAATGGTGGCGACCTGCTCAACAGCTCCTCCCGAGCAAACAGCAACAACAGAGAAGGGCAAAAGACCAGTCGTCGAATGCGACGACCTAGAGACGTCGTTCAAACAAATCTCACATCTCAACAAAATTGAAGATGACCTCGATTTGGACATCAGGTCCAGACAAGCCCTAATCCGAGTCCTCGACAAACCAAAGGAACTCAAAGTCGAGCTCGAGATGCTGCTCATGAGGAAGCACGACTTGCCAAAGGTCGGGTTGACTCCGCCTTACAGAAAGGAGGAGGAAGATGCATTATCTCCACCACAATTTGCAAAAGCAGAACAAGCACTGGCCGTCGCATGCCCACAATGCATTACATTCAGAGAGGAAGACGCACAATTGGGGTCGAAGAATCACAACAGACCGTTGTTCGTCTCCGACTACATTAGAGACCACAAAATCAATCTGTATCCTCATCATTTGTGGATCCGCGGTCAATATTCTGCCTATTCGCGACGATGAAGAACATTGGTCTCTCTCCCGGCGATCTCTCTCCTAGTTCTCTCCTCATTCAAGGTTTCAACCGGGGAGGGCCAAAGAACACTTCGGCATGACGAACCTGAAGCCGCACATCGGAGACATGATAGCCGATCGCCTCTTCAAGTCATCGATTCGGGGCGTCTTACAACACGCTTACGGGTCAGCCATGGCTCCATTCAAAACGAGTCGTGCCATCCCACCTTTGCACCAATGCTTCAAGTATTGGGAAAACGGCGAAAGCGTAAGACGGCGGTGTATGCCGACGAAAAGTCCATTTCGAGGCGGAGGCATCGTTCGCAGATGCCAAATTCTACGACGGCGGACCGGCGGTTAAATTGTCACCTTGGTCGAACCAAACAACGAGCGCCAAAAGCACCCGACACGGGCTGCATCGTCCCAACAACCGGCAAGAACTCAAGCGGTCATCGCGGCTTCGCCAAAGCACGGACTCGGCGCAAGTTGCATCTCCTACACGACTTCGGACGCAGGTCGTATCCCCAAAGCAGCCAACATACAACAACCGGTTGGCACATGGTCACAAATCGGCCAAGGCTACTCCAGCGCCGAAGCGCCCCAGTGTACCCATCCTGCGGTACATTCCACAGTCGCAAAGGAAGAAAGGAGAAGCTCCCTTGGTCGCCTGCAACAAAATCCAGCCGACCCCTTTGCCGGAAAAAGTCACGCTTCCTCTGCCAAAGCTGGAGGAACGAAGCGTCGTGAAACAACTCCCCAGCCAGCAACAGTTACCGGCTACACGCTCAAATGAAGACTTCGACCCGAACGCCTACCGGTTGATGGCCAGAGCAGGGGGCAATCTTACAAAAGACAAGATTCATGCAAAAACTCTCGTGACCTTACCGGTCTTCACTCCAGAGCAGGAGAAATTGAAGGACGAAGGGCACTGCATCAGTCAAGGCCGCCTGGGTCTCGGCTACGAGAAACCAAAACCAGTCAAAATATATACAGCCCAAGCAAAGCCGGTCAAGACAACTAGAAAGCCATCGGTAGATGTGCACCAAGTCTCAGTTGGCCAAATTTCAACGGAGAAACAAAACATTTCAAAGCCGGTGGTTATTCGCACCAAAGCCGCCATTAATCAAAGTCGGCTAAAGAGAGATGACGGTCCAGTCATCATCTATACGTTGAAGGCAGCCATTGCTCGAGCTCGTGCCTATGGCTCAGTCACAGTGCATCACATCTCCGTCACCGACGACGAACAGGAAGAGGAGGAATTCGTCTTGAAGGAGGCTTCGGCTGAATTCGAAGGAGGCCAGTCGACAGTCGACGAATTAAAGAAAGTCGACTTGGGCACCACAGAGGACCCCAGGCCGACATTCCTCAGTGCTTCATTGACGATTGACGAAGAGGTCGAATACATGGCACTGCTCCGCGAATATCGCGACATTTTTGCCTGGAATTATACAGAGATGCCCGACCTCGACCCGAGCGTAGCAGTCCACAAATTGGCGGTACATCCCTCCGTTCGGCCGGTGAAGCAATCGCAAAGACGATTCCGGCCCGAACTGGTGCCAGAAATGGAAAAGGAGGTCGACAAGTTGATCGCGGCAAATTTTATCAGAGAGGTGAAGTACCCGTCCTGGATCGCAAACATCATCCTGGTCAAGAAAAAGACCGGCCAAATCCGGGTCTGCGTCGACTTTCGAGATCTGAATAAGGCGTGCCCGAAGGACGACTTCCCTCTGCCAATTACCGAGCTTATGGTCGACGCGACGACAGGTCACGAAGCCCTATCTTTCATGGACGGGTCCTCTGGCTATAACCAAATTCGGATGGACCCAAAAGATGAGGAGCTCACCGCATTTCACACTCCAAAAGGGATCTTCTGCTACAAAGTAATGCCGTTCGGACTCAAAAATGCCGACGCGACATATCAAAGAGCAATGCAGAACATCTTCGACGACTTCCTCCATAAGTGAGTCGAATGCTACGTCGACGACTTGGTGGTAAAAACAAAACAGAGAGCCGACCATCTTCTCGACCTCCGGGTAGTGTTCGAGAGACTCCGGCGGTTTCAACTCAAAATGAACCCGCTGAAGTGCGCCTTCGGCGTCACCTCAGGCAAGTTTTTGGGGTTTCTCGTCCATCACAGAGGAATCAAATTCGACCAGTCAAAAATTGATGCCATTCAGAAAATGCCGGAGCCTAGAAACGTCTCTGAACTTAAAAGCTTCCAAGGTCACCTGGCGTACATTCGACGTTTTATATCGAACCTCGCCGGGAGATGCCAGCCTTTCAGTCGTCTGCTAAAGAAAGGTACACCATTCGAATGGGGCGACTCTCTTGCCGCGACGCCTTTAACAACATAAAGGCATATCTCACCAAACCACCGGTGCTTTCGTAGTGCCAATCGTCAACAAACCGCTGCTATCGTACATCAGCGGCACAAGACAAAAAATCGGTGGGCCCCGCTCGCTCGGTGTGATGAGGACAACAAAGAACGTTCTCTGTATTACCTCAGCCCGAACACGGTAGGGCCGAACTCAACTATACACCGATCGAGAAGACATGCCTAGCATAGCGGTCTTTCTTTGTTCAAAAGTCTCGTCATTATCTCTGGCATATTCAACGAAACTTATTTCAAGAGCCGACCCATTGAAGTATATCATGTCGCGACCCATCCTTTCCGGTCGAGTGGCAAAATGGGCGCTGCTCCTCTCCGAATTTGAGATTGATTTCGTGCCGCAAAGAGCAATCAAAGGGCAAGCGTTAGCCAATTTCCTGGCAGACCATCCGATACCGGCTGAATGGGAAATATCAGAAGAATTTTCGGACGAGGAAATCTTCCTGGTCGAGATACTTCCCCCTTGGGAGATGTACTTCGACGGTACGGCACGAAGAAGCGGGGCCGGTGCCGGTGTCCTGTTTATTTCACCGAATAAAGATTTACTCCCATACTCGTTCGTGCTTACTCAGATTTGCTCGAACAACGAAGCAGAATATCAGGCCATCCTCCTTGGACTTGGTATGGCGGTCGAAATGAAACTACCGCAGCTACACATCTACGACGATTCGGCTCTCGTTATCAAGCAACTCTCCGGCGAATTTGAGGTAAAGAAACTCGAGCTCAAACCTCTTTGGAGATATGCCGGTGAACTTCTGGCCCAAATCCCGGAAGTTTCACTCCACTACGTCCCTCGCTCCGAGAATGGGCCAGTCGACGCATTAGCCGGCATTGCTGCCAGTTTAGCACATTTGGATGAGCGGCCAAACCGAGTTCCCGTGTGCGAACAATGGGTCATCCCTCCACCAGCCGAGGAAGAAAGAAAAGAAGAAGAAGAGCTAACGGAGGAGATAGAAGAATCTCTCCCTATCTCGGCTAGCCAAAATCAAACCGAAGATTGGCGTGAACACATCATCAACTTCCTCCGCCACAAAGACGCGCTCCCGGTCGACCTGCGAGAGCGAGTCCAAATTCGCCCGAACAGCTCCTGTGTGCGTTTTTATCAACGACATACTATACCGAAGGTCATACGAAGGTCTGCTCCTTCGCTGCCTTTCAAAACAAGAGGGATTACAAGTATTGAAAGAAATACACAGTGGGATATGCGGAGCACATCAAGCTGGTCCAAAGCTCCACCTGCAAGTCAAACGACTCGGCTATTACTGGCCAACTATGCTCAGGGACGCCATTGAAATGGCCCGAACCTGCAAACCGTGCCAACTCCACGCCGACTACATACACGAACCACCGGTGCCGCTTCACCCAACGGTCGCTTCCTGGCCATTCGAAGCTTGGGGTATGGATATCATCGGTCCCATCACCCCCAAATCCGACTCCGACCGGCAGTACATCTTGGCTGCCACTGACTACTTCTCCAAATGGGCTGAAGCTGCAGCCTACCGAGAGGTCAAATCCACCATCGTCACCGATTTCATTCGAACTCAACTCATATACAGATATGGAGTTCCGCGGTATATCGTGACGGACAACGGCACACCCTTCAGAAACAGAGTCATAGACTGCTTTTGCAAAAAATTTCGCATACAACAGCGGATGTCGTTGGCTTACAACCCGGCAGCCAACGGACTCGCAGAAGCTTTCAATAAGACACTCTGCAAAATCCTGAAGAAAACGGTAGGTTTCACAAAAGGAGCTGGGATGAGAAGCTTCCCGAAGCTTTATGGGCATACAGAACGACGGCTCGAACGCCCACCCAGTCGACTCCATACTTGCTAGTTTATGGCGCCGAAGCAGTGCTTCCTCTCGAAGTACAGCTCCCTTCCTCACGCATAGCTGTAAGAGAAGGGTTGGCGACGGAGGAGTGCGCCCAGCTGCGATTGGCAGAGCTTGAGTCACTCGATGAACAACGACTCGAAGCGCAACAACGACTCGAGTGTTATCAATCTCGCATGACTAGAGCCTTCAACAAAAAGATACGCCTTAGGTCATTCCAGAAGGGCGACCTTGTGCTAGCAGTTCGACGGCCGATGCTCTTCACAAGCAAGACCGGGGGCAAATTCGCACCCAAATGGGAGGGCCCCTATGTCATACAAGAAGCTTACACCAACGACGCATACAAACTCGTCACCGTTAACGGGTCGGAGCTACTTGTTAAAAACAGTAAATTTCTCAAACGGTTTTATCCATGAGAAAGGTAGCAGAAAAAATTTGAAATTCATTCCATTTCTTGAAAAAAAGAAGGGGTTGTGTCTACACCCAAAGTCTCGTAATGCCAAAAATATACATTCGAGACTACAAAAAGAAAGAGAGAATAAAAAAATGGGGTTACATCGAAAGAGGAGAAGCTACAGGTTAAGCTCAAAATCGATTAACCGCTGCCTCCGCCAGAGCTCCTCTGCCCGAGCATCCTCCAGTTCACGGGCTTCGCCTTCACTCAGCACAGGCTGCGCACGGACATCCTCAAGCTGTCGTTCTAACACAGAGGCTTCCGCATCAAAAGCCTCTAGTTCGGCCTGAGCAATGCCAATGTCCGCCCGGAGAGAGTCGAGCTGAGCGTCCAGCCTTACCAGATGTTCGAGAACCTCTTCCCTCTCAGCCTCCACGGTTCCATACTCGGACCGGCGCAAACCTACCAATTCAACCATCGCGTTGCGCCGACAATGCACTCGCGGAACCGACCGCGATATCTCAGCTTCGAGAGCCCGGTGCTCGACCCTGGAAGCCTTATTGGCAGCAGAACGACGCAACTGCTGGAGATGCTCAGCCTCTCGCACGAAATCCTCCACCCACTGCTCTAGGATAGAAATTTCGACACCCGCCACGCGCAAATGCTCCAAAAGGCCGTGGGCATCGATCACCAATTTTGGAGAGCAGGGGTCCTCCGCAGGCGCCAAGGAGGTTTGGATAAACCGAGTCCACAGATCTAACGCAGATTGCTGGACCCATCCTCGCGAGGTTGCCGAGAGTGAAATCGTCGAAGACTGCGAGATCGTCAGACGAATAAAGAGTCAAGAAAAGCAAAAAAGGGAAAACAAACAGAGAGCAATGAAACTTACCGCGGTGAACCGTGAGGAAAAAGAGGTCTCGTTGGCAGACCGGTGGACGGGCTCCAAACGTTCATCTCCAATGGCGGGAGCGGCCACCCTCTCTTCGGTGTGCGGCCTCTCTTCAGGGACAGGGGTCCGAAACCCGACCCCACCTATCCCACCTAAAGGAGGAGACGACGCGTCGCCCTCGTCGCTAGAGATGGTCATAGGGCAGTCAACCCGACCCATTTCCAACCTGTCGGTGGCAGCATCAGCGAACATCCCCTTTTGGCCCCTCTCTTCCCGGTAATGCCCCTCTGTAGCAAGAGGAGAACGCGGACCCTCCGAGTGAACTCCAGGATGGCTCGCGCGAGAATAGAGGACCAATGCAAGTGTATTCGCGGAAGGCTCCGCCTCTACCTCAGGTCGCCCCGGAGAAGACACAGCTGACACCGCCTCCGGCCGCATGGCAACTTCTCCGACAGGTGGTGCCTCCAGCCTCTCTACGGGACATGTCCCCATGATGACTTCTCGGGACTCCGGAGCAGAAATCGTCGGAGAAGGCAAGTCACGAGAAGACGACGAAGTTCGATGGTGTCGACTCCTCGATCTCTTCTTGAACAAAGGCGGGTCGAAGACGACCCTTGAGGCCTCCGCCTTCTTCCTCTTCAGCACACCCCTCTTCGGCGAAACGGCCGGAGGCGGGATAGCAGGATGCGCTATGATTGGGTCTACGACTCCCTTTCCTTTGTCTAACGGCACATCCGCAGCCGGTGGAGACGACAAGTTCGACCGAACAACCGGTTCGGCAGGCGGGGCAGGGAGGCGGCTTCTCGATAACGACCCCTCCTTCGGTTCGGCGGTCGCCGAGCCCTGAGCCTTACGGAGAGGTTTAGAGGCGGCATCTTCTTCTTCGATGAGCCTCTTTCGGGTGCAGACTTCTTCATGGCGCCCGCTCTCAAGTAAAACTCTCCCATTCTCTCTGAGAAACGCAAAGAGAAGGAAAGAGTAAGTGCAAACACAATCAAAAGGCTCAAGGAAACAAAAGGTGCACAAATACAAGTAAGTGCTTTTACCTCAAAAAGGGGAACCACGGCCTCGAGCCATGATTCCCGATATAAAGCCGTCACTCTTGGATCGGCATCTGGACTGACGAAGGACGACACATCAACCGTCCCAAGGGGGAAGGCATTCTCGCTCTGCCAAATCTCCACCAACGACTCAACCGTCGGCTCCCTCCTCTGATCGCCGATCAGAACACCCGGTAAGTCCTGGCAGAAGCCAAACTGACGGGCGAACCGATGCGGACTATATGGCTCCACAATCAGGAGGTCACGTTGCCGCAATACGAGACGGCTCGCTCGCACACATCGGAAGTAGTCCGCCTCAATCCGCGAGGCTAGGTGGCCCGGCCTGTCGACAATAGGACCTGAGGGGAGTGCTTGCGGCCCGTACCAACACCGCACTCCACTTCGCCAGAACAGAGCACGAGCTTCCCTCTGTGTATAGGCACGACCATTGTCGGGGTTGCGATAAACTATCATTAACGGCCGGTCACCTTCCGACAAGTCTGCCGTGTGGACGCCGAAGTAATGTGCGAGCCAGGAGTAAACGAAGGGCCAGGGGACCTTCCCCCAACAAGAACTGTTCAGGCCTTGATAAAGACCTGCCAAAGCTGCGGCGGCCAAGTTACACTTATAGCTGCTCGCCAAAAAACACGCCATCTTCAAAATTGTGTACCTCAACGTACCCCCTGGCGCGGGGAGGATACAGAGGCAAAGCCACATAGATAAGAAAGCGGCTAAATAAACCTCGTCGGCGAGAGCGTCCGGAACGCTGAGCTCCTTCAAAGGTCGGTTCAACCGTTCCGACCTGTTGCGGCTCTTCGAGCCGAAGTCTTCATAACGATCGCCCAAAAGCGTCTTCCAAGGGCGAGAGTCTCGCCCCCCGCGAAACAAAAAAGGCGCCCAATGGGACTTTGGGACTCGGTAGCTCTCTGTCTCTCAGCAGTACATGAAAAGGCGGAAGTAAGCCAAGATCAAATATTTGAGGCTTTCGGCAAAGGAAGATGATGACCGGGAGAGAAGTCATCACGTAAGGGAAGGATTCGTCAAAAAAACCTCGGAGGCGGGAAGTCCACCGAGGCGATGGAGATCCCACAAAGAGATCGACAGCTCCCCTCCCGGGTAAAAATGGAATTGGTGGCGGGACACCAGACCTCTCGTAAAGGCCGTCAGAACAACGCGTTGCAAAGCAGCTATAACGGAACATAGAGGCCCGCCGACGGCGTACAACAAGTCTACCACCGCCAAACGCTCCGAGCATGTGCGCAGGACGACGTCCGCCCACTCGAAGTAATAAGGTACGTATCGTGGGCTTACGATATCCATGCTTCTCGCTTCCCAAGGGCCGAAGCTGCTGGTACCGATGGAGAGCTCAGGAGGAGTAAACTTCACCAACGTGTCATGCATGGGGCTCATCAAAATAGCACCCTGAGCTTCGTGCGGAGGCGCCGGAGTCTCACCGACGCTGGGGAGGAAGCAAATTTGGGCATCCCCGTTCACAACCGGACGGCTCCAGAGCTCGCAAGCCGTCCCAGTTAAAGGGACTCGCACGTCACGTCCCCCGAGGGCAGAAGGCAAACCCACAAATAGCAAAATTTCCCTGTCTCCTTGCGTATTGCTGATATGCACGCATTCTCGGAGAACGCCTCTCACCGGCACCCGGACGTTGGTGAGAACGAGATCGAGGAATGTAACGGTAAGCGATGGGAAAGACATCTGCAAAGCGATAGAGACATTGGAATCGTCAGTTCAACAAAAATCAGGTACGCAAGCTATCTTCGAAAAAAAAAGAACAAGAAGTTTGTGTATTCACATCGCGATAAAAAAAAATGATCGTAAAAAAAAAAGGGATGTGAACAGCGGTAAAAGAAAAGTAAAACCGCGGAAAAAAAAAGAAAATCTCTCTCTCTACGGCTAACACAAATACAGCCTTGAGACGAATGGCGATAGAAACCAGCACCCGCGGCCGACAAACCGGAGGTGGACAACGCTGGATTCCCAATGCTCAACCACAAACCGAGCATCGCGGGGCTAAGAATCCAACGCCCGGGACTATCACCGAACACTCGCATTGCAAGTCCCCGTGGTCGGATGTCAAAATCGGACGGGGAGACGGATGCCACGAGAAGACGACGCCCGGCAAATGAGCCGAACACGAGCCAAAAAGCCACGTAGCGGCCAAAACAAAAGGGATAACCGCTACTGGGCAATCGAAGTCCGCATGCTCAGCGAGGTCAGGTAAGTGACTCTTCCTGAACAAAAAAAAGGGCGGTGACAAAAGAAGCCGTCCACGAAAAAGATCGCGACAAAAAAGAAGTCGTCGCTAAAAAAAAAAAGAGAAAACGAAGTTCCGAAGAAGCCATCACCAGAAAACGAGGTAGCCATACCAACTTGTGCCTCAGTCATCATGGTAAGCCGCGGAAGTTGAAACTTGACGGCCAAGCCACCGACGATAGGCTGAGACGAGACGTCTGACAAATCGGCCGGTCAAGTCGAAAAGAAACTTTCGAAGAAGGCGAACGGAACAGAGGCTCCTCCCCGGTAACTGAGCTGGTCGAAGTCGAAACGACGACAACGTTCGACAACCCACAGAGGAATGACCGACGTGCTCCCAGGCAACAAAAAAAAAGGGGGAAGACAGACCATCACCCCGACGACCAAACCAGTGTCCCTCGAGTAAAACCATCGGAAAAGGAAGAACCGGCACACAACAACTAAGTCGGGCGCATTCCCCAACCGAAAATCTTGCGAAAGAAAACCAGTCATCTACACCAACAAGATGACAGACTTCCGCAACGCCCAAACGGGCAGGCGTAAAACAAGGTACGTATCGAAAACTCAAAAAAAAAAAAAAAAAAAAAAAGAGAGAGCAAAGTGACAAAAAAAGAAGTCAAGCCGCGAAAAAAAAATGATAAAAAGCTCTAAAACAATGAGAGAGCAAAATATCGAGACCGCGACAAAAAGAAGTCGTCGCGACAAAATAAGAAAGAAGGAGTTGAAAAGGAGAGGAGAGAAAAAGAAGAAGGATAAAGGAAGGGACAAAGAAGAAAAGAAAAGAGAGCGGGACCCCGGCTGACTCAAAATCTAAACGAGGTTGCCGGAGAGGGAGAAAGAAAAAGAGAATCTCGAAGGTACCTTTCAAAGTTGGTGCGAGTGAGATGTCCGACGTGAGAGAAGAGACGAAAGCAGAGATTCACTGAAAGGAAAGACTCTTCGTCAACAAGTACTCTCCTAGAACTAGAAGCGTGAACAAAATCTCCAAGAATCAGTCGCAGACACACACAACCGAAGGGTGTGAAACTTCAGATGGAGAACGCAACAGGGACGAAAAAACTCAAAAGGGTTGCTACTAGGTTCGTACGGTGAACTACCCAAGGCTCAAGGTACTTTATATATCGAAGAATTCGAAGGGTTTCCTTCGAATTTGGGAGAAGGCGACAGTCCCTTTTTAAAAGGGATTCGATCTTTTCCGTACGGAATTTCCCTTATCATGAAACTCTACATGGGGACCCGATCAGGCGACAACCCCAGGATCGTTACCAGGCCCTGGTGGGCCCCACCCCGCATAACCGACTTGGCTTATGTAGAGAAAGGCTCGGCCACGGGAACAAAAGAGATCGTGGTGATAGGCGCATCCGGAGTCGTGCAGTTCGAACCGAAAGCTACGAGAAAGTGAGTTTAAAAGTTAGGGTTTTAGCGAACCGAAAGAAACCCTCAAAATCATGGCGCCCAGTTCGTGCAGCCTCATACCGCATAACCAGGACCGGCAGCAGCCTCGTCTATGTCCAGTAAGAATAGAAAAAGACTCTCCGAGCCGTTCAAATACAATCCCCGGATGACGACTACGATACAGTCGGACCAGAGCGACCTGAAACAGCGAGATTTCATCGCTAACATCTCTCCTCTAGAATTAGAATTCGAAAACAAGCTCAACCTCTCAACCGATCGAATATAGTTGCAAAGACTCGTTCCACAACAGTCCTTCTCCAAACGGGAAGCAACCTGCCGACGAAAGTCACCGAAGTTCTTCGCCAACACCTCCTTCAAAATACCAAATATCGTCGCCGAAATCCTCCGACGACATACACACGAAGGAGACAAGCAAGTAAGTCGCCATCCACAACATTCGTTGCCACCCGAGTACTCCCCCTGCTCGCCAGAACATTCGTTCCATGCCGTGCTTGAGCAAAAAAAAAAAAAAAAAAAAGATTTTCGAAAGTATACAAAATATATACATCGTCCTAAAAAAAGTAAGAGGACGAATGAACAGTATATGAGCGGTCTAAAAGAGTAAGAGGATCATAAAAAAAAAAAAAAAAAAAAAAGAAGAAAAGGGCGTGTGTGTGTGTTGTGTTCTTCAAGTTCGACACTAGCTCGTTCCTCCTGAACGATCAAGTATCGAAGGGGGCAATCTGTACGCATCAAAATGTGCGTGACCCAAATTCGATAAGCCCAACAATCCATCGGTCCATCAAACAACGATCATGGGTAGGCTTTAATCATCATCAAGGTTCGTCGTGGCAACCCACTACTAAGTCCAGCCGCATCGCCACGTCACCAGCATAGTCGGCACCTCGTTAGCAAAGAATCGTCGAATCAGTATGCATCGTCAGCCCACCACTCAGTCTTCAACCGAAGGAGCGAAAAGAGGGCCACGATCCTGGTCTCTCTCTCCCTCGTCTTCCTCAACATTACAGCAGAATGAGGATCACGATCCCCATTCCAAGGCAACTCCTCTCAACGGCCACATAGACCAGCTACAAATAGCCGGAAGTTCCCTGTCTCAAGGGTGAAGAAATCGATTCTCAAATTCCGACAAGTGAAGAACTCCCTCTCTAAACCGAAGGACTCAAATCCCTTCCTGGAGAAGAAGCTCATACACACTCAGAGGTTTCTCAAGTCATCGAAGCCCAACAATTCGTCGCTCGTCGTCCCAATAGTTCACGCTGGCGCTTCTACACGACACGGCGAACGCCACAAGTCGATACACGCTGAGCACAAATACCTCCGTCCGACCGACCGACGCCAAGACAAGTTCGTGTACATTGGTTCCAGCAACTTGAGTTCGACGTTCGCTCATTCACGAAGGAGTCGACTTCACCAAATTCACACGGAGATTGAATCAGAGGAAGCATAGGAGATTGCACCCACAATTTCTGATATTTACTCCACAACCTGTAACACAAATTATTCTAAAGTAATCGATTTATCCTCTCGGTCTCGCTTCTTCGAGGACCGGTAGATATTGGTTATTGTCGTTTTTTAATTTTTTTTAATTTTTTTTATATGTATTGGTTTTTAGATTCCGTAATGTAAAGTTTTAGTAACTTAAAAAAGTATGGAGTCAATTAAGTACCCTATTCTTATACTTTCTACGACTTGAGAAGGACTCCTATTTCGGCTTTTTCCTACATTTCCCCCTTTTTATCGCTCCTTGTTCCCGAGCAGGGAAAGAAATCTCAAAAAACTAATTTTCAATATTTCATCATTCAAAATTTCTAGGAATTGTCAAACGCCGGTTGAGATTAGTAGACTTGTGGTGGGTTAACGTGAGAAAATTAAGGGATAATTTTTTGGGTTTATTTATTTATTTCAAAATTATAATTTTACCTCTTGGAACAAAAGACATCTTGACAAAATTAAAAATATATTACTAATGTTATCAATTTCACTCCAAACTAATTACACACTCTAATAAAAACTGGTCTAATTTTTAACAAGAGAAACTAGATTTTAAAGCCACTTTCATAAACTCAAGGTCCATTTATCATGTCAATGTTCATTCCTATATTGCAAAACCTCAAATACAGTCATCTAAATATACAAAGGTTTGTCCAAATTTTCTCACCTTATATAGACCCATATGAATTTTAACCGCAAAGTGCTTGGAAGTAGTGTATATAGAGACCCATATGGAGCAGTTCCCCGAGTAACCCGTTGTTTTACTTTATAGGACTTTTTAGGACTCCAAATTCTTACATCTTCCCCCTTTCGTAGCTCCTTCCACCCCGAGACGGGCGGATAAATCTCAAAACTAAATTTCATTTCTTCAAGTTTTCTTCCAAATTTCTAGAAAAGTAATCAGACGGTCGTCTCGCCGCGTCTTCTCCGTCGCGACGGCGTCAATTTCCCGCCGTCCGATCTTTTCTCTCAAAACCGCCAAGACCTTACTTGATTACTACCCCGTTTCTTCTCTCTCGCCGTTTACAGCAACTATCGAATCAAAACCTCCGAAGCTAGATCTCCCCTCGTGATCGAGCAGCTGAGGGAGCTGAAGCTTGAGGGGAGCTCGATTCGAAGTCAGTATTTCATTAGTTGTTTCGGATTTGGATTTGAAACGCGGGGTTTAAGGCTTTCTGAGTCGACTGGTTCTTGCTTCTGATATGGATCTGACTGGTCCAGCTGGGAATTTTTGAGCGGGTCCGAGTCGTCGCCTACTGTGAGAACGGTACCGAATCTCGATCAGGTGGCATATTCAGTTTGCCTTTCTTTCTGTGTTTCATCTTTAACTGAGAGATGCAGATTCAAAGGTGTTAACTGTGATTTTGAGACGTCGAGTTGTTTATTGAGATTGTATTGCTGTCGTTTATTACTTCATTTCTTCAACTCGGAGTTGGTCTCAACCTCCAGCTTGCTAGTCAAATTTTTCATAAGTACGAGCTTGTTTGGTGCTACTCTTTAGTGTTTAACTTCACTGGGGACTACGACGTTACGCTTTTTCTATGTTGATTACATATTACTCTTTAGTGTTTAACTTCACTGGGGACTACGACGTTACTCTTTTTCTATGTTGATTACATATCTTCTGAGGCGATGCTTGGGCGTTTAGTCTGCTTTCTTGACATGGAATATAGTTTGTTAGGGTATTTGCAATGTGGAATGTAGTAATTCTACGGAATCTCTGGAGACTTATCACTTTTAAAGTTGCAGTGTATTTCATAAATCCATGAAGTGCGGTTCTGAATGTGGAATATAGTTTTCTTAGGCTATCTGTATCATGGAATATAGTCATTCTACACCATCTTTCGGAGATGACATCACTTATTCTCATGTTTTCAGGAATTCAAATTGAGTTCATTGCCCAATATGGAGTCTGATGCAAGTGAGGAAAATCATGTCCAGGAGAACCATGCGGAGTTCAGTGGAGCACAAAGGGAATCAAAACTGGAGTTATTTGGTTTTGATTCTCTTGTCAATAAATTGGGTTTAAAGAAGTATGCAATTGAACTGATTTTTTTTGAGGAAGTCAATTGAACTGATTTTATAACTTGCTATATATTACTTGTAATTGTTTTATTTTTATTTTTTTATCTTTCTTGTGTTTTTCCTTTTCCTTCTCTATTGAATTTGAATAATTTTTGTAACTGCAGTATGATTGGAGAGCAAGTACCTACTCATTCAGGTACTCAGGACGGTGAAGATGTTTCTATAACTCTCGGACAACCAAAGGTGCAGGATCTTGTGAACTGGTTAACTTGCTTTTATTTAAATTCATGGTTGCAGTATTGTGATGATTCTGAAGTTTTGCGAAATTGAGGTTTTCTACCATAAAAATAAGGACCACATTTCATGGATAGTTTTCTATCATTTATGAGACATTTACATGTTAAACATTTGACTAGTTGAAAGTAATGGGTATGGATGAAACGTCTTCAATGAGCAATTGTTGATACTCCATGACTTACCACCAGCCAGTGGCACATTGCCAAAAGCATTAATGGAGCAATGTGCTGTTTTTGTTTATATGAACTATCAAAAGTTAATGTACCGGATATGTTGTTTCTTGGAACATATGGTCTTACTTTTTCCCTGAGAATTTGAAGACATATAAATTTGAAACCTTTTATATTTCTTCATACAAGATGGATGTTGAACAACATATATATTTTCTAAAATATATACTAGTGCATATTCTTTACGAAGCCTCTTTATGAGATTGTCTGGAGACTTAAAAAGTTGTTCAAACAGTCAAATTCTGAAGAGAGGATTACAGTGGTCAAGCTTTTAAGGCATGCAGAGGTTTTCCCTTAGAGAAGTATTTGAACTATAGCAAAGTGGCTGATGTGTGGTTCCAACCACTAGCAAGTGTACTAGTCTTTTAATTAATATAGATTCTAGGTGTCCAAATGTCGATCGGAAAAAGATCAATGCAAGAAAGCCAATTGCTATATAAATTGACCTATGGTTTGGCAGCAAATGAGATGAATTTATTAGCTCAATTTATAAGAAAATAAACAACAAACTAAAGTAGGCTCCTGACTCTATCCTTCATAGTTGCATTAGATATTAACTCTTAGTTTAAAATTCAATTGAGCATTGGCAAGTTCATAAACCCTAGCTTACTTTTTTCCAGGAAATAGCTTTTCAATTAGGTTTTAAACTCCTTACACCAGAAACCTTGAAACCAATTTGTATAAATAAATAAAATAACCATTTAAAAAAAACTGTATAAATAAGAACTTTGGGTAGAACCCCTCTTCTCAAGAAATATTCAATGCCACAACTGAATCTCAGATTTTACCAAAAAAAATCTAATTAAAAAACCATTCAGACGTAAAATTCATGCGATTACATTCAAATAATCATCTTCCTAACTTCATCGCTCAATACCTTATCAGAGAAATGAATCACTCAAACAATAACCCACGTATTTAGATGCATTATGAAATAGAATCTCAACATGAATTAAAAGAACGAATGAGTTAAATATCTTACACAACAAGGGAATCATGAGAGAAATGAATCACTCAAACAATAACCCACACAATTAGATGAGTTCTGAAATAGAATCTCGATATGAATTAAAAGATTGAATGAGTTAAATATCTTACACAACTAGGGAATCATGGGTTCCCTAAAAAAAAAAAAAAAAAAAAGCTCCATAACTAAAATCTCAAACACAAAAATAAGCCTAGGAAAACAAGACATTGAAAAGAAATAAGCAAGCAGATTGAATAACTCAATTCTAACACTTCTCCTTGATCTCAAAGCCTTCTCCTTTGCTAAGCTGATTTTTCTCCTCAAAATCATTTGAAACCCAAGGATTTTTGTGCCAATTATCTCCCGAAAGTGTGTTTATATCTTGGTCCAAAGTGCAGTACTTATAGGCTTTAAAATCTCCAAAAATCCAACTTCTAGTCCAATTGCAATTCCTATCGCCATAGGACACTGTCTGGGTGCCATGGTAAACAAAGAGTTTCTGCCATAGAACCGCCATAGAAATATGCCTTTTTCAAGTTTAGAAGGCATTCCACAGCACCATGGCATCACTTGGGCGCCAATGGTGCCCAAGGTATTGTTGGAACATTGCCTGTTTTGCTGTTTTTTTCTGGTGCTGCTGTTTACGGTGGCGTTTGGGTATCATGGCGCCTCAAGCTTCCCTATGGTGCTCCGGAAAAATGCTAAAATTATATTTTGCTTTGCAACTTTCATCCGATTTGATCCAAATTCATCTGGAAACCTATAAAACCCATTTTCTATTAGTTTTTCTATAGAATTAGGTAGAATTGGGTCAGAAACATGCAAAACTAAACCTATGAACTACCCTAAGATGAAATGCTGTCAGTTGCAGAAGTAATATCTTTATCAAGGAAAATAATGCTGATGTGGGCCCGCAGAATTTTCTGTACAGCATAATTGTATTTTAGTAGGCATAATATGTTTGAGACATATGCTATGCATTTTTGCCCTTTCAAAAATAAAAATATTTGAGACATAAGGAGATGGTCTGCTTGCAGACTTGCATCTTTTTCCTTTTTTCTAATGATTTTATGTTACTGCTGCAGCCAAATGATCTTAAGCTTGGGACAATGTTGGGTGTGTTCGTGCCTTGCTTACAGAATATTTTGGGAATTATCTATTATATTCGATTTTCTTGGTAATGCCCTCATTCTAAGCTATGCCTTCATTCAATTCAAGTTTTTGAGTGATTTTATGCAAACTTCTGACAGTTTGTGCTCTCCCTTATTAATTATTCCTATTTTAGGATTGTTGGCATGGCAGGCATCGGTGAGTCACTTTTGTTGGTAGCTTTTTGTGGAGCATGCACCTTTTTAACTGGAGTATCTTTGAGTGCAATTGCCACTAATGGCGCCATGAAGGTAAACTATCTGTGTTACTTGTCTGTAGCTTTGTGTGAAAACAGTTCTTTGGGTGATTCAGTTTTATGCTTTGTTCATGTCCTCAGGGGGGTGGACCATATTATCTCATTGGTCGAGCCTTGGGTCCAGAGGTTGGTGTAAGCATTGGGTTGTGTTTCTTCCTTGGGAACGCTGTTGCTGGTTCAATGTAAGTTCATGTCACTTGTCTGTAAGTTTTTAAAACAACTGAGCTGTTGTTCAACATGTTTTTGGCACTTCTGCATGGGAATGAGTTTGAATTATTTTTTTAAAAAGAAAAGAAACAAAATTCAGCTCTAACTCTTTGCATTAATGTGATTCCGTCTCAAGGGATGAAAGGTGGTGGAACCTTTTTATTTGATATGTTTTGTGATGGAATGACCAAAACCTTGAGGGTTGAGCAGAAGGTCATAGGAAAACTGGGTGCTTAAATAAGACATATCTTTTCCTCAAAAAAAAAAAAAACATTGGCTTGCAATGCTATCACCTACCTTATTAAAAAATGTTGCTTAAATGGGCTAATTCTCCCCAAAGTGAATGTTCCATAGTTAGGAAGCCGTTCCTTGGTTTAGGACTTTTTGGGACTCAAACCAATATGAGATTATTGTTGGACAACTAGCCTAAGATGTAGAGTAAAAGTAGAACTACAAACTTGCAGAATTGTTTTTTACCTGTCAATCATGCGTGTAGTCTGACCAGACAATTTGGCCGAAAAACATGTGTAGGGCTGTAGGAGCACCCACAGGTTTACTTGATAAAAATAGGAGTATCTAGATAAGATTTAATGTCATGTTGGAGGTGGACTAAGTTCTGCCTTAAATAACTGGCATAAGTTATTATGCCACTTGACAACTAACAAGATCTTTTCAAACTCAGAACCAAACTGGAACAATGGATATCATCTTGTATATTTGCTGCAAACTTCTCACTGTTGGTGGCTCCTTTGGACACTTCCCTAGTACCCAAGGATTGAGACAGGGAGACCATATCTCACCACTGCTCTTGAATATTGTGGAAGAAGGGTTAACCTGCCTCATCAAGAGATGCATCAAGGCCGAATGGATTGTCAATGTATTGGGGAATGATACCTAACCTATTTCACAGTGTGATGATGACACATTAATTTTTTGTGAAGGCACATTGGAACAAGTCATCTGGTAAAAGCTATTCTAGGGCTCTTCTAAGTAATTTCAGGACAAAAGGTAAACTGGTTGAAGACAAAGATTTTTGGTCTTGATATGGATAACCAGCACCTCAAGCAAGCATCACACTTGGTTGTGGTATAGGCACCTTCCCTTCGCCATATCTTGGACTTCCTCTTTTCCACAGCCGTGTTAGGAGATTTCTTTGGGACCCGGTGCTAGAAAAGCTCCAATCAAGGCTATCCACATGGAAAGAAAATTCTCTATCCAAGGCCGGTCGATTGGTGCTCATAAAGTCTTGTCTCATGGGAACCATCTAACCTGCCAATGGTACAGCCCACGAGAACATGAACTAAGAGAATCTGTGAATCTGTGATTTCAGCACAAATTTTGTGAAATTTAGAACATTTTGCCATTTTTACCCAATATGTCATTGTTTAAAGAAGTTAAGGTGGGCCAGTTTTATAATTTTGAATTATTAAAAAAATATTGAGGAAACCTTATAAAATGTTTGATACAAATGGGAAAACTTTTTAAAATGCTCATCCTTGGTGCAGTTCATAGTAATGAATGTGTGGATCATTTTTTTTTGTTTGTTTTCTTAGTGCATTTGATTCTGCTTACTGTTTCAGGTATGTATTAGGAGCAGTGGAAACGTTTTTAGATGCTGTGCCTGCAGCTGGTATTTTTAAAGGTAAGCCTGATGCTAATCTATATCCTTGTATTTCAGCTTGTGTGGTTTTTGCAGTTTTGTTGCTAAAATTTGCTGTCATTTTCCGATGCAGCGACAGCTACAAGTGTTAATTCCACATTAGTACCTGGAGGGGTTAAAGAAACAATACACACCCCAAATTTACACGACCTGCAAATTTATGGGGTCGTTATAACCATCCTTTTATGTTTTATTGTGTTTGGTGGTGTGAAAATTATAAACCGAGTAGCACCTGCTTTTCTTATACCTGTCCTCTTTTCACTCTTCTGCATATTTATAGGGATTTTTGTGGCACCGCGGCATAATGCTTCACGTAAGTTCTTCCTCTCTATGCTGCTTATATTTTCCGTTTATGTTTTATATATTTGTAAAATATGTAACTTTGAGAGGGCAACCTGGGAGGTGAGAAAAGAATGAAATAAAAGGAGAGAGCCAAAACTGTGCAAGAGAGAGACCGGATTTGGGGACAATTTCTAATGGTCTTTTTATTAGCTTAAATCATGAAATTTAAAGTCACTTGTATGAGGATTGCTAGTCTGCATGTTCTTCGAGGAAGGCGAGTGAGTAAATTTTGTAGAACATATAAGAGAGAGACTGGATTTGGAGACAATTTCTAATGGTCTTTTTATTAGCTTAAATCATGAAATTTAAAGTCACTTGTATGGGGATTGCTAGTCTGCAAGTTCTTCAAGGAAGGCAAGTGAGTAAATTGGGACGAACATATAACTGGTTAATCTGCTTAATAGGTTACCACTTTACCAAAGGAGCTGCCAAATTTAGTTTTTCCCTAAAAGCCCCTGATGGTTGTCTCTTCCTCCTGAAACCTCCTGTAGCACAAGGAATCTTCACTTTGTTTTCTCTCTTACGTTCATCATTTGCCCTGCCTCTTTTTTTCTGTTCTCTCTCTCTCTCTCTCTCTCTCTCTCTCTCTCTATCTATCTATCTCTTCCCGATGATCCGGGGAGCCAAGAGACTCTTTCTTTTGTCCAAGAGACTCGAAACAGGAATCTTCTTTGCTGCAGTTCAAGAGACAAATTGAACATTCAAGCGAAAATCGGTAAAAAGAGTATGTTTTTCTCTGATTCTGATTCAGTTCATCTCTGTTAACCTACTTCTCTGGTTTTTGTGTTGTGAACCCTCCCCAACTGGACAATGATCCAACAGGTATTCTCTCTCTTGACCTTATTCTCTTGTTTGTCACCTTTCTATTGCTCTCTTTCCTTTCTATTCTTAAGTCGTCGTCTTGACTCCACTCTCTCTCTCTCTCTCTCTCTCAAGCTTTATCTGTCCCCCTCACATCCTCTGCTCATATCTCCTTGTCTTAACTTCCATAGAAACCCTTCGCACTGCTGGATGTCTCCAATTTCCAGGTGAACTGGTAAAATAGTTCACTTGTTGCTATTTCTTGTTTTGTCTTCCTTCTCTTTTTGTTTTTTCTGCTTCCTCCTCTCTTCTTCCCTTCTTTTCATGTTCTCCTGCATTCATTGAATCTACGACCTCCATCTCCATTATATTTTCCGTTCTCTTCTCCTTTTGTTTCTTCACACATTCTCTATTATGTTCCAGAACAAATTTCTTTTTGTAGTGGTGGACCTCAGGACCATGTTCTTTCTGATAGGTTTCTTTCTGCCATTGAGAATGTGCAGAAAGGAGCAACTAAAGGACTGCTGGTTGCAGTCTTGAGGTGAAACCTCTCTTTTTTTCCATTTAGAAAGGCCATGGTGGTAGGAAGATGAAGAAATGGGGGAGATGAAAGAAAGAACTGGGATATCTTCTCTCAAAGGAGTTCTTTAAACTATTGGATTTGAAAAGCAATGATCTAATGGAAAGGTGTTTACAGATAAATCTCTGCGAGTGCTTGGAGATGATCTTTTCTCCACATATATAAAAGCTGTAAAGTATGCTGAAGCATAACCAAATAAAATACAAATAACATTAGCAGGATTCTAGAAACAAGGTCTATACTATCTGCATAGAGAGGCCTCAATGATATGACTAAAATACCCTTGCTTTTTAGTACTAATTGTTTAAGTGTGTTGAGGAACTAACAATGAGTGAAGGTTTTCTAGGCTATGATGTCTACCAGGGGATATTACTAATAGCTTGATGGCAGTTTTTGTTATATGCAACTTACTATGCTCTTTCCTGAGTTTTTTTTTAATTTAATTTTTAATTTTTGGTACAGCTGGAATCACTGGATTGAGCTCAAAGACGTTTCGAAACAACTGGACTTCTGATTACCAAACTACAAACAATGCCGGGGTGCCAGATCCTGAAGGATCCATTTACTGGAATTTTAGGTACGCTTCGTCTGCTTCTTATTCCTTGCTCTACTGCTCTAGGATTAGTCCTTATGATGTCTTTGTAACTGATAGTTTTTCACTTTACTCAGTGCATTAGTAGGTCTTTTCTTTCCAGCTGTTACGGGAATTATGGCGGGGTCTAATCGCTCCGCATCACTCAGAGATACACAGAAATCCATACCAATTGGAACTTTGGCTGCAACCCTCACAACAACTCTCTTGTATGTAGTTTCTGTATTATTATTTGGGGCCCTTGCCACTCGAGAAGAGCTTTTGACAGACAGGTACTAACTGCAATTCATTGGAGAAATGTCGTTGATTTTCTATTTAGTTATGATCCTACTAACTGCAACTCATTGTGGAAAATTTGTTGATTTGCTACTTAGTTATAATCCAATTATTTGAGATAGTAATTCGTTTTATGAAAACCGTACCATGTAATGCAGGCTACTTACTGCTGCTGTAGCTTGGCCTGTTCCTGCTATTATTTATATTGGAATCATTCTCTCCACTCTGGGTGCAGCACTTCAGAGTCTTACAGGTGCACCACGCCTGCTAGCTGCAATTGCAAATGATGATATACTTCCCATTCTCAAATATTTCAAAGCTGCAGATGGAGGAGAGCCACACCTTGCGACTCTGTTTACTGCTTTCATCTGTATTGTGTGTGTTGTGATTGGAAATCTTGATTTGATCACACCAACCATAACAATGTTCTTCCTTTTATGTTATGCTGGAGTTAACTTGTCTTGTTTCCTTCTGGATCTTCTCGATGCTCCTAGCTGGCGTCCACGGTGGAAATTTCATCACTGGAGCTTATCACTTCTTGGGGCATCTCTGTGTATTGGTATGCTATCATTCCAGTCATGGTTGTTTCTGCTAGAGTTTGTTTATGCCAGTGTTATGTATATCTTATTTGATCTGCCTATCGTCTTTTCCACAGTGATCATGTTTCTGATCTCGTGGTCGTTCACCGTGGTGTCTTTAGCTCTAGTAAGCCTTATCTATTACTACGTATGCTTAAAAGGAAAGGCAGGTGACTGGGGGGATGGTTTTAAGAGTGCATATTTTCAGTTGGCACTTCGGAGTTTAAGGTCTCTTGGAGGTATTAATCATTCTGTTTTATTACATTTTATCTCATGGGATGAGGGTCATGTGGCATGTGAGTAGGATGTGGTTGTTTCAGTCATTAGAATTGTTAAGTGTGTTGGGCCTAAAATGTGTAACACTAAACATAAAACAGAATTCACTGAAACCAATAAGGGGTTGTTCTTCTCTGGCTTTTGATCACTATTTGTTGAAGGTATACACGTAACTATTTATGCCAGTTGTAAAGTGACTTTCTTTTTTTCAGCTGATCAGGTGCACCCGAAAAATTGGTATCCAATTCCCTTAATACTCTGCCGGCCCTGGGGAAAGCTCCCTGAAAATGTTCCCTGTCATCCCAAACTCGCTGACTTTGCCAACTGCATGAAGAAGAAAGGCCGAGGAATGTCCATCTTTGTCTCCATGCTTGATGGTGACTACTATGAGTGTGCTGAAGATGCCAAAGCACTCTGTCGACAACTTAGCACCTATATTGAATACAAGCGGTGTGAGGGTGTTGCGGAGATTGTTGTAGCCCCTTCTATGTCTGAAGGCTTCCGTGGCATTGTTCAAACTATGGGCCTAGGCAATCTAAAACCCAACATTGTTGTCATGCGCTATCCTGAAATTTGGCGCCGTGAAAACCTGACTGGAATTCCATCCACCTTTGTCAGCATAATTAATGATTGCATTGTTGCCAACAAGGCGGTTGTGATTGTTAAAGGTCTTGATGAATGGCCTAATGAATACCAAAGGCAGTTTGGGTCAATTGACCTTTACTGGATTGTGAGGGATGGTGGCCTCATGCTCCTCCTTTCCCAGCTGTTGCTTACTAAGGAAAGCTTTGAGAGCTGCAAGATCCAGGTATTTTGCATTGCAGAGGAGGATGCTGAGGCTGAGGAGCTCAAGGCATCTGTGAAAAAGTTCTTGTATGATCTACGAATGCAAGCAGAGGTCATAGTTGTGACAATCAAGTCATGGGAGGCGTAAGTTGAAGGTGGGGTCCAGCAGGATAATTCACTGGAGGCATTTACTGGGGCTCAAAGGCGCGTAGCATCTTATTTGGCTGAGATGAAAGAGAAGGCTGCGAAGGAAGGTATGCCCTTGATGGCTGATGGGAAGCAGGTGGTGGTGAATGAGCAACAGGTTGACAAATTCCTTTACACGACACTAAAGCTGAACTCAACCATACTTAGATATTCGAGGATGGCTGCAGTGGTGCTAGTGAGCCTGCCAGCACCTCCAATCAATCACCCAGCATATTTCTATATGGAGTACATGGATCTATTGGTCGAGAATGTCCCGAGGATGTTAATGGTTAGGGGTTATCAAAGAGATGTTTACACACTGTTCACGTAATTATGACAGTTTTATGCTTGTGTTGCACCATCTTTGTATTTTACTTTTCACAATTTTTTTTGGCCAGCGGGACAAAATTATTCTTTATATATTTTTTTATTTGTTTTCTTTTTGGTGATGTTTTGAACGTAGTGTTTTATATTCATTCTTTTTCCCATCAGAAGGCTTTTTTCCTTCTATCATTTTCCAATCTGATTTTTAATTTAGACTACTTGAGTCTTTCAGGTTCTTGTGAGATCCTTTTTTAGTTTAGACTCTGATCCTTAATATTTTAGATGATGCATGTATGTAAACTTTTTGCAGCCCCTACTGGAGATCTGTTATATGATTATTTTCTTGACTAATTACTTGTAACTTGAGTAAATTATGCTCTTTCTTCTTTAGAAGGTCTCACCTTCAAGACTGATATCAATTGCGTTTATTGGCACTAGACTATGGGATAGCTGGAAAATTAACTACTTTGTTGAGATGCAGAGAAGAATGAATCAAGCTTAAAGAAAACATTCAACTACAGATAAGGTATCATATATGTGTTGAATTGATGTTTCACTTGGGAAGTTAGATGGAAGCAGATTCAATTGTGTAAAGAATCAGAATTAGTTTACATTGGCTATCAGCAGAACTGAAGTTCCAGCTGGTGGGACATCTCTAATCCCTACTCCGCTTAAAGACAAATCTGTGGTGCTTTCGTGGTTCAGTCAACGTCTACACTGTTTCTGAGAAAGAAACGATAGTGATTGGCGTTGGCCACGCGCATTTTGGCTAATGAGCTCATTCATCAGTTGAGGAATATCGTCATTTAGCCACACCATTGCCTACTTTGTTGAGGTCTCAATTTTTGTGGTGACAAGTTTCTGGGTGATTGCGCAAGGTTGGATTCAAGGGTGTGCCCACTGTTTAATACTTGTGTTCCCCTCAGATTTTGGAGGTTCAAACCTGCGACGTACTTTTTGTGTATCAGATTCAAGGGTGTGCCCATTGTTTATACTTACGTTGTCAGGTTCAACCGGTGGGAAGGCAGGAGTGGCCATGCAAGAAAGAAGATGAGGTGCCACCAGTAGAAAATTCTCACATCTCAGGCACTCCAAGACATCTTTTTCCTGTTGTCCAATATGGGTGCGTTTGAAGGAGATCCAAAGGCTTGCGTTTTTGGGAAATGATATGTTTTGTATCTGCTCACATTCACATGTTTGCTTCAGGTCTATATGCCACTAGCTAATAGATTATATGAACAATTCGGCTCCATATCCAAATAATTTAATCAGTGCCCTAGATAGTCTTTAATTTTATATGCGAGACTAATTATAAATTAAGCGAGGCACACGATGAAATGATACGATTTAAAGAGCAACATAAGTAGAATTTTCAATATATATATAATATAAGACGAGAGTTACATTTTGACAAGCTAAATATGTTGCTTCCACACAAAGTTAGCGAATGGTACAGACAACAACTGGATGGTTTCTCATCGCAACCACTTCCTTTTCAGCAACTCCAAATTTCATGGTTTTTTTTTTTTTTTTTTTTTTTTTTCTTTCTTTCTTTAGTGATCAGGGTTATCTTATTTTAGACAGCTTTGCATTTAATAAATTAATATAATTAATAATTAATACTAAATAAAACAGATTAAGGGTTTGTAGAAATTTTACTTTAAATAGACAAACAAAAATAAAATTTTTGAAAGAAATAAATAATTTTTACGTTATATCATAAAGAAAAGACAGATTTCTTATCTATACCAATCAAGTGATTAGTTGACTACATGGATTTGTTTAATCAACTGCTCCTGCATATTCTTTCTTCTTCAGAAGCTTTCTTAATTAAAAAGAAAAAATAAAAAAATTAGATGTTTAATCATACCCAAATCATACAGTTAGTTGAGTTCCCGGAGTTGTTAAACCAACCAATCTAACATTTTTTTGTTCTTTTTTAGAAAATTTTCTATAAGCAAAGAAACATACAAAAACTAAAAAAACAACCCCAAAAATATCAAAATTTCTTCATAGATTCAATATAAGTAATTTATTCCCACAAAACATCAGTTCCAAAAATCCAATTTAAAACAAGAGTTTAAAGTCCAAAATCACATCTAACTAATCATATAATTAATTGCGTTAATCGATTCTGGAAATATAAAAATGGGGGAAACCCCACTAGCAATAGCATCCACAATTTGTTCAATAATTAAATGGAAATAATTTATTCAATCTCTTGAAGAATCTCTGAAAAATATTTTAATCCCTTTGGGAGCAGCTCCTCAGTTTTTCTGACTCAGCTTATCCTAGTTTTGGTCTATCCAATCCATATGAAACCCTAGAAAAATAATGCAATAATAAATGATTTCACTAGTGTTCCAGAGGCACACGTTTCTGAATCTCTGGCCATGAAAGCAAGCTGGAACTGAAATGCTTATCAGATAATTAATGGAAATTAGAGCCTAAAACTTCTTTATATTTGTATTTGAATATGATTAAAAACTAATTTGTTTGTTAATTGTCAGTGTCTTCAGAATGAGTTGAACTGTTGAAGAGAAAAAAGGGTTTCTTTTTTTTTTTTTTTTTTTTTTTGGAATTGAATTTTAAATATTTATTGAAGAAACTCATATGTTTGGTTATTTAAAGGAGGTAATAAATTAGGCTTTTTTTTTTTTTTTTTTTATATATATATAGGCTCTTAATTGAAGAAACCCATATGCACATAGTTGCTTGTTTATTTGGTTAAGTGAGTTTATTAGAAACAAATTAAATAATTCAGTTAGGTACAAATGAGGCTTTTGTACACATAACATAAGATTTTGACATAGACTGATTTTATTTTTTTCAATTAAAGAAATTGGGCCCATAAATGTAAAGAATTAATTTGCTGTGAACATTTAAGGATATTGTTGAATGGTTTTGACAAGCTTGAAATCTAATACTTAATCCCTCCCCCTCCTTTTCAGTTGTTGCTTGAAATCTTTTAAAAAAAGAAACTCATTAACAATCTCAACCATGTTAGCTTTTCTTCCTTCCAAATTATGATTAAATACACATATTAGTAGCTTATGTAATGGTTGGTGCTCCATGTGATTAGTTGCTAATTACAACTAATTATTGGTGAAAAGAATTACAAGTAGTATTTAATGTCATCAATAATTCAATTACTATTAATTCACATACATACATACCCACTTAATTTTTGTCAAAAGAATAATCATCTACCAATTAGTTAAAGATTTTTCGGAAAGAAAGGTCATGGATTGAAATAATGCAACCAACTTTTTCTTTATGATGAATTCTCTAATCTTATTCTTTAAAGAAACCAACCTCCGTCCCACAGGGAAATTAAAGTAACAAACAACTACACATTTTGTTTGCTCATCAAGTTTTCCTTCTGGCTTTCTGGCTGGCTGGCTGGCTGGCTGCTATCTTTTGAGTTTTGACCTCAAATAAAAAAAACAACTTTTCCCATATCATGATCTCAGAAAAAACACCCAAAAATAGCCAGAAAGATTAGACTAGTTTGGATAAGAATAAAGAAGATTAAAACATAAACAACTCTGCCAACAATGAAAGTCATCTTTATAGAAAGAAAAGGAAGAAAGGGGAAACAAACAGAAAGCATGATTTTGGTGTAAAAACTTTTTTTTTCTAGTGGGATTTTGAATATTGAGAGGATCTTAAATGAGGGTGGTAGGTGGATGGGGTACTCTCTCTATACCTATTCCCTCCCTCCCTCCCTCCCAAGGTGGAAGGAAAGAGTCATCTATTATTTAGCACCTCCAAGCAAGCAGCAGCCCAACAAAAGAATTAACAAAGGGTGAATGAGGGGAAGAAGGCTTCTGTCCTGTACCTTTCTTTTGGTGGATTAGGTCTGCAATATCAAAAAAATTGGGGTGGGACCATGAACAAGACAGAAAGGAGTCATCAAAGTCTGTTCAAAAACTGATTTTTAAGTTTATGAACAACAGAGTGCTTTGTATTTAGCAAAGATCGCCCAGAGTCTGTAGGCCACAACTGGTCCTCCTCTATCATCTTCTCTTTATTCTCTTCCTTTTCTTCTTTCTACTCCCTCTTCTCTGGGTTTTATTAATATTGTTCACGGGGAGAACAGGGTGTTGGAGTTTGGGAACCGTGAGGGAGATGTTGCAGTATCAGCTTTTGAGGTCATCTTCTTACAGGGAGACCCTGAAAGCCCTTGAAGCTGATATTCAGCATGCAAATACCTTGTAAGTTCTGTTTTAATGGGTTCCTACCTTCATCGGTTTTCTTTTCTGGGGTTGTCTTCTGTCTGTCTGCCTGCTGGTATTGTCTTTGTTGTCTTGGGTTTCTTCTTGCCCTTTTAGACGTTCGGTTTTTGGTTGGGAGAGAGACTTACTTTTCTTGGTTTTAAAACTGTGAACGAAATTTTGTGCCTGAATTTTTTTTTTTTCCATAAAATTGTGTACGATTGCTTCAGTATCTGCCTCTTCCTTTATCCTAGTTCTGAATTCTTTTGTCTAAGAAAATTTTGTGAAAATATAAAGGTTTAGTTTTTGCCCTTTTAATAAGGAGCCCGACTTTTTCTTCCCTCGTTCATGAATATTCTTTCGTTTTTTTACAGCTGAGTTGCTCATCTAAGACGTGTCTTATTATTCCATTTCGGGTCGAGTTCAATCATCTTCCGGACACCCTAAGTGTATGGAAAGAGATGAAGTGAAAAGATATTTGATATGAGCGCCTGTTAGGATGCTTTTGTTTTCTTTTTGCTTTTCTTGAACTGAGTCGCTTTCCTTTTTCCCCTTTTCATAGATGTCTGCGGCTGGCGCTGATATTGGATAAATATCTGTTTACCATGTTTCCTTGTACATGCTTCTAATTGTATATTTGTGTTTGATTAACAGAGCAGCTGCCATTCCAAGAGCTTATGGTGGGGAGTATCTTCAGATGAAACTATCTTACAGCCCATTGGCTCCAATTTTCTTTTTTCTAATGCAGTGGATGGACTGTAGTTGCACATATTCTGTTCCAAGTTATTTAGGCTTGCTTCATGTACTCATTTACAAGGTAGTTTGCTAGGTTTTATTTCCACTTTATGTCTTATTCTATCTAATTCTAATTTTTTATAAAAAATTTAGCTCAGTATGGCTTTCAAATTAAGTTCTGAATTAGTGGATGCTGCCAAAGGGTTGCATTTTGATTCGATGATATCGTCATCAAAGTTTAGGACTTCTGTATTGGTTTCATAATTCTCATTTCTACTCAGGTTCATCTAGATGGAAACACATCATTATCTTCCTATGAGAGGAAAGCCAGCCTTAAGGAATTTTATGGTATGTGCATGGCTTGCCAGTTTTATCTCATACTGTGTATTTTTGGCAACATTTTTATTCACTGTTTTCGTTCATTTCCATTCTAGCATTTTCTTTGTGAACTTCCAAAACAAGCCTGATATTATGCTATCAAATTTTTCAGCTGTTATATATCCGTTGCTTCAGCAACTTGAGGCTGAACTAGTGGAACTAGAAGATCCCAAGCAGAAAGCCCGATCAATGGAGATGATTAGCAGGAAGAGGGTGGAAGAAAGAAGAAAGCTCTCTGACAAGGACTTAGAGAGAGAAGACGAGTGTGGAATTTGTATGGAACTCTGCAGCAAGATTGTCTTGCCTAATTGCAACCATGCTATGTGCATAAGCTGCTACCGCGACTGGTGGGTAGCAATGCCTGCTTTCATGATAGAGGGTTCCATAGTTGGGTTTACTGATGTGCTCTTGAGAACAGCCAGTGTGTGAAAGCATTTTAATCCACTTATTTAGCTGGATTATGTCCATTCCTGGTGTAAGAATATCCCAAATGCACTGACATTAAAGATTCCTGATTTTTGAGGGTCAATGCTGAGATGGCATTCGTAAAATTTTAGATCTTTGATGAGTTTGAACAGCATTTCTCGTTGGGACCCCTTGCTTTCCACTCTCCTTACTGAAATATATGTCTTTCTGCTTTTTTATGCAGGAATTTGCGGTCGTAATCGTGTCCTTTTTGCAGGGGTAGCCTAAAGCGTGTAAGTTCGAGAGACCTATGGGTTCTTACTGGGAATGGCGATGTGATTGACACGGTTAGCTTGGCTAAAGAGAACTTGAAGCGCTTCTATGTGTATGTCGATAATCTCCCTCTTATAACATCTGACACCGTTTTCTTAGTATACTATGATTATGTAATCTGATTTTTAGCGTTGGGGGAAAAGGTGTACAGAAAAAGCCGACCATCCCATGTTGATAGAGTCTGGCAAGGAAGAGTCTTATGGGTTCTTATATTAAAGGCTCCCATTTTAGCCACTCAGAAAACTGAGTACAGATTTTTTTTTCACTTTTCTATAATAATTGTATATTGGTAATTTGATGTTTTTACTTGTTGTAATATCAAAGGGAAAACATTTGCAATAAAAAAAGAAATACAGCTCATTCTGAAGCCAGATACATGGATTGCTTATGCATTCTTTGTTGTCTTTTTGTTGCTTTTCTTTCTTTGCTGAGAGAGCTTGTTGTGTACATGAACTTGTGTGAATTTAAGGTTTTGCCTGGATGCGAAGATGACAATATTGGATTGATAGAAAATATCACACCATTCTAATTTGCTTCTGTTGCAATGTGTTTGAAACGGATTGAAAAGAGTCTTTTGCTTGTGATTGTCCCTGGCTTTTCCGAGAAGGGAAGGGAAGACTAATGCACCTGTTTTTCTATCCAGACAAACTAACAAGAGAAGGTCAATAAATTTATTTCCAGCAGTCCTATACTATCTTAATCACAGTGATACTCCAGATGAACCTCTGAGCAGCAGATCCATTAAAATAACATCTTTATTGATATTCTTTGCTTATCATAAGATTCTCAATATTATACTTTGTTTGTCTTTGGTTCTTTACGTTGTTATGTATGCTTTTTTTTTTTTGGCTTCTTAACGTTACCTTATGAAATCTGAATACCCATTTTATCACCTTTTTGTTTTTCCTCCCCGTATTGACTGGTGGAAATGATCCTTGTTACTCCCCCTTTCTTCCCCATATGCCCTTTTTAACTTCCATTTACTAGAAAGAAGAAATTTCCATGCTGTTTGGTCAATGATATTCATATTTGCAAAAGATACTCAGCCGCAGCAGCAGTAACTAACACAATGCTATTCGCACATTGTTTAAGCTTCTGTGTTATTTGCTATATACCTTTCATGGATGGTTTGATAATAAGATTTTTGCTTTAAAACTTTTTTTATTGTTTATTTGTGAACTGGTTACTTGGATTCAGTTGCTTCTGGGTGATTCGTTTTTGAGAAAAATGGGTATTTGGTATACTTCTTTTGATGGAGTGGCCTGCAAAGAGTACATTCTTTCTTGTTCTATTTAAATTTCTTTGTTTTTCTTCTGCATGTTGTTATAAATTGTCCTGTACTAGCTGTTGGGCATTTATATATTGATAAGGGTACAGTGGAAGCTCCAAAAGTAAAGTTCAGTACTTTGAAGAATCATCTTTTCTGCATCAATTCCATCTGATAACAATTAGCCATCGGTTCCTGATTGAGTCTTTTGACCGAGTAATGAGCAATTTTATGGCATTCAGTTTTTAAGTTTGAGTGAATTAAACACAACTACGGAGGTTCTAAATGTTGGTTTATTTTGTAGAAATGGTCTTCAGTTGGATTCATTCACCAAATCAAAGATTTGAATCTTTACAGTTGGGTACTGAGAGTCTTTTGAAAGTCTTTTGCTACATTGATTTTCCCAACCAACTCCGACCTACCGTCTCCTTCACTCCCTCTGTACACTAGTGTTTTTTGCTTTGAATATTCTCTTGTAACTCAGATTTTGAATTTTTTTTTTAAGTTTTTGATTTAGTTTATAACACCTGTACGTAGCAAGTCTTTGTAGTTTTAGTAATTGAAATTATATCTAGATTTTTCTGCCTTAAAGAGATTAGAACTTAGTTTCTCGTTCGGTTTTAATTTAATTGCATTAAAGAAATTTGCCTATGTTTGGCTATATTAAGAGAAAAAAGAGTGTTGTTTTAAGTCTTTGCCAAGGTCGGTTATACCTTTTTTTTTATTTTTATGATAAAATTACATCAAATGAAGTGTTCCTTAAAATGCAGCGTAGCCAAAGCGAATCACGAGGCGCCCCTTAAGCCTCGGGTATTTTGTGTTGATTCGTGGCCGCCCTGTGATTTGCTTTGGCCAGGGTTCCTATAAATTACCATAATTAAAACAGCTGTCTTATTACTTATATACATATATAAGATATATACAAAATATTGGTTAGAATCGGTTTGTCAGATTTTTAAAACATTGATCATATGATTTAAAAACTGATTTTTTATTAATTAAATTTTTATTTTAATTATTTTTATTAATATTTAAAGGTAAATTTAAGATGATGGCCCACAGAGAAATTATACTTTGTAAATAAAGTAAGAGTTTTTAAAAGTTTGGTGCAACTGCAGACTCCTTAGCTCGGAATGGGGTGTCACTTGTCGCACTGCACTGACTATAAGAAACACCCCGCCATTCCTATAATACCATTCTTTGTACTTTTCATTCCTTTTCAATAATACAAAAGCACTTTCTTAAAAAAAAAAACCCACTGGTGTTAAGATATTTTTTTCTTTTTTCTTAATTAGTTATCTTAAATAGTTGCATTCAAATGAATGCTAATTAATTAATTTATTTCATTTCATGCGATGAGAAAATTGGAAGTAAAAAGAAAAAAGGAAACGATAACAAAACTTCCCATAATTACATAATATTAGTAGTAGACCACTAGTAGTCTTGCTAGAGGGTAACTTTGGCGTTAGAGATTAATCGGGTAAACGGGGGATCCATGTACCCGCCCCGAAGAAACAACTCGGCGAGGACCTTATTCATTCCTTCCGTGAGGTGGACCCCGTCCCAGTTGACGTACTGGGAGGGGTCCGCGCAGGGCTTGGCCGCCGCCGGTGCCCCGCACGTGGCGAACGCGTCGAAGTTGTACGGGCCGCCGCCAGCGCCGCAGCAGGTCCGAAACGGCTCCCGGATTCCGTAGGCGGCGGGAGTGGCGAGGACGGCGCGGTGGGCTGCGTAGAAGTCGGCGTATGCGAGGTCCGCGTGGGGGTGAGCCCGGCGGAGGGCCCGGATGCCGGAGAGGAGGCGGGCGTTGTGGGTCCGCGAGATCCGGTTCATGGTGGCGACGCAGCCGAGGGAGTCGCGGTCGTCGGAGTCAGGGGCGAGGTAGAGGGTGAGGGGGAGGCACCCGAGCATGGGGAGGCCCTGCACCACCACCGACGTCGCACCCTTCCTAAGCAACGCCTCGAGAAAATCCAGGGTCCTGTTAACCGCCAGAGTCTGAACTGTGGAACTCGTCACGGACGAGGAGGCGGCGGCGGTTGTGGAGGTGTACGCGTAGTCGTTGGCCCCGATCTCGCCGACCCAAAAGAGGGCGGCGCCTTCGTCTTTCTCGTCTTTCTCGTCGTTCGTGTCGTTTAAAAAGTGGTTGAACCAGGCGAGCTGGGTGGCGAGGGACTGTGGGGTTTGGGCGAGGGGGAAGTTGTGGTTGACGAAGAAGTCGTGCTCGATGGCGGTGGAGCCGGCGACGGCGAAGTTGACTCCGTGGGGGGAGGAGGAGGAGGAGGAGAGGGAGAGGTAGGGGGGGAGGTAAGGGAGGGAGAGGGCGGCGGCTAGGAAGTCGACGAGAAGGCGGCCGTCGGAGTATCGGTTGGTGGGGCGGTGGAAGTAGGTGATTCCGTAGGGGGGATTCGATACGTGGGAGTAACCGCTCGGCCCCGTCCTCGATCCCGTGTTTCCCGTGTCCGTGTAAGAGTCGCCGAACGCGTATATTTTGGAGAACGACTCAGCATGACCTCCTCCTCCTCCTCTGACTCCTCCTGCTGCTGCTGCTGACATAAGTGGAGGAGGAGACGAAGCTGCTGAAGCTGTGAGGAAGAGAAGCGACAGTACTGTAATTCTGAGGGACGCCATTTCCACCCGACCGCCCGTCGGCCAAATTACAAAGTCCGGTGCTAATGGTGGCTTGGGAAGCTGCATGCCTGCATGCTATAGTGAGAACACACGCAAGCATTCACACACACACACACACACACATATATATATATATATATATATATATATGACAATTTATTTGTTAAATATTTGTGGTTCATATGAACGACCGACGTGATAAATTAAAGATGAGTGAATGAATTGGAATGAATTGAACCGTGGGGGAGTGTAGTGTACATTGTATATATGAGTGAAAGAATTTAATTATGGCGTTGGAGGTGGTAGTTGGTTGTGGTTGAATGAGAAGATGCGGAATTTAAAACTTTGGATGTAAAGTAAATGTTATGAAGAGGTGGAAGAAAGAACAGAAGAGGTGTGTTTAATCCTAGTATTAATGTCCGTTTCAGATTCACTCACCAGCTTTCGCGGCTATTTATTGCAGATGCACCGCGCGCGCAGAGTGGAAGAACTGCTCCCGGGTCTGAATATTAAATTTTTTCCGTGGCTTTTCTGCTCGTATAATCTTAAGAGACCAGAGGTGATCATCTTTGCCTCTTTGGCATTTTGGGTATTGTGGTTGGAACAAAATAATAGTCATTTATCAACCTCCAACAAATCCCCAAACTTTTCTGTATGTTATGACTTACAGATGCATGGGATATATATCCACAAGAGGCCCCCCCCCTCCCCCCCCAAATTGTCACACCTTAACACTCCCTGCCTACACATCACAGCGGTCTCACCACCACCTATATATGTTTCTTAAAGCAAACTTTGATGGGTACGTATGCTATTATTAACTTATCTAGTATAGGTGGAGGAATGATTTTGCATGACAACTATGGTAAACCACTTATCACAACAATATATATAACCCCTCTTTAACAAAAACAAATAACCTTGTTGAAGCGTATGCTTTGTTATTGACTTTTACTTGTTGGGAACATATATATTATCCTCATGCATGCACTCCTAGAGCAGTCGATCGAGAGACTTAAGTGTGGGTGCCACAAGCGCGAGAGAGGGCGCCATAGGCGCTACTGAGAGACCCTAGCTAGTATAGAAAGAAGCCCTTGGATGAAGGAAGAAACCCCGAGTTTCCTATTGTGGACTCAATGTCTTACTAGCTCTATAAGGAAGATATATATATATACCTCCTACAATCAAGGATACTTCTAGGACCAAAATTTGTCCTACAAGTCAAGGGACAAGGTTTCCTATTTTTTTAGGACCTTTGGATAGGAAACTCTAGTTTCAAGGACTCTAATTAGACCCACTTGCACTAAAAGTGGGATTTCTCCTTCATTTTGAGTAGAGTTTTTCAGCCTAAACCCAAGGGATATGTACATGTTGAGAGGAGTCAAAGGCAGCCATTGTGCAAGGAGCAAGAGGAGAAGATCAAGTCCAAAAGTAGTTCTATCTTTCTTTCTTTGACTTTCTTTTCAATGTGTAAAGTTGAAAAGAATTTTCTTTTGAGTTTTTTTTTAACAAAAATAGAGTAATATATTTCCCACGGGTTGGGACTCCAAGTGAGTGATGAGTAGTTATGCCATGTAATTAGGTTATGGTTTATTGATTTAGTTTGAGTTTCTATTCTTAATTGTGCTTGTTGTCCATGATATTTCATTAAAGTTTATGATCTTTCTATCTAGGAATCAGAAGAAGACATTAGAATGTAGTTTCTTGAATGTAATTTTGTGGTTATCTTTTATGAATAGCAATTGCTTAGGGTGTTTTCCAAATTGTAAGGAAATCCTAGGTTAATTAATTAAGCTAGAAATCCGTTTTCATTAGTTTTGTTTATTTACTTTTCAAAACCAATTTTACCACTTTTCTCAATCACCCAACCTTTGGCTAAAATCTGAATTCAAATAGTTGTTAGCTAGTTCTTCATGGGACTAGGCATGGAATGTTCCAACACTGGGAAATTACTCCATGTGCATGTGCTCAAAATACAAAAAAATCCAAGAAAGTAAACGTTGGAACTAGAAGAGAATAGAAGAGATGTTTTAAAAACAGAACTAAACCAGCCGGTCCAACCAGGTTGAACTAGAATCGGAGGTAAGTCCAGTTATTATTGACTCGGGGCAGTTCATTATAACCAATACCATAGTTGTCTTTTATCCTATAGAAATATTAAACATATATAAAAAGTATAGAATATAGTATTCAATGGTTGAACCGTTGGTCCAACCCGGTTTAACTGGGTTCGACCAAAACTGGGCATACTACCGATTTGATGGCCGGTCCGGTTTGTATTTGTTTCACCGAAAATCCGCCGGTCCGCGAAGAGGCGCGACCGAGAGAATGTATCGATTACTTTAGAATAAATTTGTGTTACAGGGTGTAGTGTAAATATCAGAAATTGCGAGTACAATCTCCTATGCTTACTCTGATTCGATCTCCGTGCGAATTTGGTGAAGTCGAAGCTTCTGCGAACGAACGAACGTCGAACTCAAGTTGCAGGAACCAGTATGCACAAACTGTTGTGGCTTTGGTCGGTCGGACGGAGGTATTTGTGCTCCGCGTGTATCGACTTATGACGCTTCCGATAGTCGTGTGAGACTGCTTCGTGTGAACTGCTAGAACGACAAACTGCAGGTTGCTTGGCTTCGGTGATCTGAGAGAACCTTTGTGTGTGTGAGAGCTTCTCCTCCGAGAAGGGATTAGAGTCCTTCGGTTTGAGAAAGAGTTCTTCGCTTGTCGGAATTTGGGAATTGATTTCTTCACCTTGAGGCAGGGAACTTCCGGCTATTTGTAGTCGGTTCTGTGTGACCGTTGAAAGGTGTTGTCTGGGAATGGGGATCGTGATTCTCATTTTGTTGTGAAGTTGAGGAAGACGAGGGGAAGAGGGAGACCAGGATCGTGGCCTCCCCTTTCGCTCCTTCGGTTGAAGACTGAGTGATGGGCTAATGATGCATGCCGACGAGTGCCGATTCGGCATTTTCTGCTGACGAGTGCCGATTCGGCATTTTCTGCTGACGAGTGCCGATTCGACATTTTTTGCCGACGAAGCGCCGACTGTACCGGTGACGCGGCGTCACGGCTGGACTTCGCGGTGGGCTGCAGCGATGAACTTTGATGACAATTTAAAGCCTACCCACAATCATTGTTTGCTGGACCGATGGGTTGTTGGGCTCATCGAATTTGGGCCACGCACATTTTGGTGCGTACAGATTGCCCCCTTCGAGATTTGATAGTTCGGGAGGAACGAGCTTTTTTTTTTTTCGCATGCTGAAGTATGGCATGGAGCGAATGTTCTGGCGAGGGAGGTACTTTCGGTGGCAATGAATGTTGTGAATGGCGACTTACTTGATTGTCTCCTTCGTGTAAGTTGTCGGAGGATTTCGGCGATGGTGTTAGGTACTTTTGAAGGAGGTACTGGCGAAGAACCGCGGTTACTTCTGTCGGGCGGTTGCTTCCCGTTTGGAGAAAGACTGTCGTGAAACGAATCATTGCTCGACATTGTACTCGAACGATTTGAGGGGTTCTGATTCTGGAGGGGGGACGTTAGCGATGAACTCTCGCCATTTTCAGTCGCTCTGGTCCCGAAACCCGACCCGACCCACGAGTAGGATTTAAAAATCCAAACCCGGGGTTTTTGGGTCAGGTCAGGTCCAAACTCGGGTTTTTTGGGTCGGGTCAGGTCAGGTTACCCAGAAAATACATAGGCAAGATTACTCGTTGTAGCTGACTTTTCTTTAGGGTTGGCCTTGTTAAGATTACTCGCTGTAGTTGATCAAACTAGGTTCACAACTTAAATGGCTTGCACTCTTGACGAACTCTTGTTAAGACGATGCTTGTTCATCTCCATGTTCTAGCTTTTCTCACTGCCACAAAATCTTTAAATATCAATTAGTATGCAAGAGAAGTACAGAATCCCACAGCTATTGTATTTTTTTTTTTTTTGAGGAAAGTGGATATATTTTACTTTCAATTACAAGTTTTACTCCCAATGCTACTGTGGAGACAGCTATTGTATATAAAAGACATTAACTGGGTTTTTAAATCTACTACATATTAAATCTTATATTATAGATTTTGTATAAGATTTTTCAAGTACTTGTCAAAGAAATGACAACAAAAAGTCATGTTTAATATACTGCTGAATCGAATCAAATTAAAATTTTAGAGCTTGGGCACAAAATGCACGGAAAAGAAAAATTGTTTTTGCACCAAATCATCTTCTGTACGTAAAAGCAATGTACAGTATTCAGGTGGGCTGGTGTAATATAGTCTAACATATTCACCCAGGACAATTTGTAATGAAAACAACAGCAGCATTTTAGATGGTTAGACCAGTCTCCTTATCCCATAATATTTGCACTTGCAGGCCTCTGCAAGGATCTCCATCCAATGAGAATCCCTTCAGAAGAAAAGAAACATAAGAAATGGAAAAAAACAAAAAAACAAAAAAAAAAGATAGAAAGTACCAACAAGGAACTGGAAGATAAACCCAAAAACACCATAAGCCACTTCCATTGGAGAACATACACTGAGCAAATTCTGCGATGAATGCCATTAGGCATGCTGTGTCTTGATCTTTTAGACATCAGATGATTGAGGGTCTGCGGACTTCAGCAAAGGTGTTATAACTGTTGTCCTTTCTTCATCTTCGAGGAGGGAGTTGTCATTCTTGGGTCGGTATAGTACATAGTGTTGGAAGATGAAGAGAAGGTCAAAGAACACTACTTCCTGTAATGCACATAGATCCAAGAATAGAGTAAACCTCACAAAATTCATAGAAAAATACAGGCAATTTGGTTCTTTTGCAGTTCTTGTTGAAAAAGAAACAGCATACATACCAAGGAAAGCAGTGTCTTGCCTATGTTGCCAAAGAAGTTGACAAGTGTGGCTGCAGCAAGCAGTTGATCGGTTAAATGAAAACGGACAGTGGTAATAAACCAAAACTCTTAAACTGTTAGTTTGCTTAGAGAATGACTAACACTGGTCAACCGACTGCACACCCATCTGTGCAAAGTTTGTCAAGCCTCCAAGTAAATCCAGCAGGATGTTCCCAATGCTCCATCCTTCTGTGCTTTTCCGACCAAAATTCATGACTGCCTACTAATAACAAAAAAGAATTTAGACTACCAGATGTGCTGAATGTGTGTCAAATGTATTAACCACTAGGCAACACAGCTAAGTTTACAGCTATACTGACTTTAAACCTTTGGAAATGACTGAGAGATTAAACATAAAATGACTCTTCTGACACTTTAATGGGATAAGGACTTCTACAGCCTCAGCTACAGTAAATTGGATATAAAGGCTCATTGAAGCATTCCAACAGGTAAATCAGGAGAGAAAGAATCAAAGAACAAAGATAGTCATGGTTACTAGCACATCACTTGGCAAGGTTTTATAGATGACTCTTGCATTTACCCACAAATCATCTAACAGATGCTTGAACTGACCACATCAACTCCAATGGTACCTCCCAGACATTATAGTACACAAAGAACAAGGAATTTTCCAACAGAACGACAAAACAGTTTTCTTGCACAGGAAATGTCAGAGATCTATCATAGTTAAATATTCTACAGCTGAAGAAAGGATGAAGGATCAATTTAGATAGAACGTACGTATTGCGAAAGGATTCCCAGTCCTAATCATCTAGCTTCCTCTTCTTTTTTTTTTTAAATTACAATTGATTTTTATGCAGTTAACCCCAACTTTATGAAGACTTGATCTCAAGACCTCCTTATGCAGAACAACCCATGGGGAACAGCAGCCCAAGCTATAATTATGAAGCACTTGACTAATCATAAGGGTTTCAAACTTGCACTAAAAATTTCCACCAATGAGGGATTCAATGCAATCAGAATTCATGTGTTTGGAATTGGGGAAATAACTCCAATACGTCAGAATGCTAGCATGTCTCCACTCGGAACTGAATTATCTACCACAGCAGTATAAATATTAAAATAAAATCCTAGACAAATACTACTGTTTAGAGATTCTTCTTCTTCTTCTTCTTCTGCGTTTGGAATACATTAGTTACATGCATTTAGACAAATAAACAAAATGACCAATGTTAAGTTACTCAAACCTGGGGGATGTACTTGATTGCTGTCATGACAACTTGTATTGTGCTGCAATGAGATCGAGAGAACAAATAACTATGTATCCAGATATGAGAAGAAATAACCCCAGAACTAATTAAAACAACTAAGAATCAAGACAAAAGTAATTAGAAACAATTTTTAGCGCCAACAAAGAAGAGTCTCCAGAATCTATGTATTTGATTGGGAGAAGTTTTTAATCAATAAGAAAAGAAATAAGAAACCATGTAGGCGTTTTATGATGTTTGTGTTCACATCAAAATGGGAGACAAGACAACAGCGGAAGAAACTTACTTGAACACAGAAATGAGCCAAAGCCAACTATGGTTCGGAACTGCTACGATTATGCAAACGATAACAGAAACCCAAACAATAACCGAAATAGCAGTGCACGTTTTTGAAACCTTTTGACTTCCTCTCTGTACATATCAATAAACAGGTGAGATTCTCTTTAGAAGGATTAGGAATTAAAGTTTGAACCAAAGGATAGAGGGAAATGAATGTGACTCACTTCATAGATAAAAACTTGAAACAAGGTAATTGCAGTCAACAAAACAGCATGAATTGAAAAGGCGACGTCATTGAGTGCTACCGGAATCATCTGCAAGGAAAAAAAAGCAAAAATGCACTTTAAGATGGAATAAACAAAGAATTACAGATACAAATGGTTGCATGCTCTGGTTCAGAAGCTCCGCGAGTCAGCAACTGATCAATCAAATTGTTCGCTCGTTGTAGGCTAATTATTTGTCCACCGTTGTCTCAAATAAAATAAAGATCAATAGGTACCCGAGGACGAAGTCCAGAAGGCTCAAATATTCAAAACTCAACCACACGACACAAACAATACGAAACTATGGAAAACGAAAGCCGTGAAAGAAAAGTAAATCTCACCTCGTCGTATCCGTATTTCTCTCTGTACTGCCTCTGTATCGCCGGACTGAAGAACAAGGCGGCGTTGTAGATGAGGTAGGACGAGTGCTTGGTCATGTTAAGAACCAGAAAATCGAAGTGCAACCCCACGACGCTGCACGATGAATAAAGAAAGAACCGAGAAACCAAAACCCTCGATCAAACTCCACAAACAGAAATGACGACACATCAGAACTCGAAATGAAATCACGACGGGACCTGACCTTTTCCTTCTGTAGTTCAGAATGACCTGAGGGTAGAAGCTGAAAGACCAGGAGAAGAAAGCAACCCAACCCAGGACTAGGTACGCGATTTCCAGGGGAAGAGAGTGCCACGAAGCCATCGCTTAATTCGCTTCTCTCCACGTTTGTCGACGGAGATACAGAGAGATCGAGTGACCACTGCGAGATCGAAGCAAAAATGATCGTTTGGTTTTCGCGAATTTTATCGAAGTTCCGAGTTGCAATCACTACCCTTTCTTTGATATTTTTAAACAAAGACCTCATGCGAAAGACTATATGATCCGACTGTGGAACGAAGATGGACCCGCGCGCGAACAGAAAAGTCGAGGGTATTTGTGGTATGAAATTCCAGAATCTCGGAAGACAGATGAAGAGATCCATCCAGAGAGAATCTGGATGGGATTAGGGATTCATTCATTCCTGCACGTATCTGTCCGATTCGAACGAAACCGACTCTGACTTAATGTTCACCGGTTCGGGGATCCACCCACACGGCACACCTGAGTCCTGACCTGACCGTGGGATGATTTAAGTATATTTATTTATATATAAAATATATATATATATATAATAAAAATATCTTTTAATTTTTTATTTATTTATCTACCGTAGATATAAAAACTAGCTAATAACATACTCAGTTGGTGATCAATAATATATTAGTTACCGGTTAATAATATACTAATCATAGTATAAGCATGTATATTAAATTATAGCATAAGTATCTATTATTGTCATAATGACAGGTAATTTGTAACTTTATCAACATCAATTAAACATGATGAGTCATTATTTTCTATTTTATATTGAGTGGAGCTGTGGATCAGAGTCAGAAGGCCTAGCCCCTAGCCCCACCTTACTTAGATATTAAGGAGATTTAGAACTCATGGTTCCAATATTGATTAAATATCAAAACATGAACTAAAATAATTAATATACTAATTATAGTATAAATATGTATTATTATCTAAAAATAATTCAAACAAATATTCTAAAGGACCAAAACGGTCCCCAATCACTAATCCGCATGACTAACGGGCCGATCAGGGATTGACTGATAACTTTCCCTAATAAAAACTCTTCTTAGCCTCATAAACTCATAGGTTCAATTTTATTTTTAACATATGCGTTGGCCAAGTACCTTAAAGACCAAGAACACAAAAAAGGTCCTGGCTTTGAATTCGGGAATGGCATAGTTCATGTCATAATGGGTTTTGAATTTTAAGTACCATATCGCTCGTTCACATCACAGTAACGTGAGCACCGGGTTGCTTCCTTAAGAGAATTTTAAGTCTCACATGAAACCCCCCATCAAGAAGGCAAAAGTGCAATGCATCACGCAAAATGCCAACATCAGATATCAAGCATGAAAGAAAAAAGTAGAAATGGAAAGGACTGTGCACACTCCACTCAACATGTTTTGGTAACAAATCTAGTTCACTCTCCAGACGGCACATTGAACCAGTTGGCCTAGATCTACCCCACAAGACAATAGAGCATCGCCACCAGAAAATAGATCAGTTTGTACAGCATGCAACAACTAGATGTTACAGAAGTATTTATGAACACAGTGAAACAAGTGAAAGCATCACCTTCAAGAAATACACAGATTTTGAGAACTTTACATCAGTCTGATAAGCAATTCTAACCTAACCATTCATAGCATTTGGCAGCTGAGAAGGGAAAGAGAGCCTCACTGTAGCAAATATCTGAGAAGGTTCAGCCATCGCACCGTTTCCATAATCACCACAGGCCAATCTCTTTGTTATGGGTGGAATAAGGGACATACCAAGTTCACTGATGGAAAGAAGATGACGTTCAGTGAAAGGGTTCTTCCACATAAAGGTGTTCATAGCAGGAGCCACAAAGAGTGGCTTACTATAGTCCCACGCCCTAACTATGCAGGATAGCAGGTTGTCACATAATCCTCCTGCAACCTAAACAAGATACAGCAGGAATCCTATGAGCATGTTACAAAAGCAGAAACAGGGGATGACAAGAGAGTTATCATCATCAGAAGAACTTATGAGAAGTGTAGTAACAACCCTCATTACGCAGGTGTCGGAGAAAATGCATCCATCACAATCCAAATGCTTTTCCAATCAAAAGTCTAAATATTTCCTACTTCCTGGATAACGTCAAACATGTCTAACCAGTGGCTGTTATGCACAGCCATGGCAATTCATATTCAAATTTACACTCTTAAAAGCAACCAGTGGTGGAATAGGTTTTTCCACGACTACTATGATTTTACAACAGGTCCTCAAAATGTAGACACAGCCTCCAGTAACAACACAATAGCCACAATTACGAATCTCCCTAAGGTAAGTATCCTTTGAGGAATGCTATACTGATATGGAACATTAATGCTCGATACTCAGCAAAACAAACAAATGGATCTCCCATAAGTAAATAGAAAACATCAAAAGTCGTAGGAACAAAATTGTACCTTTGCAAGTGTATTTGCTGACAATGGGGCAATTACCATAATGTCTGCCCACTTGCGAAGCTCAATGTGAAGCACCTCGTCTCCTATTCTCTTCCAGCTAGACCACTCATCATCATCTGTATATAGAGTTACTTCCCTAGGGAGGGAAGATTTATCCATGAAATGTAAAGCACAGTTAGTAGCAACTGCTTTCACTTCTCCCCATTCAGAAAAACTTTTACAAAGAACTCCAAATTTAATTGCAGCAACACTTCCACTGGCAGCCAAAAGAATTCGTGGTCTCCTAGAACTCAAATTGTCCTCCATATGTTGCAAGTTTGAGAATAGGTTCTACATAAGCAATCTTTAACTCAAGAGCACCAGCAAACTCCTGCACACACATGATAGAACCAAATATATTTAGTGGAAGGTATGCAAAGGTTTCACAATATGATTGTCATCACAGCACATACTGAATAAGTTAATCAAGATCACAAACAAACACCATAACCACAGTACACCATCCAAAAGCAAATGATAACAAATCACGACAAGCACATAATTCAGAATCGAACAAGCGAAGTGAAAGGTTATCTGATAAATGGCCCATTTAAGTCTCACAAACCCTCAGCAATCAAAACCAGTAATGTACATTCAGGTTACCCCAATCTTACACCTACAATTTATTTGTACTCAGAAACAAGACCAAACAAATTGCCTAGCCGAAGTAGAATTTGGTGCATACCAGTTGACAAAAGCTGCTGCACACAATTGAAATAAAACAAGGAAACAATATAACTTTCCTATGTAGTTCTCAAGCAAACAAAACTAAGGTACTTGATTTTCATGAAAATATACCATGATTTATGAGAGTCACACATGTAATTCTGCTCGACCTTCCCCTTATGATGTTTGACAAAAGAAAATGCCAGATCCAACTACCACAACCATTTCACCTTTTTTTGTTTAACTAAAAGCTAAAAATGCAACACGATATAACAGTGGAGCCCATCAAATTAAGAGAAGCTACAAGACAATAAATCTACAGAAATTAAGAAAGCATTCGTGCAGACTGTTCCTGCACATATACAATCCTCAAATAATGAGTTGTGAAATAGATGAAGACAGCACAAGAGATGAATAAAAATAAATGCTTAAATATTTCAAGGAAAAAACTACAAAATTTTCAGAAAAAATATCAAATGCAGATAAGAAATTCTCAAAAACCTCTGTGCTTCCGAACCTCAGTAACAAAATAAAAAATAATAATAATTAAGATCGGTTCAGAAGGCAACAGTGGTACACAAACAGGGTCTAGCAACATCACAAATGCATGTGGTCACGAAAAATATAATTGACACATACCAGAGGAAAACTCCCGACTGAAATCGCAGCAAAATGGAGAAAGAACCTAGAAAATCCACATACACATACAATTAGAAGCTTAAAAGGACTTAAAATCAGAAAGAGAAACTTGAGAGGCTATTAACCTCAGTGAACAGAGAGTAAAAGAGAAGCTACAATAGACAAATACGATTTAAATCATAGCAACTTATAAATGTAAGCCAGTGTCCTTTATTGAGATAAACCATTATGAGATATATTTGCCTAGGCAGGTACATTTTATCTTTCACATCAACTGAGTCATTTCCATCTCCCCTTGAGTGAATAAGTGAGAAATTCAGATAGCAATATAACTCTTACATAGCTAACGGAACTTCCGTAACATTTGGGTTAATAAAGACCTTTTAATTTTCAAGAAATTTAAAGAGGGATAGAAAGGAATTTTTTAGCCAACAATGGACCAATTAGACTCAAGACAGGACAGCAAAATATGAAAATGTAAAAGATAAAAAGTTCAGAATGTTTTGAGATGGCAGCAAGAAGAAAAAGTTTGACACACTAATAAATTCTTTAAAAAGTAATCGTAACAGGAGGCCAAACTTAATTTTCACAAAAACAAACAGACAGTAAGAGTTAGATGGCAGGGGAGATAGATGTCTATTTTATAAATGAAAACAATTGCCAAACTTTAAAATGAAGAATGACACAGCCACACCACTCAGCTACTATATAAGAAACAAATTTGCCAAAATGTAACCCTAAAGCATAAAGTATCAATAGCCAGAGTGAAGAAAGATAGAAGTGATACATACCTGAGGAAGACTCCCAATTGAAATCACCGAAAATATAGGACAACACCTCAAGCTATAAAATCCACATAAAATTAAAATCAGAAACTTAAAAGGGCTAAATTTTAGAAAGAGAAACATGAGAGACCTTTGCTTCATTGAACAGAAAGTCAATGAGACAAAGCAAATTTAAATATAGCAATTTGATATTTGGCCTTGGTGTAATGACCAACAGGAGACATTGAGTAAAGCTGTAAACTTGAAATACTATAGCTGAGAAGGCTAAAAGAGAAACAAGCATGAAAAAGAAAAAACAAAAATACATTCGAAAGCAAGAAGAACAAAGAAGTGAAATAGTGAAAAACCTCAATTCGGAGATAAAAAATGAAGAAGAACATAGAGAAACTACAGCACATAACAGAGTTGAACAGAGTGAAAATAAACAGCTCATAAGAGAGGAAGTGGAATTCATAAGATAGTGTTTTAGACAATAACAAATCAGTAAGCACTCAAGACATGACAACAAAAATGAAAAATATAAAGACATCTACAAATTCAGAATTTTTTGAGATAACAGAAAGAAGAGAAAGTTCCGACATGATAAACACTTCTCTAAATAGTACTCAAAAATCCCCAACCCCTCTCAGATTCTTCTGTACAATCTTCTCTGGTTCTCCCTCTCTTTTCTCCCTTATGCAGTTTCCTCCTTACATGCTTACCCCTTCTCCACGCACCCCTTGCCTCCTTTCTAAGTAATCCGTAACTAATCAACATTGTTTTTGTGTGTTTCCTTCCAGGTATTGCCACCTGTCCCCTGGTCCCCACGTCTGGAATATACCACTGTAATAGGAGGTCTAACAGAGACCAAACTAAATTTTAACACAAAGACACAGAGACAGTAAGAGTTAGATGGCTGGGGAGACATGTCTGTTTTAGAAATGGAAACAATTCTCAATCACTAAAACGAGGAATGGAATAGCCACATCATTCAGCTACTTTATAAGAAACAAAAGACATAAGAAACAAATTTGCCAAAATGTAACCCTAAAGCATAGAGTACCAATGTATTGAAGAAAATATTTTTTTGAAAGTGGCGAAATTTTATTGCTTTCTAAAGAATGTAGAATACAGTATTGAAGAAAAATATGAGTGACACATACCTGAAGAAGACTCCCAACTGAAATCACCATAAAATAGAGAGCAACTCAAGCTAGAAAATCCACATAAAAATAAAATCAGAAATTTTAAAGTGCTTAATTTTAGAAAGAGAAACATGAAAAACCTTCAATTTTATTGAACAGAAAGTCAAGGACACAAAGGAAATTTACATTATAGCAATTAGACACTTGGCCTTGGTGTGACGGCCAGCAGGCAACCTATTAAGCATTGAGTAAAGCTGTAACTATCCTATTATTACTATAGAATATTTGATTAGACTCGGCCGAGTGTCTCTCTATGAACTCCTTAAAACTACCCTATTGTATTATAGAATAATAGATTATGTTAGGAAAAGTTCATAATTTTTCATAATACATTATGGAAAAATTATTACAAAAAAAAATCCCGGAAAAATTTCTTCCCCCTCTGAAATGAATGAAAAAACTTCAACAAAAGAACCACCAAACCTTTCCTGCTGTATTGTTTTTCCAATAACTCGCAGATTGATTATGTTCTTCCGAACTGATTTCTACCAAACAAAAGCTAGTGACTATTAAATGCAAATTCCAATTCATAACAAAAAAATCATCAGTGGAGCAAGAAACTTAGTGGAGTACCAACTGCAAGAAGCAAAATTTGAGAATCCATCAGTTCATGCGGCATTATGTAATGGTGAAATGTAAAACCTGAAAACATAAAAGTCCGTCTTCAAAATTTCTGCAGTAGTGAGAAGTCGTCGTCCCCCTCTGAGTACATCTAACGCTGTTTTTCTTGTCATTGCAGGCCAAGATTTTACCGCCAGCAAAAGGTCGTTCCTGAACAAGTGTAACTGAAAATCAAGGCCAGCAGAACTTCCGGGGACGAAACATAGAAAAAAGGAAGAGACAAATTTTCGCTGCAGTCTTTGTTGTCGACTGCACAGAGTGAGTTTCTGATATGAACGGATCGCAGAGAAAGCTTACCAGAGAAGAACGAGAGTGGGGACAAAAAATAAGGAGAAAAATGCCCTAGCCCCTTTGCACGTCAATACTCTGTCTGAAGTCCAAAGCCTCCAAACGCCTGAATAGCCGAATCACGCTGTCCTTCGTTTTTACGGAATAGCCCTTCCTTTGATTTTTATTCAAATATGAAATTTAGTGGTTCGTCTAACCCGCCGGCTCGAAGGGTTCAACGGTTTAAGCGTCTGACCTCCGGGTCAGCCAGCATTTCAGTTATTTTTGTAAAAAATAAAATTCGAGATTTTAGGGTTTTAAACTTTTATCGTATATCTTGTTCGTCACTGTAATTTTTTTTTACAAAACAGGCTTATCATTCAGTAGAATTTAGTAATTACTTTCAAAGTCTCTCAAATTCTTGATGTTTTAAACTAACGGTAGATTTGAAACTCTCTGTGTCAACCACTAATAAGCAAAAGTTTTCCCTAGAAGTTCACTTTCAGGAAAATCATTGTTTGTGACTTCAAATTCTCTATAAAATTTATAAATATTTAATACTGTTAAATATTCATCTTGAGGTCTACTGTATACAATGGGAGAGAGAAAAAGGTAATTCTAAAATGTAAAAAAATATTTACTAAGGTAACATTATCTTTTTTTTTTTTTCTTTTCTATTGATTTGTTTTCCAATTTAAGGGTAACAAATAAAAATACTAAATTGTAAAAAAGTCTACCTTTTTATGGGCTTGCAGCTCGCACGTGGCACTTGCACGTGCGTTGCGCCTTCGCTCGACTCCGATTTCATTTTCTTTCCTGAATCAATCTATCCGATTCCATGAATGAACACCTAAATTTAGCTGCTTCGTTCAATTGCGTGCCTGTTGTTGGATCATAAGTAAGCTCGTATTTGCATTGATCACAGAATTCCCACTGTCAGGTGATCCCGATCCTTTTATCCCCCCATTTTTGTTTCGTTTTCGGACTGGTTCCTTTCGGATTCTGTCGTTTCATTGGTTTAATTTTCTCGGAAGTCTCACCCTTGGAATTCGTTTTGGGTTTTGTGTCAAGGGAACTGGCGACTATTGATGCTCCTGTCCTGATTGGGGAGATCTAGGGTTTATTGGGGGAGGGAGGGTGACATTCTTGGATTAAAGTTTTAGGGGAATTGGTTTATAGTGCAGTGATTAACTTTGGGGCGTCGGATTATATGCTTTTGTGTCGGGTATGTCGGACAATAACTCTTCTGATCTCGGAATCGAACGTGTGAATGGCGAAGACGAAGCTGTCGTTGAAAGGGAACCCGAGGTTGTGATTACCGAGCAAGTTACTGAACCTTCTGCTGCTACCGAGATAAGGTCTTATTCTCCCGGTGAAGGGGCTGCGGACACTAACGGTGATCATTTGGTGGAACGGTCAGAGAGCGGGCGAGCTGATTTTGTCCAAGTTCCCTTTTCTACTGAAGGGGAACAGAATGGGTCCGTGGATTTTAATTCTTCAATCGACGTTCCGCATGTTGTTGAAACAAATGAAAGGGAAAGTATTCATGATGAGGAAGCATTGAAACTTAACCAAATTACGTTCGTGGAATCAACTTCCTCAACCGACCAGGTGGGACACTCAATAGTATCGAACTCTGTCGCATGTAACGTCTTCTTTTTATCTTATATTTTTAAATTTCTTTCTTTTAGAATAATTTTGTTTCGTTCATGTGATGAAGGGAACACAGCACTCTGCAAAATCGGAGGTGAATCATGTGGACCAGGGAAATGGCGATGTGCTAGGTAGAGAAGGCACTATGGAAGAAAACCTTAACAATGGAAGTATGTCCGACTCCGAGGATGCTGGCAAAGAAGAAATGTTTGTTGATGCATCAGATCAGTTGGTTGTTGGCAGGACTCCAGAAATTGAGGGGTCAATGGTAGTCATAGAAACTCCGGGTGCAGACGATAAGGAATTTGATCCCATTCGCTCTTCTTCACAGCCTTCCACTGTAATGGAGAACACTACCAAAGTTTCCCAGTTGAATGATGAACTAGAACAAGTCCGTGCCGAACTGGATCATACCCTCAGAGAGAAAGAACTCATGGAAAAAAAGAATAAAGTGCATGAGGTTGGAACGATGTCCTGGTAATTGTGATTTATTCATGTTTTCTTACGTGCTAATTTCTTAGTATTCCGATCTTTTGTCACACAGGAAGAGAGAGATGAATTTTTTAAAGAACTCAGTGCTCTTCACTCCCAGCTTCTTGCATTGAATTGTAAAAAAGGTGTACTTGGCAAAAATGGTGATGAATTTGTGGAGGGTCAGTGTCACAGTGAAAAGGAAGAGTTAGAAGGGAGTAAAAACAGTGAGATGCCACTGCATGAGGTGCTTAGTGATTGTTCTACATTTGTTTCTCGTTTGAAAGTCTCAATAGACGAGCAATTACAGACCGAGAGCACCACAAGGGAACTTCATGGAATAATTTTCGTGAAAGAACAGGAGATTGAAGAACTACATACAAAAGCCACTGACCTTGCAGTATCACAGGATGTATGTATTTCTTACATCGACTCAGTTCAGAAGGAATTTGCATTGACACAAAGAGAATTATCTGAAATAAAAAAAAAGGAGTTAGATCTCATTAAAAAGCTCAACAAACTTGAGGAAGAAAACAAGAAGTTGCTTGAAGATCTTGATAGGGCCAATGAAAGAGCAAACGTGGCAGCTGCTGAAACAAGCAAAACCAAATCGGAACTTGAGCAGACAGAGAGTAAGTTGGCTAATTCTAGAGAGAAGCTTAGCATGGCTGTAACAAAAGGGAAAGCTCTGGTCCAGCAGAGAGACTCATTGAGAATTTCACTAAATGAGAAAACAAGTGAGCTTGAGAAATGTGTTCTTGAGCTTCAGCAGAAATCTGAGGCCTTGGAATCTGCAGAAGCTAGATATGAGGAGCTTGTAAGAACACAAGATTTAGTCGTTTCCCTTCAGCAATCCCTCTCTGAAAGGGATGGTATTTTACAGGAAATAGAAGAGACTATTACTGAGGTCAATAGATTAGAAGAGATTCAGTCATTGGAGATCTTAGGCAAAATCAGATGGCTTGTGGATCAGAAAAGGATGGGTGAGAGCATCTTATCAGAAAATCACAAAATTAGAAGTGCATTATCTGCTATTAGTCTACCAGAAAATGTTTCATCTTCTGACGCAGAATCTCAGATTGAATGGCTTGGAAAATCATTGGTTCAGGCTAAAGATGATTTAAATGGATTGCTGGATAAAGTGGTGGACGGTCAGGAAACTATTGCTCAACTCAAGTCACAATTGTCCAAGGCACATGAGGACATTGATAACTTGACAACAACTTTGCTGTCAGAAAAAGAGGAAAGAAGTTTGCTTCAGACTAGGCTGGAGGACTTAACTAGGAGGTGTGATGATCTCACTGAACAGTTGTCTCGTGCATCATCTGAGGTGGATGACATAGGGAAGAAGTTATTGGAAGTAGCCAGAAGCCAAGCCAATGATGAAGGTACTTTTGATGATTCTGCCGTAGATACAGATCTTATCATAGACAAATGCATTACAATGGCAAAAAGAAAAAGCAGAATGTTGGAAGAGCTAGAAGAAAAATATGAAGATCTTACTAGAAAATCAACTCAAGTATCATCTGAGAAGGATAAGCTTATGAGACTGCTGTTAGAGGTGTCTGAAAGCTCAATGATCGATCATTGGCAGGATGGGCCTCCCACAGACACAGATATGCTCATAGAGGCATGCTTTGGGAGGATTACAGAAAGAAACCAAATGCTGGAGGACATAACAAGAAAATATGAAGAATTGGTGGAAAAATCAAATCAGTTCTCTTCAGTGAAAGATCTGCTACTACAGAAATTAATAGATGTTTCTGGGAGCCACTGTGATGTTCAGAGTCCTGATGACTCTTCTGCCGAAGTAGATGTTTTGATTGACAAAATCATCGAAAAAATAAAAGATAGAATCAGTGCTTGTGAGTCATCTGCTGAGAAAGAACAGCTCCAAAGACTACAATGTTTGTTATATTTGAGTATGCAAGATGTTATGCTCTTTGAATTGATTGCAGAAGAAGATTGGTTTGATAGGTCAGAGATTGGAAGGCTGTCCGCTGAGTTGAGTAGAGTTTCAGAAGAAGTAGGGGCCTTGAAAATAGAGAGAGATTCCATGCACAAAGATCTGGAACATGCTGATGAGAAGGTTTCCATTCTTAGGGAAAAACTGTCCTTGGCAGTGAAAAAAGGGAAGGGGTTAATGCAAGACCGTGATGGTCTAAAGCTTTCTATAGGTGAAAAGAATAAAGAAATTGATAGGCTAAAGGAAGAGCTCCAGAAGCTAGAATCAGCATTAAATGAATGCAAGGATCAGATTAAGCAATTAAGTAGTGATTTAGAGTTGATCCCAAAGCTTGAGTCCGATATTGTAAATGCAAAAGCTCAGAGTGGTCAAATTGAGCAGTTTCTCCAGGAGAGAACTAACACATTACAAAGATTAATTGAGTCTATAGAGGGCCTTGTTCTTCCAAAAGAAATTGGGAATGACATTGTTTTTGGGGATCCTATAGAAAAGGTGCTATGGTTCCAAGAGTTCATTAAGGAATCACAACTTGGCAAGGCTTTGCTGGAGCAAGAGCTACAGAAAGCAAAAGAAGAAGTTCAGTTACTGGCTGACAGGTTGGAGGAAGCACATGAAACTATCAGCTCACAGCAAAATGCACTTTCACAGGCAGAAAAGAGTATCCTTGTCTTTGGTGATGAAAAGCTAGATTTGGAAGCTGCGAAGAGTTGGTTGGGTCAGGAGTTAGAGAAGGTAAAGGCAGACAAAGAATCACTGGATAGCAGACTGATGGAAGCCCATAAAACCATAAAAGCACTGGAAGATACATCAGATCAGGCAGATAATGAGGTACAAAATGCAAAAGAAGAAGCATTGCTGCTATCTGGAAAATTAGAAGAATCCAATATGAATATAAGATCATTAGAAGACGCTTTGTCACAGGCAGAGAGGGTTGTTTGTTCACTTGGCGAAGAAAAAAAAGAACTGGAAGCTGCAAGGATCAGTGCAGAGGCAGAGTTAGAGAAAGGAAAAACGGACAGTGTTCTACTGGCTGGAAACCTGGCAGATGCCCGTGAAACTATAAAATCTCTTGAAGACTTATTATTGCAGGCAGAAAATAATGTTTCACTGTTGAAGAATGAGAAGAATGAAGCTGAATATCAAAGTAAGCAAGAGATGATGTCACTAAATGCCAACTTGGCTGCCTGTATGGAAGAATTAGAAGGAACACATGGCAGAATACATAACCAGAGTACTGAGCTCATTGATCAACTTAGTCATCTGCACATGCTTGTGACAAGTAATGATATTTTGTGCTTACTGGAGAAGGAATTCCAGAAAAAGCATGATAGTCTGAGAAATTTGAGCCTTCTGCTTGAAGATATACAAGAACAATTTGTGGAGAAAGGTTCTGATTGGCTTCAAAATTGCGTTGGCATTGAGGTACTAATCTTGCTATTGAGCATAGATAAGTAATGCCTTTTTGATACATGAATTAATCTTTGCCAGGTTAAAAGTCACTCATGTAGATTCCATTTTTTTTTTCTCTTAAGATTGCCTTGCATATTGAGATAGCTTGGTTGCTTAACTTTGCTTAATACTTGAGATCTGCACTGAAACTTGGTCTTGTTTGTTTTATCTCAGTATTATTTTGTCTAGCTGTATGTGGCATCGGATTTTCATATCTTGCAATGGGCCAGCACGTGTAAATATCAGATTGACCTCCATTGTCAATGTTAATGAATTTTAGAGTCAGATTGCTTTTTGAGAGTGAAAAGAAGGTAAACATAAGTAACGTAACAATTAAAAGCAGCTTTTCTTTGATGATATCTTAGTGTTTGATACTTGTATAATGTAGAATTTTTTGCTGATGTGAGACTACTAAATTTTATTCGAAATAAGATGAGCCATCTGGGTATTATCTCAAAATGTAATTCAATGGGTAAAAATACCGAGGTCAGCAAATGTACTCGCTGACACTCTAGCAAAATATCTTTCCAATATGGAAGTGAGGCATACATCATAAGACCTCCTTGTAGTATATAACTGTACTCCACATTTTCTGAATTAATAAAACATCGCTTTCTTAAAAAAAAAAAAAAAAAAAAGATGAGCCACAAATCAACATATTGATAATTTGGATGTGAATAGTCTCTGTAACATTCATGTTTGGCATGAACTTTACAATTTTTTATTTGGTTATGAAATTTACCAATATTTACAGTAGATATAGTTATGTCATTAGCTAACTTCTATTTGTAGGTCAACCTTTTAAGTATCTCTTCATCGTTTCAACATTTGCATTTTCTGTTTTCCTCTATTTCTTGTTGATAAATTAATTGGAAGTGCATATCATTGGTCGATTACTAGGTCTCACTTGATCAGGCTCAAATCATGTAAATGACTCTCTTATATTGTCCTCAGCAGGTGTCACTTGGAAGTGTTCTTAAAAATGTGTTTGTCCAATTTTCTCTAAAATTACAAATCCATCATGTTACCATTACAGATCTTTACCTTCAGCAAGTGATGCTTCTTTGGTGCTTAACATTCTGTTCTATATAAGTGGCTAACAAGTTTCTTACACACATTTTTTCAGACAGACTAGCGGAAATTCTGAAAGGCATATATTTGCTATGAAATATAAAAGATTTTGTTATATTTATTTTCTAAAATTATTTGAGATGCTGACTTGAAGTATGAAAGTGAGTGCTTGGAAGTAGATTCATTTATTTCTTAATGCTTTACAGAAGGTAGTGCTTTTGCCTTGACACATTGTCTACAGATATATTGAGATAAAAGGATGGAAAGGTTATCTTTCATGAGGCTTACTGTTTAGTCATGCTGGCTTTCTTCTGCATCTAATCTACTATATTCATTTTGTTCTTGCAGTACTCTTTTTTGACTGACTATATTTCTCTAATTTTCAGAAATATCCTCGCTCAGCCAAACTACATTTGAGCCCAGAATGTAGAGACAATCTAAATGATCCACAGGAGAACAGTGAGAACAATGCTGGAGATATTTCTGCTAGTGTCTCATCTTACGTCCCAAAAGTTTTGGAAGGATTCCAAGCGCAAAATAAACTTATCTTTAACAAATTTGAATGTTTCTCTTCTTATTTGGATGAGCATTTGGAAATACTGTCTCAGGCATTACAAGAAACACGAAATCAAGTTTTTCATTTGCTTGAAGTCACTGAGCCGCTGAAGCTTAACATGACAAATGTTGAAGCAAAAAGCCAAGACCAAGAGAATAAGATAACAGTGCTACAGAACAAAGTAGATGTTCTGTATGCTGCATGCGGTAAAGCTATTCAAGATCTGCAGACATTCTGTAACAAAGTATCAGAATCGAATTCCAGTGGAGGTCTCAATTCTGTGGACTTAGGAACAAGAGGTGGAAATAATGCACCGGAAGAGCAATCTGAGTACATTGAGGCTGCAGAAAAGTTATCAGTGGTTGTGAAACACATTCAAGATGAAACAGAAGAATTAATGAATGCTAGAACTGTGTGGGTATCAACCTCTGAGGAGTTGCAAGATGAATTAAGGCATACAAAATTGGCAGCAGAAAAAACCATAAATGATAAGGAGCTAATATTAGAGAAAATGCACAATTTGGAGGAAGATCTTGATATGTTGCAAAAATCATACACAGACATGAAACTTAAGCTAGAGGATTACAAGGCAAAAGAGGAGAGACTGAGGGAAAAGGAGGAAGAACTATCAGTGCAATATCAAACTTCTGTTGCTACAAATCAGGGTAAGTCTTCACAGCTCATTCTCCACTGCTATGTATGAAGCTTTTTTTATTATATGAAAATAGCAATGTTACTCTAATGTTTCTAGTAGTTCGCAATTTTTCTTAATTCTCGTGAGATGATTGCATTCATACTTTAGATGATATGGTTACTCTGGTTGGCATTTTCAGAAATGGAGGCTCTTTTTTCTAAAAGCGAATTGGAGGTTCTCTGCAGCAAAGTTAATAAGATGGAAGTGAAAATGGGACAATCTGATGTGGGGAGTCCTGAATTGCAAGGTTCAGGTGTAGTTGATAAACTATTCTACATTGTTGACAATTTTGCTGTTTTGCAGAATGGGGTAAATTCATTAGCTAGTGACAAAGAGAAGCTGCAGTCAAGTCTTGCTGCTCAATATCTTGAAATTGAACACATGAAGAGAGAAATTGAGAATTTTAATTTTATTAACAATGATCTGGGTATTAAAAATAATGAGTTGGCTGAGCTGGCTCAGGGCCTGGAGAGGATAATCGGGACATTGGGAGGCAGGGTTAGTTTTGATGACAAGAAAATATCTGAAGCCAAAGCACAAATACCAGTACTAGAAGAGCTAGCTATGGGCTTAATCCTGGAAGCAGAAAGTTCCAAAGCCAAGGCACAGGAAGTGGGAACAAAGTTGGAAGGGAGTCAAAAACTTGTCGATGAATTGTCTGTGAAGGTTAAATTGCTCGAGGATGCTGTACGTGAGAGACAGGTGACTGCAGAAACCATTCAGGAAAGGAGCATCTATGAGACACCTTCAGCATTGGGACCAGAAATATCAGAAGTTGAAGACGAGGTAAAATTTTGCTCAGCTAGGTTCTATTGGAATAGGAGCAAATATGAGAGGAGGCACAGTTTTGTTTTCCAACACCCCCCTGATTGATGTCTATGAAAGAATACTAAGCTCTGTTCATGAGACAGTTCTTTTGTTCTAAATTTTAAGATCAAGTTTAAAATCTGTATTTTCTTCGCTGCCTGAGTTGCTTATCTTCATGCTGGCATATTTTCTCTTCTTTCTAGTTGGGCTTTTGTTTTTCTTTAGAATGGTCAAAGTAAACTTTATAGTTAATGAAATTCTTCTTATGGATTTATTTGCGTTGGACGACAGGCTAATGTTGGAAAAACAAATAAGATTCCTTCTGTTTTACCTTCTGCTCATGCAAGAACAATGCGGAAGGCATCAAGTGACCACCTTGCCATCGATATTAATTCTGAGTCAAGCAGATTAGTTAACCATCATGAAGCTCATGATGATAAAGGTAGTTCCTCATTCTTCAGTTATTTCTTTGATTATTGCAAGTTAGAAGGTCCGTGTACAAATTTCATTTTTCTTGCAGGCCACGTCTTCAAATCTCTCAATTCATCTGGCTTCGTTCCAAAGCAAGGAAAATCAATTGCAGATAGGGTAGATGGACTGTGGTGAGCTCTTGAAACTGGTTTGCATTCTAATGTTTCTTTGGAAGCAACATAAATCAAATCATTAAGGCCTTTACTTCTGAAGTAAAAACATATTATTGTGATTATTATCTTTTTATGTTATTATCGTATTACCATTAATATCATTACGATTTTATTAGCCTTATATGTTCTGAAAAAAATGATACAATTGATGATCGATCACAAGGCTGCTGTTTTATATAATGCAAAACTAAGCTGGTGAACTTTACTCATACACTATCTACAGGGTCGCTGGAGGGGGTCTGCTGATGAGTCGGCCTGGAGCTAGGATGAGCCTCATTGCTTACTGGTTGCTCCTGCATCTCTGGGTCGTGGGCTCCATCTTGTAGTCAACCACTGGAGTCACCCCATAATACTTGTATCATAATTGTAAACAGTATTTAGTTCTTTCTTATCAATTTTCTTTTCACAAATATGTCATGGGTTCTATTTTAGTTGCCCTTGTTCTCCCATTTGTTAGGCTTGGAGAATCCAGGTCTCACGCTGGTCAGAATGTCAGATACTACTCTTTGGTTACCAAAATGCAAATCAAGTTTGGTAAGATATTTGCTCACCGTTCTTGCTTCTTTGTTAGCGGGTAGTAGTAGCGGATCATTGTTTTTTAGTCAGATCCGTAATGAGTGGATTCCATCATTTATCTTTTGTCAGGGCTGGTACTCAAACAGGTGTCTGCGTTCATCCTCGATCTAACTTCGGAAGAGTCACACAACTTTCTGGCACAAAATTGGTTATCGAACCGAGAGACAACCGGAAACTTCAATATTTGGCGACAATGCATCTCCTAAAGGTTTCTATCACACGGTCTGGTGCACCCTTTGGCAAGTTCCTAGCTAGCTTATAGGCTACAAAAGATACTTGTATATATCTCTAATTGGGTCAACTCAATCACCCTTCCTCTAAGACCATATCTCAGTGTCCCATGAAATCCTGACATCTTTTCAATCCTCCCATATTCTTACTTAGGTATAAAACTATACATATGATCATTATTTCGAACAATGCTTCTTGTTATACATACGAATGTAATATATGAAATCTTTAATAATTCTATCACCATATCTCTTCATCTCATCTCTTGAACCCCTCTACCTAGCCTTACGAAATGAAATAGAATTAGGAATAATCACTCCATGAACACTCGAAGATAATTCATTCATCCTCAGAATGAAATTTACAATTAGCAAATTAAACTTAATGTGGAACACTACTGGCCAATGGCCAAAGTACTACTGTATGGTTTGAACAACCTTGGGTCCGTCATGGACTTGACATTTTGAATAAAACGTTTGAACGTAAGGCCCTTATAGCTCAGTGGTAGAGCGTCAGTCTTGTAAACTGAAGGTCCGTAGTTCGATCCTGCGTGAGGGCACTCTCTTCATGCTAGATTTACTCTTTTCATTTTGTTTATAAGCCCTCCTCGACCTCAGAATTTTCAGACGAGAAGATGCCGCCGGCGCCGGTAAGCTGCGGCTTTTCTAGCGGAAGAACCACTTCTGTTGTTCGCTACTGTGATTTCACGAGCGCGCCATTTCCAGGTTTTGGATTTTTTTCCTCTCTGTGGCCTTCCGTGAACTGTATTTGGTGCTCAAATGGATAGAGACTTTTACGGGACTATTTGCCTTGTCATATTTTTTTATTCAGGAAGCCCAAAAATCCTGCAAATGCGTATGAATATTTGACGAACTTCGATAAATTCTCTACATACATAGTACTTTATTAATCTTTTGTTGTTATTATTTATTCTTCTTGTTCTTCATGTAGTTGGTATTTTCATTTTTTTATAACCCACAAGTTCTGCACGGACGTATATTTCTTCATTTTTCAAGGAAGTCTACTATATATCATTTATGTAGTTGTACTAAAGATTAACAATACTTCTCACCTTACCCCTTCTTTTCTTATGGAAAAAACAAAATCTCATCTTTGTCAGGTAGGAAGTTTGGACTCCTTTTCCCTTCCAAGATTCTACCTCTGAAACTGCGCACTGTGAGTTTGAATTTGATTTTTCTGTTTAAACTCGTTAATCAATGGAGTAGAAAGTGAGTGTAATGTGCAATGCTTCATTCGATATTCTACAGGGCGTTGGAGCTAGTATAATAGCTTTTGCACGCAGGCGGTCTCTGAAGAAGGTAAAAAAGGATGGGACAACATCAGAAACTAAAAATTCTCAACTCACACCTTCTAATAAATATGAGGGCTTGACAAAAGTGACAGCATCAGAAACTAAAAATTCTCAACTCACACCTTCTAATAAATATGAGTGCTTGACAAAAGTATCTTCAGAATTAGATGATTTGCTTTCTACAAATGGTTCGCAACCATTGTTGAATGAACTGGACACGAATGTTTCACTTCCAACTGCCTCTAGAAGTAAGGTGCTCCAGGCTTGCAGTGCCACATGTTGCTTGATACTATCCTTAGGTCTGATTATCCGGCAGGTGAGTTTGATCTTCCTTTTCCTTACACTGCTGATTCCCGTTAAAAAGTCATTTTTATGATGTCATCAATAGATAATAATTAATGCAGTTAATGTAGGACAACAATTGTTTTTGCCTTATCTTGGAGTCTAATTCAATCTTTTCACTCTTCTCATGAATTTTACTTTCTATATATTGCTTGAGTTTAGGTGCTGGCAGTTAATGGTTTCACTGGTCTCACTTGCAGGTTGCCCATATTGCTTCTGTCGAAGGATGGCCTGTTGTTGATCCTTCAACTCAAGTACCATGTAAATGTTTCATTTATCTAATCATTTAGCATTTTCTACTTTGTTTTGTTTTCAAGACATTACATAATTTTTCAAAGTTATAAATCTAAGTTAAGCATGATCCATTTCCTCAAAAAAAAAAATAAAGTTTAAGCATGATCCACGTTTATAGATCATCTTTGCCATTGTTTTTTGTTAGAAGTTTCAAATTTGCCAGTCTAATTGAGAAGTTCTCAAGATTTTAAAGAATAATCCATTTATTATCATTATGTATTCTCCAGTATTTGTTAAATTGAACTATTCTTTTGAACAGTTGATTTTCAGGTATGGCATCTTCAGTTGATCATTGGACTTGTGATATTGGTATCGTCATGTCGTTATGTACTACTAAAGACGTGGCCAGGTTTTGCTGAGTCAACTGAAGCAGCCAATCAACAGGTTAGAGCCCTACCTTACTTTTAAGCACTGTTAACAATGTAGAGGGGGCACATTAAGTAAAATTGTCGATGCCATATGTCTGTTAACTACAGAAGTATGATGTGTTTTGATATTTCAAGGTAACCATGATTTTCCTCTTTTCAACTGCATGGTTTTTGGTTGTGTTATGATGAAAATGTGAATTATGTTAAACAAAAGTTATCTTTCCAGTTGGTTGTGGGAGCATTGTCCAAAGCTAGGGGTTTTATGCTACATTCCTCAGTCAAGAACATTTCTGATCGTTAGGAATCTATAGGAGGTTAGTTAAGGAGACAGGGAAACAGCCTTTTGGAAGTTACCTGAGAGAATGACCTCTGCAACTGTTTTCTCTGTGTCATCTTTTGCATAAATTGTGAAACCTAAACCCTTGTTTCAGGTTCTTGGCTCTCTGCAACCCTTGGATTATCTGCTGGTAGCATTCTTGCCTGGTGTCAGTGAGGTAAATCGCTGATGTCCGTGACTTGGAACAGAATTGTCTTACAGAATGTTTCATGAAGTGATACTGATTATATATACTATCGCATGAATCTATTTTTTTATTTTCAATATTTTAAACTCAATATCTTTTTTTTGTATAGGAAATCCTTTTCCGTGGGGCCTTGTTACCATTATTTGGGACTACATGGGAGAGTGCCCTTGCAATTGGTACAATATTTGGAGCTCTTCATTTGGGAAGTGGAAGGAAATATTCATTTGCAATCTGGTACCCATTTTCTCTGTTACTCATTCATAAATTATATGCATATGTTACTGAATCCAGAGCTCTGTGCTGCTCCCAAACATTTTCTTTAAGAAAGATAGGAATTATAACTTAAAAATGACCACCTCCACTAAGTTATTTAAAACAAGAACAACAAAAAAACAGATGACCAGAATCAACATAAAGATAGAAAAAATAATTTTGGTCACTGTGTTTAAATCAAGTAATTGAAGTAGAAATCGGTGCTTATACTTCAACACAAATCCGGCCAACTTGTTCATTTCTCAAAGAGTTATTTGAGATCATAATATATTTATCATGTTTACAACAGTGTCATTGTCTCCATTTTCTTATTAACCACTCCATAGAAAATGAAGAGAAATTAGACCAGGGAAAGTTTGATTTAGGCCACTAGAACTAAATTTCACAAAGTGGAAATAAAGAACATTCCAGGCTTAAAAATTGTCTCACATATATTTATAAAGATTTACATTTTCAAAAAAAAAAATATTTATAAAGATTTAGAAAGGTTTCTGAAATTGGACACCATATTAATAAAAACTGGTAGTACATCGGTGGTGCAGTCAATATTGGCTGATTCATCCCCAGTGATTACTTTTATTGTAACATTCATTTTTTCTTTTGCTTTACGACAAGTTTGGGTTTTCATATTTGTTTTATGTTGATTGCAAGCAAAAGAAGTAATATGCTCAAAGAAAATTAGGCTGTGGTCTGAAACAATTGAGCAAAAGTTCTCTCCTGGTAAACCTAAATCACCTGTGGTTTTCAGGGCGTCATTTGTTGGATTTGCTTATGGGATTGCAACAATCGTATCCTCAAGCCTTATGGTACCAATGGCGTCTCATTCACTGAACAATCTTGTTGGTGGAATTCTGTGGAGATATTCATCTGCTTCAGAGAAGCTGCAGAAGTGACTCTTTAATTTAGAGAACACTAATGCAGCACATACTGTAGAGATTTCATAAATCGGATCCCAAGTCATGTTAACTGGCAAATGTATAGTTACAAAGCCTTTGTTTAATCTTAGATTCATTGGACGAGTAAAAGAGGTTTGAGCAATGATCCTCTCGGCCACTGCCGTTCTTTCACACGACAGCTTTAGACCTAGCATGCATTACAGGGTTGCCGAGCTTGTGGAAGAGGGGAGGGGTGGCAGTCACTTCCCCCAATTTCTTAGCATGATGAGGGGGAGGTCAACCTGTAATTTTATAGCGTTTAATTCAGGTTCTTTTTTTTTTTGTTGTACATTTTGATGTCATCGTTCGTTCCATTTTCATGTTTGATTATTGAGCCACCTGGATGGTATTGATACTCGAGAATGATTTTACAAGTTCTTTCTAATCTTCTATTTCTTGTGATCGAGGATCCCAGATGGGGGTGGGCGCGTCTCGGGTACGTCTCGGGTACGTCTCGGGTTGGGTTTTTGAAAACCCAAACTCAACCCGACATATAAAACTTAAAACCCGGACATAGAAACACCCGAACGAGTTTTAAAAATATCACCCCTAAACCCCAGCCCGACCCGATTAAGACCCTACGGTTGTAAACTAAAAGCACGCGGTGACGAAAAATAAAAGTTTCAGTAATAAACCAAACAGATTAAGAGAAATGAGAAAAATAAAATCTTTTTGTTGTAAACCAAACAAATTAACATTAAATCAAATACATTGAGAGCAAATCTAACTGATAAAGAGATCAAATTAAAAAAAAAATACTAAATAATAACATCTCTACAGTAATTGCAGAAATAAACTGAATACATCCTAAAGAACAAATTGCATAAAGCCTTTCAAGATTAAGGGTGGGCATACGTAGGGTTTGGGTTGGGTTTCTGAAAACCCAAACCTGTTAAAACCCTAAACCCCACCCAACCCGACCAAAACCTGAACCCGACCTGACCAAACCCAATTTTTTAAAAAAATTAGAAAAAAAAAGAAGGAAGGTTTGGGTAAACCCAAACCTGACCCATGGGTTGGATTTGAGAATCCACACCCAGATTTTTTGGGTTGAACCGGGTCGGGTCGAGTTACCCAAAAAATCCGACCCCGATGCCCACCAGATGCCCACCCTTATTCAAGATAGAGATATTGAAAGCTAAATTTGGAAAAGATTGAAACAGAGAGACATAATACTTGAAAGGGGTTGAAATAGGTCTAAAAACCCATGGGTCAGGTTTGGGTAAACCCAAAACCAACCCAACCCACATTTGGGTTTAGTTTTCCAAATCCATACCCGATCCACGGGTTGGATTGGATATCCAAATCTGGTTATTTTACCAACCCAATGCCTGCCCCTAATCCTAGACAAGTGCGTGTAGCGGTGTAGACCAGTTCCAAATCCTACTCCATTGGCCAAATGTGTCCTTGCCCCTAACAATACAATTTGTTCTCAGCTTTCAATTCCTTTATAACCTTCACCGCTCTATTGAGGGAATGAACCACCAGGGGTGACTCCAAATTATTTTAATTTCCTTGGGAAGATGGGCACTTATAAACTATTCTGCAAGCGATCATGCCAAAGACTGCTTAAAGGAAATAGACTGAAATTCCATTTGATTGAGCTACCTCAAACCAGTTGAAGACAATCTAGCTCTCAAGCATTTGAACAGAACCTAAACTAAAGCTCAAGCGTGGTTGGCTTAACAAAACTGTCCTAAGCATATACCTGTAGCATAGTAGTCCAAAATACAACAACAATGAGCCATGACAATTATCCACTGAACGAATTGCCATTTGTATCTTCATACCCTTAGGGTTTGAACAGACTAAAATGATCCTAATCATATCCAGTATGACTCTTGACAATGGTTCACAATTATGATCGATGAAGAGCTTACCTGAAAATTACAGGGAATTGATTCAAGTTAACATTGAGAATTTAGCTTGCTGTTTAAAAATAATAGTAACAATAAAAGAAAATAAAAATGAAGAAGTATTGAACATGAGTACCATTTAAGGAAGAAGTTATCAACTCCAGAAATTTATGTGTTGTGTGAGAACTTGTATCTGCATTTTGGGCATTCATAGAAGACCGTTTGTCCTTCATCAGCTGATCTCAACTGTAAAATGCCGCATGATAATAACAGTAAGGAGAGCATTCACTTGATAATGACAGTAAGGAAACCTTTCACTTGCTGATGACAGTAAGGAAACCTTTCACTCGACAATGACAGTAAGAAGTGTGTATTACTGAACAAATTACTTGGAAATGCAAAAGGGCAAATATGATGTGGAATCTTTACCTGTTTAGTGTAATATTCAAGTTGTGGGTGGCGGCATTGAGGACATGCTTCATTCACCTATTACAAGAATGTAAAAAGAATGAAATACATACTCCAAAACAGAAATAATGATCACGTTTTAACTTCTTCCATGGTATGATATTCAAATATCAATTATTCACTTACTGTAGCTCTTTCCACCTCTGCCTCAGCAATGGAGAATTTATCAAGTTGTACAAAAGGCTGAATTTTTAATGCTCTCCTAACATCCTGTAACATCGAGATGTAATATGAGAAAGACAGGGAGAGAGGCACCAAAGAAAAAGGAAGAATAGTAAGTAGACTTTACTACTTTTGTGAACCATTGCATTAGTTTGGTGAGACGTAGCACAAAATGTACAATTATGCAAAAGGCAAGCTACTCCAGCCTCAGCAGTAAACTATATAAATAGAAAGAACAAAAGTGCAGTTGTCAAGAAAAAACATACCATGACCTAATATTTCTCTTTTTTTTTTTGAAAATTAATATTTCTCATTTTAAATATTCACTTTTCCATTTTGCTGGGAAAACCATTCTCTGAGACTCACAGTAAGTACATCAAGGTTCACGGTGAGATCTTTACCTTGTAATAAATCAAATGAGACTTTTGAAAAGTGCCCACCTCATTCGCATCTAATAACATAAAGAAAGCACTCATTACAGGAAAGATACATGCTCTCAGATATACTCATGAGGCCCATCATCATGACAAGGCCTCATTTGTACCACCTGAGAAGTTGAAGTTTCTTTGCTTTAAACAAAAGAGAGAGAGAGAAGTTGAATTTTCTTTGCTTTAAACAAAAGAGAGAGAGAAGTTGAAGTTTCTTTGCTTTAAACAAAAGAGAGAGAGAAGTTGAAGTTTCTTTGCTTTAAACAAAAGAGAGAGAGAAGTTGAAGGTTTGTGTTCTCTGAAAGCTTTCCATAGAATTCAATTGGGTAGTCCCACCAAACGAGTGCCTCAGACAAAAGGTAGGCAATTCGGCAGACTTGGATAAGATAATATTTCAATAATATATTCGACAATGTGGTTTTGGATGAAAATCCTGACATTACTAGAGAGGATAAACTTCTTAGAAGAATTTTGTGTACCTCAACGTAGCGATGCAATACAAAGTTCCTCATTTCCAAGTCAACATTTAAGAAACACACAAGCAACATTCATCAGGGATTGGATTTAAGATACTATTTCTCCATTAATATAGCATATTTTGTACAATATACCCACAACTTTCACATGTCCTATAAGTTAAGCTAGCTGTTTGCATTGCATTTGCAGACTCAACGCACAAGTGCTAAATTTATGATAAAAGAAAGAAAAGCTCCATTACAAAAATGTACGAAATCAACGGAATGCATACCTCAGCTGTGACCCTATAGCTTGTTTCTTTTCCTTGCAATTCTGAAGTAGAAAGAAACAGCTGATTAAAAGAATGTCAAGTCTACACAGTGAGCAAGCTATAAAAGACATTCAGTTAGAAGCAAAAGTTCCTAAACTTGTATAGTTATGTCAATATTTGAGTAATGAGTGCAAACAAGTTGCATTGGAGGGTAAGAAGAGACTTGAGCAACTCGCAGGTATCAATGTCACAACAATCTTTACAATTCAGCAGGAAGAACTTCCAAAGTTCACCTCAAATTAGATCTGGAAGTAGTAGTTTTCTTTTTCTTTTGTGTGTGTGCGCGTGCGGGTGCGCATGCATGTGCGCGTGCGTGTGTGTGTGCATGTGTGTGCTGTGTGTGCAAAAAAGATATTTTGTAAGCCACATTATACCACAGAGGGAGAAATGCGTGCCATACAAGAGAAGGGCAATTCCCACCTTCTTTAGCTAATTAATCAGCATGGAAGATTGCAGGCCCGTAACTTGTGCTGGCATTTAAAAACATAAGGCCTACAGATATTCATACTTTCATTCCTAATAGATATATCCGAATCTCCATGGAGGCTTCGAGCTTACTCTAACCCAGCACCAGAACAGAGAGAGGATCTCCTTTCTTTTAACCACAAATTGAAATAGGTAACAATGGGAATCCTTTCGATAAAAAAACAGAAAATTTGAAGTCACCAAGTTAGTAGCGAAAAGGCTACATACATCACCATCCTTCGGTTCAAACAAAATCCCCCTTATTCTGAAGATTTCAGAGAAATTAATTTACCTTCAAGACTCCGCTTCAAGCCGCACAAAAGACACTCAGCGAATGTGAGGGCCGTCCTCGAAAGCAAAGACCCACAAACGTCACAGAACATGAATTCAGTTGCATGACGATCCACCATCGCGTCCCACCCCACGACCTCGTCACAAGAACCCCCTCTCACGACCTCGTCGACGAAAACCCCCTCTCACGACCTCGTCGACGAAAACCCCTTCTCACGACCTCGTCGACGAAAACCCCCTCTCACGACCTCGTCGACGAAAACCCCCTCTCACGACCTCGTCGACGAAACCCCCTCTCACGACCTCGTCGACGAAACCCCCTCTCACGACCTCGTCGACGAAAACCCCCTCTCACGACCTCGTCGACGAAAACCCCCTCTCACGACCTCGTCACAAGAACCCCTCTCACGACCTCGTCACAAGAACCCCTCTCACGACCTCGTCACAAGAATCCCTTGCGACGAAGAGATGCCAATGAATATATTCTAGGGTGGCACTGAACCGAACCGACTCGCGAGTAACTCGAGTTCGGCTCGATTCAAGGTCGGATCGGTTCGAGAATAAACGATCTCGAACTTGACGTTTAAAAGCTCATGAGTATATATGAGCCGAACCTGAGTTTTTATTGGTTCGGCTCGTAAGCTCGCGAGCCCACTCGCTATGTCAACCCAAAGTCCTGAACCCTCTTTCCCTATTCTATTTTAAACCCCGATTCTTTCCCAAATCTTTCTCTGTGTCACGGCATTTGGAGGAGCGACGGTGCGGCTGGCTTTCCGAAGTGATTCAAAGAAGAACCGATCAAGGTAAAGGACTTTAGGACAAGGCTACTAGAACAAAAGAAAGTGGTTGGTTTTCATTTTTTCCTGATTTTTTATTTTGCAATATTAGTTGAGCTAAAATCGCTCGATAAGTTGCAAAAAATAGAGTTGCACAAGTAAGTTTTGTTCAAACTAAGCTCAACTAGGGGGTGGCAGTTTTACCCGCTTACCCGATTACCCGCTTACCCGAAAGGTAATCGGATGGATAAGGTATAAACTTATTGTATTTCGATTACCCGATTACCCGATTAAAAAATTACCCGATTACCCGACTCTTAAATGAAACGGATATGGATAATGGGTATTTCTTACCCGGTTACCCGATTACCCGGATGGTAATTTGGTAATTTTTTAAAACTTTATGCCCTTCTTTATTTGATACATTAACTAAGTTATTTTTCCTTGGTAATTTGGTAAATATTTAAAACTTTATGCCCTTATTGGTTTACTTACACTTGGTAATTTGGTAAATAGTTTAAACTTTATGCCCTTATTTGTTTGAAACATTAACCGAAGTTATTTTCTTTGGTAATTTAGTAAATATATAAAACTTTATGCCCTTATTTGTTTGATACATTAACCGAAGTAACTTTTTCTTGGTAATTTGGTAAATATTTAACACTTTATACCTTAATACATTAACTTTATATCTTTATCCTTTTATTTACCCGATTACCCGGTTACCCGCGGGTAATCGGGTAAAAGACTCGGGTGACGGAATAGCTAATTGTTATTCGGGCGAAACGGGTAACGGAATATCGGGTATGGTAAGCGAAACGGGTAACGGAATACCCCTTACCCGATTCGTTTATTACCCGTTTACACCCCTAAGCTCAACCTCCACTAAGGCTGGATTCCATGCTCGAGCCTACTCGAATTCAAGCTCGAGTTTGTACGAGTCACTTGAGCTCGAACTTGAGACCAACAGTTGGTCAGCTCATGTTGTACTGGCCAAGCCGAGCTCGAGCCAGCTTGGATCCAACTCGGCTTGGCTCATTTCTAGCCCTAGACAGACTCACTTTAATATTTGGTGTTTTATATGTTTTTCGAGAACTAACCCTAGTACACTTCAAACCATTATTTGTCAAATATTTTGAACCAACCCAAACAACTATTAACCAATTAACTTAACTATTCTAAACAAAAATTATAATATATTGGAGTGTGCGTTACCAAAGACAATTTTTCATTGTCTTTTTTCTAAACTCCAAAAACCAAATATTTCCCATTTCGACTTTTTCTCTTTCTCTCTCTTCTTCTCAAGTGATTACAAGTGTTGCATATTATTCCAAGTAAGTTTATTAGTTAATCCTTCTATTTTATTTTGATTTGTCTCCTGTAATAAGTCACGAGCATATGATATATTTTTTGTTTTAGAATAGGGATTTAAAATGGTGCATCTAATGTTTATTATTAAATGCGAACCACTTTAGAAACACAAAAATTGATAAATTTGAGAGATATGTTGGTGGTTTACTATTGGTATTGCTTGTAGTTTTTGCTGTATAAAATTGTTAATATATTACATTACCGAATGTTAAGTTATTAACTCTTAGCGCAATAACATATTATTGCTTAACAAGTTACTTTTCTTAATGTTAAAATATTATCTTTTAGCATAATAACATATTAGTGGTCCTCTATTGTAAGTAGTTCTCATTGAATTTACATTTGTAGTTTTTAATATTTATATATGGTTTTTTTGTGGCATAATAAAATTATCGTTATCCAATTATATGGAGCATAGTGAAATTTGTTGTGCATTTGTAAGATGATCAATAACATTTCAGTCAATAGTATCTAACCTATTACTTTTATATATTTTAACACATTTTTCTTTTGCATAACAACATATGAGATATTTATCTAGTACATAATATTTTATATAATGTCATCCTTCAACAAATGGAGACTTATGTTTTAGTTTAACAAAAAATAATGAGACACAACAATGTTTCTTTGTTAAACTCTAGGATTGTAGTTAGTACAAAGCATAAATTTTTTTGTTGAACTCTTTCTTGATTACATAGTTTCAAATAATGTTCTAACATATCTATTTAATTTTTGTAGTTATGTTGAATGGTGCACGAAAGGGTAGTTTTCATATTGAGATATGGTGGGAGTTTTAAGCCAAACAATAATATATATGAATATGAAGGAGGTAAAAGTAGTCCTATGTTTTGAAAGTACAATTACTATGGAAGAATTGCAGCATATGATAGCTCCGCATTGTGAAATTGATACATCAAAATATGACTTCTCAGTGCATTATCGTTATATGTTAACAATAGCGAAAAAGTATGTTAGTTTTATAGGCAATAATATGTTAGTGACCACCAACTTATATGTTAACTCATAATGAAGGATGTTTCTATAGCTTTCACAAATACTAACTACAATATTCTACAATATGTCCATAACAATAGAATAGCGTCTTATAGGAAATAATATGTTAGTGATCACCGACTAATATGTTAGCCCAAAATGAAACTGCTATAACTTTCAATATGCGCGCGAGAATGACAATAATGACTAATATGTTAATTAAAACCTAATAGCATGCTAGGCAAAATAAATGTTAGTGACCACTGACTGATACGTTACCACAAAATGAAGGATGTTTTTATAGCTTTCACAAATGTGGTGTAGTTACAAATATGTATAATATGTTAACAAAAGCGAAATAATATGTTTGTCCTATAGTAATATGTTAGTGACCACCGTCTTATATGTTAGTCGATAATGAAAGATATTTCTATAACTTTCACAAATGCTAATTACAATATTCTATAATATGTTAACAAAAATAGAATAATATGTTAGTATTATAGGAAATAATATGTTAGTGACCATCGATCACTAACATATTATTTGATTCTTATTGTAAATACCCAAAATTATCCCAAATCAGGGCAATTTGACTTATTCTTTATTGTTTATTGCAGATAACATGAATAAAATGCAATATGAAGAACAACGAAAGAATTCCCAATCAAATCAGGCAAAAAATAAAGTTTTTACCTTATTTTTTAGGAAGTGCAAAAGTGGGTGTCATATGACGCCTGCAAACCTAGGCACCATGGGAGTATATTGGGCGCCATAAGAGGCCAAATTCTCAGCATCAAGGCAAAAAAGTACGACATTCAGCGCCATGGCGCAAAGGGTCTAGGCGCCATGGAAGGTGCACGAGGCCACAAGAACTTTGTGTAGACTAAGTGCTAAACATGCATCCTAATAACTATATCTAATCAACGAAAGATTATCAATGAAATTGAGAAAGAGATATACACACTAATTAGAACCTAGACAAGGGATAATAAGATAGAAGTAGGGGTGTGATTTCACGTCCTCGTGCTCCGTATTTAATATAGCATTCAAGCATTTTATCGAACACTTAGTGGACCCAAGAATTTGGTAATGCACAGGTCTCTTTCGAGATCGCTGCACTTGTATTCACCTATTTAACTCTACAATCTCCTGATTAGAGCTAGATGGGTGAACCCACTATACATAGCCTATAGGTCACATACGGTGGTACATTGTCTTCATTGACGACTACGATCAATGTGTTCATATATCTCTCATCCGTGTCCATATCTCTGATCCACATATCAGGGTAAGGCTCATCAAGTTCCTCCTTTACGTGTGACACTCTCATGTTAGGTACAAGAGTTTTATTTTCTCTACCTGCAACATTCTCATTCGTAAATGGATCCGCCCATTCATCCTCGCCACTTGAAATTATGTCCAAGTCCTCTCTTATTTCTCTAAATTCAATTATATTTTCATCAACTACTGCTACATACAATATAAATGTAATAAAACCTACTAAAAAGACTAATGTAGTGGTTTTTACCTTTCTTTGAGGATGAATTCCTGAATTGCTTGCTCTCCAATCTCCTTGGGAGATCCCTCGTCAATCTCAAGAGGATCTCCCTCGTCCCTTTCAGCGGGAGCTCCCTCAATGGTTTCAACAAGAACTCCCTCACCAGTTTCAACAGGAGCTCCCTCGTTGCTTCCAACCTCATTTGACAAACTTCTTCTATTTTCCATCTCATAAGGGCGGTTGTTTCGCTTAAAAAATAAACCCAAGGTTTCTAAGAAATAATGTTTGACCAAGTCAAGTCTACCATCTAGGGATATGTCATCGTAGATGGGAGTGCACACCAATTGACCATTATACAAAAAGGTTGTCCATATTGATGTGTGGTCTATCTGTAGGTTCCATCTAATTACATTATATCCTAGTGCACAACACGTTAAACGAACACATTGGCTCTAGAGTTATAACTCTAGTTGTCACCCCGCTATAATCGACCACCTTACCGTTCTCAATGACAAACTCTCCATTAAAATGGCAAAAAACAGGCATGACAGACATTGTCAACTGAAATTAAGCAATAGACATAGCAAAACACTATCAGTTGATGTTCAAGAAAAAATCCACCAAACTGCCAAAGTTGGATGTTATGCAATCACTAATTACAATTAGATGTTACAGATTGTCAACATTCATGTATCACAATTGCTAACTCTAGATTATTTAAGTTACTCTATCCAACAACACAACCAAAGGAAAAGTTTGAGGTTTACATTCAACAAATAAGCAAATCACACTCCAAGATATATGAAAAGTTTGAAACATAAATGTTCTAACACACAAGAAATAAGGAGAACCACCATACGTAAAAAAGAGTTTCATATGAAATTGTCTAGGGCAAAACCACCATATGACCCATATGAAATTGCATAACAAGAGAACTAGAGAAGTTTATACAAAAAATTCTTCATAAACAAGGCAAAGGGTTCTACCTAAACAAATCATAAAGCCAAAACAACACATTGAATACCTAGAAGCAAGCAGAAAACAACATAATGAATACCTGAAAAGCAAAAAACATAGATCAATCCAACAAGGCAAAGAACAAACAAGAAAAGAGGGGAATTTTCCAATTATAGCAATTTAAGGTGACAGATTGCAACATTAAACATCTCTTCTTCTAACATCATTTGAGCATTGTTGAAGGGGATAGAAGAAGATCGGATTGCAACTAAATTATGGAATTGAGGGGTGCAATTATTGGGAGTAAGTTATGGGTGCCTCATAAACTAGCTTTTAATTTTTTTATTTGTTTGTAGTAAAAAAGAAATATTCTATTAAGGACCGCATACACTGTGAACAAAGGCTTTGCGTATCGGTAAGTACAATCAATAGTGCCAACACATGAGATAGGCGTGCAATGACTTACAAAACAAAAATCTGGACAAAAAACAATTAGTAAGTGATGCTTTTCAGCAATGGTATGGAAGTTAGTGAGGTTTATTAGCATTGCTATTGGCTTTGATATGCATTGTTGCTAGAAGCAAAGCAACAAAGTCTCGACCATTCTCTTACTCACGAAAGTATTATATATTTATCACTGAATTAAAATTTTTGATAAATATAACAAATAGGAGCAAAAAAGTTTTTGAAATTCTAAAATAATTAAATAATTATAAACTTTGAAGATTTAAAAATAATGAAAAGTGCAGGAATTGGATATAGGCATTCGTAAATGTGAAAGAAGCACGCAAATTAAGAAGAACGAAAAGTGCAAATATGAAACAAATTCCAGACCAGAAAATGAGTGGAGCAACATGTAGAACAATGAGTGCAAATTAAGAAGAAATAAACACACAATGAGGAAAGAGAAAAAATTTAACAGGAAATGAACATACTTTTAATCCAACAAAAAATGAAAAATCGAACGACCCAATAGACTTTTAATCCAAATTAAGAAGCAGGAACAACCCAACAAACTTTTAATCCATCAGGAAATGAAAGTGTGAATAGGAAATGAATAGGAAATCGAACAACCCTAAACCCTAAACAAGCAAAATCGAACAAAAAATGAAAAGTTAACCTTTTGTGACAAAAAAAGCCCAATAATAATACCCTAATGGATTTTGTCGGCGATGATTCAAGAGGGAAACACTCCTTTGGTCTCCAATCGAAGATCTCAAGCCTGATTTTGATGAAAATCGATGTCCTAAAATGCTAACAAGTGATTTTCTACAGTGCCACGCTCAAGAAGCAAAGAGAAAGAAATTAGGAGAAGAAATGAGAAAAGCAAGAACGAAGGTGGCGGGGGGTTTAAAAGCCTACATTAAGTGAAAGCAGTATCGTGAAGTCGTCTACAATAACTGGAAGGCCGTCTACATCGATGCCGCCTAAAGAATAAACTATGGTGGTGCAGTCTAAAGTGGAGGCAGCCTAGGGATGCCGTCTATATGAGAAAGGTCAAGTAAACCTAAGGCGGCTTTGTGATACCGTCTAAAGAGGAAAGGTTAAATAAACTTAAAGGTGATTTCATAACACCTTCTTTCACTAGAATTAAAGGCAGCATAGTGAAGTCGCTTCATTTTCTTATGTTTTCTTTAGTATTTACTGTGAAGGCGGCTTTGAAAATGTTGCCTTTGTTTTTTTTTAATTTTTTTTTTTTTGAGGAAATTGAGATTTTATTGCTTTGAAAAGATGATTACATTGACAAGTATTTCGTTGCAATTACAAGTTCAATTCCTCACACATAAGCTTAATTGTGACACTCCTTCTTTGGCTAATGCATCGGCACTATAGTTAGCCGATCTTGGGATCCTATTCTAACTGAGTATTGTTGTACTATTCGCCCAGATTTCCCGAAATTGGGAGATAAGCCTCCAGGGGGGGTCCTTTTGACGTTTGCACCATTGTATAACATTCTGAGAATCCCCCTCTATTTCCAGCATACCCGTGAGGTGGCTACGAAATAATCGGATACCCTCAAGGATTGCTCTGGTTTCAGCTTCAGTGGAGTCTGCTATCCCAATCGGACCACAATATGTCAACAAGATGTTTCCGTTGTGATCACAAAATAGACCGTCGATTCCCGCCAGTCCCGGATTTCCCATGGAAGATCTGTCAGTGTTTAGTTTGATCCTTCCTGGTCGTGGGGCTTGCCATTCCTGGTTTTGCTTTGTCTTCCGTGATGTGGAGAGTAATGTCGTTTGGCTCCAGTTTGACCTCAATTGACTTCCACTAATTCCAGCAAATTCCTTTCTAGTTCGCAGCCATTCTATCACCTTGGTGATGATGTTTTTTAGTATGAGCTTCCAATCTGAACTTCTGGTTAGAAAGACCCTCTTGTTTCGCTCTTCCCAGATACACCATGCTACAATTGTTGTAGTTGCTTCAGCCATCATCCATCTTTTGGTGCCCGAGTACATTGCCCTCCATTGTATAATGAAATCATGTAGGCTATGAGGTGCGCAAAAATGGAAGCCAAACATCTCGGTTAGCGCCATCCATATGTTCCATGAATTAGAGCAGTGGAGGGTGATGTGGTCAACCGTTTCTGTGGTTAATCCGCATACTGGGCAGAGTGTCGTCTGGAGGGTCATTCCTCTTCTAGAGAGATTTTCCCTGGTGAGCATCTTCTTGTGCAATGCGACCCACAGTAAGAACTGGGCTTTGGGTGGTCCCTTGAGGGTCCATGCTAGGTAGGAGGGATGGGTATCTGAAGCATTTGAGTTTGCGAGGGCTTCATATGTTGTTTTCACGGTGAACCGTCCTTCTGTTGTTGGGATCCATAGCATCTTGTCTTCCTGGTTTTGGTCTAGCCGTGCTGTTGAGATCAGCCTGTCCATCTCGGCCACCTCTACTGCTTCCTGGTCTCTTAACTCTCGTCAGAAGAGTCTACTCCAGTTGATTTCATTTGCATCTTGGTTCTGGAATAACGAGGCCACCGTGGTTTCTCTTTCCCTTGCCTGAGTGAACAGCTGAGGGAACTTTGCCTTCAGAGTGGTGTCGCCAATCCATAGGTCATCCCAGAATGACGTACGATCTCCTTTGCCGGGTAGGATTCTGATTTTTTGCTCAAAGGAGCAGAAGATTTTGTATAGGTTCCTCCATATCGGCGATAGCCTTCTTGGGCTATGTCCTCCTCATATCCAATCCCCTTCAGCAACATTCAAATTCCTTCTGACCAGCTTTGCCCACGGGCTTTTACTCTCTTCATTTATATGCCAGCACCATTTTTGCAACAGTGCTTTGTTGAAATCACTTATGTTCCTGATCCCCAACCCTCCGGTCTTCTTCGCCTGACATACCTCTCTCCATCCTACTTGGTGGAACTTAAATTCTTCAATTGCGCCTCTCCAAAGAAATTTCTTCATTACTGATTCCATGTTTCGCACCATAGCTTTGGGACAGTGGAGAAAAGAGAGGAGGAAGGTTGGTATGCCCATGAGAGAAGATTTTAAAAGTACTAACCTTCCGGCCTTTGATAAGTGTTTTCCTTTCCACGCCGTTAGTCTTCTGTTCAGCCTTTCTATCACCGGGTCCCAGAGATGCTTACCGATTTGTCCTTCGAAGAGGGGTAGTCCTAGTTGAGTCATGGGGAGCTCTCCTATGCTGCATCCGAGAGCTTCTGCCGCCTCTTCCATGAGTCTGCCCGGAATGTTGATTCCTAGTAGCTTTGATTTGCTCCAGTTTACTTTCTGTCCCGACGTGTGTTCCAAGAGATATAGGGCCGCCTTTAGTCTTATGACTTGCTCAATTTTCCCCTGACAGAAAATAACTGTATCATCGGTGAATTGAACCATCGGGAGTTCATTCTCTGGTAGGGGGTTTTCCAGCCATCCAATATGCATCAATTGTTCGAAGAACGCTGCTAAGCCTTCTGCTGCGATGTTGAATAGTAGTGGGGATAGGGGGTCTCCCTGTCTGACTCCTCTACTGCTCGTGAAGTAGACGAAGAGACCTCCATTCACTGCTATTGAGAATCTGGCTGAGGCTAGGCATGACTTGATCCATGACCTCCACTTGTTTCCAAAATTCATCTTCTTCATAATTTGGTCTAAATACTTCCAATTCACTCGGTCGAAGGCCTTTTCAAGGTCTAGTTTCAGTATGAAGGCCGATTTCCTTTCTTTCTTGAACCAGTGTGTGGCTTCATGTATGAACATGGCCGCGTCTAGGATCTGCCGGCTTTTGATGAAAGCGCTTTGTTGCAGGCTGATGATGGATGCGGATACTTTCTTAAGGCGAGAAGCCAGCACTCTAGCAATTATTTTGTAAAGCCCGGAGATGAGGCTGATCGGGCGGTAGTCTCGTACGTTCTCTGCTCCCTCCTTTTTGGGCACCAGTTTGATGATGGACAACCCAATGCTTCTATGCTTGATTCCGTTGTGGTAAAAATCCTCCAGTAAGCTGACTATGTCATTCTTCATGAAATCCCACGCCGCTCGGTAGAATTCTCCATTAAATCCGTCCGGCCCATAGCTTTATCCAGCGGCATTCTTGTCACTGCTTCCTCTATTTCTTCCAACTGGAACGGTGCTTCGAGGCAGCTGCTTTCCTGGGCATCAAGCTGATAGAAAGCCAGCCCTTCAATACATGGTTTGCAGCATCCATCATCTCTGTATAGGTCTGCAAAAAAGCTAACTAATACGTTAGTAATGAGCGATCTATCAGAGACTAGCTCTCCATTGATTGCTAGAGAGATAATCCTGTTAGATCGCTTTCAGGAGGATGCGATAGAATGGAAGAATGCTGAGTTTAAGTCCCCCTCTTTTAGCCATCGGAAGCGAGCTCTTTGTTTCCAGTAAGTAGTTTCATTGTACACGAGCGAGCGAAGGGAAGTCGTTGACATTTGCCGGTCTGATCTTTCGGTTGGCGAGAGAGCCCTATCTTCTTCCATCTCATCCAGTCCTCTTATATGTATGTTGAGCATCCTTTTTTCGATTGTTGCTTTTGCACGTTCCATTTTGACCCATTCCACTATCCTTGCTTTCAGTTTCTTCAGTTTGACTGCTGCTAGGCTGCCTTTTGGTCCGGGATATTGGAGCTCCGCCCACCAAGCCTCCAATTTTGCTTTGAAGGATTCTTCCGCCAGCCAGTGATTTTTAAACCTGAAAGGCTTCCCCCATGCTGCAACCTTTGTGTCAAAGATTATCGGCCAATGGTCCGATATGACTTTGGAGGTTACTTTTCCGGAGCAGTCGGGGTAGGTTCTCAGCCATTCCGGGTTGGCTAAAATTCTATCTGGCTTGGAAAGCACCGGCTGAGCTTGATTATTGCTCCAAGTGAATCGTTTCCCGGTTGTGGAGACCTCATCGAGAGAGAAGGCATCCATGAAGTCATTGAAGGTTCTCATCTGCCTTGTGATGCGCGTGGCCGGCGGTGATTTCTCCCATATGTATCATATAACATTGAAGTCGCTCATTAGTAACCGAGGATCGTCCCATCTGTGTAGCAGATCGTCCAACTCCTCCCAGAATTGTGCTCTTCCTTCGTGCGAGCTGGGCCCATAGATTCCTCCTAAGCACCAGATGTTGCCTGTGCTTCTGTCTTTCAGTCTGATTCCAAGGCAGAATGCCCCGACCTCGTCTTCCATAACCTCTACTTCCGTTGGGTTCCATGCTATAAGTATTCCTCCTGCTATTTCGATGGCGTCTACAGTTTTCCATTGCGGGTCTGGAAAGCATGCCACACTTCTCACGTCGGGGTCAAGAATCTGGCTTTGTTTTGTTTCTTGCAGAACGAACAGTCCTACTCCTTCCTGTCTTAGAACTTCCTTAATGTTGGCTCTTTTTTTAGGGCCGCCCAAGCCCCGTATATTCCAAGAGAGAAGCTTCATCAATGAGGCGGGGGGCGGTGTACTCCACGCCGGATGATGCATCCTCTTCCTCGAAGGCGCATCGGTGTCCTTCTTCTGTCTGCTTGGGCCTCGCGTGCTTCTTCCAGGGCCATCGCTAATGCGATGATCCTTTCCCTTGCTTCTTTTGGCATTGGTATGGTGTAATCTCCAACGCCTTCTAGCCATGTTTGGGTATCTTGATCAATCCGACTGTCGCTTGGGCGGCGAGATGTTGGGATGGCAACTGCGTTTGGGTGATGGCAGGTAATACGGTTTTTGACTCGGTTGTAGCTTAGTTCTGGAGGGTTGTGGGTCGGGTTGAAATGGGGGTTGAAAGTGGAGGTGGGACTTCCCGGGGGGATGGAGAAGGTGAGGAGGTTTCAGGACTTTCTGGTGGTGGTCGACGGTTTTGGCGTGGCCATAGGTGTCTGGGGGTGGCATATTGTACTGAGCAGCGGTGGAGTCTGGGGTGTTTTGAGGAACGGTGTTTGTAGATATGGGGGAGATTGTGAGGGGGGTATTGTTGGTGGAGTGGGGGGGATTTCTGGCTAATTTCTTCCGTCTTCGGTAGGACTGGGTTGAACAAGGTTGAGGAGGTGGGGTGGGGTTTTCGCCTTGCTCTGGTGTGAATAGGAGGTTTTGGTATTGTAGGTGGGGAGTGTGCTGCATGGGAAGATTCGATTGGCTCGTCATTTGCCTCATTGCGGAACAGTCATCGAGGTTGGATACTGGGGAGATTTTTTTTTTTAAATTTGGCTACATGTTAGTGGTCAAATGTTGAAAGTGGCATTTTGTAGAATGAGTTTTTATTAGTGTCATTTATCCGAATGACTATTTTTTAAGAATTATTTAAATAAAAAACTCTTTTAATAAATATTAATTTTTTTATTTTAAATAATATTTTCTAAAGTATCCTAATGTATCACATGTTATTCCTATAAAGTTTGCGTATCCGATACTAAGATACAACCCACCCTTCTGAGAGCCTGTTGATTTTAAGCTTTCTGGCAAAAGCGAACAAGAAGTGCCATCGCAGTATAAAATGAGGTGAGGATTGATTGATCGATCGTGGAGCGGAAGAGGAAGAAAGCTTCGTCGTCGATCTCGTCGGGTGAAAGGGGAGAGAAGAGGAAGAGGATGTCATAGGAGAAGCCGAGAAGGTGCGCGCGTCCCACATACTCGTTAAGCACCAAGGCTCCCGGAGGCTCTCCTCTTGAGGATCCCGACGGCAGCATTATCAAGAACACCACCAGAGACGCAGCTGTCGCGCAGCTTAAATCACTCCGGGAGGATATTGTTTCGGGGAAGGCCAAGTTCGGAGAAACCGCGGCTAGGTACTCCGACTGCACCTCCGCTAAGCTCCTTTCCATTGCGGTTGATTATTTTTGTTTTCGCCCGTTCTGGCCCTTTCTTAAGTCTGTCCTATCTGTGGTTCACGAAATGCTTGTTCAAGTTAACTGAATAGCGATATTACAGGAGTTCTTGGTGTTTACTTGTCTAACATAGAGAATAGGATTTTGGTGCTTAGGTGCAGTTATTCCACTATTTTTTTTTCCAGCCATTAGGAGAGCATGTAATTTCATTTTCTTAAAAATTTTAACTGTATTAATTCACATTCATGCTATACAACAGTATTAACTCTCATTCATGCTATCCAACAGTATTAACTCACATTCATGCTATCCAACAGTATTAACTCACATTCATGCTGTCGAACAGTATTAACTCACATTCATGCTATCCAACAGTATTAACTCACATGCATGCTATCCAACAGTATTAACTCACATGCATGCTATCCAACAGTTTTTGTGCTAGCCATGATTTCAGTTTAAATGCTTCCTATTGAGTTCATAGCCTCTGGTTTCTTATTCTTTAAACAGCATAGTTGCCAAAAGCAATATGGTTTTTTAAGGCACTCTTATTAGACGTTTCCCTGGTCTTCCTTCCCTGGTCTTCCTTCCCTGGTCTTCCTTCCCTGATCTTCCTTCCCTGGTCTTCCTTCCCTGGTCTTCCTTCCTTGGTCTTCCTTCCTTGGTCTTCCTTCCTTGGTCTTCCTTCCCTGGTCTTCCTTCCCTGGTCTTCCTTCCCTGGTCTTCCTTCCCTGGTCTTCCTTCCCTGGTCTTCCTTCCCTGGTCTTCCTTCCCTGGTCTTCCTTCCCTGGTCTTCCTTGTTGCTCATGCCGTTGGATCTAATAGACTGATATTGGCATGGACACCATCATTTTTAGTTGATAGGAAATATTTTTAGTTTGATGTCCTGACATGGATATTTAGCGTAAGGGCTACTCAAAGGCTCTAACCATAGAGGGCATGTGGTTCGTTTTCTAGCTGTATAGAATTTTCTTACATATCTTATTACAAGTTCAGTGTTCCCAATTTCGGAAAAAAAAGAAAGGCTTAAGGTATTGTTGGTATGTGGTGCCCAATATTGATGGTTTTAAAATTCGTTTATAGTTTTTAAAATGATGAAAACAATGAGAGGGATCAGAATGATATGGTTTGTGGTTGTGGCTGGTTATTCAATGTGATGTAATTAAATTTAAGCGTACATTTAACAAAAAGCCAAATACTTTAAAATGATAAAAGGACAAATTCATTTATCTACTGATTCTGTTTGGCGTTAATGGGAGCTAGACTGATTTAGAATCAAGAAATTAATAAAGCATTTTTTTCTTGAGTAATCAATCTTAAGGATAACAATTCAAAAAGAAAAGAGATTATATGGGTTAGGAGCATTGTTGTTTGTATACCTTAATCTGTCTTATGTCATGGCATAATCTTTCAGTGTGGTGATTTTTGTTAGATATTAAGTATTTAACTTGATTGATATCTCCGTGTTTGCACTTGGGACTTACCGGTAATCGTGAAGTGCTGCTTGTTCTGTGATTTGCTCTAAAAAAGTCTATGAAAGTTGGTTAGTTGCTTCTGTTTGAAGGTGAATGAACTCATGTTGTTTTTGTCTGAAAAGATATATAGAACTTGGCTTTACAAGGTCTTGTAGAAGCTTTAAGTTATGGTCTTTGCTCATTCAGTTGAGCCCTAGAAAGTTTAACATTTGCTTGGTGAGGTTTGAAGTGTATTCTGTTCACTTTTACGTATATTACTTCCTGGGAAGAAGCTAATGGTGAGATCTAAGAGAGGAGAATAGGTCCCAGAGTGGGGGATATACAAATCAAGTGGTCCCAAGACTTACTGAAACTTTTATAAATTCATCGTGAACATACTGATCCTCTGATGTGGAGCTTCACTTTCAACACTAGGCTTAGGGCCAATGTCGATGTGATAGCCTGGTTAGTGGTGTCAGCAAAAGAAAGACCCCCCTTGGAGAATCTTACCCATGCTTAGAGAAATCTGGTCATTAGGGGATTGTGTTCAGAATTGGTATCATGCAATTAAAACTGCTAATCAGTCTGCTGATTCGCTAGCAAGGGAGGGAGTTTCACTAATGACTATGGCAGTGACGCTCCCACCTTGATGTAATTTGATGTAATGAAATCTGTTATATTAGAAATATATATGAAATAAACTTCAATTTCCTCAAAAAAAAAAAAGGGTTCGAACTTCAGTAATGAGTTTGGAGGTCTTGGTGCTCTAATATAATTCTAGATACTGTTATCAAGATTCGTAAAACACTCTTATTGGTAATCGCTTAATCAGTTGGGCAGTTAAATTTGTCAACCCTTTATTATCTTCCTTCAGATATTTTCTTGTTTTATCAAGTATCTGAATTAGTTCATTATTCAAATGTACCTTGTCTGTATTTAATCCACATGCATCAAGCACCTCTCCATTTTTCTCTTCAGAGCTAAATAGCATTGGCAATTTGAGGAAAGGGGTATGCTAGTTAAATGACAAGAACTTAGCCTTAACTGTTAATGGTAGGTACCGTAGCCCAAGAAAGTTGCTATTACCTCCTACCTCATTCCTGGTCACTCCTGGTTCGAATGAGAGGATGCTAAGTACGAAACAGTTTGGAAGTGTCCCGCTTAGTTATCAAACATCGAGTTTGGAGTCAGGGCAGCATGTAAAAATGACTTATTTTAACCAACTTACAGGTTATTCTTGCAAAATAATTAGGAAAATCTTTGTTAAATAGTTTGACCACTAGCCACTGGTGGCGGCCTCTATCCTGATGCTTTTCCTAGTTGTAGATATTTCCACTTGTAGTGCCACCTTGGATACAGATAGTGTGGCAGAATGAGTACAAGGAGCTTAATGGATCATCAAAACTTTGTGACTGGTTTTCGCAGCAACATTGACTAGAACATGAATGTTAGTTAATTGGAATTACTAATCCATATATCAAAAACAGTTATTCCATCTATGTTGGGCTCAGAAACCAAAAATCAGACTATAAATAGTCATCATATCTAGGTTAACGACTGCAGCAGGTTGCCAGCTGACCAACATCTCTATTCAGTCAACAGAATGATTTCACCCTGTTTTTGCACACACTCAAAAATATATATGCTTTTTTTATCATTTAGTTGCTATATTATCTTCAACAGAGTACTGACATTTGATATTTATATTGATATATTATAAAATTGATTACCAAAATTTTAGTTGATATTCTGACAATTTATTTTGTTCTTCTCTAATCCTCTTTTGGGTAGTTTTTGTTTTTCATACGTTACCAAAATCATTGCCAGATTCTTATCCCAGTTATGTGAAGTTGGTAATGCAAAACTATTCCTGCAAGTTTGCTCTATTGTTAGCTTTTTGACATAGCAAATTGGTGATACAACCCTACTTTTATGGGGCTGGGTTACAGTGTGTTATAATAAAACTTTGTTGTTTCATGACAAAAATTCGTTTGTCTTACTGTTCTCTAGAAAATGCAAAAAATTAAATTGTGTAGAAAGAAAGTAATATCGTGAAGCACATTGGAAGATGTACCTGAACAAACCATTGATAAGTTAAACAGTTTTTTTTACTTCGTAAAATGTTGAATGAATCTGTCCTTGTGGTGGGGTTTATAAGGATCCCTAAAAGATAAAATCTTCTAATCATTTACATCCCAATGAGTTTTTCTGTGCTCTTATTTTTAGGAAATCATATTGTCTCTTTGTAGCTACAATGCAAGACACTTTTCAGGCAAACCCCAGTTGTCCCTCAGATTCAGATAAAGCATCCATCCTCGGTGAAGACGTTGGTTTCCAAATTGAGCAGCGAGTCCATGCCTGTGGTGACACGCGAAGAATTGGCACTGTGAAATACATTGGTCCTGTTGAAGGGTATTCTGGAATCTGGGTTGGCATAGATTGGGACAATGGTGAAGGGAAGCATAATGGAACAATTAATGGTGTTCGGTACTTCCTGGCCAAGGGCAATAAATCCGGATCATTTGTTCGGCCTCAGAATTTGACTGGGGGCATCTCACTCCTGGAGGCACTCAATCTCCGATACCGTGGAGATTACACCAAGGAAGAAGAAGGTGTGTTAAGATGTGGAGGCAACAGTTTTTTTATTTTTTTATTTTTTATTTTTTATTTTATTTATTTTATTTATGTTTTTATTTTGGAACAACATATTCATAAACCTTCAGCAATCATTTTGTTGATGCTATCTTCTTTGTTCTCGTAGCGATGAATTTGTCTTGATTGTTTATTTCTTCTAATTTTTTGTTCACTATGTTTGTTGCAGAAGAGATGTATGTACTTTCAGCTGGAAATAAACGAGTGAACATACAACTAGTAGGAAAAAATAAAGTTCAGGAAAGGTTAAGTCGATTTGAAGAATTGTGTGCTGCTTCACTTTTGTACTTAGGTGTCAGTTCAGTTGGGCCACGACATCAGATTAATTTTGGAGTCCCAAGTGAGTTTAATTTTCTTTGGCTTTATATAATTGGGGAAGCTCATTGTAAAGAAAAAGTTTAAACCTTAAAATTGCAAGTCTATTGGTCTCTGGATCAGCAAAAAGCCAAAAAAAAAAAAAATTGTTTTTAATCAAGTGGTAGCCATTCTCATTTTTATAGTTACAATATTTTATGTTTACTATTGCAGATCTGAAGGAGCTTGATTTAACTGGAAACTTACTAACAAAGTGGCAAGTAAGTCTGCAATAACTAAATTATTCAGAGTTAAAGTTCAAGCATTTTACATACATTTCTAAAAATTGTGAAATAGGAAAACCGAAACATATATAAGCTGCTTAAATAATTGTCTTTTAGTGGCAATTATTTTCATGACTGCTGGCGACTAGGGCTGTTTTGTTTTGTTCTTGAGTGGTTCTGAGGTACTGTTTTTTTTTTTTTTTTTTGGAAAATGGCAAAACTTTTATTTCATATTCAAAAGAATGAGTACAAAGAATTGCTATATCAGGCCTTTTACAAAAGTTTTCTTCAGCACTCCCTCTTTTGCTAACCTATCTGCCAAGGAGTTGGCCGATCTGGGAGTCTTTGACCAGATTATGGAAACGTTACAAGTTAGATCTGATAGCTCATCAAATACATGTTTTAGTTTCCATGCTGGTGGTTATACTTTGGTTGCCCAGGCTAGTACAACAGCTGAGTCATCTTCCACACACAGGGGCAGCAGTCCTTCCTGCTAACATATTCTAACTCCTAAGAGCGCTCTTGCTTCGACCTCATTAGAGGTGCAGCAGTCTAAGGGCCCCAAGTTGTTGAGGATGCACACACCCTCAGAATTTCTGACAGTGCCTCCAATACCGGCTCTTCCAGGATTGCCTAAGGATGATCCTTCAAAGTTCAACTTGAAACACCCCTCCGGTGGAGGCTGCCATTCCTCCATGATTGGTATTGCATGAGAATTGAAGTGGATGCATTTACCCAAATGCTTCCGCATAACAACACAGGGGAAAGGGGGCATTTTTTGGGTGCTAGTTGTCCATATGAGTATACAATGCAAAGTTTTTTCAATGATGCCCTCAATAGTAGTAGATTTTCCTTGGAATGTTCTTATGTTCCTTTCCACCCATATCTGCCATGGGATAGCAGCAAGCATTGCTCTCCAAAGGATTCTCCCACAGCTAGGCAAAGGAGGGAAATACCACTGCTGTATCAGTCTGTCAAAGAATATGGCATGCAGAGTGATAGGTTAAACTTCTTGAGTATTGCTGCCCAAACCTTATAGGAGAAACTACAGTGCATGATCAGATGATTACAGTCCACCAGATCTCCACAAAGTTTGTAGAGGTCATTTATAATTGGCTGTCCCCTTTTTAGTAGTTGGTCACAGGTAAGAATTCTTGCATGTATTGCTGCCCATAAGAATTGATGCACTCTTCTCGGTGCTGGAAGCTTCCAGATCTTGTTTGCTGTATGGGAACTGTCATGGCTGAAGATTAGGTTACAATAAGAGGTGACTGTAAAATTTCCAGATGTGTCAGGTCCCCAGACTATCTCATCCCATCCATTTGGGGATAAGTAGGGGGTTTGGAACAGCATCAGCAAATTGGAGGCTTCCTCATTTTCCCTTTCATTTAGATTCCTCCTCAGTTTGAGATCCCATGTATTGAAGGTTCTAGCTTCAGCCATTGTAGTAGATGGTCTTCTTGTCAGGCAGAATAGCCTAGGAAAGGCCACCTTTAAAGGTCTGTGACCCACCCATACGTCCTCCCAGAACTTGGTATCCTGCCCCTTCCTTACATGATGGTGAATGCGCTTCTCAACAGTTCTTGTTTCAGCAAGTATGGCTTTCCAAAGGGTTGAGCTAGTGGAGCATTCCTTGACCTTCCAGTCCTGATTTGCTTTTCCATACTTAGCAATTATGACTTGCCTCCATAAAGCCTCTTTCTCATTTGCATACCTCCAGCACCATTTGGCCAGCAGAGCTGACTGCATTTCATTTAATCGAAATCCCCAGGCCCCTTCTTCCTTTGATTTATACACTTTTTCCCACTTCAGCAGCAGGTACTTGAATTGGCTTTGCAAGCCACACCATAAAAACCTCCTTTGGATGGCTTCCATTTTGCTTGAGATACTTCTTGGACATGGAACCAGTGACAACATGTAATTTGGGATGCCAGCAAGGGTGGATTTTATTAGAGTAACTCTGCCTGCTTGGGAGAGCAGATTACCCTTCCATGCCTCCTGTCTCTGCTGCCATTTGTCAAGCACTGGCTGCCAGAGTTGCATGGACACTCTGCCTTGGAAAAATGGAAGGCCAAGATAAGTGGATGGCAACTCCAGGACTCCACATCCAATCACTTCAGCAAGCCAATTTTGGACTGGTTTGTTGGAAGTGATACCCAGCAGACTGGATTTTTTCCAGTTAATATTTTGTTCTGATATTAGTTCAAATAATAACAGCAATGCTTTGGCTTTAAAAGCCCCCTTGTCTAGCCCATCACATAGCAAGAGGGTATCATCCGCAAATTGAAGTATTGGCAGCCTTAAATTCCTAACTTTCATGTTCTTTATCAATTCTAGCTCTTGACTATTATAGAACATTGCACAAAGCCCCTCCCCACAATGTTAAACAAAATGGAGAGAGGAGATCCCCTTGTCTCAAGCCTCTTGTACTTTTGAAGGGACCTTTTGCAGTAATTAACATCGAGAAGGATGCTGATTTCAGGCAGCTTGCAATCCACCCTCTCCACCTTGTATTGAACCCCATTCCTTCCATCATCTTGTCTAAAAAGCCCCAATTCACTTTGTCAAAAGCTTTTTCGAAATCAAGCTTCATAACAACCCCTCTATCCTTTCTTCTTATAGTGATGTACCAGCTCGTGGAGGATCAATGCCGAGTCTAAAATCTGTCTTCCCTTTATGAAGGCACTCTAATTCTTGCTGATAAGCTTGGGAAGTACCACCTTTAACCTTTCTGCTAGCACCCTTGATATTAACCTGTAATGACTGGACAACAAACTAATTGGCCTATAGTCTGCTGGGGTTCGAGCACCCTCCTTTGGTACAAGCGCAATGAACGAAGAACCCATACTGGTTGCAATGATGCCTTTACTGTGGAATTCATTGAACATGGCTGTGATGTCTTCTTTAATGAAGTCCCAGCCCACTTTGTAGAAACTTCTTGTGAAGCCATCGGGCCCTGGGGTTTAAGAAGAGTTGATAAAATAGGAGAAAATAATAGAGTTTGTGGGGCTCTACACGAAGCTGACAAAGTGATTAGACCATTCCCTTAGATGCTGCCCCTTAAAAGTCTCTTGGCTACCTCAACATCAGCTCTAGAAGGCCCCTTCACTTTGGAAGAGATAAAGAAGGCGGTACTTGAAATGCTAAATGACAAGGCCCCTGGGCCTCATGGGCTCACTGCAAAATTCTACAAGTCAAGCTGGGAATTCATAAAGTCCTTATGGTTAGTATGTTTCAAGATGTTTATAATAATGGGTTAATTGCCCAAAGCCTGGATGCCTCATTTATAGCTCTGGTTCCCAATAAAAGGTGCAATGCAGCCCTCAGACAATAGACCTATAAGCCTTATTTTTAGCCATTATAAAATCATATCCAGGGTGTTAGCAACAAGGCTGAGAGAAGTTTTATCATAAGTGGTAAGCCGTAATCAATCTACCTTTCTCAAGGGAAGGCAAATTCTAGACTCAACACTCGTACTTTATAAACTCACACATAATTATAGGAAAAAAGGAACTCAAGGTATGATATTGGAGCTGGATTTAGAAAAATCCTTTGACAGAGTAAAGTGGGAGTTTTGGAGTCAATGATAGGCAAATGGGCTTCCCTATGAGGTGGATTGGATGGATTAGAAGATGCACATAATCAGCCAAATTTTCAGTGCTAATAAATGGAACCCTTGTTGGCTTCTTTCCTAGCACAAGAGGAATAAGGCAAGGGGACCCTTTATCCCTCTTCATATGTAACATAGTTAATGAGGCACTTTGCACATTATTTTATAAAAGGCAATGTGAAGGTTGGATAGATGGCCTTAAATTGGAAATCAAGCCCAAATACCAATTTGCAGATGTACAATTATGTTTTTTTGAGGAATAGATGAACAATGCTAACAGCACTTTCCAAAAAAAAAAAAAATTTGAACAATGCTACATTTATTTGAGCTCATGATGGGTCAAAATATAAATTAGGCCAAATCGGGAGTCTTGGGCATCAATTGTAGTGTTGAAGTTCAGCTGCTTATTGGGGAGACACTAAACTACAACAACTTGGTTTTACCTACTTATTTGGACTTGCCACTGTTCAAGGAAGGGTGATAGGCAATTATGGCAGAAAGTAGTGGAGAAGTGCTATCAATGGCTAGAAAGTGAAAAGGTTTGTTTTTATCCCAAGCAGGGAGAACTACGTGGATCAAGTCATCCCTTGCAGGATTCCAACTTATGGCTTATCATTAGTGCCTTGCCTAGCAAAAATTGTTAAAAATCTTGAAACTATTCAAAGGCAATTTTTGTGGTGTGGGACATAAATAAGTCCATGTATCCATTGGTAAAGTGGAGTCAGATATGTAACTCTACAGAGGAAGGGGGATCCAGACTTAAAAGTTTTAAAAGGATGAATGAAGCTTTGTTAGGCAAATGGTTGTGGATATATTCAAAAGAATGAGACTCACTTTGAAGAATAATAATTGATGCAAAATATGAGGTTGCAGAGGATAGTTGGCTGCCTAGAGGAATTTCATGTGCTAGCTCTATGATATGGAAGAATGTACTAAAGCAAATTGGAAATGTAGAGCCTCATGTCAGAGTTCATACCAGATTTTGGATAGACTATTGGTTGGGAAACAAACCTTTGATGGTAGAGTTTCCAAGACCATACGCCTTTGCAGATAAGAAAGCTCAAGTCTCTGACTTAAGAAGTATAAATGGGAGTGCACAAATTTTAAATTTAGTAAGACCTTTAAAGGATGATGAAGCAGTAGAGACCTTGGTCATGCTTCAAGTCCTAGAAGCCAAATACCTTACAAATGCAAAACAAGTGGGGGGTGTAAACGGTATCCGATGACTGGTTATACTGTTCAATCAATTATTAAACAAAAGAAAACAGAAATAAAATAATAATTTTTGCCTACTGTTTACCTTTTACCAGTTTACCTGTTTAATAATTGGAAGGAAAACGGAAATACCATTCCCGAACCCGTTTATTCCGATTACCGATTATATAGGGTATTATAGATATTTTGTATAGCATTTACACTTAGCCCTTGTATAATTTTAGCATTACTTTTAGCTTTTTCGTATTTAATATTGTAGTGGAAAAATATCTAAAACATCCTCTCTATGATCTAATATATCCATTGATTAATTTTCATTTACAAAGTAAAATATAATTTTTAGCCAAAATAGATAGTTTTTAATTTATAAAAATATAAATAAATAGATGGTTGTATTCTACTTCTATTTTGTTTTGATGGTATTATACTGTTGTCACATTTTTTTAATTTTTTTAAACATTTATATTATTTTCTTTGTGTTTCCCATTTATTACCGGTTTATTCCGCCAAAAATTCGGAAATAATCTGAAAAAATTTGGAAATAGAATAATTTGAAAATTAATCAGACGAAACAGAAACAATATAAGATACGGTAATCGGAAACAATAATCACAACAGGCTATTCCGTTTTGTTCGTGTACCGTTTACAGCCTTGGACAAGATGAATTAATCTAGTCCCTATGTACATCTGGTGAATTTAGTGTAGCATCTTTCTATAAGACTATGCAGTTCCAAGACCAGTTGGAAACTCTTCTAGCTATGGAAGCTACCTGTTCCAAAGAAAGTCCAATATTTTATGTGGAAAGTAGTCCATGCAAAGATCTTGATATGTGATGAACTACCTAAAAGAGCAACATATTATCAATAACCTACACAAACTTTGTGGTAATGAAGAAGAAATAAGCAACCATGTGCAACCATCCCCAATCATTACTGTTTCTTATCTATAGTGATACGTTGACCATACCAACAACAATGGACCTTTGAGCTCTAAGAGTACAAATCCTCCTTTCCTCTTCTCCGTATACCGTGATCCTCATTCTATTCTGCATCATCACATTAATTTTCCCAGTGGGGTTTTCTTTAGTAGTAATGTCTACCATCTGGACGATTCTTGGCAGCTCTCGTAAGGGAAGACGAACCAAGGAAGGGTATGCACTTCTCTTCGCGGCAATTTTAATCGCATAGCTTTCCCATTAGATTATTGTGTCCATGTAGAATCTGACCTCCCCATCCGTTACAGAGCATGCCATCTTGAGATCTAGGATGTGCTTCTTTTCGCCACTCCATGAACATTGAGAATCAGTTGCAAGGGGTTCTGGTTGGGGTCCTCATTGTCGTCCATCTCCGGTGGGACTCTCTCGGTGAGGCTCCAGTATCTTCAGCTGGTCTTGCGATCATCTTTTAGTAACAAAAATGTAACATAATTTTTCCTAAAAATAAATGTAGCATAAGCTCATAAACTAATGGGAGAAAAGACACCTTAAGAAGAATAAGCTAGGGAACCATAGAAATTGACTAAGGTAAAATATACAGGCTGACCACATATTTGTCTTCACCATATTTCTAGCGAAAATTCTGATGGTTGTGATGGAGACAGGTTCTAACCTCCAAATCCTCCAGAATCAATTGAAAAAGTATCTTCTGCATTTCCGTTAATATCTAATACTTAATTCTAAATATCATGTTTGCTTTCCTGTGGGAGGCAGATTATTCATCAATTGGAGCTTTTTTTTTTTTTTTTTTTTTTTTTCCAATAAGGATTTTATTTGAACATGTACTGGCTTTTCTAGGCAGTTTGATTACCAGAAGTTTCTTCTGAATCTTTTGTAACTAATAAGTACGTTTTTCAAAATCAATTTTCTTTTTAGGAAAGTTATTTTTAGGGGCTTCAGAACTATTTACCATCTATGATTTTGGTTTTCAAAATTGCTTAGTACTTGCAGATAAGCACAGCTCTTTATTTTCATAAAATGCATGAGAGAAATAAAAATGTGATTGGTAAAGTGCTCACATCAATGGTCATTATATTCAGGATGTGACAGCTATATGTGAAGAGTTGCCAGCTCTTGAGGTTCTCAATTTAGCCAATAATTGCTTGGAGCATGAGATAACTGAGCTACCTTTGCTAAAAAATGTTCGTATATTGGTTCTCAATGGTTGTGATATTACATGGCAACAGGTATTTCTCAGTGTGCTCCATCTCGCATAGTCTTATTTCACTAGTACAGCCTTCTTCATTCTGACTGCTATTGTATGTTCTTGGACAGGTTGAAATACTTGAACGATCACTACCAGCTATTGAAGAGCTCCACCTAATGGCAAACAAATTGAAGACAATAAAGGTGTGGGAACAGCCATTGGGATCCTTTTTGTATTTTGATTTCAGTATGGTCCAGTTTTCTCCTAAAAAATTGTCTTGTTTTCTTTCTCAAAAAATCTGTCATGTTTTTTCTTCCTCAAAGAAGTTTTCTTGTTCCTTGTTCAAAAACTTTATCATGTTTACGTTTTCCTAAAAATTGTCATCATTGTGTTTTCTGTAGTACTTTCTCTCTGCAAAACAATAACATGACAATACAAGTGGCTAATTTGAACCTTGCACAATTTAACAGAGTGAACCTTCTTCTGGAGCAGGCACATACGTGCAAGGATTTGAGCATCTACGGCTGCTAAATTTGGAAGGTAATTACATTGAATCATGGGCTGAAATTGTGAAGCTTTCACAGTTAAAGAGGTAATGTCGTTTGCTTGAGACTGAAGGTTACACAACTTGTCGATATTTAGATTTAAAACTATAGTGGTGTACTAACAGTTTGTATTTTCAGTCTGGAGGAGCTTCATTTGAACAAGAACAACCTGAAGCATATATATTATCCAGATAGTTTGAGTCCAGGTTCAATAAGCTGTTGTGAATTGGAAAAGAAGTGCATCATACCTTTTCACAGCTTGAGATGCCTTCTATTAGGTAAAATCTCCCTCCCTCCTTCCCGCCCGCCCGCTTTTGTAACTAAGAAATTGCTTGCCGCGTGCTTCAGGAGGAAATAATATTGAAGATTTGGAGTCTGTGGATTCCTTAAACCTTTTCCCCAGCTTGATGGTAAGCTCACGGCTTCTTTTGTCATGGCTTTATTGATATATGTACTTTTAGTTTTCTTTTTTGTCATTTTTATATAAGTTTTCGTTCATTACATTTTTTTTTGCTAAGTATACTCTGAGATCTCCGATCGTTGTGCTTGAACTTTTGTAATTTGTACAACAGGTGATTTCCTCCCTGTAAACCTTGATGAGATAAAGAAATACGAAGAAAATTATAGTTCCTTGTAATCTGTCAACATAATTGCTTGATTATATCTAAGAAGAATATATTGCTTGATTCATTATTTCTAATTCTGATTCTTGTTTTTTTTATTGTGTGAAGGATATTAGGCTTTCTGACAATCCAGTTAGTGATCCTGGAAGCGGGGGAATACCAAGATTTGTTCTTGTTGCTCGCTTAGGAAAAGTACAAATATTAAATGGTAGTGAGGTAAACTATGATTTGTGATCTTTGAACCTTTTTTGTAATTCTTTCAGTAGCATCTGACTTTTATGCCTTCCAGGTAAGTGCCCGTGAGCGGAAGGAATCTGAGATTCGGTGGGCAGTTTATGTTTCCCTAATTTATACATTATGTCTACTTTAGTATTTGAAGAGTTTAGTGCACAATCAGCTGCGTTTCCTTTCTCTTTTGTTAATCAAATTTGCTGATAGCAGTCAGCTGCGTTTCCTTTCTCTTTTGTTAATCAAATTTGCTGATAGCAGTCAGCTGCGTTTCCTTTCTCTTGTGTTAATCAAATTTGCTGAAAGCAGTTTACTGCTGTTTTGCAGGTATGTTCGTCTTGTTATGGCTAAGTTGCAATATGATGATCCTGCAGTCGTTAGACAACTTCACCCTCGGTAATGTTCTTCTGTACTGTAGTCTAAAGCGTACTATGACTAAATTAGGTTCTATTTGGGTTCCCTATCAACAATTAGTGACTGCATTTGACTACTGATGGCTCAGTAGAATAACTAGGGCAAACATTAGGAGTTCCGGTTATTAAGATTTGTAATTGTACCCTAGGTTTTATGAGCTTAAAAAACTCCATGGAATTGAGGATGAAAAGTGCATGGCTGCAAGAGCAGGACAGAAAATGGCTTCTGGATTGCTTGGTGAGTATAAAAAACTTGTTCTCTCAGCACTTTCATCATGGTTTAGGATTGTATTCTCTTCTGAGGTTTAGTATTTTCTTCCAGCTGTTAATCTGAAATGTGTGGGACCATCCATTGGAGAGAAGGCACCAATGACGAAAAAATTGCCTGCTACCACTACTGTATGCCTTATCACATGTGATCACATTATTCATTATTATAATATTTTTATAGGAGTATCTCTCTTAAAATTATCATTATTACGATTTTTTTATATTAGTGTATCACTCTTTAAGTGTGTGAAACTGTGTTAGGTTGGCAAACTAAAAGTCCTTTGTGAAAGCTTCTTTAACCTCAAATCTATCAAACCCAAATTATTTCTTCAAGAGGAGGTATCATGCGACCCATGTGTTTCCTTTTGCAATCTCAAAGATGTTTCTGGGGGTGCATAAAGTAGAACTATTTTTGTTTTATTACAGGGTTCACCTCTTCCACAATTGCTTGATGATGAAATGGTTTCCTTGATGGAGCTTGGGATAGGGTCTGGGTCCACCATTCTGGTGGATGAAGAGAACTAACCATCCAAGAATTTCTATCAAGATCTAATGTACGATGGAATAGCTGGTTAAGCCGCTGAAGCATAAGCTATGGCAAAGCCCTCCAAGCATGAGGAGTTCACCACACCCAGCATATTGCAGAGAGTCATTTGTTTTATGCATTCTATCTTGTATCCCTACAAAATTAGCAGGCTGAATCTTCTGATTGAAAGGTCAAATATACTCTTCTGAGTCACGGATTGCTGTTGTGAGTGCAAAAAGGTCCAGGTCTTCTTTCACGGGAAACTTGCAATTTGTTGAAACAAGTAGCTGAGTGTAGCCTGTAGCCTACCGAACTCTTTCTGCGACATGTGGGCTACTCATGCCGCCAGTCAATTAAAAATAAAAAATTGGAGTAGATTAGTGGCTCTGTGTGCCACGATTGCTTCGAATTTATGAAGCATTGAAGCTTCGAAGCATTGGACACCCAACAGGCCAAGTGGACCGGGTCAGCAGGGACCCAATGGACGGGCAGTGGAGACCCGACCAAGGACGTGGACCGCTTCCGTGACGACCAAGTTAACCTGGACGACCGACCAAGCTAGCTGGGTAACCGATGAGCATAGGCTAGGGCTTTGAACAATGGTGCCATTTCTGTGTGTGTACTGTGAAACCATCCCCCTGTTTCCAAATTAATAAACTGTCTTTCCTTCTTTTTTTATTATCTCTGTGTGAAGAAGATTGATTGTGCTTGATTGATCTCATATTTTCAGTACACAACCTGCACTGCCCTTTCATTTCTTTTCTGAAAATGGGTTAACAAAGAAACCCACAAATTGCATATTACATTTACTTGCCAATCTATACAAACTTCAGTTCAGTTTGTGTAAGGACAGGTGTAGAGCTTTCTAATGTCTAACGATCCTCCCGTTGTGCTCTGCTGGGATCGGCTATCATGTCCATCATCATCTTCTCCGGTGAGTCTTCCCAGGAGCCGAAGGTTTCCAGGTCAACCTGAAACATCATCATCAATGAGGAATTACAACAAGAAGAGAGAGGAGAGAGAGAATGAGAGAGAGAGAGAGAGAGAGAGAGCAAATGAGAGAGAATGAGAGAGCAAATGAGAGAGAAAGAGAGAGAGAGAGAGCAAATGAGAGAATGAGAGAGAGAGAGAGAGAGAGAGCAAATGAGAGAGAATGAGAGAGAGAGAGAGAGAGAATGAGAGAGAATGAGAGAGAGCAAATGAGAGAGAATGAGAGAGAGAGAGAGAGAGTATAAAAAGAATCCATATAAAAACCCATATATATATATATATTATTATTATATATATATATATATATAAACCCATATATGTTCCATAAATATATATAAAACCATAATGAGAAACCATATATATAAAATCATATATTGTTCCATATTATTAAAAAGAGAGAGAGCATCATAGAAAGATATACCCATAAGATATTGTTCCAAATATATATTTTAAAACCATATATTAAATATATATAAAAAGTTATTATTATTAAAAATATATATTAAACTCATATATATTCCATATTGAAAACCATATATATATAATACAAAACCATATATTAAAACCATATATTGTCCATATTTAAAACCATATAAAAACATATTAAATATAAAAACCATATATTAAAATATATATGTTCCATATCAAAACCATATATAATCTTATATTAAAACCATACATATAAGAAAAACCCATATATAAAACCATATTATTTGTCTATATTAAAAACCCATATAAAAATATTAACATTAAGAAATATACATATATTCAAAAACCATAATTATTATATTTTCAAAAACTTATATATATTATATACAAATATATATTATTATTATCAAATATATACAAAAAACTATTACCCATATAAAAAACCATATATATATATATATTATCAAACCATAAATTATATATATATATATATATTATTATTCATATATTATATATATTATGGATAATAAAACCATATATATATATATATATATATTATTATTATTATTATATATATATATATTATTATTATATATATATTATTATTATCCATATATATATATATATTATATATAAAACCCATATATATTATTATAGCACAAAATTATTATTATTATATATACAAAAACCATATATATATATATATATATATATATATAATACAATATATATATATATATTGGTCAAAAACCATATATTCAAACCATATATATAAAAACCATAAAACGATTTATACAAAACGAGATTAAAAATATAAATATCAAAACCATATATAAAATATATATAAAAACCATATATTAAAAAATATATATAAAAACCCATATATATAAGTTATATATATTATAAATCCATATATTAAAACATATATATTAAACGTATATATATGTTAAAACCATATATATATTAAAACCATATAAACCATATATATATCAAACCATATATAAAATCCATATATATATATATATATGTCAAAATATATATTAAAATATATATATATATATATATTATTAAAACCATATATAAAATATATATATATATATATATTTCAAAACGATATATATATATTATATATATATATATCCATATATATTATATATATCTATAATATATATATATTAAAAATATATATATAATCCATATATATAAGAAACGATATATATATTATTAAAACCCATATATTAAAGTCCATATATACAAAACCATATATATATTATATTATTTGTTCCATATATTATATATATTATCAAAACCATATATTAAAACATATTATTAAAACCCATATTATCAAAATTATATATTAAACGATATATATTATCAAAATATATATATATACATATATATATTATTATCAAAACCATATATATAAATATTATTAAAACCATATATTAAACCATATATATATATTATATATTATATATATATATATATTAATATTATATATATATTATTACATATATTATAATACATATATATATATATTATTAAAACCATATATAATACATATTAAACTATTATATATATTATATATTATTATATATAAACGAATATATATATATTATATATTCATATATATATATTAAAAATATATATATATATATATTATTATTATTATTATTAAAACATATATTATTATTAACCCATATATATATTAATATAGTTATATATATATACCAAAAATATATATATATATATTATTATATACAAAAACGAATATTTATATATATATATATATATTATCAAAAACCATATATATATATATTATTAAAATTATTATTATTATATATTGGTCAAAAAACCATATATATCTTATATACTCGAAAAAACATATTATTACATATATACGACATATAAAACCATATATATATATATTATTATATACAAAAGTCCATATAAAACCATATATGTTTATATATTTTCAAAACGATATATATATATTATTAAAACCATATTATTATATTATATATATAAAACCAAAACGACCATATTAAAAATTATATATATTATTCCATATTATTGATATATTATCAAAACCATAAACCATATATCAATATATATATATTAAAAACCATATTATAATCCATATATATTGTCAAAACCATATATAAACGAGAGAGAAAGAGAGAGAGCAAATGAGAGAGAAAGAGAGAGAGCAAATGAGAGAGAAAGAGAGAGAGCAAATGAGAGAGAAAGAGAGAGAGCAAATGAGAGAGAAAGAGAGAGAGCAAATGAGAGAGAGCAAATGAGAGAGAGAGAAAGAGACAGAGAAAGAGAGAGAGCAAATGAGAGAGAGAGAAAGAGACAGAGAAAGAGAGAGCAAAGGAGAGAGAAAGAGAGAGAGTAAATGAGAAAGAGTAAATGAGAGAGAGAGAGAGAGAGAGAGAGAGCAAATGAGAGAAAGAGAGTTATCCTATAAGACTAACATACTATTTTTTTATTGTTAACATATAACACATAATTGTAATCACACAACATTTGTGAAAGCTTTAGAATCATCATTAAGAGCTAATATATCAATTGTTGGTCATTAACATATTATTTTGCATAAACTTAACATGATATTAGGTTGTAATTAACATATTAGTCAATATTGTAATTCTCATGTAAATATTGAAAGTTAAAACAGTTTCATTATGGGCTACTATATTGATCGGTGGTCACTAACATATTATTTCCTATAATTCTAGCATACTTTTTTATTGCCATTAAAATATTATAGAATATTGTAATTAACATTTATATGGAAACATCCTTGATTCTAGGCTAATATATCGATCGGTGGTCATTAACATATTATGTTCTATATCCAAATATACCATTTTATTGCCATTAACATATTATAGAATATTGTAATTACCATTTCTATAGTAACAATTGATTCTAGATTAACATATAAGTCAGCGGTCACTAACCTATTATTTTTTAGGACTAATAAACTATTTCGTTGTTGTTAACATATTATACATAATTGTAATTACACAATATCTGTGAAAACTATAGAAACATCCTTCATTTTGAGCTAACATATCAATCAGTAGTCACTAACATATTATTTTGCATCAACCTAACATGCTATAAGGTTGTAATTAACATATTAGTCAATATTGTAATTGTAACGTGAATAGTGAAAGTTAAAGCATTTTTATTCTAGGTTAACATATTAGTTGGCGGTCACTAACGTATTATTTCCTAGAACTAACATTCTATTTTATTGTTGTTGATATATTATAAAATATTATAATTAGTATTTGTGAAAGCTATAGAAACATCTTTCATTCTGGGCTAACAAATATGTTGATGGTCACTTACACATTATTTCCTCTACGACTAATATACTCTTTCATTGTTGTTAATATAGTATACATAATTGTAATTACACAACATTTGTGAAAGCTATGTTATTAAGATAGAGTTCAACAAAAATTTCATGTTTTGTACTAACTATAATCCTAGAGTTCAAGAAAGAAATATTGTGGATTCACATTATGGTTTTTGTTAAATTTAAACTTATATCTTCATTTGTTGTAGAATGACACTATATAAAATATTACGTACTAGATAAACTGAACATTCAATACGGTAATATGTTAAACAGATAAAATTAATTTTACATTAAGTTAAACAGATAAAATTTATAAAAAATATTGGTTTATTTAAAAAACATTTTAAAGGATAAAATAAAATTAAAAAATGAACATCGGTTAGTATAATTGGAAATAATATTAAATTGGATTAAATAAATAGAGTTATTAAAAAAACTTGGTTTTCAGTTTTACAAGTTTAAAAAAATAAAATTAGATATTTAAAATGAATTAAAAAAATAAGAATTTCCAAAATTTGGCATATTTAAAAAAGTTTTAAAGGTTAAAACAAGAATAATATTAAATTGAAGTTAATGAAATAAAATCTGTAAAAATTGTTTAATTTAAAAAATGTTTTACATTAGGATTGGTTTAAAGTCTTTAATAAATAACAAAAAAAGTTCAGTCCGTTAATTAAAAATAAAATAAATAACATATTTAATGAAGAAAAATAAAAGTTATAATTAATTACATGTAATATTAAGTTCGAGTTGGTTTTGCAGGCTTACTAAAATTATAAAGAAAATAAAAAATTTAGTAAAATTTATAAAATAAAACATTAAATTAGTAAGTATCATATCTAATTAAAAATTACATGCATATTTGGGTAAGACGGGTTGTATATGTTAGCTAGTATTCAGATAAAGAGTACCAACCCAAAGCTGGAGTTTGGCGATGAAACGAAACACGCCCTAGATTTCGTTAATAATAATAATAAATATTTAAAAAATAAATATAATTTAGTACTCTGCAAAGTGTTCAACCCAAGTGATAAAATCTATTATTATAAGGGTTAAAGTTACATTTCATGTAATTATTTATTACCATCCTAAGGAAGCTCAAGCTCCCCTTTGGTGAGTGAGTGCTTTCCTCTTAAATTACAATTTCCTAAAGCATTGAAAATTGTTCTGTTTTACCAAACTGCATTCAAGTTTCTCTCTCCCTCTCTTTTATGACTCGCATAAAGAGTAGACTATGTTTGTTGATTTTCTCTATCAATTAATTGACCCAATATTACTTGCAAAATTCCCATATAGAGAATAAGACCTGTAATATTTATGTGCTACAATAATGTTGGTGTACTTACAATAATGTTGGTGTAACATTGAGTGTCACTATATTGCTTATGAATTAACTATTTTAAAATAAGACCATATGTTAAACTATAAAATATAAAAAAAAAAAAAAAAAAAAAAAAAAAAAAAAATTGTGTATAAAATGTGGAATTGGGTTCATTCCAATCTTTTAAAATTTAAGTTACTCATATCATATGGAGGAGGAGAGAGAAGAGAGGGTAGAGAGAGAGAAGAGAGGGTAGAGAGAGAGAAGAGAGGGTAGAGAGAGAGAAGAGAGGGTAGAGAGAGAGAAGAGAGGGTAGAGAGAGAGAAGAGAGGGTAGAGAGAGAGAAGAGAGGGTAGAGAGAGAGAAGAGAGGGTAGAGAGAGAGAGAAGAGATATTATTAAAAGAGGGAAGAGAGAAAGAGATATAAAAGACATAAATATTAATAAAACAGGGTAGACATTATTAGAAGAAACATATAAAGAGAGAGAAGACATTAGAGAGAGAATAATAAAAGGGTAAGAGAGAAGAGAGGGAGAGAGAGAAAAGAGAGGTAGAGAGAAGATAAGGGAGATTAGAGAGAAGAGATACCAAAAGAGAGAGAGAGACATATTATTAGAGGGTAGAGATAGAGAGAGAAGAGAGGGTAGAAAAGAGAGGGTAGAGAGAGAGGGAGAGAGAATAAGAGAGTACATTATTAAAGAGAGAAGAGAGGGTAGAAGAGAGAAGAGAGGGTAGAGAGAGAGAAGAGAGGGTAGAGAGAGAGAAGAGAGGGTAGAGAGAGAGAAGAGAGGGTAGAGAGAGAGAGAGAAGAGAGGGTAGAGAGAGAGAAGAGAGGGTAGAGAGAGAGGGAAGAGAGGGTAGAGAGAGAGAGAAGAGTGGGTAGAGAGAGAGAGAGATTCAGCGCGGGGGCGCGGCGACAGAGTGGAATTTGTTAAAAACGGTTAGTTTGGGGTCGGGGATGGGGACTGGGAAACGCGTCGGTTGGCCAAAGCGATCTCCTCTATTAGTATTATTATTATTATTTTCGCCACCCTTCTCCATTCTCCTTTCCACGCCTTCGGACTCGTTCTCTCTCCCCCTATTTATTCTTTCTCTCTCCTTCACCTTCTCTCTCTTTCCCTCCCTTCCGCCGGATTTTGGAACTCGGGCCTTCTGCGATCTCACATTCATGGCGTCGGTAAGTAGTAGATGCTCCCTTCTCCATCACTTTCTCTTTTCTTATTTGCAGTGGATTTGTCGCATTTGCATTTCACTTCTTTTTTTTCTAAAACGGGACGTCATTTTATGATGAATATATGTCCGAATTGTCAATAACGAGAAAGATGTTACTGGGTTAGGAAAGGCTCAAGATTTCTTTCAGTTAGTGAGCGTTTACAATTTTTTATAGGTAGATGTTGACCTCATTCATGATATTTGTTGTTTTTCTTTCTTTTTTTATATATGCATCTGTAGATGAGATTCATGAGAACATCTCTTTCTTTGCTGTTCTTTTCGTATTAAATGATTTCTTTTAGAACGTCTTGTTTTTCTTCTGTTTTCATTAAAGGTTCATATGCATATTCTTCTGTTTTCTCTTCAAAATTTGTATCAGTTATGCTTCTTAGGCTTCAAAAAAAGTTATCTTTGTAATATACCAGCTGACTTGAGTGGTGTCAATGGTTTCTTTTGTGATAATTGAGAGGTTTTTTGTAAACTGAGATTTAGCTCAATCTCAGATGGGGGAGGGGTGTTCTGGTGGGTTCAACACTTATTCATTTTCGAAAGTGTATTCTAACATACTCATTTTCTTTTTGGAGAGAAAGCTTTGTTTTTCAATTATTGGAACCGATAATGTGCGAAAATTTTATAAAACTCAACTAGAATAAAACGAATGACCCTGCTGTTCTCCATTTTGTTACCACACTAGTGACTGAAAGTAGTTTCTATGTTATTGATTCTTCAAGCTCCTGTAGGGTTTTCTTGTTCCTCTTACTATTATAAGCTTTAAAATTTCCATCATGGCATGAACTAATGATTGCTTGTGTAAAAAACTAGAAGAACAAAAATGAATGCTTCCACCCATATAATTTTCCCTGACTTCTATTCTCCAGTTGTTATATCTCCATTATTTTCAGAAGCTAACAATGTGTAAGAAAATATTTTGCACTATTTTGTTGAATGATCTGCACTCGGTTTGGTCAATAAATTTACTGACAAAAGCCAGTCACGACTTTATGGAACTCTTTATCTTGTAATACTGTTAAGGAGATATATAAATATATATCATACAATCATATATATATACACAAGCCAGCAACAGGTATATATACGATCGTATTATTCAATCCCAACTATGCATAGAAATAAAGAGATTAACTAGTCAAAGTCCAATCAAACACTTAGAAATAATAGATCAGTTAGTGAAAGTCCACCTAGAAAAATTATTATATTTTAACAACTAAATGTAGCCAATTTTATCGTACCTCTTGGTATTGTTGGCGCAGCAATTCTTCATGATTGATGCCTGTTAGGACTTAAATATCTGTGCCATAAGGTTGAGCCCACGCAAAGTAGTTTACTGGAATTCATTCCCAGTTCTTAATGCACCCAGTAGATGATGTTTTGTTCCTTGGTGGTGTTGCTTATTTGGCATCTAAGTTCGTTACAAAGTTAGTAGGTTCATTGCACTTTTTTTGGTGGGTCACATTTACCTCACCTGTATCAGCCTTCTCCAAGTTGCAAGCTAAGACCTATACTACACGTTTGTCTGTTAACACTTTGATGTAATCAAATAGGGGAACCCTGTCTAATCTTTAGGAATGTGATCGAAAGTCATTTATTAGAGGACATAAGGTGCATGTGAGATTTGTCTCTTCTCATTAATCTGTATTAAGTTAGTTTTGTCTTCTGATTGTTGTGTATTAAGTTAGTTCTTCAGTGGATCTTTTTTGTATTATCATGATTTTGTGGTTTCTTTCTAGTTCTTGTTCATGTTCCCGCTTTAGGTTACATTTAGTTCTTCTTCATGTCATCATTTAGGGTTTTAGTAGTTCTTATCCATATCAGCATTCACAAGGATATCCCTCCATCTTCATGTTACTACTGAAGATCAAGTTGTTAGGAGAAGTTCTGCAATACTAAATTATGTCCTTATTATTTTTTCATAGTATCTATAAAATGTCAGTAATCCGATGGTCATCAAGTGGAAGATGAAAGCAAAACCATAAAGGGTTGGCATTGTTCATCACACATCCAAGAAACTAAGGATTTCTTATTCTTCAAAGATATACAATAAAGTGTACTTGAGGAGTAGCTCAGAGGTCACACATATGGGGATTAATGGAGATCCTGAGTTCAAGTCTCCTTAGGTGCATAGGGCAAGGGGCCTCATGCAAGCACACTGTTCTGGAAAAAAAGATATACAATGAAGCATGCCTGAGAACTCGATTTGCACTCAGCAATTTTTCATTGTCTTTTATTTGAGATAATCAACTAATATTTTTCTATTTGATGAAATATTTGTAACAGCAGGATAAGGGTCGACCTTTGCCCAAATTCGGGGAGTGGGATGTCAATAATCCTGCTTCAGCTGAAGGTTTTACAGTCATATTTAACAAGGCAAGAGATGAGAAGAAAACTAACGCACATGCCGGGGTTACCGTACAACCACAAAAACCGAATGGTGGATATAAACCAGATCATGACTATGACTTTCCCACAAAAGTATGGTGTGATAAGCAACATTAAGGCTGTTAATACATTGTCTGATTTGTATCAACCCAAATCTTACCTTTGTTTTATTTGAAAATTTTGATGCAGCGGAAGTGGTTTTGCTGTGGTTGAAGTACTGGAAGGCTATGCAATGGATGGCACTTTTCTTCATCTAGAGCGGTATGAATTGCTTGTTAGGCCCCCTTAGAGAGGCCACTTTTGAATGTCTTGCCACCAGACTAGTGGAGTGGGGGAAAGTCTGGTACCTGTTATTATTCTTTTGTTACCCACACTTATATATATGTAATGTAAGAGGGAAAAAACAAAGTGATGAACATGAAAACATAAACAATTTTTTTGTTGTGTGGTTGGTGAATCCCTAGTTTGCCTGATTGTTGTGGTTAGTGTTGTTATCGTCTGAACGAGAATATACAACATTATTTAACACAAAATTATCAGCTCTCTGACAACTGTCCTCCGCGGGTCATAGTCAACTGTGCTTCCCTGAAGCTTGTTTATACAAGTGATAATGGATTTCATTCTTTTAGGACTTAAATGAAAAGGAAAAATGGGTTGTGGAGGCCTTTTCTCTTATGCAGTTTGGCAGAAGCTCCTCTAGTTTTTTAGTTTTAAAGAACAGATTGAGAGCCTCTTTGACCTTTCAACCAGCATTCTTGGCTAGCTCCTCACTCCCCTTATCGAAACACAGTGCATCTGACGAAAGGAAGCCTAAACTAGCACCAGGTAACTTTTTCTGGAAACGGAGCCAGAGGAACGCGGGACCAATAAAGCGCCCTTCTCTGCCCCACTTGTTCGGTTGTTTGCTGAACAAAACAAAATAGTTGAAAAAAAACTATAGAAGCACCCTGTGCCATTTGCTCGCAGTATTCCTTACTGTAACCGGGGATTTGACGCTGAGAGCTACAAGGTTTGGGTCTTAAATGTTGCTCTATAGAAGGCTAGCTGTTGAGATTAATAGTTAAATTTGTTTAGAAATTAGTTGGCTAAACCATGAGGCCATCAGCTGCAATGCCATTGATGAAATTCCAGCATTTACTGTATTCGACTTATCAATTAACCTATTTACAGGAATATCAACAACTTCATTACTATAGCAATACCCCCTACGTATTTTATATTGAAAGTATATAAATTGAAGTCAATCCAAAGAATGGAAGTACGTCCAAAGGGAAATATCAAACCTTTGTCAAATGGATAAAAAGTAAATTGAAGTCATTCAATCCAAAGTTTATTGTTGAGATAAAATTAAAATTAGATGCTCCCAACTTACAATCCATACTCTACACAATAAAGAGAATTTCTGGATTTTTGGACCATTTCACATACCACTGCAAAGTTGACTCCCTTCAGATGCTTTGGCCCCTTACGTTATCCTCAAAAACATCATCCAGTCGATATGAAGACACCTACTTATAATCAAAATGAAAACATCAAAACGAAGACGCCTCTATAGGGCAAAATTCTTGGGAGGAGGGGTAATAACTTAGAAGCGGCAAGTTATCTTCTATTTCTACTTTTTGTAGGAGAAGCGGAAGAGAATTTTCACACAGTTGACTGAATTGCATTCTGGTTAGTGTTTCCATCAGCGGGTTCAGAATCCTCATTAGTAGGAGGGAAGCTTGCAGATTTTCCTGAGCTTGATGCAATAGAAGAGGATGAAGAGCCATGCACCATCGGGTGATCAAACCTACAGGATGGTCCATACTTGCATATGCCAAACCGACTGTAATAGGTACAGATAACTTGATCCTGAAGAAAACCAAACAAAAAAGCATGTTATATAAGAACATTCAGTGGTCCATGCAATTTATAGCATTCGAGATCCAGTGGGATGAAAAGACTCACAGGCCTCAGAGGTAAACCCATGGGGCTCAGAACACATGGAAGGGATTTAGAAGGCCGGCTTTTTGGGTGATGAAATCTACAAGCATGTCTAAATTTACAGTGCCCAGTTTTCATGTAATATTGGCATTCAGGTTCACCAGGCCTCTCAGGGAATTCTTCACCTGTATTTTGCCGCAGTAGAGGAGAGCTATCTACCACTGCAGTAGCATCTTTCCCACTTGAAGCACCAATTGGTGGAGATGAAAGCCGTAAAGTCCATTCATGTGGAAGCAAGGGACTCGCTGGAGCCTAAGTCCAGAACAAAATCACAATTACGAAAGTGAGAAGCACATATTTTACAATCCTGGTGAGACACAAGTACCATCGACAAGTGTCATACATAAGGATCAATAAATAAATAGGACATGATCTACAGATCATGACTCACTTTAGCATCACTAGGTAATTAAGCTGTAGCATTTGGTTACCTTTGACAGTTACGTGATCAATTTTGAGCAAAATGCATGAAAGTGCAAAGAGTACCTGGTAACTGTTCCAATCTTGATTTGAAGGGACTGCATAAGGAGGAGAGAGCATGGAAGAGACATAAGTCCGAGGTTGTGCATCCAAAAATTGAGGGAGCATCTCATTTGATGTGCTCTGCAAAGGCCCCAGCATTGTAGATGTTTGCAAGGGAATGGATCTACCATTTTGAGATCCAGAGGTGGAATCAACAGCAGTCGGATCAGGATGATGAAACCTGCAATTTATGCCAAATTTGCAAGATCCATGCTGCATGTAGAAAGGACATTCTTTCTCTCCCTTTATAACAAGAGAAATGTTTCATGAATATCAGAAATATTTCAAACAGAAAAGAAAAGGAAAATATATTAAAGAGTTTCATTTTATCCAATTAATGTTAGACTCCCTTTAATAAATAATAATATATGAGGAACATAGAGCTGCTACACGTAGCTAATCTTGCACACATTAGCTTCACAATAAACGGTTGGAATGTTAATTAAACATGATTAAAGATTCAACAATCCCTAAACAAAACCCCCGTCCTCCAGCTCCTCCTCTCTGGTGAGAGACTTGATACTCAAGAACACACACTCAAAACCGCCCTTGTGAGCATTGACTCAAAGCCCAGACAACAATATCTTGCATATCTTAAAAAATTGGGAAAATAGAAAAGCTGTTAACAATTTTAATCATGTGAGCTGAACTGGCAAAACCTTCGGCACAACAAAAATACCTCAAAAATTAATTAGTAGTCCTTCCAATCAAATATGGAACATTGAAAAAGCAATCACACCATCCTTATAAAAAAACAGAACCAAGAGGTAGCTTTAGACAGTTACCAGTCGTATAGGAAGACCCAAGAAATTATACTCAACAGAGTCTTCATCACCAGTTTTGTCACCCAGGTGACTATATCTACAACTCTTTCCATACTTGCATCCTCCAGCGGTTAAGTAGTACTGCAGCACAAAATATTAGACTCCATCATGATCATAAAAAGGTTATATTACAGAAATGTGATACTTGATGAAAAACAAAAGTAACTTTTATTAAAATGAAAGAAAAAGAAAATGTTGAATCATCAATGCATGTGATCCTCAGTATTCTGTTCATTCTATCAACTCACTAAATAAAAAGCTTCCTGCCTTACCAAGTCATTAAAGTTACCCACTAGCTAATAGCAATAATTAATACCAGTAAATAAACACAAAAACACAACCATTATCGCTATAATGGTTCAAGTTAAAGTAAAACTCAGAAAACATTAAAATCTTAACACCAAAATTCACAACCAGGAATAAAGTTATGCAAACCTTGCATTCCACTTGTGCTGAATTTTCCGGAACTTCTCCAGTTTCTTTTGTCCTATCGTACTCCTTTCCCTTTTCCTTCATTATTGATACATAGACATTGACAAAAACATGAAGATGAGCAAACTTGCCTGGTTAAACCATCAAAATACCTAGTAAAATAACTACAATTTCTTTGAAGTTAGAGTAATCCAAATAAGTCAGTGTCATCAACTCAAACACGAGTGCCCTGTCAAAAGTCGGTCATAATGGAACAAAAGTATTTCTTTTTCCAAATAGTCATGTATGCACCTTTAAATCCATTAAAACGCGACAGGTCTCTTCAAAGCCTTTCAATGACTCACCTCTATTCAAAGAAAGGATCGAATGTGGAAATAAGAATGAAAGCATGACAAATATCAATTAGTTCAACGATAAGCATAAACCAAGAAATACCTGGATTTTCTTCCTGGGCGGATGATTAAATTTGCAAGACGAACCATACTTACATGCCCCAGTACGAAGATAAAAAGCACAATCAGGCTCCCCTGGTCTCAAAGGGAAATGGGGCTTACGGTCCTCCTTGTCCGTATAAACTGCTGTATCTGACTCGAGGTTTCCACCCCCATTTTCTTCCAAGCTTAGATTCTGGAGCTGTCTTTCGAGGGCTTCAGCCCCGAAAGTGGAAGACACAGCAGAACCCGAGAAACCAATCTTTATCTTCTCAGACTGCGGGGAGACACCTTCCCCGGAAGTCGAAGAAAAAGCAGAGCCCGAGAAACCAATCTTTATCGGCTCAGACTGCGGGGAGACACCTTCTTCGCAGCCTGCCATTCTCCCATAATATTTCGCGACTAGTTTTAAAAGAAAAAAACCCTTTCTTCTCGGAACTCTCTTTTCCCACCCAGAAAAGGAACCGGAAAGGTGGAAGGAAGACGATGACAACGCGTGAGTGCAAAAACCCGGAACCCGTTTCCGGTCACCTTAGTTCAGTTCACATATTCATCGAATGACTTTTACAGACTCGCATTTAAACAGATGTCAGATGAATTCGGTGCCCGGATTTTGTACCGTATTGCGCATCCAAATAGAAGGAACTAGCCAGACGTGTTTATTGCTTGAGAAACCTAAAAGCTACCAGTAACCGCCCACAGATGGAACCTTTTCCCTTAAATGCGCCCGTTAGTGTTATCAATCTTTTCGCTCCCCATTATGCAAACGGAAACAAAACCAGGAAATGAACCAGGGAGGGGAGGAGAAAAGGGGAGAGAAGTCAAATAGGGCTCGATGATGAAGTGATTGCAAGTAAAGAATTCCACATGGTAAGTACATTTGTCTTAAAATCTAAAGGCGAATAGCTAACCTTTTAAACCTATGCATTGCCATTCTTACTTGTTGTGCAACGACGCAGTCGAAGAAAACCAACAAGAGGAAATCAATAGACCACTGTGGCGGAAGGATTTGAGACTTTTGAGTTTTGAGGCCTGAGGATTCAATTGTTTGGCGCTGCAATGAACCAAATCGAGAGTAAAACACGGTTTCCCACTACTCGGTACGCATCAAATTTTGGGAGAATGGTGAAGATTACGTGAAAAATCCTCAGCGTTTGATGAAATTGGGTTTTAATTTTCAAGCTTTTTATCTTACATTGTAACCCTAGTTACTCAATGATATGAAGGAGTTGGAGGCAGAAATAACTGGACATAGAAAAGTGCTCAGAAAGTCCGGCGTAGTACTGCTAGTGTGGTCCATAGGCCATATCTTTTTTATTAAAAAAAAAATTTAAAATGAAAAAAAAAAAAAAAAAAAAAAAATCAATGGTCTACATTCTGATTTCTGCAGGAAATTTTGCCAATCAGTCAGTCAATTCCTGCAAGAGAAAAAATAATGTAAGCCAAATTCATCATCACTTGACCTATTTGCTAACAAAGAGCTCACTAACCGTAGACAATCTGCCTAGGAGACACCAAAAGCAGAATTCTGGGCCTTTCCCGTATCTGCGGCAAGACATTTAAGTGTACAACAATTGGTCACACAGCAGCAGTCACTAGTCAGGTACTGATTGATATAAAGCCCAGGCCAGAGTTTTGCAACAAAAGTGAAACTTCTCTGGGCCATCCATGTCAACCAGTAATCCTGGTCGCTGCTAAGTAAAAAGTTAGTATAACACAGATAACTTACTTGACCACCAACCAAAAAGTGCAACATGGAGCTAAAAACACTTTACACAAGAGGGTGACAACATCTTCTATGAGAATTTGAAGCTGGACTGTTCCCAGCAATGTAGTGAATGATGAGAATTAGTGGGCCCAATGAAGACCCTGGCACGGACATGTAATGTTCTAGGGCAAAAGAAAGCGAAGATTACAGGGTTTCCAATCTACCTAGCCTACCTCCCCGTCAATGACAATTGCACCAGCCATGTAATTTACAACCCTCCAAACAAATTAAACAACAGAAAGTTAAAATACCGTTGGGGCTGGTAAAATCTCAGCCTCTTCCCTTCTTCACAGAATGACCTGTCTTCCGCTTGTGGCGGCTGAAATCAGAGACAAAACGGAAAGTCTGACCACAACCTGCTTCCCGGCACACATAAGGTCTAGCCCCTGTGTGAACCCTTATGTGCTCTGTTCGAGCCCATGCCCACTTGAAAGACATCTTACAGCCTTTCCATGGGCACTTCAAAGGACGGTCATCCATATGAACCCGCCGATGCTGCGCCATATACTTATGCGAAAAAAATTTCTTACCACACCCCTTCACTGAACACAGGTTTCGTTTATGCAACACCAACTCATGCTTTGTGTCAAAACCCATGGAACAGCCTTCTATATCACATTGGAATTCAGCCTCCTCATCTTTTACTGTTGGATCTATGGTTCTGGGGTTCCTATTATTACTAAATGCTTTCTTCAGTTTCTTCTTCCTGGTTTGAGTCTCTCCCTTTTCCGATCTAGATTTCCCTTTGGCTTCTGTGACCTTTTGTGGTCTACTTCTGAGTCGAGTGCTAGGACCACCCTCTGCCTCATCTTTCAAGCTTGAACTTTGTTCATCAGTTTGCTTCTCAGGTGTCTCATGTCTGGTACTGCGCAGAACCCTTTCAAGTTGACCTGAGGACTTCTTTGTGGAGCTTTTATCAACATTAACACTATCTTGTGACTGATGATGTTTCAACTTCTTTGAACCCACTAATTCCAATGACGACGTCCGTTTTCTGCTTCGGTTTTGTGTGATGGGGATTGCAGATGATACTGAACTCCTCTTATCAGGTTCTACCCCAACTTCTGGATCTCTATTGACAGAATTGAATGCTTTTATTGGTTCTGATTCTTCAACATCCTTACGTGCTAAATAAGGGTGCACTTGGTTTGACATCCAAACTTTTCCACACCACTTCCCAGCCACAACTATTTTCTTCTGCTTCCAATTTCGTTTGGTATAAACTTTAAGTTTTGTAGGAGAGTTATTTGGAGAATCTCGGCCAAATGCTTTATATATGACTGAATTGTAAGGCATTTGTGTACTATAAAGAGGAGACTTGCTAAGGTTCGAACTGTAGTACAGATTGATACCCAATTTTACTGCCCAGTCCCCCCTGCCAGGTTCAGCTTCTTCATCATCAAGAGCACTTTTAATTTTCTCCTTGTCATCTGCAGTGGCCTCTCTGAAAGAAATATCCTTCCAGCAGTAACTAGAATCCATCTCTCCTGAGAGTGACTTTGCTTGTGACTCCAGTTTTGGATAGTCTGCAGGATTGTTGAACTTCTTTACTAAGATAAATGAAAATAAAACAAGTGAAATGCAAGTACTGAAAAGGGCTACAGAACCCTGTCAAGTAAGGTGCAGAGCACATCAACAACAGGCTAATTTTGTAGTTATCAATCTCCAATCGTGTACAGATAAAAGCATGCTAGAAAATATACAGATAGAACTCACACCAAAAAAAAAACATAAGGGTTCAAGTGAATCCAGTAGACAGACAACAGGAAAGAAAAACAGCACAAGTAGACGTAGCAAAGCTCACCTGGATGGCACAGCAGCAGTATCTGAACTCCACCTATGGAATGAAGTTGCCTTTCCACCTCAACTGCATGTTCTAGGCAAAATATATGCATCCGAGAGGAATCTTTGTCAGATCTCTGAATAAATGAGATATTTTCTTTCTTTTCAGATGCATCCCGATCGCCCGCATTACAAAGCTCCACAGAATCTAAGCCCAGATCATCCTGCTCCACGTCACATTGATGTGCCTTTGGAGTTTCAACAGAAGAGAAATGCCTACCAAGAGTATGGTCTTCCAAAACAACCTCCTTGGAGTGCAAAAATCCTACAGGAATAGCGGTCAAACTTCTACTTGTTCCTTCTGAGTTATGCAGGTTAATTTTCATATTATCAGCAACAGGTGACCTACACAGACTGCTCCAGTAGGGAGAACTGCATGAGTGCAGCTCTTCACCATTACCAGAACTTCTGTTTGAATTGCACATTTCAGATGAGGTCCTGCATGCAGAACCATTTATATCCACATTCACTGGTGGGTCAGGTCCAGCAGGCTCATCCTCTGAGTCAGATGAATCAGCATATGCAGAGGCTAATAGAGCAAGAGCTGAAGCTTCATTATCCTTTACAGCAGCACAAGGAGGTTTACTTTCTCCATTTGCAATATGAAGGTGATAGTCACCAGACTGAACAAGGACATCAACCAAGCCATCACTCTCGGCTTTCTCTACTTTATCTGCACAAAAACCCCAAAAGTGTTAGTCGGAAAAACAAAACTCTGAGCCAAAGATGAAAGAACAAACTCACTTTTGAGGAGAGATACAAAGACAAACCCATGTACCTTAAGCTATTCTGCATTCTATCTAAGTCAGAAATGAATAAAGTCACCATTTCCAAAAAACCATTGTTGAGGAAAATGAAGAAAAATCAGACAAGAAAAACTTCAAAAGATTTTTTCTTTTACAAACTGCGAAGAAGCATTCACTAAGAGCCAAACAAATGTACTAAAGGAGGGCAGGGTCCAGAAAATAACACATCAAGGAAAATAGAGGCCAAAAAAGGCACGAAGAGATGAAATGATAACCCGGTAACAAAAAAAAAGAACACTAAGGAGAGAAAGAGAGACGAGCCAAAAGCAAGGAGCCAACCAGTCACTTCCTCTTTAGCGAGATGGAAAAAGCTCAAAGTTAAAAAGCCATAACAAATGCAAGACTTTGACACCACTCTCGCTTTAAACAAATATCATATAAGAACTACCTGAATGGGAAGAATCTGGATCTGCACAGCTAACTTGGTGGCAATCTGACCTGGACCCCACAATGCCATCCTTAAGAAAACTGCAATCAGCGGACATGAGGTACCTAGCTGCTGCTTCAGTGGGTTGAACTACAGCAACACATGCAAAGGATAAAATTCCACAAGTTACACAAGAAAGTAGCCCTTGATCCGACAATCCACCTGCTCGAACGGTGGAACCGCCTTCTCTAGCTTCTGTATTCTGCAACAGTGAACGCGCCGTATACAAATCAGCACTTCCATAACGGCTGTATTTCACAGAGGGCACCCGCTTCCCTTCACTTAGTAAAGAAACTGATTTTCTCGTGGCTGAACAGAAGCCACTTGGTTTCCGAAGCCGCATGTTTGGCATGATATCATCTGGGAGTAAAATTCCAGAGGCCTCCATGGCTTCCTCAGGAGTGCACAAACCAAGGGACAACCTGGGCTTTACCTTAATTTGATATCCAAGGCCAACACATGAATTTGAGCTTAAAGAAATGCCCAAGGAATCTTCTGGAAGTAAAACACAAGATGACCCCTTTTGAAGAAGAGTATGAAGTAAGTCATTATTTTCCATCACATTTTGCACAAACTGCTCTTTCACCATCATTTCTCCTTCACCTTTCTTTTTATCTTTTAGTCTTGAGCTCCTTGGTTCTGAGCTATTGCTACTTCGTGCTCTGGAAAAAAAATAATAAAATAAAAATAAAAAATAAGCAAAAAAATCAAGGATAACACAAAAAGGGATAATGCCAAACTGTGCCACTTGCAGCTATTCCTATTTCTTTAAAGAGTAATTAAACCTCATTACTGTCATTTCAAGGGAGATATCAACCTGAAGTTTCATTCGATGGTCCTAAGAAACAACAAATAAGTCATTAAAAAAAAGAAGTAATAAGAAACACAGTAGAGGTAATGTAGGGTGATCCATACAAGAGTTGGTAACATAATTGAATTTATTGACAAGAATCATTACATTGCTTCTGAATTCAAGGAATGGAATTACGAGAAGTAGCTTTCAACTACTTAAGGAAATTCAAAGCAAGCATTTAAGGATGTAAAAATCAAAGCAAATTTTCAACATGTAAAGAAATAACTTAAGCACTTCTTTTAGTAAGTTATGTTTTTCTGCTTACAGAGCATTTTTTTTTTTTTTTTTTTTTTTTGAAATGGCGAATACACTTTTTTACTCCCTTACAATGTGACTCCCAATCGTGTTGCTCTCAACGCTGCCATAGAGACTCGAACCTGAGACCTCCCGCAGCGTTGACTCCCGTGAGACCACCTGAGCTATTGCTCAGGGCTCAACTCTTCGAAATATATGAATTGAGTTAGAGCTCAACTCTTACAGAGCAATTTTAGCCATTACAGTTAATTGACTCAAACTAAACCAGACAGTATGAAGATCATCTCAAGAAAAATATCCTTATTCCCATTATGTCCAAAGTCCATAAATCATTTCCTCCATTCAGATATAATATATGCTAACAGCCTAATATCATTATCAAGTTGGATTCCTTTGAATCAGTAACTCAAACCACTTTCCTCCATTGAGATATATCATTCGCCAACTTCACTGTCTAAGCTCCATTCATTTGAGAGGTGCTATCCACCATGAAATCCTTAGTAGGGAGAATCTTCAGAGAAGAGGTGTCTTGAATCCTATTTGTGCCCTCAATACCTCAGATGTGGTGAAACCATTTATCACCTCCTCTATTATCCCTCGTCTTGGAAAATCAGAACTTACTTTGAATCAGTAACTCAAAGCTCCATTCATTTGAGAGGTGCTATCCACCATGAAATCCTTAGTAGGGAGAATCTTCCGAGAAGAGGTGTCTTGAATCCTATTTGTGCCCTCAATACCTCAGATGTGGTGAAACCATTTATCACCTCCTCTATTATCCCTCGTCTTGGAAAATCAGAACTTACTTCTTTTAGCTCATTGGTTTACCACTGTGCATTCTCACTTCCCTCCCTTCTCTCATAAAAACCGAAAGGACATGATCCATTCTTTTCTTACATATGTTCCTTGGAGCATTTAGAAAGAATGGAATCATATTTTTTTTCTCAAACTGCGAAAACCTGGAAAGAAATAGTTTATATTTTTTTATGCTCATCATCAGCGAGCTGAAAACTTTAGACAATGATTGGGGCTAACCATGGTGCTTAAGAGGAGATAATCTCTTCAGACTCCACTGCCTCCAAGAGTATCGTAAAGTGGACTACCAATTCAGGAACTATCAAGCTAAACTTTTTTGGTTCCTCTCTTTCCAAGAGTCTCAAGTGCTGATTTTGGTGTCATATGCTGATAGATTTGGATTTTCTGACTCCACTTCTGTGGAGATTAGAGCCCTTTACCATGGCACCCATATTTTCAGAAGTTCTAGGGTAAAATTGAATGATTGATTTTGGTGTCATGTCTAGTGTCACATTGAATGGTTGAACAAGCAGAAAGGAGGAGTTCTCCAAGATTCTCAAGGGCTGGTTGTAGTGTCATATGCTGATAACCTTGGAACTCTGACTCCACTTCTGTGAAGATTGAAGCCCTTCGTCGCCGCACCAATATTTTCCAAAGTTCTAGAGTAATATTTGAATGGTTGATTTGGTGTCATGTCTAGGGTCAAATTGAATAGTACAACAAGCAGAAGCCCCTCCCTCCCTCCCTCCCTCTCTCTTGAAGTAAAGGCCATCTCAAAAAGAAGACCTTATGTTAAGAAAAAGGAAAAGAAGCTGACAGTATAATTGAAGTAAGAATGCACTCAAAACAGTTTTAGTCAAACCGCTCATGCCACCTTTTTCGCTTTGCTGGCCCCTTCAGAATGATTTCAACTCTATCGAGCTCTTCACCTTAAAGCAAGTCAGAGCCTTTCTGGTCTCATTAGTATGGTTCTATGATTGTTGAAAGGGATTCCAACAGCGTAATTAGTTGGTGCTCCAGCAGGGAGTCACTTTTTTTCTGGGCAATGAAATGTTTCCTTTGCTACTTCTGAGCAATGTAATTTTTGTATGGTTTCTTGGTCTTTAATTTCTACATGTGCAAATTCTGTAACTAACGCTTTGGCTAAAGAAATGGTCTCTCTTCAGCTATTTGTTATATTTCCATTTAGCTTCGGCCCAATAGAACTGCCCTTTCCCAAAGAAAATGCACTCCAAACACTTCAGACCGGTTAAGAGGGAGTCCCTGGGGCATCCAAAGTTCGTGATGCCCATTTCAAGTCCCAAAGGAAATTGTATCCTAATTGCATCTTACAGATGCACGCCATCTTATTTGAAGTTCCATCGATAAAAGTATGAACATAATTAAAAAAATAAATAAATAAAATAAAAGTAAGCATTTCCAAAAGAGTTCCTAACATGTCATAGCGAACTTGCAACAAACACTGACCATGATTTAGCCTCTCCCAATGAATCCTTTTCTTTGGAAAGCGCAAAACACCAATAACTATTGTACACATCCACCTTTTCCCAGAGAAAAAATTATAGAGTAACAACGAGGAACAGAAAGACAAAGAGAACTCAAAAAAAGAGCACATAGTATGAAGAGAAAAATGTGTAAGAAAAATACATGCATAAAAAAGAAGACAATGTGCTATGGATGTCCTCAATTAAGTGACGATGTGTGTGTGTGTGTGTGTGTGTGTGTGTGTGTGTGTGTGTGTGTGTGTGTGTGAGAGAGAGAGAGAGAGAGAGAGAGAGAGAGAGAGATCCTGCTGACAGATTCTTTGTTTTTCTTCCTTCCCATCATTGTAAATAAAACATCAAAACTCAAGCTTATTTAGTACAATTCATGTTATGGTAAATATCTAAAAATAGCTGCACTCAAGCTTATTTAGTACAATTACTTAAGCCCCCTTTATGGTGAATTGGTGCAAGCCTCTTGAAACTCTATGTGATTCATTTGTAGCGAGAAAGTGTGCAAAAGGAAATGGCAAAAACACAAGCTCAACCCACAATAAAAGAGAATGACCCCAAGTACTATTTCTAGCCAGTGGATGAACAATAATGTAGCCTGATCAACAAATATGGCACATTAAGCTGATACCTTAAAGCTCTTCAATCTTAAATTACAAAAGGAGCATATATGAAATAGACAACAAGAAAATGACCATGATAGTAGTTTCTCAGAACCTATGCCAACAATAATATGAGGAAAAAGCACTATTTATAAGCCAAATAAGCATCATTCTTTGTTCAACTTAATGAAATCATGCATAGAGAAAGGACCAGCATAACCAAGAATTTTTTCATATTTCTCAACTACCCCATCAACCTGCCGTACACAAACCCCCCACAGGCTTCCATGAAAAGAAGCTTCCAGGAGCTAACGATGATTGAGTGCTCTTGCCAACAGATATGGATCAAAATTTTCCTTCCATCTTTCTACCCAGTGTTTCTTCACACCTTCCATTTCCTCATTTCCACTGTTTTTTTCTTCTTTTTCTCTCACTCATGACATTTCTAATACCGGCATAGCAGCTTTTCATTTCAATATAGGTAAAGTTGTTCAATTCAAAGGGAACAGATCAACATCAAGAAGCACTAGCTGGATTTAACCCAGAAACTGTAACTGTATACGCTTCAGAATATGAGTATACAAAATAAGGATTTGAGATGAATGGAAAATGATGAGAAGCAAAGGGCTCTGGTGCTTCTACAATGCCAAGACATGAAGATTTCAGATGTTATTTTGCTTGCTTATAACCATTTATCAAAACCTTTGAAAATATAAATGTTAACGACTTGAATTAAATGGTAATTTTCCTCTTTATTATTCACAAAATGCAATTGGGAATTCTTTCCCTAATTTTCGGCAGCTTAGACTTTGTGTTGTCATTTTATTTAATAAAAAAAATACCATTTCAAATATTTTTTTTCAAAAATAGGTATTTTCAAAATGAAACAAAAACCAACACTACCTTTTGTGGTGAGCCTCAAAAATGAATCATTAGAGATTGTTTGAAGTTGTTGTTTACTGTCTATCAGTTGACCAGGTTAATCACAGAAGAATGAGACTCCTAGTTTGATTCTTTGCTGTTCTTTGTTTCAGCTTCTCTCCATCTCACTTCTTTTTTCCAAGTGAATTTAACAAATACCATATTGCACTCACATTTTAAAAAAAAGGGAAGTGCTCCCATGTTCTCCACTACAAGGTGTCCAAATTAGTATTAGAGAAGAAGGATTCTACCATATATCACTGCAGCACAGTAATTCTACATAGACCTCTCAAACCATAATAAAACTATAAAACAAAATAATTAAAGCAGATATTTATAAGAAATATTTCATAAAGACGATTATATCAATTGCAACTTCAATAAGAAAGAGTGAAAGATGGAATAAACCTTGAGCAGAGCGTTGGAGCAAGGGCATAAAGCAGCTGGAAATGAGACACCATGGGAGGATAATTTATAGAAGCCCTGCGAATGGCAGCTTCTTTTGCCACTTTCAGCCATTCAGGGGTAGCGATATTAGCTGCCTCACCACAGTTGAAGCCTATCAAGACAAAATGTCTAACATATCAATGATGAATCTAGCAGTCACCGAGCAAATGCTGTATTCAAAACCACATGCCAATGAACTAAATGTAGCTTCCGGTAGCAGACCCATAAACCCAACATTTCCATACTTTTTTTTTTTTAAACTATTTCCATACATTTTTTTATTAATGCAAAAGCAAGAAAATGGAAAGATAGAATACATACAGACACAGAGAGAGAGAAAGAGAGGATATTGATGCATTTATTAGAAAGACAGAAGTACTCGTGGATGGTGAAAAACAGTGATACCGCTAAACAAATTTTAAAAGATTTTTTTTTTTTTGAGGAAGGTGAATACGTTTTACTCCTAATTATAAGTTTTACTCCCAATGCTGCTGTGGAGACCCGAACCCAAGACCTCCCGCAGCAATAACTCCCATGGGACCATTGAGCTACAGCCCAAGACCCAAACATTAAAAAAATTTCAACATTAATCAGTTGATCACTGAACTGAAAACGGAGTTTGCACTTACAGAATACAAAACAGAAGGTAGGCTAGGGCTTAATATACAAAATATAACCTAACAACAAACGTAGCATGACTTGGACGTAAATGCATTCTCCTAGAAAACACATTGAATCAAATTATACAAACTTAGTGGGCCCAGAATACAATAGCAGATAAACTCATATGAGAATCCCACCATGACTGAATCCTGAATGATAAGCTCTAGGAAAGGTGACAACAAACTCTCCCGCATTTTGCACCAATCTGGTTGGAAGAAGAATAAATCAATTAGTCAAAAGAGCAGATGCTTTACCTCTTTGAAATTCAAAACATGAATTTTCAGGATGATTAAGACTTCTTACTTATATGTATCTTTGTCAGAAAAAAAAAAAAAAAAAAAAAAAAAAAGTAAATAGAATAAGCACCTGCAGCAAGGAATTCCAGCGCCAACAAGAACTTCAGGAGACATAACAGTAGTCTTCTCACCAAGAATAGCAAATGTGACTGCAACACATCAACCATTTGAGCAACTCATCTGAATGATTTGTTCACCAATATGTGAACATTGAAAAACCAATGTTTCAAAAGAAAGTGTCTATTGTCTTGCCTAAGTTGTTAAAACTTGTTCTTCGCATTGAAATAACCAACAACAGATCCAGGAATGCCATTAAAAATTCTGCGTTCTTTAGTTACTTTCTCATCAGATGTTATGCTTCACCATTCTGTTCTTTTCCTCCCATTTTCTTTTACATGTTTCAGCTAAATTCCAGAATACCAGAATGAACACTTTCTTGAAAGTTGAAACCTTTCAGCTTAGTGAGACCTGAAGCCAAGAGTTCAACCTGTACATCACCATAAGCCAGAGGCCCAACCCACTCCTACAATTTATATAAGTGATTCTGAAAAAATATTGGTGTAATAGGTATGATGTCTTCCATCGTTATTTGTTTCTTAAACCTCACTTGTCATGCTTGGCGCACCGAACTCAGAATGCAAATTTCAAAAAGAAAAATTGGAAACTAAATAAAACTTCTCACAATAAAACTGTGTAAAAAAGTCGTCAGCATATGAATATGTTCATAATTGTACTGGTCAATCAAATTGTGATGTGACACGGAATACGTTTTGCAGTTCCAGAAATTAATTTCTGGACGAAAGACTAATTGACTGAAGTCCTTTATTCACTTTTTTATAAAGGACAGTGGTCCAAAATATAGTATCTCAAAAACATGGTAGTCCATGCAGTGAAAACATGAGATCAGGAAGAAGGAAGATTAGACATGCCTTTAATAGAAACAACGGCACACACCAGCATTGAAACGAAAAAAACCCCAAAACATTATACGTTGATTAAAAACTGTACACTTAGAAAAATGTTGAGAGACGCCTAAAAATTGCCCCAATATTGATGATGCTGAGATGACTGACAAATTAGTATCTATTAACAGACATTTTTAAAAAAAATAAAACTAAAAGATATAATTTAACAGATAAAATTTAAAGCCATAACGGAGGCGGGAATAGTGGACAATTCTGATAGAGCAAGGTGCAAAGTGCCTGTTCATGGGTACTACAGGCCGCTCCAAAACAGCATAAAATGCAACCGCATACTCCAAAAATCCAAATCTTTTCTTTCCAATTACCCTTTCTTAATAAGAACACTCACCTTTCAAAAGGCAAGGACAGGAAAAGGAGACAAGTTACATTAAAATTAGAAACAGAAGGATGGAAGTTACGAAGCACAGCAAATGGTAGACACACCAAAATGATAAAAAAGAAAAAGACTGAAGTAACGAATCGGTTTTTTAAAAATGTGACTGCAGTCACTTACCTAAGGGATTCACCTCTCCACCGTATCCCTGCACTCTAACAACTTCCTCGAATGCCACTGCCGCGTCTCTGGGCACTCCATACCAGGTCTTGCCCGCCCCTAAATGCAAAAAATTCAAACTATGCAAGTCATGGTCTTCGACATGCCAAGCAAACCAACTAAACATCATCGCCACATAAACCATAGGCGAGGTGACACCAGGAATCTCCTCCTTCATAAACCGCAAGAGCGACCCTTTTGCCCTGGACACCCTTCGCATATTCCAAGCAGTCTCCGCCACCGTATCCCCGTTGCCAACGCCCCTCTCCTTCACCGTCTTTGAGTTCACCTCGGCAAAGGCCGAGCCAGGCATGTCATTCGCATACTCTACCGAGAAGGGCTTGTCAGCACAAGCCTTCCAAAAGAGAGTCTCGATTTCGAGCGAAGAGAGCGACTTCTTCCCAGTTTTCTTCAACTGGGCTTTCTCGAAATGCTTCGCTTTAGCCTCAAACTGCTGAAGACTGTAAGTCTCCCCACTCTGCCAGACGGGTTTCTTGACAGGCCGGGGTTTTCGGGGGCAAAAGCCGATTTGTTGCTGCCTGGTAGTGAATGTAGGGTTTTTCTTAGAGCTAGGGTTCCTGGAGGCAAGCGAACGGTTGAAGTTTGATATTACCGTCTTCTTGGGAGGCGGTGGGACGGGCGGAATGATTTTGCATATGCCGAACTTGGATGCCTCCTTCTCGATCTTCAAAATGTAAGCAATAGGGTCCTGGAATTCGGCCAGGGTGGGGTGGTATTCCGGCGCCAAAGGCAGGCTTTTGAGCCACGGTAGGATCTCCGGAGAAGAATCTGCCATTTTAGGACCAGTGTACCGTATGACACCCTTCACTCCATTTCGCCTGACACGAACTCAACAACGACGACGGCAACGGAGAGGACGAAGTAGAAGAAGAAGAAGAAGAGAAGAAGAACTGCAAAAATCTCCCTTTCTCTTCTCTCTTTTATCTTCTCTTCTTCTTCCCGAGTGAATAAAGAAAATGCCGATACTTGTTCCTCCTCGTTTAGCCGGATAAAAACAAACAAGAAAACAGTGGAAAGACAGGAAAGGCAGGCAAGTTGGGGGTTGAGACTTGAGAGAGTAGAAAGAAGCAGTAGTGAGGTTTTATTCTGGTTTTGGACCTCTCCCATAAATGCCACCAACTACCCATTAAATTACACCCCTACCACTGCGTCCGCTGGTAGGTGCTCTTCAGTCGGGGCAGGAGAGTGAAAATCTTCGAAACGGTGGGCTTTCTCACACCCTAACCATCTTCCTCCATGAATGTGCTATAGTTGCAGAAAAACTAAAGAAATGGCAGTGAGGAGATCGAGGAACTCAGGGGCGGGGACACCGTGAATCACCACCATCTTCCTCCTTCAATGTTCCATCCAATATGCCGTCATTCATCATGTTTGCCTAGAAACCTGATTACCTTAATTAAATCATAAATCATTTACTTAAGTACTTAAACTCCTAAATTGTCCAACCTTGAGTCGATTGACGATTCTATTCTTCTTCCTTGGCCAGCCTTGAGTCGAGTCACGAGTGATTCCCCCTTCTTCGTTCGTAGAAAAAGACTCCTTAACAGTATTGTCAAATCCTTTTCGCTATCACCTTTCAGTGGCATGATCGTGGTTTCCAACGTGATAGAGGGATAAATTTATAATTATGTTGATAAGTACGGTTAGTCTCGTTCCGAACTGAAACGTCCTTCGATTTTCTTCTGATTTTCTCTGCCGGAAAAATGATTCCGTCGGAAAAGGAAAGAAAGAGTATGGAAAAGAGTCCTCCGATAGCGAAGGGAGTGAGGGGGGCAGCCGATTCGTGGTGTGTTTTGTGGGACCCTGGATTCGCGTGCTGTAACTCGTGTTTTTTTATTAATTAATTATGTTCAGTAATCACTAATCAAGTAATCAGTGTGTTCGTTATTAAGGATGCGGATTAATAATAATATACTTTTTAAGTTCAGAAGGACGTCTCTTCTCATACAGTCATACTACGTGAGAGGGACTTGCGTTTGTAACTAACTAATGGTTAAGAGGGGTAGATTCAATGGACACGACTGATACGGTCGATGCGGGGGAGGAAGAGTGTGCTAGTGTTACGAACTTACGAGTGCTCGGCTTCCACTTACTGACCCGCTTCAATACCGAGTGTTAAAAGATTGAATGACAATTATTTTATTCTCCTCTTTACTCTAGCTTTTAATGCATTAAGATTTATTAAATGATATTTTTTTTCTCTATTAATATCTTGAAATCAGTGTTTTAAAAACCGAACCGGCCATCAAACCGGCAATATGTCCGATTTTGGTCGAACCTGGTTGAACCGGGTTGGACCAATGGTTCAACCATTGCATATTATGCCCTATACTTTATATTTTCTTAATATTTCTGTAAAAAGAAAAGGCAAAAATAATCTTGATTATAGTGAACTGGGCTGAGTCAATAAGAACCAAATTGGCCTCCGATTCTGGTTCAACTGGGTCGGACCGGTCGGTTCGGTTCGGTTTTTAAAACACTGCTTGAAATAAGGAAAATAGATTTAAAAATAAAAATAAATATTTATTTATATTCTGGGGAAACTATCGACCAATGTTTTAAAAACCGAACCGGGCATCCAACCGCCATTGTGTTCGGTTTTGGTTGAACCCAATTTTAAACACCATAAATCACGTATATTTAATATTTTTATAAGAATAAAGGCAAAAATAGTGCTGTTTACAATGAACCAAGCCGAGTCTATAAGAAATGCAATTCTAGTTCAACCAGGTTGGACTGCACGGTTAGGTTTGATTTTTAAAACACTGCTATCAACCGATTATCACACATGACCGAACTCTTTATAATATTAACATTTGGAGTTTTTTTTAAACCCCGAAAGTTGGTAAAAAAACCCAAACCTAACCCGTAGGTTTGTACTATTTTTATTTTTATATTTTGTTTAGGTTGGGTCGGATTCAAGTTTATAAAATGAAGGATCGAGTTGGGTTCAGGTTCGAGTTTTTCAAGAGTTTGAATGACAAAATGTTATTCATTGAACCCATATTTTTTCTCTTTTCATCTTTACAATTAGGTAGTCAACATAAATTACCGTTTAATTCATAAGATGCTTTTTATTTGACACTCCAAGTTGTCCAATGGGTATCCGAATCTTCGTATAAATAAATCCAAATGAGGCAATTAATCAGGCAACAATACATTTACATCCCAAATTGTTAAACTAAAAGATGCTCCAAATATTGCCACCATGTATAAAGACTAATCACATATATTCTTATATTTGGTTGAACAACTGAGAGAATACCAATCAGATGAGAATCATAAACAACCGACAAAGCTTTATTTGAAAAATTCCTCTTTATTTTTTAAAAAGAAAGGCACTTTCCTAGTGTATAAAAGTGGGTCAAGGGGATTCGTTTTTCCTTTATTTGTGTACTTTGAAAGAAAACTCTGAGTAGACTCGGCCTACTCAAATTCCGAATCCACCTTCCGGGGTCAAGGGTCAACCTGCTGGGTTGGCAAACCATGGTTGCAAGACAGGGATGAAGTTCCAGGCCAACAGGCTGCCAATGCTTGTGGATTTTGATGGGGGAGAGTGCACAGCCAAACACAGCAGCAGCTGGAATCAAAACTGGATACAGTTGCCTATAACAAAGTACAAACCATTCCAGGTAACATGCTAGCCACCCTTTGGAAGGACCAAATGGTTTCAAAAGACAAAATTCCATTCTGCTAATAACTTCATAATGGTCTCAATCAACTGCCTACTTGATAAACCGAACAGAACTTCAATAAAAGCCGATGACATCTAGGACAGCTTCTCAAGATTTCTGTTCTTCTGTACCCATATCCTACTTACAGAACTACCCTGCTATTTCATGGGTGGTTTTTGCAAGATATACTCTCTATTTAATAAGAAAAGCTGAATACAAAAAGGAATATCAGGACTCGTCTGCTGCAGTGCCTGAAAGACTGAACTCTCAACGACTACTAGAAACAGGGGATTTTCTGAAATTAGTAATCCTACACGATGAAACTGAGCTTGACGATTAGAAATTAGTCTACTTGAGAAGGCTTCTTCGGCGAAAGCTCGAGAGAGACAGGACAGTGGTCGCTTCCAAAGAATCCTGCAAATATTTCAGTACAAGGCTACATAAGAAAATAGAAGCTCTGAAAACAGCAGAAGAAATAACAATATTAAGTACGGGAACAAACTTCGGCTTCACACTTGTTGAGGATTGGAGCCAAACCAAGTATGAATGCTTACATTTTTTTATTTTTAATTTTAATGCTCTGTTTTCCTATATATGATGACTTGCACAATTTGAGCTACTTCGCCTAACAAATAACAAATATCATGAATCTCTACCTTGCAACTCAATCCCTTTTCCATGCATTTCACATGAAACAATTCTGTCTTTGAGTTGCTCTGAAACTAGAAAGTAGTCTATCCTCATCCTCTTTCCTCGATACCTGGTAGCCAAACAAGAAGTTAAACAAGGGGCTAAAAGCATATTTTGGTCATCTTGAAAATGATGTAGATGCATCTAGTAAATACAACTTAAAAGCAAAAAATAGTAGTTTCTTTGAACAATTCAGTTGGAAGCCTTCTAAAGTTCCAAACCCAATCATGGAGTCTACAGAACAAAAGTGGCAGTATAAGCCGCTGAAATTCCAGACACTCAAGAAGAACAGTAGGTCACAATTAGCCTCCAATGACAATAAACTGGTCGATGATGGCTTACTTTCCAACAGGGTTCCCTGACCAAGAGAAGCCACAATCCATATCTTGTGCTTCATGAAGGAACCTGTACGCATCCACCAACTTACCCCTGAAACAGAGGAATTCAAGAAAGTTCAGAGAAGAACCATGAACATAAAAACTAAAGAATAAAACAACAACAGTATTTGAAAAAAGCAATGAGTTTGTCAAAACTGGCTTTGCACTTATTAAGCGTCTATAAATTTATCTGTTGATTGTGTTCACAAGATAACCTTGCATGCTAGGCCATCCTGAACAACTTAAGAAGGCACTTATCGATGAAAACATCAATAAAGTAGGAAAAGATTAAAATCTTGCAACTGATTCACATACTCTGACAATATATTAGAGAATCGTTGCCTCTCGGCGATGGTAAATCCAGGCTGCCCACAGTCCTGCAACACCATAAAACAGAGGTATTTAAAAATTTTAGCATGCATTGAACATCATCACTTTGCATTGTTAATGCCAATCTAGAAAAAGAAGCAACCACTTATTTTGTGCAGATCACTGGAACATTTTTCAGCACAAAATTCCTAGTAGTTACTTGGAGCATTACAAGGATCTAGGTATTTGGACAGAAGAAGTACAATATTAAATGAAACAGATCAGTGCATGTATTTTTCAGATGGGTTATTCACAACAGGAGACCGATTTAATGATATGAAAGTTACAACATCTTGTAACCAGTTGTTAAAAACTGAGTCCAGTCCACCTGGCCAACCCTAAAAAATTTAATGTTCTGAGTAATCTGCTTTTCCATTTTCCAGTTATCTAGGACTTGGCTCATCCATTGCGGCCAGTCATGACAGGAATGGTGTGATTGACTGACTGAGCATGGTCTGCCAAGATCCCTACCTTGCTTTATTTTCCACATTTGGTTAAGTGTTATATAGTATTATTCAATTTTTATTCTTGTTCATCTTACTCAGTCTACTTTTACAACTCATTTGTTCTGAGTAATCTGCTTTTCCATTTTCCAGTAATCTAGGACTTGGCTCATCCATTGAGGCCAGTCATGACATGAATGGTGTGATTGACTGACTGAGCGTGGTCTGTGAAGATCCCTACCTTAGCTTGATTTTCCACATTTGATGAAGTGTTACATAATATTAGTCAATTTCTATTCTTGTTAGAAATCACTCTGTCTACTTTTACAACTCATTAAATTTGACATCCCCGAACTTTATTTGACATGTAACACAAAATCATATAATAAAATGTAACATATGAACTCCAAAATAAAATAAAGTACAATATACTTTCTCAATATTGAAGTCACATGCACAACAACCAATACCGATCAGCAAGTCTTGGAAGTTTCTTTGCTTGAAACTAGACATCATCTTGGGTTTTATTTTTTTGAAATCAGCATTCAAAGTATTACATAAATAAAAGGAAAAATACTAGAGCTGTTTGATTAGTTTTAGAAATTACTCCCAGTGAACTCTTTTTATGATCAATTTTTTTAAGATAAAGCAATTAATGTTTTAATTTTGATTAGGTTTTTATAAAACTTTGACATATATTAGATATTTATCAATAAATATATCAAATTTTTTTATATAATAGTGGTTAAACCAGTTCCAACTGCTTTACAAAATAGATGACTGTATTGTTTTAAACCTGTGCTTGTAATAAATTTGACATACAACAGCACAACAGAAACAGAGAAAAGAATAGTCATAACAGGCTGAGGCAGAACTAGCTCATGCATGCATTGAATACTTGAATTGAATTTGTGATGCTTATTACAGGTAGCCCTTATCCGTTATTGAACAAAGCATGAAAAGACAATATTTACCTCTTTATTTGGAGGTATATAGCCATTTTGCTTAGCATTCCTGAAAAATTCTGGATGACTCACATCAATTTCTTGATGACTGCGAACATCCAAAAATTATAAACAATCAGATGTAGTGGCAAAAATCCTTAAATTTAAAAATTAAAAAACCTCTTGCAGACCAGTATCCAAGTTGAAATACAAGGAATTAGTGTTGATTGATGGGAAGATAGTTAAATAATAAAATCCAAAAGAGAAAGTCAAGTTAATATTGTTTTACTGGTCTGTAATCTGAACAATACAACTTAAATGAGCAAAGTTATTACTGACAGCTTTATTGGGGCTGATTAGATGAAGATTAATAAGTTATTACTTCCAGCTCTTCCTGGAGCTGGGTAGATGATGATGACTATGGCATTTCACTCAAATCTGCCGCAAAATTGTGCATTTAGTAAAGATACCAGACATATGATTCAGATATAAACAGGAAGTTCACTCCTGAATCCTTCTGGTTAAGTTTTAAGAAGTACATTTCACATGTCAATAAGCATTGAGGACTCCTAACTCATTTATAAAGCAGCATAAAAACCAACAAAATTTTCCTGACTAGCACCAAATTATTCTTTCACATATATTAAGTTATTTGGCTCCCATGGTCAGGTACCACACTTGAGAGCAGACTAGGCATTTTGACGTTGTTCCGACTATCTTTGGTAATGCCAACTATCTTTCGTATCAAAGTGAATGGAACTCAGACAGAACTCAAATGTAGGATGTTGTAAATAGCATATGTTTTTTTTAATGGGTAGGCACTGCCATTTTAAGGCACCTGTAAGTAAATAGAACTTTATGATAAGGATGCCAAAACCTTTTTTGAAATAAATTCCTCAATACTTACCTAAACTGAGATCTAGCTTTTCAATGAATCACACAACTACGTTGATTCAATATAACGGAACAAGTTATTAATCATATTGCTAGGCAATTGTACATTTGCATTTTACTGTTCCAGTAAACTCTATCTGCTTCATCTGTCAAAAACAGAAGGAAAAAGAAAACTTAAAACACCAGCTTCAGAAGGAGTTGGGAATGCTTAAACTGGAAGAACTTAAGAAAATTTCACTTGAAAGGCCACAGAAGACACTGACAACATGCTGCACATATACATGGTAAATAATCGCATAACCAAATAGATACTAGCAGTTCATTTAGAAGAGAAACAAACTAAAACATGCACATATCCATAAACAGAAATAAATAGGTGACCTTTGTGAGCATTTGTGATGTGAACACAAAACTGGAAGAGACAATAAGAATAAAACGTGAATAAAATGTTATGGTACCAATTCTGGTGGAGAAAGGAAGGTGTCTTCTCGCCTTAGCAGTTCTTACCTCACATTCAGGTCTCCACACCAAATCAAGGGCTTATCTTGTGACCGGAGAACAAATTCAAGAATCCTTTTATCCCATTTTCTTCTCCTTTTAAATGAGGAATCATCATTTTTCCAACCATTGTTCGGGCTATATGTATTTAATAAACGAAAAGACTCAAATTCAGCTAAAATTACTCGCCCATCTGGTTCATGCTTTCGAGCTGCAATGATAATGAGGAAATCTGAGTTCATTGCTGGCATGATGCTTAACAACAACAAATTTGAAAACATGCGAACAAACATTTAAGCTTATGGTTGATAAAAACACACTTCAGAGAAAAAGTAGCAGACAGAAATCCCTAGTTAAAGGTAACCTAATTTAGTAAGGAATACCACTAAAATGCCTTGTTTTTAGCTCAACAATATACCTGTTTGATCAAGACAGAAAGAAACCTTTACAGGTTGGAATTGTTTCTTTACAAACAATGCCGTCCCACCATACTTGGTATCAGCAAGTGACCACCATACTCTATAATTTCCAAATGGATGACCTGAAATGGCCCGCATTAATGTCTGCAAAAAGTTCAGCAGCTCTGCCAGGTTATGTTATATTTGAAAACAAAAAAGGATAACTGCGCTAAAATATATTTGTCATACATAAACAAGAACCATATAAAAAAGAAGAAAGTGTGGGAATCAACCAGAGAAATCCAAGAATTAGAAATAAAAAAATTGATGCATTCAGAGGTCTATAATGCATATTCAGATACTAACAAATAAATATATACACATAGGTTCACAATACAAAGAATAGGCTTCCATAATAAGTAACTTTGCAAGGAAAACTTATAACCCGGCACAAGTAATCACTACAAAGAAATATTCACCTGCTTTTCCTCTCGTGCAGAGGCCGTGTCATCTTTCACCTCCCCAGGATTTTTGAGAGCTCCTTTGGTCCCAGCTGCCGGCATCCTTACTTCCTAGCAGCATCCATCTAGAGTGTTGTTAGAAAGGTTTTTTAACCAGTTAATCACCAATTTAAAAATCTAATATTATTGTTGAAGCAATTCAAAAAAAATAAAATAAAATAAGTAAAGCATTATCTAGAGCCAGGTCTGTTAAGTGTCATAAAAAAAAGCTTTTTAACTTCCTAGAACCATCCATCAGCAAATTACTGAAAAATTTCCAGTCACACTCCAATTTACCGACCAGGCATATCCTTCATGCTCGAAGCACCAACTTCTTTTCTTTACTAAAAAAGCAATTCTACTTCCCTTCATGGCATCTTTACATGATTGATACTCGTTCCAGTAAGATAGCAAAGATAGGAAAACCACTATCTTCATTCTTCATCTTCCTAGAAGCACCAAAATAGTATCTCACTAGCAATCGATCAGTATTTAAAAAAGAAAAAGTGAACCCCAACTACAGCAACAAAACAAGCCCACCATGGGAGACCTAAGTCGAGAGGCACATTAGTTGGACAACTCAGTACGACATCTATTATAAACACGCAGTCGTCAAAAGAAGCTAACATAAAGCTCACGACCAAAAGAAAACAAGGCAACAAGAGGCCGCGAAAATAACACCTGGAGGGCAAGGACATCAGGATCGATGGTCGCGACAAAGTTTACAAACTCGTCCCAGTTATTCTTAACGCGAAGAAGGAAACTATTGGCATTCCAAGTCATGAACTTCAATGGTTCCTTTCTCTCGCTTAATGCTTCCCCGTTCTTCCCATCATCATGCACAGCTGCCACGGACGGGGAAGGAGAAATAGCGGGCTTTTTATTGGACGTCTCTTTCTCTATAGGTTTGAAGAAACGCTTCATCCTTCTGTGAATTCAAGCTCAATTCAAGCTCTCCGCTTCCGCAACCTAAAAACCCAAAAAAGGCTTCCGATTTCTCAGTAAGAACCCACCTCCTCTCGGCGGGAGAAACTGAGGACTAACTGAAGAAGGGTCGTCCTCCGGGGACTCAGATTTGCTGGGAAGTAGGAACCCACCGAAAGTTAGCCACGTCAGATAATATTTTCTCTTAAAAATACTCCTCTCGGTCAAAGTGAAGTCAAAGGGTATCTTGAAGTTGCCTTGTATTTTTCGGAATGACTAGGATGTCCTCGTCTTTCCGAAGTCTGGGATCAGGGGCGCCATTGTCAACAATCAACAAACTTGCCGTAGTGTCTCCGCCCATTCACCAGTGTACTGCTTATTTCTGGTCCAGCTCAGGCCGAAAATACATACTCAGACCCTTTTATTGTACGGAAATGCTACAGTAGAGCAGGCGAAGATTCCAATGGGGAGATGCGCCCCGGAGGGAGGGTGCCCCAGCGATTATGTCGCCGTAATAGTTGCAATTTTATCCGTCGTTGTGTAAGTTCAAACAGCTCCGTTTTGATTTCTCTTTGCGAAAAGGGAATTTTTAATCGATTGTAGTTGATTAAAATTAAATGTTTCGTTTGAATAATGTTGAGTTAGCTCCTCCGCCTAGAGGGTCGATTGGTATGGGTCTGTGAGCTGTCTTTATAGGCAAGAGTTGAGAGTCTTGACACTGAGTTATTACTGCGCCTGCACAAGCACCGTTTTGGAGAGCTGGGAAAGGAGAGAGCTGGGAAAGGAGAGAGCTAGGAAAGGAGAGAGCTGGGAAAGGAGAGAGCTGTAACTAGTCATATGTTTTAAAGGGGATATTCTAGTAGTTCTTTTGTCTCCTTCCTTAATGGGGTTGAGCTGTTGAGCTAGTAGGTTGAGTTCATCACTCTCCTGCCGCACAAAGCTGAAGGGAGAGACCTAGTTTGAATCTCTGCATCTTCTCACTTGTTATTCTAAAATATATTATCGTAGTAATTAGAAAATGGTATTTCATGTTGCAGCTGTCGTAAATTGGAACAGGTGGTATTTCCTTAAGCTAAGCATCTTTTCTCTTAACTAGAGCACTGTAGCTTTTTTACATAAAAGCGTAAAAAAGCGTCTCTAACACAGAGTTGAATAAATAACCTTCACTTAAAGACGTACTTTCAGGTGGAAATTGCAAATTCGAACTGATGATTTAACTTTGCGAGCACCTTTTGATTTTATTTAGCCACGACACCTACTTGAGTCTTTTTCTGCATTTTTTTATGTTCATTTGTCTAGTAACTTTTCAGGCTGCTTGCTCGTGCTATATTACCATTTATGGTATATAAGGTTCCTAGGGCATATTGTAGTGGCTTTTGGCTTCTGATAGTTCAAGTCATTGCCAGTGTCAACTTTCTGCTGTCGTTAGTGGTGCGTATATTCAAATGCTATATGGTAGTTTCTCCTCTCCCTTCCAAAACTTCTGATTCTGACTGATATATTCTGCTGAATGCATGTAGATGTCATTTAACTATCTGAAGTTTGGACATAGACAGCCATGGGAGTCATGCTATCTTTGGGCAGGTTATTTCCAAAATATTGTTTTTCTCATTGGTTCTACATTATATAACCAGTTCTTTTGCTAATGCAAATCCAATTTTTCAGTGTGGTTTGAGGGTCCACTTGGGTTTGGTTTATTGTTGTGCTGTCGCATCGTACAAGCCTTCCAACTCTATTTTTTGTTTGTGAGGTTAGTCATTGATTCTCATTTTTTGTTTGTGAGGTTAGTCACTGATTCTCATTTTTTGTTTGAAAATTTTAGTCATTGATTACTGAAGGACAGGCTTATTTGGTTTACTTTTTATATTTGTTTTATTGCTGCATCTGTTTGATATGAGGTTTGGTAACTTTTCTAAATGAAGCGTATTCATATAGCATTATGTTATTCCAAGGATTCTCATACCATCATTGTGCTATTTTAGGCGGCGCTTACCTCCAGTTAAATCGTATGTCCTGCTTACTTTGATCCATTTTCCATGGATAGGTGCCGCTGCCTGTAAGTTTATTGACATACTTTTTGTCCAGTTTCCAAAAATTTAAATAACTATACCATTTTTTATTTTTTTTGTTTCTATTTCAATGGAATTTGTCTAGCCATTTACAAGGCTTAGATGTTTAATATAAAATTTATATGGCAAAACGTACTTAAAAAATGTGTACAAAATTTCATTTACTCTAACATTCTGCTTTAGAAGCATTATCTGTCTATTTTCTGAAGAATTAATGCACTAATTGTTCGTCAACTTTAGTCTATCGGAGAAATGAAAGGTGGAATTGTAGCTAACACAAACTATCTTATCTGTGTGGTGGTATTCTTATATGGAAAGTGCACATCAGTGTTTGCTATGGCTCTTGAAGCCACTCGGATGAAAAGTTCCTTCTAGAATTTAAAAATGTGTTTGGTTAACTTCCACTTTGGAAGAGCCACAAAATGGAGCTTCTCCAGAGAGGATTTTTTTCCTTCTGACAAAAAAATTAAATATTTAACATTAGTTTATATACCTTATATGATGGTTGACATACTAGGAATATTAAACAAACTATGCATGAAATAGGCTATCTAATATGTCTCCTCCTCCTCCTTTCAATCTGTCAATCTTTCACTTGAATTCAGTGTAGTTAGTTTGTTTTCCAGAGTTTGAATCAGTTTTTCTAGAATTGAGGAACTCTTGCTATTGGTAGACTCCAGAAGTTAGAGATTTTCTTCTCCTACTGCCGTAACCTATGGGTTGATGGCCTATACTGCTGGATAATCTATATTCTGAACTACTACTGCTTCTGTAAGATTTCAAATTGGATGTTTCTGTCCCAGAATGGAGATCACAGCTTCCATAAGCATCTGGATGACATCATCTTCCAGATTTTCTGTATCGTCATCATTCAGTGCGGTTTTTTGTGCTACCAACATACTTGTGCACTTCTTTTTTTCTACTTTGTGCATTTTTCTGGCTGGGTATTTTGCTAGTTTTTGGTTGCTCAATTTGTACTTTTAATTCTGCTGAAACAAGTTTTAGTGGAAGAGTAAAGAGAATAGGTAAGACTTAGGTGCTAATGTCAGGGATGCACTTGGTTGGTATTGAAGGAAAGGAGATAATTCTGATTCACTACAGAGAAACTGACTGGGTTGAATCATTGAGTTGGTCAAATCGGTGAAGGTCTATTTGAGGTAAAAGGGAAAGTCGATATACATTAGAGATGTCTGTCCAAGTCTTGGCTGCCAGTACAGGTGTGAGGTTTATCATTTAAGGCCTTTAACTATCTAGATGGAAATTGAGCCTAAAAAGAATACTGATTCATGGCTCTTAACTCTTTCATGTGGGTTTTTGTGAGTTGAAATATTAAGGAACAACTTCCCTTAAACCTAGTATATTTTACTGGTGTTTGACTTGGATAAATCTTGTTCATGTATCTCTGTTAAAGCCTCTAGAAATTTTTCTTTTTTATTTTATCGTTTTGATTCATTTATGTTTTCACCCTTACTTCTTACTTTCAGTGAGCTACACTAATGCTGTGGATTTTAAATTGGAGAATCCTTTTTTACATTCAACTGTCCTTGCTGGAGTCTTTGATTCCAATATGGACTCACTAGGGCTTTCTCTGTGCAGTTATTCATATAAAGAGACCTATGTCTCCCCTATGCCACTTGAAGAGTAGTCAGTGGTCAGTACCTGTTGCATGCCTTCATGCATTATACATCTTGGTATTGGTTGGGATTACTAGGGCTATTCGACACATCGAGTTCAGGTTCCAGGAATTCAATGATCTCCTGATGGGGGTGCTTATCTCAGCCTTTTCTATAGGTGCATCTTTTTTTTTTTTACCTCTTCCAAGATTGGTATAGCATGTTGAAAGCTTTCAGGGACAGATTGGCTAAAAAAGGAGCTTTCAGGGACATTGCAGTAGTTGATTCCAAGCCCTTGTTATTGCATGTTGAAAGCCTCAAGATGTATTTTATACTCTTACACTAACATGCTGCATGCACTAATTTGCATTTGATGATGTATCAAATTTTCTTAAATCAATAAAGGCTCACCCCTTTTTTTTCCGTTTTTCTCAATTCTGGGACCTCTCTATTGAGGTTTATTTTCTACAGGTGATCTGACATTAACTCTTGGGCAATGATTTTAAGCATGAGTTGACTCTTCACTGACAATCAGTAAAGCAGAGTTGTTTTAGGCTATCGCATCTTGGACAACTTGGGTACAACTAACTTTTCTTTAACCTGAATCATGTAGACCTGATTGGAGAGGCTCCTCGCTGTCTCCGGCTTGATTTGCATTGTTATCAAGAAAAGCAATAGGTCATTCACGGCAAACAAAAGCATGTTGGTTTTTATCGTATCTTTTGAATGTACTTGTGGTTAAACTATTGTGGATAATATATTACTCATAGTTATGGTGTTTTAGCATGAGTTCCAAATTTTTGGCACTTTATTTACATTTCCATTGTAGACCTTCTGAGTGGCTTTGAGCCAAAGCTTGTGAGAGGTTAGGATCAAGACTCACCAGGGAAAAAGCATGTCACATGGATGTGTAATCATCATTCAGAAAAGTATTTGTCTCTCAGAATATTATTCAGGCTGTCGTTCAACAATTTTATCCTTTGTTTCCTCTCTTTTCTGGCAGGAACATGGGTTGCAGCTTATATCACTAATGAAGTTCACGAAGATATTCAATGGCTTCAAGTAGTATCAAGATTTTTGTTGTTAGTAACGGTATGCATTTTTATAATTCTTGGATATTGGGATTGAGATTTTTCGAAGTCTTGTTGGCTGCCTATGCTTCTGAGAAAACCAGCCACCCCCCTCCTCTCCTCCTCTTTCCAAAGGTAATCACTCATAAAAACTAAGCAGCCGGAAGAGGAAGAGGATGCTGATGGAGAGAAACTGCAACTAAATTGTCAGCAATACAATTATATCTAAGAATGACAGTTGAATCACATAAACATCAGAAACAACATAAATGATCTCATGGGAAGCTCACTAAGGATATCAAGAGAGGTCCTCCTAGCACCGACTGATAACAACTTTCGAAACACCTTTGACAACAGAATGCTGCCCCAACTGAAACCTCAAAGCTGTTATAAGGAGACAAAACTTGAGATTATATCAAGTCAGAAATGCTCATATCCACACTCATTTTAAAATAAGCAACAAAAAATAGTGCTCTACCTTCCAAAATTTCTCTTAAAATACACTCCTGTAGATATAAAACTGGGGTGAGCTTGATTGAATAAGTTAGATTGTAAAATGTCCAAATTTCTGCAATGAAAAGAGATAATATATGGTTTGAAGTTGAAAAACCATTAATGCTATGTAGACTGGATAGAATTAGCATTTTTTGGTACCAGGTATTCCCAAGATAAGCAATCGCCATTTCAAGCTGAAATGATACCAGATAATTCATTTTTTTGGAGGGAAACTTTTTTTTTTTTTTTGGTGACAATCCCCAAAGACAATTGTTAATTGGATACAAGAGTTACAATATAGTGAAGGGAAATCTGGAGTACATCTCTCTTCTTTGACAATCGCAGAAGACAAGGAAACTAATATTTTTCATAATTTTTGTATAAGAATATGGTGATTATACTGCCATGCACCCCACTCCATATAATTTGGAGTGCTTACCCACAATGGTCACTGTAAAGTTGGGTCCGAGATCTATCGAATTTAGGAAACCTCTTACCAACTGATAAGCTAGGACTTTTTTCTACTCATTTATCTATGTAGGACTAATCTATAACACTCTCCCGCATGTGTAGCCATATATTTGATCCTTATCTTCTCCAATCTCTATATCTTTTATGCCATTTAAAAAATTGAAGTTGAGCGAAAATGTTAAACTATTGATCTGGAAGGTTGACTTCCCTGTTGAAAAAACATACCACTGCTTTCTGTTTACAAACGTTATGATTGATGGGATAATAACTACGTGGAAACTGAACATGTATGGTTTCTTCAGTGTAAAGACATCAACGTACTTGATGGGATTAGTTAGTCTTAATTTACGTTTCCCTGATCAACTCCGTTGCATGCAAGTGGAACTTTCAATTTTTTGTATTGCTGTTTCTGAAGTTGTTGCTAAGTTTGGGTTTCCCGCATATATTCGTGTTTGAGGATTTGATTTTTCACACAGGCTAGTATCCTTGTGCTTGCCTTCTTTTCGGTATCAACAACTCATCCTCTCCTTTCACAAATGAGCTTGAGAAAGAGGGAATCTGAGGAGTTTGATACCATGGGACGTGCACTGGGTATTCCTGATAGTGGACTACTCATTCCAACATCAAACACTTTGGACATTGATCTGTCTGAACCTCTGGAGAAACTTCTTTGGAATAAGAGATTCCGTCAATCTTTCATGAAATTTGCTGACAGGTTTGCTTCTGCCTTTAGTTCTTTTGATAATATCGAGCCACTGCTCACTATTTGATTTTTGGACTAATTGATGTTAATTTATCTACTAGCTTTTTTAGATGACATGACATACACTGAGGAGCTGCTATATTCTTAATATGGTGTTTGTCACTATATCACAGTTTTTATTCACCATCAAAAAAGCTTTTTAAGGTTTTATATGATATTTGAAAATCTTTTATCTTTATTTTAAATACCTTATACTCTTCCACATATTTGCAGTTGTCTTGCTGGGGAGAGTGTGCATTTTTATGACGAAGTTCATGAGCTTGGAAAGATTCCAATAGATGATCCTGTTAGAAGGGTTTATATGTCGCGTCACATTATCGATAAGTATATTGAGTCTGGTAAGTCCAAGCATTAAGGATTTGTTTCTTCCCCTCTTCTTTGGGAGCGTTCTAAATGGAATCATCGTGCAAACAAACTACCTAATTGGGTGTGTGGACACCTGAAAGTGGCCGTCATATATCTGGTTAATGGCATTTCTTTTGTTTCAGTCCCTTACGCAAAATTTATGAAAAGCAAACCAGAGGCACCCCTCTAACCAAGCCTGTCTCTGGATCTATGTCATGAAATTGTCCTTAGAATTGAAGGTTTTTTGTTTTTTTTTGAAATGGCGAATAGGAGCTTTAAGGATCCGAACCCAAGACCTCCCACAGTATAACTCTTTATGGGACCACTGAGCTACTGCCCAAGTTCCCTAAAATTGAAGGTTTTCAACCATGAAGATTTTTTTCCAAAGCTTAGGTCACTTGATAAGGTTTTCAATCATGAAGATTTTTTTTTTACCTAGGCTTAAGAAGTCACTTGATCTCTATTAAATGTATAGGTTCTGAGATGGAGATCAACATCTCGCATCAAGTCCGTCAGGAAATTCTAGGAACTCAAGATCTTGCTCATCCTGATCTCTTCAATTCTGCATTAACTGAAGTCATACAGCTGCTGAAAATGGTATAACATCTGAGTCCCTTGTCCGTGGCCGAACTCCTTTCATCCCCTTGTTATTTGCATTCTACTGCTAATAATTTATATCAATACTTTTGCAGAATTTGGTCAGGGATTACTGGTCTTCCCTTTTCTTCATGAAGTTCAAAGAAGAACTACAGAAGCAATCTCAAAGTAATGAGCTCACGGAGCAGTTGGTGGGATGGGATTACTCTCCTAGGCTGAGTTCTGTTATCAGTGTTGATGACCCTTTTCAGCAAGAGCATCCGCAGAGGGGTTACGATCACAAATATGACAATCTAGACCTGGAATCAAAGTTGTCGGTGTGATACCAATCTTTCGTAAACTATGTTACCCCTATACAAAACATAAAAGCAAAATTTCACGGCGTGTAAGTTAAGCATAGGAGAAATGCTAAAATATTAGCATGAAATGGCTAGAGGTAGAAAAAGTAAACGAGTGTATATATGTATTGTACATATTAAATAGCCTTATAGTTACAGTCCTCTGAAGAAAATTGGTCAGGTATTTCCTTTTACTCCAGAGCTTGGAGTCTGAAACTCCAGGCACTTTTGTACCACCAAAGTCCATTAGCGTTTCTATAGGAAAATGGCCATTTTTGTTCTTGAAACATTTGACAAGATAGTATAGAAAACAAGCTGAAATCTACGAACAATATTATAGAGTACCGAACTACATGCATTTTCTTTGCATACGAGCAAGCTGGCCCTGTCCATCCGGTTAAAAAAACATAACAAGATATAATTGCACAAAGTATCTTATTATTTCAAATAACTAAAAGAATATGTAACTTGACCCAAATTAAGTTCACTGCACCCTGCACCATTGGTGAGGTCCAAATGCAGCAGTTTCAGTATATGTTCTACTTTTTTTATACTTTATTTCCTTCCCTTTTTGCTTTTAGCTTTTCATGACAGGCTTCCCATGATTCAACAAAAAATAGACTTTTTTTACATGTAAAATTCAAGTGGCCATTACATAATGTAAAAAATGTTGCATTATGGTTGGGCATTGTTTACACGACAATAAACCTTAATATTTCCCTTCTTTGTCATATTTTGACTCTTTTTTTAATATAGCTTAATCAACCAAATTCTCGTGGACTTATTGTTGTCTAAATATTAAACCATGGATAAATGTTGACAAAATATGGAGTCATGGACCGGTTTGGCGCAACGAAGTTGGCATAACATACTAGTTAAAGTTTTATAACATGCTATTATGTTATACATAACTTATTTTCTCGTTATGCATGATATACTAGTTAGTGGTATAATTTTCTCATAGTTGAGGGTGTTTGGCTCTATGAAATTGACATAACATATTAGTTAATGGTCTATAACATACTATTATATCATGCATAATATATTTTCCTCTTTTGTATAACGTATTAGTAAATGTTATAATGTTATAGCATACTATTATGTTATATATAACATATTTTTCCGTTCAATGTAACATATTAGTTAATATTACAATTTTTTATGGTTCAAAGGTGTTTAACCTTATAAAGCTGACATAACATATAAGTTGACAATATATAACATATTATTATGTTATGCATAATATACTTTGATAATATACTATTAGTCCTTTTCTATATTAATCCGTTCAAGGTTTAGTAAGAGACATTTTCGTCATCATGTCCATGACTTAATATTTTGCCAACATACTTCCATAGTTTGATATTTTGCCAACATACTTCCATAGTTTGATATTTTGCCAACATACTTCCATAGTTTGATATTTTGCTAACATAATTTCATAGTTTGATATTTTGCCAACATAATTTCATAGTTTGATATTTTGCCAACATATTTCCTAGTTCGATATTTAGCCAACAATATATCAATAAGTTGTAATTCTCCCTTTGAAGAATTTATACTATATAGTAAATAAACTTAAATTGGGTTGTATAGAGGTGAGGAGAATTTTGGGCATTCCATGCTTGCAGGCCCTATTTTTTCCCTTTCCTCTCCCCCAAATCGTCCTTTCTCCTCATTGTTGATTGCTCTGTGTCTTGTCTCTTTCTCTCTCTCAATTTATTGATGTAAGTCTCTCTGTCATTGGTGTTCTTTTTCTCTTATAGAAATTTTTTTTGACAACTAACTGCTCTTCTTCTATCGGTCTCTCTCAAAGTTTGTTCTTAGAGTAAGTCAATCTGTTATGGTGTTTTTTTCTCTCGGTTGTGATTGATTTTTTTGTCCCCAGACCTTTCGACTTCAAATTTTTTCCCTGGCTCTCTGACTTCGATCTTTTTTCTTCCCCAACTCCCCGATTCTTTTTCTTTTGACCTCTTTTCTATTTTACCTCACTTTTTTATCTCTTTTCCAACTTCAATCTTTCTTCTCTTTTCTATTTTCTTGCTCTTTTTCTCTCTTTTTGCCCAACGGATCTATTTGAGTTAGCAAAATGGGGATTTTTAGTTGTCATTCGGATGCATTACCTACAATAGCTCTCTCTTTGTCAATGACAATGCAGTAGTTGTCATTGATCAAAAAAGAAATCTAAAAGGAACTCGAGTTTTTGGAGCAATAACTCAGAAACCGATACATTGAATTTCACTAAAATAGTATTATTAGCTCCAAAGGTATCATAAAAAAAAACTAGTAAATGAGATTAGGATCAGCACAAACTACAATCTCTTTTCTGTGAGTTTGTAATAGCAGCAAGTCAATGTACCATGCCTCGACTCAGTTTTCCATGAGTGAAATTTATCATCAATTGAATTGAGGTCGAAGTGAACTTCTCTGTTTCTCACGACTACTCCTCTCTATAAATAAGATCTCAATTCACAATATTTTTCCTTCTTTTTGCATTCTCCTTTTGTCATGATCTCATTGTGCAGAAGGAAATGGAGGTTTGAAGTTGTAATGAAGTAAGTTTCAATCGTATCTTTTCTATTACAGAATGGGTACATATATACACTTTGTGAAGTGTTTGTATCCTGGTCAAACAGGTAAGTACAAGATTAGGATAAAAGATATTGGGGTTTACAAATATAACCTACTAATTTAATTTTGTTTCTTTATCTTCTTTTTCTTCTTCTACTTCATTTTTGCAGGGAGTGTTTGGACTCTACCAAGGAGCAAGCAATCATGAAGAACTGCACAATTTGATAAAGGCAACTGTGATGATTCACAGGCTTAAGAAAGATGTTCTCAAAGAACTTCCTGAAAAGCGTAGACAACAGGTAGTGCTTAATTATTGAATATTCTGATTGTAAATCAAAAAGCCTGGGAAATGCACTTGTACATTGTGCAGTTACGTTACAAATATTTTGCTTCTTTTGTAATGTAGATCCTTGTATCCTATATCTTGCTTGGGCACATATCATCAAAGTCCAAGAGCTCTGTTATCATACTTTCCAATCTGCCATACGTGCAAAATGAACTGGTTGACTTGTTAGAGTATGAAACATATCTAGAACAAAAGAAAGGATGCGACTAAAGTAGATATAATGTCAGTCTTATCTCTTGTAGCTTTGAATATTTTTGTGTTAGGAGACCTGCTTGCATGTCACGTGTGGCAGCATGTCAAGAGCTGCTTTTGGTTAGATTTGGTTGGAATATGAAATGGTAATGATTCATTTGGTCTTTTGACTACATATGTCTTCTTGAGTTTGGATGAGAAGGATATGGTCCAACACCATGCTCTATTCCGTGAGGTACTTTTCTTTATCTGTCATTGAAAATAACCAGGTATTGTTTCCATATGTTATGCATGCTTAGCAATCTCTCTCCTGTCTCTCTGTCATTTGTTTGCACATTTTGTGACAGAGCGCTGCTGCCCATATGAATATTTTGAGTTCATGAGTTATCAACTTTATCTTGCATCACATGATGTTGTTGTCCTGTCAGTTGGAAGTGGTGAAAAGCAAAATTAAAGCCTGCCAGTTGCAAGAAGAGATCGAGGGGCTCAAGTTTATGCAAAAGAATCTTATCAATAAGGTTGATTTACTTCTGATTTGCTTGAAGTTGAACTTTGTTATGTCTAGAGAATTTTCATTTATATTTGTAAATGTGGCAGTGACTACATATTTCCATCTGTTACTTTGTGAAATATAGGGTTTCTACTATATTTTAACTTTGCTAACCTACAGATCTATAATGATTCTGCTGAAGCAAAGATTCCTGCAGTTCTAGATTACTTGGGCATGGTCATTGAGGTAACTGAGGGAAATTCAGTCATTGGTTGTTGCTATTTTCACATATATCTGTTGAAAATACACTGAATAAATCACTTACCATGCTGTGTTTGAGATTAATCATTTTGAATCAGTTGTATATTTTGCAACCTTGTACACAGGTAAGAACATAAATATCTTGTTTCTTCTCTCCTTTGAAGTTTGGATTTTCAGTAATTACCGCATCTGTAAAGGCTTTCTTTAAAATGTTATATTTCAGTTCAGTGATGATATTTACTGACATTCTCTCGAGGCTCTGCTCGATGTTCCTCCATATATGCACAGCTAAAACCATCGACCAATCCTATTTTTCCACTAGATGAAAGGGGTTGTTTATGTGTTAATATGTTTGCTGGTGTTTGACGGAAGAAGATATTTATATTTGTCTGTATTAGATACAATTGTGGAATATATCTATATTGTTAATAGAGAAAACCACTGACTATAGGTCTCATAATTAGCTATTGTTTTGTGTGTCTACTTTGTCATTTGGTAGTAAATCTTTGGCTAAAGCAAACTTGATGCTGCACTTTGTTGTTTAATTTAGGAAATTACTTTTCTGGCTGACTTTCCTGCTGGCAGGCAGGTTGCAAGTTCCTAATATTTACTCATCATCAGCCAATGCTCAATGCAATACACCAATTTCTTCAGGTAAGTTCAATTGTTATGGATCTGTGATGATTTAGAGATTATCATATTCTAAATATTATTTGCATTTCAGAAAAAAAAAAAGTTGGATGCATACGCGTTGATGGCTCTACCCAACAATCATCAAGACTAGCCTTAGTAACAGAGTTTCAAGAGAAAGAAGAGATCAAGGCTGCTGTGGTTTTTTTTTTAACACCAGATCTTTGTGTTTGGTGCTCTTAATAATTCACGTGTTATTGTTTTTCTTCAGAATGTTTTCTCAGATGTGGTGAGATTGTTACCTATTGGGATTCCTTTGTTAATGAAATTGTCTGTTATTCAGCTTTCTATTAAAGCAGCAGGTGTTGGGTTAACCTTGACTGCTGCAAGTACAGTCATCTTGTCAGAGTTGTCTTGGAATCCAGGTGACATTACTCAAGCAGAAGACAGGGCTCATCGGATTGGCCGGGTATGAATAAAGGGCGTTTAGGATAACAACCAGAGCAAAGACTGCCGGTTTTCTCACTTTGATGATTGATTCATAGTTGAATATTCCTTCAGCTGAACAATGTAACATATCAAAGGAACCCCGGCAATCTGTTCACATTGCTTAACCTTGCAAACTTTTCTTTTGCCTCAACAGTACAGTTAGTTTTTGTGGCAATCTGAACCCCTGGCTTGTCTCCTGTTATTTTAACTTATTCTGCATTTGAAATGCGCTAAACAGAGGCTGGTGCTTTGCAGGCTTCTTCTGTTAACGTATACTACTTGCTTGCTAATGACACGGTGGATGACATCCTCTGGTATGGTGAATGGACAATGTTAAGTTAGCCAGCCCTTAGAAAGGAGTGTTTATGTTTTATTAGTATTAGATTACTGATCATATTATTTTCTGTTCAGGGATGTCGTTCAGAACAAGACTGGAAACTTGGGCCAGGTCAGTGGATAACTTTGTTTCATCTAAATACAACATTTCTCCAGATTTTAAAAGTTTACCAAAAAAGTTCTGAGGAAAAAAATATTCATGACAAATAAAACCATTGTAATTTCTTATGCTTGAATAATCCTGCCATCTTCTGATGAAACTATGAATGCTTTTGGATGAGTAGATGCTTGATGGCTATAAAAATACTTTGGAGGTCTCTTCTGCCCAAAGGGGAAAGGAGGAAACCCTGGACTGTTCTGCCCAAATGTCAAGCAGTTCACCAAAGCAGGGAACCTTGGACTCTTTCCTGAAAAGGTGCCATACTTCCATCGATAGAGAAACAGCTAACACTATATACGAAAAAACTGAAAAACCCAAGAATCTGAACCAACTCTGTATTAAAATTGATAAGTGTTATTCAGTGTCCTACTTGTTTGTTGGACCACGAGGAGATGGTCTGTCATGTACATTCTAAATTCATGGCGCGAGGCCGTAGCTTGTATTTTCTAAAAACAAGTGTACTTGTTAATACTCTCTTGTTCAATGTTAGCATCAGATCAGATTGCATGACCGGAACATGAAAATACTATAAAACTTTGTTGCTCTCTCAATCATGTTTTTGTGACTCGGACTTGGGAGCCCATTCAGAAAAACAAAACTTGACTCTTGACCCGGCTTATTTGCTGTCTTATACACATCTGGATGTAGAAAATGACATTGATTATTTCAGCTTATACATATAAGCAGAATTTTGTTTTTTAATTATTATTTTACTCATGGCTATGGAGAATTGGAGGAAAAATGCATAGCTTGGAAAGAAGTTTACAAAATTGCGACTTGGATAGTCATTTTGTGAAAACATCAGCAATCTGATCATGCCTAGAGATAAACCGAACTTGAAGTAAGTTGGAGGTGACTTTTTCATAAATGAAGTGATAGTCAAGCTCAATGTGCTTGACTATGCCATGAAAGACTTGGTTGGCCGCGATGCAAGTAGCGAACAAGTTATCACACCAAAGAATCGGAGGCTTTGAAATAAACAATTGAAGTTCTTTGAGCAATTGCAGAATCCATGTTAACTCAGCTATTGCAATAGCTAAGGCTCGTTACTATGCTTCTATACTAGAACGAGCCACGATCGACTGCTTTTTGGAAGCCCAAGATATGAGTGAGCCACCAAGAAAGACACAGAAACCTGTTACCAATCGCCGTTCATCTGGCCAACCGCCCCAATCTGCATTTGAGTGGACATTGACGCCCAAATCGGAGGATGGCTAAACTATGATATCACCAAAGGTTATATCCTGAATATCACTTAAGGTCATATCCTGAATATCACTAAAGCTCATATTCTGAATATCACTAAAGGTCATATCTTGACTATCTTGAATATAACTACTATAGTAGGAGCAAAAATCATATCCTAAATATCATTAAAAGTCGGGGCGTACCAAAAGGAGATTCAGGCAACATAGTTAATGAACCAACCTGAGAAGCACAAGCTACCGTTGTGCGGCGTATAATAGTATTGTTGTATGATTTTCTTGAGCTTAGGACAAGTAAAATTCATGTCCAAACTCTTTACAATAATTGCACTTTACATGAGTCATATCATGAGTAGAGGTAGGTTTATGTATGTAGAAATAAGAGATCTTTGAGTAGCTATGACAAGAATTGTATCAATATCACCTTAAGTCCCCTAATGAAAAAGCAAAAAGGAAAAGGAATTGATACATATTAATGAGTTTGTTCAATTTTTATTTTTATTTAATAATATATATGCGTTCTTATTTTATGTTCTTATTTCTGCCTAAGGATTTTTAAAATATTTACTGACTTTTATAAATTATAAAGAACATATTAATAGCAGAACAGAAACAACGTTCCTTGTAGATAAAAAGTGCAAAACTAATAATTGAATTATATAAACATCTGCATAAATTGAGGGTTATATAAGCATGATTTTTTTACTATATTAAATATAATATATTATATATTAATTTGAAGATAATTTAGCCATTATCATTAGTGCACACTCGTTCTGAAACTCGGATTTCGACGTCAACTCGCTAGAAGCCAAAACTTCATTAATTTACACAGAGATCGAATCAGAGGAAGACTAGGAGATTATACTTGCATTCCCAATTTTCAAATACAAATTGTAACACAAATTTTTTGTCGCAAATTGATTTAAATATATTTTGGTAATTTATTATTTTATTTAGAGTTTTTTAAATTTTTTTCGGCCCAAGTCATACTTTTTCTCTTATGACCCACGTCGCAATCCGACTCGGCCGAGTTGACTCCTCAAACGGGTTCGGGTGTATGTAACGATTATCCCAGTTGACGCGACCGAGTCGCACAACTCTGGTTTCATGTAAGCGCCTTTTCGCGTTCTGTAATGCGCCTGGTGCGCTGTGCGCGCGGATGCTATTTGTGGCGGGTACGAAAGATAAAGTAGATGACGAAAAAAGCCGTTACTTGATTTCGTTTCGTTACTCTCAGGAATCAAAGGAGAGTAGGAACAGAGCTTCAAACTCTGAATTATTTGAATCCTCTGAATGGCTGCTTCCACCATCATTTCTCCTCCTGCCTTTGTCTCTGCAACGAAGGCTTCCTCTTCGGAAACTGGTCTAAGAGCTACAGCTCTTCTCTCCCATAGAAAGATCTCCGTTTCTAGTCTCAAATCCTGTCAAACCGGCTTCTGTTCTTCTTTCCTGATAAAGGGAGGCGAAAGGCGTGGGTCTCGTTGTAATGCCGGAAGGGGTTTAGTTGTTTCTGCTTCTCTGCCTGCAGCTCTTCTGTTTGACTGTGACGGCGTGCTAGTTGACACTGAAAAGGATGGGCATCGCGTTTCATTCAATGACACTTTTGCTGAGGTCTCTTAACTTCTCTGTATTTCATTTCTGGGTTGATCATTTGATAGGCCGATTTTAACTAGATGATGTGTTTTTAATATTGGTTGTGGGTATAATTGGATTTTATTACTCACTCTTAGATGGGCGAGTTCTTAGTGGGAGACAGATTTTATAACTCTTTATCAGGAGTTTGTTTAAAAGAACCAAATGCCTCTTGGACGTTTTCATGAATTCTACCCCTTGTCCCTTAATTGCTTATGTTGTTTTGTTTCGTTATTGAATAGTGAGTAAACTGCATTTACTTCTGTCCTCTGCTGTAAACTTTGAACGTTTCTACTGTTTTCTTATTTTTTTTCGCAATTCCATGGCAGAGAATCAGTCATTTAAACTAAATATCCGTTTATCTTGGTAGTTTTCTTTGATATATATTTTTTAAGCTTCTTTAAATTTATTTATTTTATGTAGTCAATGGCTATGTTCTTCTCTGTAAGTGTTATTGCTTTGCCCTTGCCAAGTCTTCTCAAAATGTGGTAGTTTCGTTCATAGAAATATCTTGTTATAGAATTGTTGATCTTTCACACAAATCATCACACAGAGGGAACTAGGTGTCACCTGGGATGTGGATTTGTATGGTGAATTGCTCAAAATTGGTGGTGGAAAAGAGAGGTAAATATAAATTTCAACTTCTAATATATTAGTCCTATTGTTAATGTGTCATTCTTATTGAGTTTTATATCCACAACGGCCCTCCAATCCTATTAATATTGCATGGAACTATTGAAATAATTTCATGAAATAGCTAATTAAACTGGTTTTGTGTACATTTAGGATGACAGCATATTTTAATCAGACGAGTTGGCCTGAAAAAGCTCCAAAGACTGATGAAGAAAGAAAGGAATTTGTAGCTTCTCTTCATAAAAGAAAGACAGAACTGTTTATGGCCCTAATTGAAAAAAAGCTTCTTCCTCTTCGACCTGGTGTTGCAAGGTTAGTTACAATTTCTTGCTACAATAAAGAAGCTGCGTTTGTTTCAATTTGAATCACCAGTCCCCATGATGGAGGGGAAGCTGCAGCAGATTAAGAAATATATAACTAGTTTTTGAAACCACTGTTTCCGCCATTACAGCTAGTGAGATACTACACCCACTTAATTTAGAACTCACGGATTTCATCTTAAATTTGTGAGTTTTGACATTAGGCAAAGAATATAAGTTAAACAGCTAGAAAGGTTGACCATTTCAGAATATAAAGGATGACTATCTAAAATGTTCATGTTATAGAATATGGAGATGTTGTTTGTCTATTTACAAGGATTTATTCGACAATATTAACTTAGTACATGTAAATATTGTTTACTGGTTAAAAACGAGTCCCATGACATGCTTGCTTCAGTTCAAGATAAATTTTGATTGACTTAAACCAAAATCCTAACATGTAATCTGACTGTCACAATTTGACATAGGTTAATTGATGAAGCACTGGGAAAAGGAGTCAAAGTTGCAGTATGCAGCACTTCAAATGAGAAGGCGGTATGCATAATCAGGTCCTACAATTTTAAATACTATTTCTGTGATTGAGAACTTAGAAAGAACTCTGGTCTCTTAATCAAAATGTGATGCACCACGCACCAAAATCTGTTCATATCGAACTTGTCTCCTGAATTGGGTAAATTTCATTTTCCATTTATAATTTTATGATGCCAAAGATTGGTTACATAGTGCTTCTATTTATAATCTCTGAGAATGTCATCTAGATTAATGAGAAGAACTCGTAGAGCACAAGAAACCATTACATAGACAAGTAGTCTTCGCAACATTGAAACGATTTTCCTAACATGACTTGTACATGCATATTAGGTCTGCAGAAGAATTTAAGCATCTTTGGCCTTTTAATCACAACAGAATTGCCATCCCGAGGGCATGTTGAGTACCTTCTATGTCTTTCAATCAACTAGCACTGCTGTCTATGTTTTCTGTTAAGTTAGAAGTTGATGTAATAGCATCCCCTACATCATCCCCATGTAGGGTTGATGTGGATGAAATGGTTGATCGATTTGAGAAGACTTATGAGAGGAAAAAGAAGAGAAATTAAAGCCTTTTAGTGCTGGTAATTTTATGTTATTAGTGAGGTTTTTATTTTCTAGAAAAGCCACACATGTACCACTTCACACCACACACTTGGAGTTAGTGGACATGTTGGACTCTGCTATTTTTAGATTGTTGGAAATTATCTTGTATTAGGAGTTATAGAACTCTTTATTTTTAGACAAGTGTTACTTTAAGCATGTAAAGAGGAGGATCACCAGCCTATAAATACAATGTAATTTGCCCTTGTTTGGGCATCACTCCTATTGAATGAAGCTATTGTTTTCCTCCTACTTTAGAGTCGTTATCCTTTGTTTGCTTGTCTTCTTTTATTACTTTTTGGCTGGTTTGTGTGAGATATTAGATCCCCTTCTAAATACCCCATTCACTAGCAAGTAGGGTTTGGATTAACATCCTACCTTGCCACCACTTTGAGGAGGCTCACGCCACCCTCTTCTTGGTGTAGGCTTGATCCGGTCCCCTCCGAGTTCAGCCTTCTTTGTTCTAAATCTTATCTTGTGTTAACCGGTGCATTAGAAGTGAAATGCATTTGACAGAGTTTTTGACATATTCTAAGCCCTTTGATAGGGACTAGATTCATTTTAGTACTCGGTTTTGTTAGTCTCTGTAATGGTTTTGCATGCTAAATTGTATATCTGCTACTGATTACAGGTCTCAGCTATAGTATCTTGCTTGTTGGGTCCTGAACGAGCAGAAAAGATCAAAATATTTGCAGGAGATGTTGTTCCACGGAAAAAACCCGATCCAGTAATTACTTGTCAAATTTTGTTTGTTATCTGAAAACATCTATGTTAGTGAGTATCTTCTTTTGTTTCATTTTGAAAATCATAGGAAAAGAGCATATTAGCAGGATTATCCAATAATTCTCTCACGCTAAAGACAATGCGTCCCTTAATACCAAAATCTGACAAGAAACCCTCAACCAGATTTATCTTTGCTGTGGATTCTATTGTGTTAGTTAACTCCAGCGTTCACCACCATAAACATTTGTATGGTAGTTGTTGTTACATATGTCTGAACTTTCCACTTGATCAGCCATCTCCTCGATTTTATCATTATTGATCCTATAGAATTAGATTACTCAAGTTCTTTTAATAAAAAACTTAATAAATTTACTTTTTCTTGGCAGGCCATCTACTTATTAGCTTCTAGCACTCTTAGTGTTGATCCTGCTAGGTAATGTTGCTTCCCAATCGTCAAGAGTTGGTAATTTGGTGCAAGTGTAAAGTATGATTCTTTGGCTGTACAGGAAGTTGAACCTGTCATCAATGGGCTTGTCTGGCTGACTTGGCTGGAACATTGAGCATTAGCCTGATGTTTTAGTTCTAGCTTTGTGATTAGAAAATCTAATTAACTTCCTACTTTATTCAGTTGTGTAGTGGTAGAGGACAGCGGTATTGGCCTTTCAGCAGCAAAGGCTGCCGGAATGAAGTGTATTGTGACAAAAAGCGGGTAATCTGTTAATCGAAACATTTGCTGTATGGAACTTTTGGTGAAAATAATCAGTTTGATTTTCTTCATTATTGTTATTATGACAGCCCAATGCTATTTCTATTTATGTAAAACACAATCACAATACTTGCTTCATTGTTTTTTTATCTCAGTTATACAGCAGAAGAGGACTTTGATATTGCTGATGCAGTTTTTGACTGCATAGGAGATCCCCCCGCAGTGCGTTTTGACTTGACATTCTGTGGAAGCCTTCTGGAGAAGCAATACGTGAGCTAACAGACTGATCTCACCCAACAGGCTGCAAGTAATTTTTGGCTTCTCCTTGCCCATCAGGAGAGCTACATATGATTAAGTTTATCAGGCATTTTATTTTGCTCTATTTTTCTGTATTCATATGGCTATATGTGCTTGCATTCTGTTATCAAGACAGATTACAACCTATCAAGGCTTTCACGATGTGCTTCATAATTCATCTCATCATAGGGAATCTGTGGCCCACTTGTTAATATTTGTACTATTGAGGTAGGTTTTTGAGGAATAATGGTCTGTCCATGGAATATCCGTCTGAGCCTGCAATGGAGGAGATACCTGAGTTTTAGAGCGATTCTCAAGTAAAAGTTTGAAAGTGGGGTTGGGTAATCTTTGCCATGCGGATGAAGCCAAGGCTTGTGTTAGCGTGTGCAGAGCTTCATCACCGAGTTCTGTATGTAATGTGATCATCAAGAAACCCTTGAGCTATAACTAACTATCTGAAGTAAGTGGATGGCTTCTTAATCTGGAGCTCCCTGCTTATAATATTTTCTGTCTGTTAGCCTTCTTGGTCAATGCCGATGTACAGTCTGACATTGAACTGGCTTGTATTTCAGAATACTGCAATACTTGCTCACACAAATGAGACTCTCTTCACGTACTGGATTAATATATAGGTGGTGGTTTATAAATCAGTGTAGACATGAAAATTTGATTGGACCAAAATTAAAGGTCTCAATCTACAGATTAATGGAGGTGAAGAACAGCCTGTTTGGGGCGTAGCCGTCGTCTTGTATGCGATCCATTGCTTGGGCTTGAAGTTGCGGAGGCCAGGGTGAAGAATATAGATTGTATATTTTCCACAGGAATTAATGATTTCCTGTAAATAATCAAATAATCAAGGCCAGAAAACCGTTTCAGGTCTCTACTGTGAAAATTCTTAAGAAAAGAAATCTTTTTAGTTCCTGCCATGGTATTCACCTCACTGGGCAGCCCTGCGCAGTGGGCAGTTGATCCCGATCCCGTTCATGCATTGCTGCTGCGAGTAACCATTGGTTGTGAGTATCAATACGCACAGAGGCTGTTCGCAGCAAATCCGGAGCTGTAGGCAGGCGGGCCAACTGCATTTGGAATTTTGAATTTATGAGTAGGGAAGTGGTTGGATTTTATTTCCAATTTTAGACTTTAGAGGATGTGGGTGAAGCCAAAAGCTTTCAACTTAATTTGGGTTTTAGAGCTTTTGTGTTGAAGAAAATAAGATTTAAGGAGGATTTAAGAGCTGTATGTGACGGATGAGGGACTGTGATGCAGTAAATGATGTATGTGATCACTGGCTGCTTACATACTCATTTAAATCACATATCCAAGTCCCAACAAGGAGTTTTAATGGGTTCAGGCCATCTACTTCCAACTACCCATACCCAAATGAACTGGACTCCCACCAGTTTCTCCCTAACTCCATAAATTCCATCGCCTTCTCCGTTTTTTTGTCCCAATAAATCCAAAATAAAGTCCTAATTTGAATCTCTCGTAATCTTAAGTTCTTAACCCACCCCGTGTGGCACAAAGAAGCTTGTTTTTCTTGTGACTTCTGTTCTGCTGCTGCAATCTGCATCGGTTAAATAAACAGGTTTTTGAATTCTCTTATTTAATCCCCTTTCGTGCACTCGTGCACTTCGGTCTCGGCTTTCTCACTGCGGCGGAGCAATGGAGCTGGGATTGACTCAGCAGCTGAAATCGCAACCCAGTTGGGTTCTTCTGCTCGTGTCTCTGGGAGTCCTCGTGCTGCTCAAGACCTCCGTCAAATTCCTTTACTGGGTCTATGTGAACTTCCTCAGACCAGGCAAGAATCTGAGCAAGTACGGCTCCTGGGCTCTCGTTACTGGACCTACTGATGGCATAGGGAAAGGCTTCGCTTTCCAGCTCGCCCGGAAAGGCCTCAATCTCGTCTTGGTCGGCCGGAATCCCGACAAGCTCAGAGAGGTCGCCGATCAAATCCAGGCCAAGTATGGGAAAACCCAGATTAAGAATGTGGTGGTTGACTTCTCCGGCGATCTCTCCGAGGGGATTCAGAGAATTAAGGAAGCTGTTCAAGGGTTGGATGTGGGGATTCTGGTTAATAACGTCGGGATTTCTTATCCCTATGCCAGGTACTTCCATGAGGTGGATGAGGACTTGCTCAGGAATTTGATTAAGATAAACGTTGAAGGGACCACGAAGGTTACACAGGCGATTCTGCCCGGAATGCTTGAGAGGAAGAAGGGTGCTATTGTTAATATTGGATCTGGCGCTGCTATTGTTATTCCCTCAGATCCTCTCTATGCTGTGTATGCCGCCACTAAAGCGTAAGTGTCTGTCACTGATTCTCGTTTCCTCCACCGTCTTTCTCAAATTTTCGTTTCTTAATTTCTGAACTGTTGAGTGCAGTATTTATAACGAGTTTTCCTTGCTCCATCAGATTCTTAAGATTTTTTCTGTTTTTCAAAAGGGAAACGTTTCAAAGACCTAATAACTTCATGAGAACTGGTTTCTCCATCTGCACCACCAATGCTTTTATCTGCATCACGTTAGAGAAACGGAAAGTCATGTATTGGACTCTCAAACCAGCAAAGTGGAATTCCGTCTTTGTCTGCATTTAATTCCTGCCAGATTTAGGGACGTGGTCAGATCTAAGATTTTGATTCTTATGGGGTTTCCTGCATTTAACTGGAGGGATGTTTTGTTAATCTCTTGTAGTCTTGCCTCTGTCTTTTGGAATTTGTGGCTGTTTGTGGGGTTTGCACATGATTATTCTAAACGGAAAAAAGGTAGAAAATATAAGTCTTCCATTCGTCAAATGTATCTCAGAGAATGTCTTGCACTGCTTACATGAAAATCTTCAATGTAGATACTCAATGCTTTCTGAACGCCATACTCTGGTTAGTGTTTCAGTTTGTTTTTCCCAGAAAGTGATTGAGGGATCATAATACTTTATGTGTGTATACTTGTGTAATTATTTTATGGAACTTATTTTGCAATGAGAGCAACATACTTGACCTTCTGGATAATCTGGGTGTCATTGCTTGCCCTCTACATGCTTGTCTCTCTGTTGTTTATTAAAAATAGAAGTTGTAATCCTTCAGAATTGACAGTTTGTTTTTCTTTTTTTTGGTTCCAGTTACATTGATCAGTTCTCAAGATGTCTCTATGTTGAGTACAAGAATAAGGGGATTGACGTGCAATGCCAGGTACACTATTGAACAATTTAATTCAAATCTATTCTCATTTCTATTCATTTGTATGCACTGGCCTACCCTCCCTAAGTTAACCTCCCTCCCTCACTCATCCTTTATATGGAGTACCCTTAGTTTTCCTTTTTATAGCAAGAGTGTAAGTACTCAGTGAAAGTTTGTCAGTACCTGGCTAAAACAATGAAAATAAGTTAACAAGGCTTAAAAACGGAGTCACTGGATAGAGGTTAATTTTGAAGCATGAAGGATCAAACAAACTACTCGAAAGACTGTAAAGCTAAAAGCTGATTACTTACTGTAGTATTTGCATTCTAATCTATATCCTCCATAGGACAAATGAATACTGGACAGTACACTCACTTGTCTATTGGATGAATGCATGGACCCAACAATAACTGACCTCTAATCCATTTAGAACTGGCCATGAAACCTGAAGCCCTTGAGTCGTGTTTCTTGCATTTGTCTCATGTACTCCTAGTCCCAAGCATTTTATGCCTATATCATTTTTATGAGTCTACATCAAATGTGCATAGACAGTATTGGGCTGCATTGGAAGTTCCAAGTGGCATCATAGTACACTTCTATGCTTTCTCGTTGATATATTCAACTGCTAAATATTTGCTATTTCTGGATTATATATCAATGACTCAATTTGCTTCCTCACGTAGGTTCCATTGTATGTGGCAACCAAATTGGCTTCGATTAAGAGGTCCAGTTTTTTTGTGCCATCATCTGAGGGCTATGCTCGTGCAGCTCTGCGCTGGATTGGCTATGAACCGCGGTGCACACCTTACTGGCCTCACTCTGTCATGTGGTTTCTATCTTACTCTCTGCCTGAAGCTGCGGTCGACTGGTGGCGTCTGGGATTCTGCCTCAATATTCGGAAGAGAGGACAGCTCAAGGATTCAAGAAAGATGGAATAGCAACTTAAATCTCTCCTGTTTGGACCATCAGAAACCTAAATCGAACTCATGACAGCTCAGAGGCCACCAAATGCATAAGCTTGCTTCATTTTTTAAGATGCTTATTTAACTTGTATCAGTAACGAAGTGGGGAGTTTATGTTCCCCTCTTTCATTTCCATGTATTTTCTTTTAGGTTGGATTTCTTGAGAATCACTGTATTTGGGTACTTTCTTTAAGGGGCAATATCTAGGGTTTTGGTGTTCAAGCCATTTGCTTTTAGTTTGTTTGAATGAATCAGCTGGAGCTGTTAAAATTAAATGAAATATATCTAGAAATTAAGGTATAACAACTCTTCTAGGGTCATACCAATTGGTTCATGTGAAAAATATACCCACACACACCTGCTGTGACCAATCCAAGCAGGACCAAATGGCACCTCCATGTTGAGGCATAATAGGCTGAAAGAATTCTTTGGTTCTTTCTTTGTAGCTTCAATGCATCTTTTAGCGTCATGACCTCTAGGAGTTGATGGTGAATCCCCTATAAGGATCATGCTACTAGGCCAGTTCCAGAGCCTTAAGAGACCAACGAAAAATCAATCAACTACTGTGATATGCTCTACTAGCCTTTTGAGTAAATAATTGTTAAAGAAACAGTTCTCCCCTACCATACATGTTATAGAAATTACTTCAAATCAGTGTTCAAATTTTAAGGTCTAATAGTGTTTGAGTAGATCAAATGTGATTCTTAATGTTATTTTAATTTTTCATGATTACTAGAAGATTCTACCAGTTTGTTAATCTTATGATTTACTTATTAATTATCATGTATTTGGATAATGATAATATAAGCCGTAACTGAGGCTTCATTGCGTCTCATAACAACCTTTGAAAGAACGCATTTTATGACCGAAAGTTAAAAACTTGAAGGCAAAAATCAGATCTGTTTCGGCCTTATTACCCACATGTTCTTTAAACATCGATTTGAAGTTAAAATCATTCCAACTGATTCGCACTTGGAATGACATATTCCTTAATGAAGTTCCTGTTAAGTATCCAACAGCAAGTTATTGACGTTAAGAATCTGTGATTCTGCAGGAGCAATTTTCAGCAGGTGTGATTCTTAGACGCAAGGAAGCCTACAGTTGATGAGAGATCCATGAGAAAGTTTACAGCTTGTAATTTGACATTCCTGATGTTGCAAATCTCAAAACAACCAAAAAGAAAAAAAATGACTGGCCATTTATAGAAAGCTTTTAACGGTACAATTCCAATGGTTCTAAGAAAGATACAGTCGAAAGAACATAAATGTTGACAAAACTCACGGCCTTTGAGTGATCTGCGCCAGGAAATGCCTAACAGCTTCGAATGATCTGCGCCAGGAAACTCAACTGCTTCGAGTGATTGCACCAGGAAACTCCTAACTCCCAGCTGCTGAGGGGATAGACGTAGGTTTAGCATCTTCTGCCTTCTCGTGCTCCTTGTTCAGAATCTGCAATCAAATTGCATGCAGAAATTAAAGTTTTAAGTAAAGCATGGAACCAACTGAGACAGGGCAATATATCTCAGCCGCCATGGCTGACTATAAGATTATATCTATATTTAATTGAACTCCATTACTGTACACTTCAAAGACAAACAGCACCTTATTGTTGATCAGGTTGTGAAGGGCAATTACACTCCGTATAAGTGAAGAAAGGTAAATGACCAACATCATGTCATTTGTTTTCACTGTAAACACAAAATATCAAGAATTAGTACACGAAATAGCACATTCACCAATACTAAAACACAAGAAATTTCACTCAAAATACCTGCAAATCCCTTGATAAGTTCTGTCACATTGAGATTAGGAAGTAAATTGAAAACATCCTGCACAAACAGCAAGTAAGCTCTGAGAATCCAGACAAACATGATAGGAACTACTAAAAGGAAACAGACAAAACCTAAAGTTAATAATTTCATAATGCAAGTCTTAGCTCAGTTGGTCACATGGGAGCTCGTGGTGGGAGGGGTCTTGGGTCCATAGTTTCATATTGGACAAGGGGCCCTCATGTAAGACCATTATTTAAAAGAAAATTCAAAATGCTATAGTCGAAAATATATCAAGAAAATATGCAAACCAGGCACATTATGGTCCGTAAAATAAACCAACCACATGCTTCAGATTGTTCAACTTTTCACATATGATTTCAAATACAACAAGTAGGCTTCTCACTATATAGTTGAAGGTTAACCATGGTTCAGATTATTCTCAAACATTGAATACATAAGCTAGAAAGAGGATACACAATTTGCGAAGGAAGTTATACCTGTAAATGGTACAAAATCTCATGATTTAGAGGGAGCTTTCCCTCAACTACAAGGTCCAGATATCCACGTATTTCTCGTAATCGTGCATCCAACCCTTTTAAGGCTGCAAGCTTGCCAGTTACCTGATACAACCAAAAACAGCTTTTTTAATGTTTTTTATGTTTAATTCGACACAGGAATAAAGGCAGATACAACACCTCTGTTGCAAGAGTACTGATGGTTGTATCTTTTACATCTCTAAGTAAGTGCTCCACTCCTGTAAAAAAGAATCACAGTTAGTGGACTAGTAATTCCGCATTTTCTTGATATTTTATAGCATCCAAGACAGAGAGACAGAGCCATGTTACATGTCACAGGGTAAAACATACCGATCTCTTCAACTTCATGTGCAGCAATTTCTGAAGGTACGTGTACAAACACCCTCTGGCTTTTCTGAGTAGCGTTCTGCTTGCAAAACCAAGTAGAAATTTGTGAGAGTAAAGAAAATCTTTAATAAGGAAACAAGTATGGAACCAGAAAACATGAAAAAAATTATCGAAACAATCAACTTCGATTGCAATGAATTTTGACATACAGTCTGAACTACTTGCAATAACAAGATGCAACTCAATGAGAAAAGGATAACTCTACTGAATGAGAACTCAGTCCTGAGAGATAAGAATTTAAGAAGAATGGGTTATAAAGATCCTAGATGACAACATACATAGAATATCTAATGTCATATGCAATAGTTGCAGGTCAGATGGGTTCTAAAAGTTGTTGTTAAGAGAAATTTTCCTTTCTGGATCCGAATGTTGAGACTTGAGCAGACAAGACGCATTATTTATGGAGAACGGAGAGTGTCAAACAAATCATTGTTAAAGTGTCTGTGGTGGAGCTAGGAAAATCAAAATAATAAAGGACGCCAACCTCACACTAGAGCATAAAAACAGACAAAGCAACTTGAAGATCATTAAGCCAAGACAACAGTTAAGGAAATGGTCCAATCAACGACGAATAAGAAATAAGTCTAACAGCAAACTGCTGACCATAGTTCAGAATGAACAACAGTAGTTCTCATGCACCTTAAAATTTTCTTTCGAAAGAGGACTATCAATTCAGTGATATTTTTCTTTTTCTTTTTTTCCTGAAAACCGAAAAGCTGATCCATACATAACATTAAGGACAAAGCAACCACCATTCATGCAAAAGCACAAAAGTTTAGTGAATTAGCACTACATGTTGCAAGAGTTTCTCACCTCTTTGACTTCTTCAACAGCGTAGTAGGCTTTAGTAGGAATACCTAGCTCTTTAGGTTGGACATCAATAATAACCAAGACAGGATTGGGCACATAACTGCAAGATAAGGATTACAATAAGATCTATTATAGAAGTTCAGAATCCTCAATTGTATATAATAACTGAAAAGAATAAAGGACAACATACACATAATTATCAGCAGTTACACATCATTCAGAAAACTATGATATAATGTGATCAGATAATCCAAAGACCTAGCAAGCTGATGACTGGAAATGAATAGCTCATATATTGATGATAGCTGAAAGCACAAACCAGACACATTATCTACTGTAGAGAACTACCAAAGATAGACACACCTGACTCCATCTTAGAAGCTCCAATGACAGAAAAATGACAAACTACAAGACCAATAGGTTTACTATCTTCAAGGAACACACGTGATACCCCTAAAAAGGCTCTCTAAGATACCATTAAGGCAGTAACTGTACTTGGTATTTCAACTAAAAAACTAAAGCAGTAAAAAGGCATCAGAGGTAGGTGGAAATTGAGCATCCTCATACTAACCATTTGCCCATGGTTTGCACATTTTCAATAAGGGCAATAAAATTAGTCTCTGGAGGGATTTTTTCTCATATTTAAGAGCAGTTCTCAGGAAAAAAGATTGGTAACAAGTCCTTAAATATTTTATGATGTTTATGGTGATCATACAAGCTAAGTAACAGCACACTGCTGACAGCTCAGTTATTAATGACAGTTGTAAGAAGCAAAACCAAACACATCATCTATACTGTAAGGAATAATTTATTATTGAGGCACTGAGGACACCATCTTAGAAGCTCCAATGCGAAGAAAGAACAACCAACAAAATGAGGTTTATTATCTGCTGGGGAGCACATGTTATGTCCCCCGCAAAAAAAAATGTTGAGCAAGTCGAACAATCACAGCGCCCTTCATCCAAGATATCCTATCCAAGGAATTTTGGAAATTACCAGAGACAAGAAACCAGAACAACAATATTCATATACAAAGGGTGAGACTGATTCTGATTAAGAAAACCAAAAAATAATCAAAAAATTATAAACTGGAAAGGGATGAAGACTACTGTGGTGAACAAGATACTAAGCATAAGTTGGACATTACTAGAGTATCTTAAGCTAAGGAAAAAAAAGATCAGTAAACCTACTCATGAAATAGCCCGTGAATATCCAGATCATTTTCCCGCAATTTTGGGCCTGTGCTGTACCAGCCAACAACATGCTCCTTGGCTGAACAATGAACAACAGCATTGCATTAATTTTTTGAGAAATAAAGAATCACATTTTAATCACCAGTCAAGCTTATTATCCTTCAACAGCAAGGTCAAACCATTAATTCTCTTGAACATGGCAAACATTGATTCATGATAGTTGTGATCAAGAAACCAGATGCTGGGATCTTTTTCATCTTCCTCGAAAGGCACTGCAATTGATAATGAACCCAGATATCAGCATTTTTTTTTTTGTTTATCGAGCCTGTATTTCTTCAAGTAAAAAAAAAAAGAAAAAGAAAAAAAAAGAAGATGATGCAAAATCACTGACTTAATCTCTTCTATTTGCTCTTATCTGTCCAACAGCATAGCCTTCAAACGGGTAAACATTTAATTACGACCCTAAATTGGAGGACTTAACCCTAAATTTGGGTAGCCATCATAACATGACTCACGAGGATAATCACAACAATTTTTTTTTTTTTTTTTTTTTTTTTTTTGCAGTTGACTAACGAGAAGGCTTGGGCGTCGTGTAGCTCAACAAAGAGACGTTCAACCACACGTATCGATTTCCTATACCACGAACAATCCAACTATGAACTAACAGATCTGGCTATTTTGACATGGGTATGATATCCTGATAACATTTCTCGTTAACCTAGCTTCCGTTCCGTGACATAAAACGGGCCCTCAATGAAGAGATTCTTCTACAATATAGGAACACAAAACCCTCCATAACACAATACAATTGCCGAGAAGGAACCCGCAGAAACTCTCACCTGCATAACTGTTGGTAACATCAACAGTGCCTTTAAAGGAACTTCCAAGGAGAACCCCGATGACACGTTTACGAGTATCCCTGGCAACTCTATTGTAATTGTCGACGATGCTGAGAAGAACAAGGGGGTGGACAATCACCCTCTCAATCGGCCTCGACGAAATCTGCTGTGTCTTGATTACATCCATCTTCGCGGGGTTGAGATCAGCAGAAGTTCACCAAAAGCGCTTGCTTTGCTTCTTCAGCTTGTTCTTCCCTCTTCTCCAGCGATTTTTAGGGATGCAGGCTCTCCTATATTTTTTATCTTCCAACTTTCCCGGTGCCGCACCTTTAAGACCCGGACCGATGTCTTCTTGGGTCCGGGTCCGGGTCCGGGTCGGAGACATTCCAATCCTGCTCAGGTTAATTATTGTTTAATAACTTTAATAGTTTAATGACAAGGCATTTAAAAAGATTTAATAAAATTTCATATAAAAATTTCATGAATGAAAAACTTAGTACTTATATTTTGTTATTTCTGAAAATGATTTCATAAATCTTATGCTAGTATTTATATTTTTAATTATTTAATGAAAAGAAAATTTATTGAAAACTGGCGGTCCAGTCCGGTTCAGTCGAAGTTCAAAGCAGAAGTAAACGAGCTCGGTAAGTGGGCCCGAGATCGGGCATTGAACGGCTAGGATAATAAGCTCGTCTAGTTCTTCTAGTGGGATTACTGAGGACAACTTTCGGGCTTCAAATATTTCTCTTGCTCATGCAAGAGTGCGATTCCTGAGCAGGACTCGTGGCTCTGCAGTCGTTCCTAATGGCGGAAACCGGGGCTTCTGCTGGATCCGAGCAGCGGACGGTTTTTGTAAACTCTAGCATGGGCACTCATATGGTCATGAGCGTTTCGGATGTCGACACCGTCGGTGATTTCAAAAGTTGTTTTTCGTTCTCTCATTAAAGCCTTTTTGCTTTTTTTTTTTTATTGTTTTAGTTGTGCCTTTTACTCTGGATGCCTTGTTGTTCTGCAATGGTGGAAGAAAAATGAAGGGTTTCCCGGAATCTCTTGTATGATTTTATCGTTTCGGTTTTTCTGACATTAGTTCTTTTGGTTTTCAGCTCGCTGATAGAACAATAGGGAGTATTTCAACGATGTCTTTTTTTTCTCTAAATGTTGTGCTTAGTTATTTTGACTAGCCTGTGTTGCTTAGGTCTTTTGACTAGCCTGTGTTGCTTAGTTCTTTTGACTAGCCTGCGTTGCTTAGTTCTTTGGACTAGCCTGTGTTGCTTAGTTCTTTTGACTAGCCTGTGTTGCTTACTTCTTTGGACTAGCCTGTGTTTCTTAGCTTTTTGGACTAGCCTGTGTTATTTAGTTCTTTGGACTAGCCTATGTGGCTTAGTTCTTTTGACTAGCCTGTGTTGCTTAGTTCTTTTGACTAGCCTGTGTTGCTTAGTTCTTTTGACTAGCCTGCGTTGCTTAGTTCTTTTGACTAGCCTGTGTTGCTTAGTTCTTTTGACTAGCCTGCGTTGCTTAGTTCTTTTGACTATTAGTTTTGCAACTTTTTGTGTTTTTTGTTTTTAAGTTTATTTTCTGCTGAATCATGTGTGTGTAAGACTGTCACTTACTATTATCTTTTCTTTTTGGCAGGAAAAGTAGCTGTTGAACACTCCCATTGCTTTCCAGACAAAGGGAACATTGAAATTCATGCAATAAAGGTAGTGTTGCTGATTAGTAGTCTTTCTTTCTTGTTTTCCACTTGGATATAGGTGTTTCTTTTTAAGGAATGCAAAAGAATTATGTACCCTTCAAACGGATGTATATTTTTTTCTATTATTTGAATAAAAAGGTTTTTATTTTTACATTGGGGGTTGCTTCACATTCTTTGTCTTACAGTGTTAAGAATTTGATTCTTGCAGGTGAAACGTAAGTCAATGTTTTATCATCTATCGAACTCCATGTTGGTGAAAAGTGCATTCAGTGGTTTTAGTGGAACTTGGTTCCTTTACATGGATGCTACTTCTACATCTTTGACAAATCAAGAAGAATCCTTGGAAGACCATCTGAAACAACCATCGCATAGGCCTGAATCTTCTGAGCTGGAGCCCAGAAATTATGACAGTTCCTTGAATCCTGCTACTGCTCAGTATCTTCTTCAACCAGCTGACTCGACCATGAATTATCTTGGGAACTCAAGTTTACTGAATCATGTTCCTCTGAAGGAGTCAGTTGATAAAGTCCAAATAATGCACTCCAGTAATCAGTTTGATGCTGAGGAAATTGGAGAACCATCAAATGTCTTGGAGAATACATCACATAAATCTGATCATGATACTGAAATGCAAGAGCCTGCTGCTCCTTCCGAAAAAGACATCAACAATAAGAATTTGGGAGTGGATGCTCTTGAAATGAGAGGTGACTTGGCTGTTTCTCTAAAGAAATCCAAAAGAAGTCGGAATGTGCAAGCTGGTGACGCTTCTTCTGAAATTTTGCTGGAAGAGCCTTCAAAGAAAAAGCAGAAAGAAATGGAAAAAGAAGTTGCTTATTCAGATTTTCCAAAAGACCATGTAGAAGAATGTGATACTAGGGATGAAGAGGCATTTCGTTCAAGTGGTGAAGCCTTGAAGGCTTTGACAGACAATGAAAGAGCAGTTTCTGTTTCAGAGTTAGTTAGTGGCCATCTTAATGATGATCACACTGTAGCACCTAGCCTAATTGACAGTAAAAAGAAGAAGAAGAAAAAAAAGCATGTGAAACTCCAAAGTGGTGTAGTATTATCAGAAGTAACCAATACCCAGAATGTGGCTCCTACGGAGGAAATACCTTCTGGTCCTGACAAGCAGAATGCTGCCTCTGCCTTGGAATTAGAAAGTGAGCCCAACCTTTTTAACTATGAGAGTTCATCTGTTGCCAAGACTGATCAATTTGTTCAGGATGTTTTACCAGATAAAATTAAAGATGGAGTTCTTGGAGGAAAAGTGGAGAGCCAAGGGCATGATACATTTGAGACTGCGGACAAGCAATCCAAGAAACGGAAAAAACATCGTAATGCCACAGATAAAAGTGCAGGTTCACACTTGATTGGAGAAACAAACAAAGAGGCTACAAGCAATAAGAATGATAGCAAGATATTCGACCCTCAAGAAGCAAATGATGTAGGGAATGAAAGTTTGATCCCAAAGGATAAGCAATTGGATTTGAATGAAGTCCACAAGAATGGTCAGGATGGGAATCACCTTAATGATTCAAGAGTGGCAATAGAAACTATTGCTGAAGTTCTTGCGGACTTGTCTGCTGGCCGAAATGAAGATGCAAATCTTGGCATTGAAGTAGACAACAAAGGAAACAGTAGTTTGGAGGCAAAAGAGAAAAACTCTAAAAAGTCCAAAAAGCATCGAGCTACGTCTGAGAAACATGCAGCTCCACAGTTGGTAGAGGATGTCAACGAAGAGAATTTTGGACCAAATTTGATTACAGGTAGTTTGAATATCAGCAATCATGAAGGGGGTGATTCCATAAATGATGCCAATGCTTCAAAGGAAAAGGTATTGGATATGAATGAAGCTGAAATGGACAATTGTAACCAGATTGATACAAAAAGAAGTCCTGAAGCACCAGTAGTTATTGAAGATGGAGATTTGAGAGGTAAAAGGAAAACAAAGATTAAGGCCAAAAAGCCTAGGCATGCTGGAGTGGGAAAGCAAGATGTTTCAGGTGAAGGTGATGATAATGACAAATTAGAAGATAGAGTTTTTGATACTGATCCTCATTGCAATGCTGTTAAAGCTGTCAATAATGGATTGTCCTTTATTGAAAATTCTAAAGCATCAAAATCTGATAAGTTGACAAATAGTGACACACACAAAGTGAGTGACAGTGAAGTAAAAAGCACAAACTTGAACTCCATAATTGAGGACAATCTGCTGCCTGAAAATGAGAAAGGAAAAAGGAAGTCCAAAAGAAGTCGAGCTTCTCATGACAAGGCTTACTCTGAAAAATCAGATGAAAATCATACTATTCATCAGACTGATGGAGAAAAGGAAGAAAAACCATTATCTACTAATGCAAAGAAATCCAAGTCAAGAAAAGTGACTTTACAAACTCATCTATCAGAACCTGCTTTGGAAAAGGACAATGTACTAGAGAAGCAAGGTAGTGCTGGAAACCATATGGAGGAGCCAAAGAAAAGGAAAAAATCAAGATCAGAGAAAGCAAAACTGAAAACCCATTCATTGGAATCTTATTTGGAAAAGGATATGGGGATTAGAGCTGATACTTCCTTGACGAATTCCGAACCTAGAAATGATCTCATTGACTCACCCAAGGGGCCGAATCATGAATCACAGGAACCCAGAGAAGACTTTCAAGCCAAGGGAGCTCATGCGGAAAAAGAGCATCAAAATAAATCTGATGAATCAGGAAAAAACTTAAGTGGCTATCCTGAACGTACCGTGGCTGTTTTGGAGAGTGCAAATAAATCCAATCACGTAAATGAGAAGAGAACCTCTGTAATTGCTCATGAAAATATTGGGGCATCTTCAAAAGCTGAACATACGGCATTGACTGTGAATAATACTTTGCCAAAAGACACTAGTGTTGAACCTGCTGAATCAAGTGATAACAATGTTGAGGGCATAAATGGTACTATTTATACCAATGGGAAGGGTAAAAGGGCTTTGTCAAGGTCTGACCGTTACCGTGTTGCAGTTAGAAAACCCCTTGATAAAAAACTAGGGGAAGTTCTGAATGCTTCTGACCAAAAGAAGGGATCAGTGACCAATGATGAATCAATTTTTCACCAAAATGCCAGTGAAAGCTCTGAAGATGGAGGTGAGGCTAACTACTCGGATGCCACGACGCAGAATGTTTCAGATGATTCCTATGCATCTGATTTCTCTGGAGGAGGTGATGAGACTCCAACATCAGCAAATGGAGCAGATACAAAGTCACCTAAAAATGGTATTCTATCCCTCTACTAATCTAAATCCTAAATAACTGCATTATATTTGAAGAGACATTTTGAGATCCCTAATGTATAGAAATGTATGTCTGAACCAGAACTGTAGTTGCATGATTGGCTGAAGTGTGGCTCATTTTATGGGGTAGGTGGAAAAGATTTGTCATGCTGATAGTCTAGTTGTATCATCTAAGAGAATAGCTGGTTGTGATGGCTGTATGAGGTATAGAAAATAGTTGATATTCTAGTTTATCATCTATAAGTGATATATGAGGTGATCTGCCATCCCTATGTCATGGACATATCTGTATGATTAGTAGTACTAAAGTGGAAGGATGGGCTGAGATGGTATACTATAACATTTTATTGATGGTATTTAAAAAGAAAAAAGTTTTAATGGTGGAAGGAAAATGGTTGCACAGGAGATAGTCTACTATGTTTATTGTTGGTATGCTTGTATTATGATGCCTTTTTATTTTGTTCTTTATTTGGCATGTCTGCCATAAAATTAACCACAATTTGAAAGTCTATTTTAACTATATATTTTGTAAACAAAGTCATATTTTGGAAACAAAGTCATATTTTGGTACATAAAATGTCTATTTGCCTCCCTCAATAAGAGAAAATAAGATTGCAGTTATTTAATTTGTTGAACAAATATAATATTACACTTTGATCATTTTCTGGTAATTTGGTGGTATATGTTTGCTGTTTAACACAATTCGTACTTGCCAATTCCCAAAGCAGTCAACATTGGGCCAAGACATTTACTTGTGCATCTGTTTCCTTTACTACAGGGATTTCAAAAGACAGCAGAAATAAGGAGACCAGTGGTGATGAGATAGTTCTTTCACAGTAAGCAGAAGTTTATTTGAATTGGAGAGTTTGTTTCTGAGATAGTTAGAATGTTTTTTTTGTCTTTCAAAAATAAGATAAATTTGTTTGTCTTCTATTGATTTATGCTTGAGGTTTTCTTAAACTTACTTATGCCTGTTAATGGGGATCATTAAACATAGTTTGTTTGCAAATAGTACGATTATGAAATGAACAAGACCTAAATTGTATCATAACAGGGTGTCTTTTCTGATGGGCTTGAATTGTTCCCTGTTAATGTTGGGATTCAATTATTTTATCTACTTGTCAGATCCCCATCTGTTTGTCTAAGACCGAAAGAGAGGAATGTTAATGCAACGATTCTATATAGATTAAAATCTGACGAACTCCTGTCAATATTAGTTGGGAAAGATTCTCTTGTGAATTTTGGCTAGTCAGCTAGAGATGGACTTGGACCCAACTTTAATTGATGGATTACATTCTGTACAAGTGACCGAAAAAGTGATGAATTAAAGCAGAAAAGACATCATTGTAAAGAAGTGATGTCTGCGACTTGTGGTTCTTGATATCCTTTGAGAATCATCTTCCTGAGGTTTTTGGCAGCAGATTGATTTCTGGAAAGGACATAGTATTTATTTAGGTGAGGACAGACCCTTTGGCTAATCAGGGTGTTGTCTTTGCCTCTATTGAGGTGAGGACTCTCGTATCAATAAAATAAAGCAAGCCCCCCCCCCAAAAAAAAAAAAAGGAAAGGACGTGGTAGAAAAATTGGTCATGATTTTCTTGCCCTGTCAGGGAGCCTTATCACAGTCCCTTGAAGCCTGACTCTTTTCATTGGTACTTTTTTTATTTGGTTTTGGAGTAGAAAAAAATTCCGGATATTAAATGTTACACATTTCTCTTTTCTAGGTGTTGGAGTGTGTATCTTCTCTCTATGGCATGACATTGACACTTAAAATTGACATGTCCTTGTTTCTCTAGTGTTCCATTTCTAAAGCTGTCTTCCATCAAATGGTTCTTGTGTGTTTTAGTCTTTAGGAGCCATTGTATGGCTATCTGCCTTGAATGGTTATCATCTTTTTAGATTCTTTATTTAGCTAATGTTTGTCATGTGAATTCTTTCTTTGTTTTTTTCTTCAATACTTCTATATGATTGGTTGATTTCTTGTGAGCAGGTCCACTGCCACTAAGAAACCACTTGATGCAATCTTGAGAAGTTCAAGACGCTATAAGAAGGCCAAGGTGACAGCATCTCAAACCTTACTCGAAGATGAGGAAAGCCAACGGTTTGAACCTGCTCCAGATAGCCAGCCTGATCATGATTCACCAGTTACCTTGTCAAAGCCGTAAGAGGAAGATGGTCATTTGGCTGTTTCAGCGGCCTCTCAATTTTTGTCCTGCTAAATTGTGGTTGGTTGATCTGGGTTTTGGGTGGTGAGGATGCTTTCTGAGAAAGATTTGTTTTGGGTGGTCTACGGGTTGCCTTCTGGCAAAAGTTCAAAGATTTGTGTTGGAGGTCAGGAAGTAAAGCAGATGACCTGGTTGTATCAATTTTGACTGTCCTATCCATTTAGGTATTACATCTTTGGATGATAAAGTTGGAGAGCCCAGGACTCCTGTTGTGGAGGAAGATGGTTTGTTTCTATCCATCTTTCTCAATTTTGAGTTGCTAAGCTATTCGAGTGGTATATTGTTAAAGCTGGAGAGCTCAGGACTCCTCTTGTGGTGGAGGATGGTTTTTCTATTCATCTTTACCAATTTTGACTTGTTAATCTATTTGGGTTGTACATTGTTAACTATGGGGTGTGAATTAGATGGTTTAATGTATCCATCTGTCACCTTCAATATTTACTACTATTATATGTAGCCTGTATTCGTTTTGTAAAAATAAAAGACGGCAGTGGCGATGCAGCATTGGTTGTGTCAACAGTTGACATTAGCCGTTTCCCCTATTTCTCCCCTGCTCTTGGCCATCGATGGTTATTAAACGGTCTGACAGGATTGAGATGATCATCTGAAGGATGATGAGTACTTCCCTAGATACATTTACATCTGTTTCAAATTAGACCTTGGTGAGTGTTCTCCCCCCAGATAGATGCGCGTCAGGGTTAGGAGTGGTTCTGCTTAACAGTGCTTTTGCTAATGAGACTTGTTTTAAAATTTTATGAGAGAAGAAGAAACGAAATGAACTAGTTAAAAAATAAGGAATACAACCGAAGATGTTCATTTACTAAACTTCCAGACCAGTTTGGATAACCACTTCAGTCTCCTTATCTGGACCTCGAGAATCTGTTCTGCTTCCTAAGCTGAACATCCGTGCCAGGCCACTTCTCGACCGTGAAGTAGTACGTGTACCAGTCTTCTTCGCAATCTCATTAGAAAGATGGTTAATAAGACTCTCCAGGTGACGACTGATTGTTGGATATCTAGAGAGTGACTTGATTATCCCCTGCAACCTTTTACATTGATGCAAGAGTTACAGATTGAAAAGCCTGTAAAATGATATACAGAAAAAAATATAAGTTTGTATCTTTACCTTCGGGCTAATGCATCAACTTCAGCTCGTCGTCTCTCTGTTTCTGGAGGTTTGCCAGTGGTCCAACTCTTCAACCTCTCAGGGTAACTGTTGAACAGAACCAATTTTCGAAGATGATTCTCTTCTTCTACCGATAGATTCACCGATTTGATCTGCTCCTTAATTATCATTAATGGGTTAAAAAACCAATCAAAGATGGCATCCTTGGGTCTATTCCTGGTAGTTATCTCTGTATTGTCACCTGAGATAAGAGTACAAATGATGGACACAACTAGACAAAGAAATTAAGCTTCCACAACTAAAAGAGGTGATGTCCTGAACTCACTTAGCAATAACCCATCAGAATTAGCATTAGCTGAACGAAGTAATGCTTGAAGGATGCAATACGCAGGTAGCCCAATGTTGAGAAGACGGTTCCCACCTTTGCTAGATTTATGCTCTTCTATATCTTTGCATGTTATCAGCCCTTCTTGCACCAGAGCCTCGCCCTGTTGTTTGAACTCTGAGAGTAGCTTGTCAAGTAACTGCATAGAACATGAGACAATATGAGTGAGAAAACTATGTATAATGTATCACCATAAAAGCACAGTAAAAGTCAATAAGGCAAAGAATTCTACATCAAGTAGCTTAAATTCAACTATAGCATTGGTAAATGAGGCTGAACGTGAAGGAGGGGCTTTTCCATCTGGTCTGTCCTTCTGGAAAGAGGTTGGCCTTGAGAAGGAACTCGCAGGTGTAAGTGGGATCTTCTTTTGATATTGGAACCTGTTCATACCCACGCAGAGACTTAGTTATTTAACACAACGAAAAGAACAAAAAAAAGATAACTTTAAGGAAGGTAAGACCTGGGGAAGCAAGAGCCTTCTTTCATGTCAAGAACATCATTGCTGTACTCATCAAACAAGGATGGGCAAGAGACAACGTAATTCAGTCCCATGTGAATTGAAGATTCCTAAATGTTAAACAATCAATGTTCTCAGCCGTATCTCAATAGTAAATAATTGAAATTAAATCCAAATAAAGAAAACTTACTTGGTATGCAATAACAGCTGCATATGCACCCAAAAAGAAGGCCGATAGCACTGAAGCCAGCACTGCTCCCAGGACTAGTAGGGGCCACAGCAGAATAGCTAAACCAGCAAGCGGGACACAAGCCGTCTCTAGAAATGGTCCTTCACGGCCTATAAGATCATGTATAAGCCTCTGCCATCCCTTGAAAAGCATGTACGGGCTTTTGTAAATTGCAATAAATGTGATTACTGGTGTGTCAATTATAATGCCTAATAGACCAAGAAAAAGAGCACCCAGGAGCTGAAACAATCTACAGGAAAGAACAAAGAACTCTGATTAATTGAAATACATTCTTTATAACTAGTTATACTTGGAAAAGCTTAACTATCTATTGCAATGCATTAAATGCTTGAAAAGTCACTTAGATGATTTATATTTTTTCTTTGTTTTGGTAGAGCAAAAAAGAAATAAATATAGTGGCAGTAAGATGAAGTTTTTGAGAAATAAGAGCATGAGCAGACCTGATCTCATAGGGTTTTCCATTAGGAGGTTCCTGAAGACGAAGATCATCCATTATTGCAAAGTATGTATCGAAACAGGCATCCTTAAAGTCCCGGACCACTGTGCAGCTCCCTTTGACAGTGCTCCATGTACCATCCTGGGTGGGAGGACACGAATTTGAAAATCAAACAGAGTAAACACTGCAAACTATTCAACTTTGCCACAGTCAGCATCTTGGGTAGCAAAAGAAACCTCTTCAAAAGAAGTAAAACAGAACAAAAACTAATGCAGAAGCAATTTAAGACAACCTTAATACAATGTACAAATTCATCTGTCTTCCCTTCACCAACAGCATCAAATGTGGCAACAAGAGGTGCAAGAAAGCCATAAGCTGCTCCTCCCAGTATACTCGCGGTAATGGCAATTAAAGGCCATATAACCAAGAGAACAGATATGACAATACACATCACAAGCTTCAGAAGAGGCCCCAGCTGTTTAGCTCTGCCCACAAAGAAATCAATCTCAATGAGAAATCTGACAGGAAAAGCAAACAACCAATACAACAAGCAAGAAAGAGCTCACAACAGCACCTTAATAAGCAATAGTATGTCCAGATGACATGTGCTGGCCAAAGTCCCAAAATGAGGGCAGAGTTCCCAACAGTCACAACTAGACATACCAAAGGGCAGATGACAGCACCTAATGCATAAAAAAGAATATGACATGTTAACGACATTTTCCAAATCACACAGCAATGGAAACACATGTGATTGTCTGTTCTTTGTGTCAAACCATGAACATGCTTCATGCAACAAATAAGAAACCAATGTGTGGTATGAGTGTTTGGCAAAATGGGTTATCAATGATGTAATAAAGATTGATTATTAGATGACAATCAGCATCTCGTTGAAAATAAAACTAGCAAATGTATGTATACCCTTTATTTCATACATATGATTAAATAGCATGGATAGAATTGGTGGAAGGCAAGATATTTTCTGTTTTTCTTCTGAAGCAGTGTTCAAGCGAATTTCAGAAACTCAAAGGAACTAGTACTCTCAATGCTTCTCGCCATCTATTCATGTTAGGCACAAACCAATCTCATGTATGATCAGAATTCCACATGAAATTTTTTATCTATACTTGATCACTTGATGAGTGTATGTGCACAAGCGTATAGATTATGTCATGCATAGAAACACTGATAGAACAATTTATTTACAATGTATACAGAGACAAATTGAAATATGGAGTAGAGTGAAGTGCCCTCGTAAAAAACGAAAAACCTAACATGATCATCGACGAGCAAATAATATTGCACCGTCACATTTCCACCGCCATGTAAAAGAACCGCCCACTCAAAATCCTGAAAAACCCTTCACTCTCCACCCAGGCCAGAATCACATTATAGTAAACCGACCTTTAATAATACCAAGCAGAAGTAGCCCGAAGAAGAAGGGAAGAAAGTATAAAAAGCTCCAACAGGAAGTCCAAATTCCTCTCGCAGGCTCCATCTTTCTTACCCACTATACTCCACTCATTAAAAAGCCACGCTCGGCCCTGCGCAGAGATCTCCTGCAATTGCGACTTACAGTCTTCACCAAGAGCCCCGACAAGTGTGACAAAAATCCGCCTAGGAAAAGGCGGGAAAAGAAAATCATATAACCAAATAATCCATACACAAGTTGAAGTAAATGGAATAATTTCTTGTAGTTGCGGCAGTTGAGTAACCGCCTAAGAAGTTGGAAGCAATAAACAGGGTAAAAAAAAAAAAACAAATAAAAGAAAGCGAGAAGAGAGAGATGAGCAACAGAGGGAGGGGAGAGAAAGAGACGAGAAGAATATGTATTTTGTTTTGGTAAAGTGCCAGTGGAACGTAGCTTTTATGGAACGCCAAGAAACCAGAAAAAAAGAAAAAAGAAGTAAAACCTTAATTCCAAGTACACAGGTGGCGACAACAAAGGCTGGTAAAAAAACGAAGGGGGAATTGGTGAAGTGCTGCTTTCCACCCAAAACAGTAGTACTCCCATGGCCTCTCCTTGATGGGTTTTGATGATATGGCTGTTGATGGAGAGCAGCGACTTGTACAGAACAAAATACAGTACCATTCGATCGAGCTTCGTGTCCATGGCAAAAATTCAGGAAAGGCCTTGAGAGAAGCCGAAGCCATTTGAATCGACAGGAGCCGATGAGAATACTCGTGTCCCTGTGCCAGGGACGAAATTCACCCCCTACCAGACTAGTTAATTGTTGGAAACTTTGGATATATCTTGGACTGTGGAGTCAAGAATTTCGTTGATCAGTTCATCTTTTCTCTGATATATATAAGATTGATTGTCGGAAATTGATAATTATTTCTCAATGAGAATCTAGATGCCTCTCTGTGGTCGCTGACTTGTGTTCGGATCCTCCGCGAAAGAAACGGACAGCTCGGTTCCTGCGACTGCGTGAGGAGAGTTGAGAGAAGGATCGTAGCACTACTTATATATGTGTGGCGAACATGTGGTTGGTGACGTGGCAAATGTGTGGCGATTTGAATCTCAACCGTCGATCCGAATCCATCGACATTGCGATGTTAACCTACTAAATCTTGCAGAATTATGACTTGGTCGATCGTGTGCGTGCACCGATAAAAATTAAAAATTTAAATTCTAACTTAAATCGAATTTTGGTGCCAACAATATCTTAAATAATTCGTTTCCTAAGAGCGTGGCTAAATGTTGCCTAAAATATCCTTTTAAATAACCATAGTAAAAATATTATTAACCCTAACACAATTAACAACATGATCGTCGTGGGTTGTACTACTTTGGTTTTTTATTTCCGGGTCAAGTCGGAGATAGACTTTCTTGACTCCTCTGAATCTGGCTGAGTCAATGTTCAACCCAAACTGACTCAGCCAATCCAACTCGAATTTTCAAGAATCTGAGTCAGTTTCCAAGTCCGAGTTGCATAGATATCCTTTTAAGCAAGCAAAGCCCACATTCCTTTATCATCTCCAAGAGACCCACCACACCAATGAGCATATATAGCCTACACTACCCAAATTATCTTCGGTTCAGATCACTTTAAACTTTAGGTAGTTGACTTTATGAAAATTATATAACTATTTTTATCTAATTTTATTTACATGGGTAAGTCTTAGGCAAGACTAGATTAAATGTGTTTGATCAAAAGTTCCATAAGTAATACATTTGATTTGATTTGACTCTGATTAATAAAACCATGATCCAAAATAAATTTCCCCTCATCATCTAAAGAAAACCAAAATAAACTAAGATCCAAGATTCCGAACATATGTAAGTCTTTTTCCCTCTATCTATCTATCTATCTATCTATCTATCTATCTATCTATCTATCTATCTATCCGGCATCCTGACACTGACAGAGAGAAATCAGGAAACAAAGACAAAAGTACTTGGGTTTCCTGACACCTTCTTCAAGAGAAAAGGGGGTGGGTGTCCAGAAAATTCAAGGAGTAAGCTCAAAGCAAAGGTGAAAATAAAATAAGGATTCCTCCAGTCTGTATCAGCATTAAAGTACATAAGAAACATGAAGTTTGGTACATGATGAGGTCCATGGAATAAATAATATACCTGATTGTTCTTTTAATTCTGCTTTACATAACTAAAGCTTCCATTAAAAGGAATCAAGCCAAGTATGTGTCACACTGTCACCACAGGAGAAAAGGTTGCACACCACTGGGACCTGGGTGTGTGGTACCCGCCATAGTGGGGGAATTAAATAAAAGCGGGGGGTTTAGGATTAAAGATCAGGTTTCTTGTTCTAGAGGTTTTTGAGTATAAAGCCAGGCAGTGTCTGGGGTATGAACTGGCTGGGGTTGTCTGCAACTGAAGCTCTCGGCAGCTGCTGGGGATGAGGATTGAAGGAAGGAATCTAGGGCAACCATCCCATGTGCCAGTTTCAATACAAGGCCCATGTGTCGCCTTCTTCTTCTTCTTCTTCTTCTTCTTCTTCTTCTTCTTCTTCTTCTTCTTCTTCTTCAAGTTTGGGACAAACCGGTTCATATTTGGTTTCTGATTCCTGAGAAAAGCCGAAGAAATGGAGGACTGCAAAAAAGAAAATATTAGGCAATAGCCAAGAGTCAAGAGAGGCCGGTTTGTGTGCTTTCTGGTTAAGTGCTAACCTAAAATACAAGCTTTAACTGACAACAATAATGAAAGAAAAAGACTCCTTTTCAATTGAAGGGAGGGCCAGTCGGCTCATACCATGTCATCAACAACTACCAATTTGTTCTACTTTCGAGAAAAGTTCAATTCTTAGGCAGGCGGAGGCCTTGCTGTCTCCACATAATAGATATACCCTCTTAGGTTAGTTTATTTCCTGCATGATCGACAAGCCAGACCTGTCAAGAGTGAAGGGGACAACACAATGCCGTCTCATATCTTGACTGGGAGGGATCAAATGCAAGTTCTGGGAACTGGGCATACATATCATTTGAGACCGGAAAATCAAATAACCAAAATTACCCATTCCACATTCTCTATTAACAAAACCTCAGAATCTTAAAATGTTTTCTATTCGATTTATTGCAAGTTTAAATATCTACAAAAAGAATCGATTTGGCTATTGGCTCCTATTGGCTACTCTCTGTCTCTCTGAAACATTCGTATGTAAAAATCCACATTAAAAAAAAAAAGAAAGAAGAAAAAAAAGGAGGAGAGGATTAAAAACAGACGTGGAAGATGAATGGCCGGATAGATGGGTGGATGGATATCTCCGTATCCCTTCTGCTTTCTTTCTGAGGAGTATCAGTTGTAAAACGTTTAATCTATCTTGATGCCTGTAAAAGCTGCTGCTGCTGCTGCTGCTGCTGCCACGGGAGGAGCCGTGTGTGGGGGTCCATTAACTCCTGCAACACCCAATTCCTCAACCCGTTGTCGGTAACCTCACAGAACCGGCTGGACCAATCAGGCGGCTCAACGGCGCGAGTACCCAACCCGGGAGCCCGGTCCTTGGACCCTTCGTTCTCGTTCTCCTGCCAGTCAGCGACGAAGGTGGCCACCCGCCTGTAAAACTTCTCCTTGAACACGTCCCACACCTGGTACTTGTAATGGTTGATCACCATCGCTCCCCTCTCCACGTTCACGTACTCGTACCCTTCCCTCAGGTGGAAATGGTGGACCACGTTGATGAGGGTCGAGTTGAGGGCCTCCGGCCGGACGATCGACTTGTGCCGCTCCGGCGCCGCCATCCGGCAGGTGTACCCCACCGTCACGCCTTCCGCCGGCGCCTGTTTCAGCCCCGAGGGGCCGAAGCTGAGGCACGACGTCCGGAGCTCTCCGACCCAGGGGTCGGAGTGGTTCGACATCACCTCGTGGACCGTCTGGTTCGAGGGCAGGTGGAGGAACTCGTCCACGTCGATGAACCCCACCCAGTCGCAGGCGTCCCTGGCCCGAAGCGCGCAGTGAGCGAACCCGGCCTCCTGGGTCTTTATCCAAGGCCACTCGTGAACCGACACATTGTGACCCAGACCGCCCAGAACTCGGACCGCACTTTCCAGCCCGTCGTTGCTGTTGTTGTCGTAGATGAACCAACGCTCCACACCCACACGCGCGTGATACGCCACCCACTCGTGCAGAAACTTCGCTTGGTTCCTCACCATGGTGCAGACGCAGAGATTGTAGGGTTTGCTGCGCCCCACGCCGCCCCCGCCGCCGGCGACATCGAGCAGCACCTCCGGGCGGGCGACCGAGGGGAAAATTCCTCTCCCCTTCACGTTGACGGAGACCTTAATGGAGGACAAGAGGCGGGGCTGGTTGAGCAAGGCCAGCGGAGTGGGGCACCGGACGATCTCCTGCGCTACTGAAAGCGCCGCCGCGCGGAGGAACCGGCCGCGGGTGAAGTTCCACCCGTAGACGCACTCGAAACGGGACGCCTCCGCTACCTTCTCCGGCCGGAGGCTCACGCCCTTGACGAAGACGACGGTGGTGTTGTCGGCGGCGTCGACGACCGCCTTGTACGCGAGCGACCGCCACGTTCTCGAGATCGGGGACGGCGGCAGGTCCTCCCGGAGGGAGACGCGGCTCAGCCTGCGGGGTGGCAGGGGGCACCGCGCGATCTGCACCAGCGGGCTCTGGCGTGCGTCGATCGAGATGAGGGGCAGCGCGAGATCGGGATTGGGGGAGTCGGGGCCGTAGAAGAGGCACTGAGGACTGTCCAGAGGCGCCAAGTCGCCGGAGGGGTCGTTGACGAAGACGAGGATCTGGTCGGGGAAGACGACGGCGTCGAAGAGCCGGGCGGGCGATTGCCGGAATATGCGTCGTCGAGTGGCGTGTTCGTGGGTGGAGTTGTACTCGGCGGCCACGGCGTTGATGCTAGGGTTTCGGCCGGAGGTGAGAAGAACGGGCCGGAAAGTCACTGTCGGCAAATCAATAAATTCGTATCAGAATTACGAAAAAAAGGGGGCACGAAAAACAGCCATCTAGATTGGAGACCGTGATGGTGAAATTAAACCACGGAGAAATTTCAGACAGAACAGCAAAGCCTCGAACAAAAAAAACAAAAACACAAAAAAAAACAAATTAATTACACAATCCGAGATAGGAACATCGGACACCGATTTCAGTAGTCTGAAAATTAAAAAATCCCGAATTATCGATGAAAACGCGTATCAACTGCCGAATCGCCGGATATTCCGGAGAGCAATTTCCGGCAAACAAAAAGTAAACTGAAAAATAAAACTGAAATTCGAGGGAAAAAAAAAAAAAAGTTGCCTGAAGCCCTATAAAAAGGAATCCAAAACGAGAAGATCTAGAGCAAAACCTCAAAAAACGATTAAAAAAAAATCATGATGAATTTTTTATTTTTTTCTAGACGACGCTTGATGCTGATTCGAAGAACCACATCCATTAACAAACAAAAAAAGACGGTAGGAAAAAAGGAAAAATTGAAACACGACACGACACGAATGAAGCAGAAATTAAGCAATTTCTCGACACAGGAAAACAATTTTTTTTTTAAAAAAAAGCGCGAAATTGAGCCACAGAAATTCGTGATTTTTTTTCCTTGTGAATCAATAATTTTATCAGAAAAGGAAAGGGAAAAAAAAAAAATCCAAAAATGGTCATGGCGAAAAAACTAACCTCCAATGAAGCGGAAAGTGTCGAAGACGGAGGTGGAGCAGAGGGCGCAGAAGAGCAACAAAACCAAAAAGGACCAAAACCGGGTGGTCCGGGGAAGCCCCAGGTCCCTCTCCCGTTTCTTCCGATCCTTCATCCCTTACCTCTTCCTCTCCTCCTCCCCCCCAAAAAAACCAACACCTAACGAATACTCCCCCCCTTCAGACTCATCCGTCCAACGAAAACCCCCGATTCCGGCTACGACTCCCCAATTCCGACTTCGGAGTTCCGATTTCCGGCGATGCGTGGTTTTATGAATCTCGCCAGACACTCCGGGAGAGAGCGAGAGAGGGAGAGAGAAAGAGAAGGGGGTTTACTGGTTTTGCGGTGAGCCAAAAAAGGTTTGGAGGGGTCTTTTATAGGGGGAATCGGGGCCGGGGCAGTAACAACTGTTACAGGCGGCCGAGCAGACAAAACGAAAAACGACCCCCCGTGGCCCCGCTTTCTTTGGAAGATCTCCACCGTCCAGGGTTTTACACATCAACGTTCAGGTAATTTAAGGAAAACGCGGTTACGTCAAAAAAAAAAAAAAAAAAAAAGTACATATTTGTACGCCACGTGGCTCCGTATGAGGCCGCCTCTACGGACTACGGTGTTTTATAACCGTATTTGGGTGGGTAATCTAATCGAACCGAAAAAATTAACCTACCTAATAAATGGGAGAGAAGGATAGCTAACCCCGCTCGGATTGGGTCCGGTTAAGACTCGGGTTTGGCCACCGCTCCACCGACGCCCGCTTTCGTGGGATTGACTCGGGACTCGGGGTCAGTGACTCGGTGGGTTGATTTGAAATTTTAGGAGTTTACCATTAATTACATTAAGGTCGTACTTTTATGATTATGACTTATGAGAACGTAAACGGGCAATCAATTACAATATTAATATCAAAATTTATTTCTCTTAAAAAAAACTCATTATTCCTCTTAATGTGTCTGAATGTGTGTAGCACAAATTGGTAGACGTAATGTATGACTTAATAGTTATTAATTTACTCTTTAGGCTTTTTTAGGTAAATACCTAATTTTGTGCCTCTTTTTTAGAGCAATATATTATATATAATTATATAGTATTGGCGAAGAAAAGCATTTATTGTATATAAAGTTATAAACCCGTAATAATTAATTAATTAATTTTTTATGTTGGTTACCGTTTGATTAATTTTCGTATACATTTCTCCCATTTTTTTTTTTTTTTTTTTTTTTTTTTGGCGATCTTTGGTGTTCATATGGAGCCAATCCTTTTTCTAATCTGATCTTTCTTGTAAACTTGACTAGAGTTGAAATCAATATGCAAATATGAAAAAAGATTCTAACTGGGAAGATAATTCCACCAAATCATTACCTGTTGCTAGCTGATCAGTAACTCCATGGGAAGTTAATTCCACCAAATCGAAGAAATAGCAGACGCCGAGAGAAACAACGAAAGCAGTAATCAACTACCTTGTTTATACATGAACACGGCTGAAAGCCAACTGCAATTGACTTCAATTCATGCCATAGTTAGGGAAGATAATTCCACTCAGACATGTACAGATTTCATATAAGCATTCGGAACAACAAAACCGAGTCTCCTTTCTTCAAAAGAATACCCTATCTCCTCCTCAGTGCTCCTAAAAAGAACAGAGACTGGAGGGGCAGGGGTGATTGCTGTCTGCATGGGCACAGACACTGTCGAGGGAGTTGCGGGAGGAAGAATGCCATGAACTCTCGGTGTTTTGTTCTCTTCATCTGTAATACTGGTCGGCTTCGTGGGAGTGCATAAGTGTTTCATGGCTGGACTCATTAATGAGGACATGTTGTTACAGTGAGGTGGGTGTTCGTCCTGAAAACTCTGCATGTTGGCCTTCGAGGAGACTGAGGAGACTGGAGAGAAGGGTTCCCTTGTCCCTTCACTGTCATCACGAGAATTGAAATAACTGAATTCGTGTTTTCTAACAGGAAGTACAGCAATGTCCACCAATCCCCTTCGACCTGCATACAAGCTAATTAGGAATACAAAACCTAGGGTTGTTAGGAATATGACCAGAAAATAGGCTATGAAATATTATGTTGTTAACCTGCGGATAAAGCTGATGCAGGCACATCATCCTGCTGTTGATCATCCCCTTTCCTTGCTGCTCGGGGTACTAGAGGTTTTTTTGTTGAGTGTGGATCAGGTTTCGGAGTTGAAAGCATGGCTGCCCCCAGAGACAATCTTCTGTTGGCATTCCCAATTGAAGGTCGAGAAGGTTTTTTCATGTTAGGAGTCTTCATAGGGCTAGGTTTCGAACCATACCGCACTTCCTGCTCTGCTATAAACTGCCCCTGGAGTTTCTTCTCTTCCTGCATTGCAGAATTCAATATTTTAATCTGGTCATATTCCTCAACATTGTATTTCCTGGTTCTTCAATTCACCTGATTCACTAGACCATACCCTTTTCCTAAGACGCTCTTCCTCCTTCTCTTGTCTTAAAATATTGTACTCTTCCAAAATTGTAAGCAGTCGAACCTGCAAATTAGTAACGACAACGACGGTGTTGTGCATCAGAATGAAAACCTAATTCGAGTCTAAACATCTTAATAAAAGTAGGATCTTACACCATCATATGTAAACTCTGTTCCTCTTTCTCTTTCCCATGCAAGGGTTTTGGATATCAGAGCCTCCACCATAGCTGCTTACAAATGCAGGTATACACTGAGTCAGGAATTCTACAAATATGAATTAAGGAACTGCAAAAGAAAATGAGAAAAGAGGATTTGCACCTGGTAGTTTGGTGACTAATATTCGAGCTCTTTCAGCATGCTTTAGTGTGAGATGTGCACCTCTTCCTGCATTATATCTGTTTTCATCCTGTGACACAAGTGAAAAGGAAAAATAGGTCTTAGAAAACATAAGAACCAAAACAGGCAAATTGCCCAAATTTTCGATGGTTATACCTTGTTGTACTCTTCAAGCCAGGATTCCTCCTCACATGCAGCCAACCATTTATCGACCTTTTCAAGTATCTCTTTTCTACTAAAGGCTTCCTCTTTAACATTTGCAATGTGGAGCTCAATCTGCTCCAAGAGACATCCAGGATCAATAACACCTGCAAATAGGAAAGTAATCATTGTAGTAGCTGTAAAGGTGTTTTGCGAACTACATTTGTGCACCATGTAGCTGATAGGCTTGGCATTTCACCAGATTCTATTGCTTCCAGCACGTGCTCTACAACTGTGTCGCTTTCCACCACCATATGGGTTCTTTGGCAGATATCCTGCAGCTCAGATCTTTTCTTTAGTACAAGCTCCTTCATCTTGCTGGTCTTCAGCTCTTCCAGTCTTGCAACTTCAGCTTCCACCTGCATCAAACGATTAATTCTAGTTTCATTTTCAGAATCATTCTTTCAGTATATCTTAACTCTCAAGGAATGGCAGGGTGCTCACATGATTAAGGAAATCCATAGACAGGATGTCAGGTTCCATAACTTCATGTTCAGATGCAGCAATTTTACAGGTAAAAGTTTGAAAAGGCAGCTGTTCCTCCGCAGGTGTATCCATCAAATTCCATAGCTCCAATAAAGAAGTTGAAAGGTCTTGAAGCTGCAAAAATATAAAGCCATCCAGAGAATAAAAGGTTAACAAGTTAATAGAGAAGACTAGTACCCTTTTGAGCCTCTGCAGTTACCTTTTGCATTCGTTGTATCTTAATCTCACGCAGCTCCTGTAAGGTCGCAGCTAATTTTGCAATTGTGCTATTGCTAATGCTCTTTGACCCATTAGTATCATCCAGAGTAGGATGCACTTCAGTAACTGTATGGTTGAAGTCCAAACCAAGAATCATGCATAGTAATTTCAGATTATCTAAGTACTCTAAAACCTGTCTCAGGCGCTCACTCTGCATGGAAAACATAGTGGATGAATATTTGGAAATTAACCCAAATGTTAAACATGAGAAAACGGTTTGAGCACTTATTTGAACAAACCTTCTCCTTTTGGAGAGCCTCGAGTTGCCTCTGCAATTCATCTAGTCTTCTAGTGGACAAATCAGACTCATCGATAAATGTCTTAGACACGGGATGAGCAGGTTCGACAAGCTCCCTTACAATCTTCTTAGTTTCCTCCAGTACTTCATGAAATTGAAGTAATCTTTCATTTTTCCTCTTGTGCATCTCCTCCAGTTGTGGAACAATGGCGTGGAGCTCCTCCTTTAGACTTCCCATTTTCTGCTCAGACTAAAATTTGCAGTGGCAATAAGCTATAAGAACATCTCCAGCATTCAGGAACGGTAGGGGTTAAGAACAAAAGTTGCTTTCAATGTCCTAGGCAATTCTATCAGAGTGACACGTACCTGTCTGATGTGCACTGGCATCTCACCAATGGCAGAGCAGATGCCTGCAAGCTCTGCTTCATGGTCAGCAATTGCTTGCCTTAACTGGGCCCTGAAGCGGTTTGCCTGGTCAACCTTTCTTCTGTACACCTCCAGGCATTCTTGCTCTAATTCAAGAAGCATTTTATCCCTTGAAGCATCTGATTCTCCCAATTCGTTCCATATAATCTTTAACCCAACAGTACCATGAAATACGATTAACCAAGAAGCAAAAGTCAAGATAGTTTTCTAGTGATCATTTTAACCAAAAGAAAAAACGGAAGATAGCTATGGAGAAATATTAGAACCTGAAGTTCGTAGAGAAGAGATCCACAAGTTGTTTCCATTTGTAAAAGCTGATCATTTACAGGATTGGACATATTGAACTACTCCAGAGATATTACTGGGGAAAAAAAACTAATTATGATTAGTTCAAAGGCTCGGTAACATCGACAATAAATGCTACTAAGAAAGGAGTGACAAATAACAAAGCCGGGGAATATAATCAGAACAAAAAACCAGAGGAAATGAAACCAGAGAGTCAAGTGGATCTCTGCTAGAAAAAAATAAAATAAAACCAAAGGATCCATCCTTGACTCTCTCCAATCAGGGATCGTTAAAAAACAGGATTGGGGGGAAACAGAATCAATAGAACAATAATAAACTGTTATGAAGGATGATAGAGCAGAGAAATGGGGGCCACCGGACGAGGCCTTTCCCACTCCCAGCACAGGGCCGCCGCCCGACCGGCGGAGCAGAGAAATATTATCTGTCACTTGTTGTTGAGAGCAAAGAGTTACCGACAGAGATGCCGTCGCCCTCCGTCAGGAAGAGAAAACCCAAGGTTTCGCCCAGAAATGCCGTCAGAATGATAGATAGGCAGAGGGAGGTTCTGAATTGGAGTTGGGAGGTTCTGAATTGGAGTTTGCTGGGGCTGTGAAGGTGGAGGCATCAGGGAACGAAGGGAATTCAAATTTTGAACTGGAGCACCCGGTTAGTTTGAAACGGGTAACTAAGCGGTTCGACCCGACCGTTTTAGATACGACCCGATTCGGCCAACCCGAACAGACCCAACATCGATCAATGGGGTTAATAAAACTGATCAGTACTCCCTATATTCAAATAGGAGGGGTTAACTAAGGGACATCGATGACTTTAAAAAACAAAACATTCAATTGGAAAGCGGCGCTTTCTAGCGATGCTTCAGAGTTGGTCGTATCAAGCACATAACAACTATAAAACTCCATTAAGGTTTTTAATTAAATTTTACCCTATAGTGACATTGTTAATTTCAACAAATGTTTCCCTGTTATATGCACATAAATGTGCATGACCCAAATTCAATAGGTCTAGGAGTCCATCGACCCAGCAAACAAAGTTCGTGGGCAGGCCTCGACAATTCTCGAAGTAATCCGACGTAGCCCATCGCCAGGATCCCGTCTCGTCGCATTATCAACACAGTGAGTCACCGTCTAGTCAGCAACGACTCGGTGAGTCATCGCCACATCAGCGCGAGTCAGCATATAGTCATCCACTTCAACCGAGAGGAGATAAAACCGGAAAAAGGGCCACGATCCTCATTCAAAGGATCTCAACAGAGGAGCTCCTGGTCCTCCTCATCTCAACTACAGCAGCAGAAAGGGGATCGTGATCCCCTTTCCCAGGCAAAATCCCTCAACAACCACACAGAATGGATACAAAAGGCCAGAAGTTCCCTGTTCCAGGGGTTGGAGAAATCACATTCGGAAGACTCCCTTAACATCGGTGCGAAGCTCTCTCTCGTTCCCAAAACCGAAGGTCCAAAATTCCCTTCACCAGAAGAGTTCCTCACACACGAGGTTCTTTCATCGCAAAGAAGTTCAACATCTGCAGTTCGCCGCTCTACGATTTCGACCAGAAGCACTTCTACACCGTTGCCGGCATCGTCACAAGTCGAAACACACGGAACACAAATACTTCCGTCCGACAGGACAAAAGCCACACCAGATCGTGTACACCCGTTTCTGTAACTCGAGGTCTCGACGACGACTCGCCAGAAGCTTTAACTTCACCAAAAACACACGGAGATCGAATCAGAGGAAGCCTAGGAGAGTGAACTCGCATTCCTTGATATTTACAACACACCCTGTAACAAATTTATTCTAAAGTAATTGAAATATTCTCTCGGTCCCGCCTCTTTGCGGACCGGTGGATTTTCGGTGAAACAGATTTGGCATACCCGGTGGGACCTTTCCTACCTCTCATCTCCTTCTCCGTCCAAAAAAAAAATCTCCAACCTCAGCCATGGTCAACAACGCCAACAACGACAACAATAACAACAACAACAACAACAATGGAGGCAAGCAAACTGCCTCCTCGAGCTTTGCCCAACCGCGCCCCGCCGCGACCGCAGGTTCAACTATTGGAACTCGCGGATCTGCCGCCGCATCGCCGGCCAACGTTCGCGTCCCTACCTCACCACCACCGGCCACTCGCCCAGTGACGAGAGCTATGGCCAGGAATTTGTCTGTTGGACAAGCTCCTTTCATGTGCGACGCGCGCCGTCCAAGCGCCTTATTCGTGCCACAGGCTACCGCGGCCTCCAACAAACCAGCCACGGTCGCCGCTAAACTGCTGCCAGCAATGGCCAAGCCAACATATCTGGCTGTCGCTGCATCTCCTCCCCCTCGCAGCCCGACTGCCAGTCCGACACAGTCACCGCCGTCACGGAGAAGCTCTATTGTTCCCACCTTGGTACAGCAATACGACCAAAGCAGAGGCATCTCCTCTCTCTCCGCTGCGAGAACACGCTCAATACCAGCCTCCTCTGTACAAAGAACATCGGCGACAGACAACTCCCCGGTTATGCTGGTCTCACACGACCTTCTAGCCGCACTCAATGCAGCAGCTGGTCCACCACCTATCCGTTCACCTTGCCGACAAACGCCGACGACCTCCCCTACCGCAACATCACCTATCTCATCCTTCCGATTCTCACCGGCGGCTGTCACTGCAAGCCAGTCGTCGCCCAGAGCCACTCTCCGTAATCAACCTGCGACTGGTCCTTCTGACCGGTCCCCCACAGCGACAACACCCTCAATGAAGTCACCAACAAAGGCTTCATATCTCCAAGCCGCGTCGGGAACAACTACTCCGACGCAAACCGTCAAGATGGCCGCAATGACAACTTCGGCCAAAACCATTGAAGAACAGCTTGCCGAAATGCAAGTTGCGATAAAAGAGCAAAGCGAACAGCTGCGCAACTTGCAGCCCGTGATGCTCAACTAGCAGCTCGCAATGATCAAATTGCGAAGATGTTTGAACGGCTTGAAATGGGCACAACCACCAATAACACCGGTGGCGTCTCTCAAGAAGTTGACCGAAATCGGCCGATTACCAGCGCCTCAGACGAACTGCCGCAAGAAGACTCTTCCTCCGACGACGAGCTGCCGCCCGTCGCTCCAATGGCCATCCGCAGAGGCCGACCAGAAGTGGACCCGTCTGCTCTCACACTTGACGCCATCACAGAGCTCGTCAACCGTGCGGTACGAAACAACACCGGCGACCACAAATCAGTCGCCTACAAGAGACCGTACACACAGAGGATTCAGAACATCCCAATGCCGATCGGCTATCACCCTCCCAAGTTTCAACAATTTAACGGAGACGGCCACCCAAAGCAGCACGTCGCTCACTTCATAGAGACTTGCAACAACGCCGGCACAGACGGCGACTTGTTGGTCAAGCAGTTCGGCCGGTCGCTGAAGGGAAATGCCTTCGATTGGTACATCGAGCTGCCCCAAGAATCTATTGACAGTTGGGAGCAACTGGAGAGCGAATTCCTTAGTCGATTCTACAGTACTCGGCGTACTGTAACACTAGTCGAGATCGCCAATCTCAAACAGGAGAAGGGCGAAAAAGTGGTCGACTACATCAACCGATGGAGGAACCTGAGCCTCAATTGCAAAGAAAGCTCGAATCTGTCTCTCGAAGCCGAAATAGAAATGTGTTCACGGGGAATGCGATGGAATCTCCTCTGCTACATACAGAGCCGAAGGCCGAAAGATTTTCAGGAGCTCGCAACTGAAGCTCACAATATGGAAAACTTGATAGAAGAACGAGGAGAAGAAGGATCCTCTTCCGCCGACCCTCGCAAAAAGGGGAAGGCACCTGCTGCGACCGCGCCCAAAGAAACGAAAGAGAAATCAAAATCCTCTTTCGCGACAAATACTATCAAACCAATCAAGGTCGGAAGTAAGGTCAAGCAGACTTACCTCCCACGACAATTGACGGGAGGCTTCAAGAAGCTGACACTGGAAGAACGACAGGCAAAGACATATCCCTTTACCGACGCCGACATTCCCATCATGCTCGACCAGTTGCTCGACAATCAACTATTGAGGCTGCTAGAAATCAAAAGACCTGGCGACCAATCCAAAAGCAAAGATCCAAATTTTTGCAAATACCATCGACTGGTTGGGCACCCGACGGAGAAATGCTTCGTCTTGAAGGATCGCATCATGGAACTGGCGGCGCAAGGCCGGATTGAAATTGAAGGAGTTGAAAACATAGCCTCCTCATATGCCGTCTCCATCCGAGCCGAGCCGAATCAGCTAACTCGGCCAAACAAGAAGCAGGCCACGAAGAAGGAGTACCGACCAAAGCCCGGTTCCTCCAGCTGACCTCATAACAACAAACGACCACCGGCTAAGGTCGCACCAAAACCGACACCCTGCGAAGAAGCTGCAGCCGACGCAGAGGGGTAGATCTTGGTCACCCGGAGAAAGAAGCCTATTCGAGAAATCGAACCGGCACCGGTGACCATCAAAACAAAAGCAAAGCGGCCAAACAAAAGAGCCGTGAAACGTCAAAGAAAAGCTCCTAGGACTGACATCCAGGGGGCAAACAAAAAGAAAAGAAGACCCGTCACATTGGCGGAGTTCTTCCCGAAGGAGTTCCTCTCGCCGCCTGCAATGGTGGCGACCTGCTCAACAGCTCCTCCCGAGCAAACAGCAACAACTGAGAAGGGCAAAAGACCAGTCGTCGAATGCGACGACCTAGAGACGTCGCTCAAACAAATCTCACATCTCAACAAAATAGAAGATGATCTCGATTTGGACATCAGGTCCAGACAAGCCCTAATCCGAGTCCTCGACAAACCATAGGAACTCAAATCCGAGCTCGAGACGTTGCTAATGAGAAAGAACGACCTGCCGAAAGTCGGGTTAACCCCTCCTTTTCGAAAAGAAGAGGAAGATGCCTACACCAAAGCGCATCTCGCAAAGTCGGAAGAAGCTCTGGCCGTCACATGCCCACCCTGCATTACATTCAGAGAGGAAGATGCACAATTGGGGTTGAAGAATCACAACAGACCGTTGTTCGTCTCCGGCTACATCAGGGATCACAAAATCAACCGTATCCTCATCGACTGTGGATCTGCAGTCAACATTCTGCCCATCCGCACGATGAAGAATATTGGTCTCTCTGCTGGCGACCTTTCTCCAAGTTCTCTCCTCATTCAAGGTTTCAATCAGGAGGGCCAGAGAACACTCGGCATGACGAACCTCATGCTGCACATTGGGGACATGGTAGCCGACACGCCTCTTCAAGTCATCGACTCGAGGACCTCATACAACCTGCTCCTGGGTCGACCATGGCTCCATTCAAACGGAGTCGTGCCATCTACACTGCACCAGTGCTTCAAGCATTGGGAAAACGACGAGCAGAAGACAGTGTATGCCGACAAAAGCCCATTCACAGAGGCAGAGGCATCGTTCGCAGATGCTAAATTCTACCTGACGACTAGGCCGACAATTAAATTGTCACCGGAGTCGAACCAGGTAGCAAACGCCAAGAGCACTCCGACGCAGGCCGCATCGTCCAAACAACCGATGCAGGATGCAACACTCCAACAATCGTCGCAGCCCATAAAACCACAGACTTCGACGCAAGTTGTATCCCCTAAACAGATCACGACGCAAGTCGTATCTCTAAAGCAGCTGGTGCGCAACAGCCCGTCGGTACAAGGCCATAAACCGGCCACAGTCGCGCCTACACCAAATCGGCGCAACATACCCATCTTGCGATACATTCCACAGTCGCAAAGGAAGAAAGGAGAGCTCCCCCGGTCGCCGCAACAAAATCCAGCCGACCCCTTAGCCAGAAAAAGTCACGCTCCCTCCGCCAAAATTAGAGGAGCTGGTATCGCGGAAGCGATTTGCCGAACCAACAACAACCGCCAGCTATACGGCTCAAATGAAGGCTTTCGACCGACGCCACCGGTTGATGGCGAGGCGGGGGTAATCTCACGAAAGACGAGATTCATGCAAAACCTCCTGTGACCTTACCCGTCTTCACTCGAGCAGGAGAAATTGAAGAATGAAGGGCATCGCGATCGGTCAAAGGTCGCCTGGGCCTCGGCTATGAGAGACCAAAACCAATCAAAATCTATACAGCCCAAGCAAAGCCGGTCAAGATAACCAGAAAGTCATCGGCAGATGTGCACCAAGTCTCAGTTGGCCAAATCCCAACAGAGAAACAAAATATTTCAAAGCCGGTGATTATTTACACCAAAGCAGCCATCAATCGAAGCCGACCAAAGAAAGACGGCGGTCCAGTCGTCATCTATACGTTGAAGGCAGCTATTGCTCGAGCTCGTGCCTACGACTTAGTCACGGTGAACCACATCTCTGTCACCGATGACGAACTAGAAGATGAGGAATTCGTCTTGAAGGAGGCTCCGGCCGAATTCGAAGAAGGAGGTCAGTCGACCGTCGACGAATTAAAGAAAGTCGACATAAGCACAACAGAAGACCCGCGGCCGACATTCCTCAGTGCTTCACTAACGGCCGAAGAAGAAGCTGAATATATGGCGTTACTCCATGAATACCAAGACATCTTCGCCTAGAACTATACGGAGATGCCCGACCTTGACCCGCGCGTGGCAGTCCACAAATTGGCGGTTCATCCCTCTGTTCGGCCAGTGAAGCAATCACAACGACGATTCCGGCCAGAACTGGTGCCAGAAATCGAAAAGGAGGTCGACAAGTTGATCGCGGCAAATTTCATCAGGGAGGTGAAGTACCCGTCCTGGATTTCAAACATCGTCCCAGTCAAAAAGAAGACTGGCCAAATTCTGGTCTGCGTCGACTTTCGCGACCTGAACAAAGCGTGCCCGAAGGACGACTTCCCTCAGCCAATTACCGAGCTCATGGTCGACACGACAACAGGTCACGAGGCTCTATCTTTCATGGACGGGTCCTTCGGATACAACCAAATTCGGATGGACCCAAAAGATGAGGAACTTACCGCCTTTCGCACTCCAAAAGGGATTTTCTGCTACAAAGTTATGCCGTTCGGACTCAAGAATGCCGGCGCAACATATCAAAGAGCAATGCAGAATATCTTCGACGACTTCTTCCATAAGCGAGTCGAATGCTACGTCGACGACTTGGTGGTGAAAACAAAGCAGAGAGCCGACCATCTTCTCGACCTTCGGGCAGTGTTCGAGAGACTGCGACGGTTTCAGCTTAAAATAAATCCGTTGAAGTGTGCCTTCGGCGTCACCTCCGGCAAATTCTTGGGGTTCCTCGTCCATCACAGAGGAATCGAAATCGACCAGTCAAAAATTGACGCCATTCAAAAGATGCCGGAGCCCAGAAACGTCTCTGAGCTTAAAAGCTTCCAAGGTCACCTGGCGTACATCTGCCGCTTCATTTCGAACCTCGCCGGGAGGTGCCAGCCTTTCAGTCGTCTGCTAAAGAAGGGTACACCATTCGAGTGGGACGACACTTGCCGGAACGCCTTTAACAACATAAAGGCGTACCTCACCAAACCACCGGTGATCGTAGCTCCGATCGTCGACAAACCACTGCTGCTATACATCGCAGCACAGGAGAAGTCGGTGGGAGCTCTTTTGGCTCAATGTGATGAGGACAACAAAGAACGTTCTCTGTATTATCTCAGCCGAACACTGGTGGGTGCCGAGCTAAACTATACACCGATCGAGAAGACCTGTCTGGCTCTCATATTCGCAGTTCAAAAGCTTCGGCACTACCTCTTGGCGCATTCAACGAACCTCATTTGTGGCGGATCCGTTGAAGTACATTATGTCGCTGCCAATCCTCTCGGTGGATTGGCAAAATGGGCGCTGCTCCTCTCGAAGAGTTTGAAATCAACTTACGTGTCGCGAACGAAGCTATCAAAGGCCAAGCTCGGCCAATTTCTTGGCCGACCACCCGTCGCCGGGCGAATGGGAGTTAACAGAGGAATTCCCAGGCGAAGAGATATTCCTGGTCGAAGTGCTTCCCCTTGGGAAATGTATTTCGACGGGCGCCCAAGACGGAGAAATGGAGCTGGCGCCGAGTCCTTTTCGTCTCCCCAAAGAAGGATCTATCGCCGTGATTCGTTCAAGGCCACCCAGATTTGCTCGAACAATGAAGCAGAGTACCAAGCCATCCTCCTCGGCCTCGGTATAGCGGTCGAGATGCAAATGCCGCAGTTAAACATCTACGGCGACTCGGCTTTGGTCATCAAACAATTGACAGGAGAGTTCGAAGTCAAGAAACGCGAGCTCGAACCTCTCTGGAGATATGTCGGTGAACTTCTGGCCCAAATCCTGGAAGTTTCACTCCACTATGTCCCTCGCTCCGAGAATGGGCCAGCCGACGCATTAGCCGGCATTGCTGCCAGCTTAGCACACTTCGACGAACGGCCAAACCAAGTTCCCATTTGTGAACGATGGGTCATTCCTCCACCACTCGAGGAAGAAAAAGACGAAGAGCTAACAAAGGAGATAGAAGAATCTCTCCCTATCTCGGCTAGCCAAAATCAGACCGAGGACTGGCGCAAACCTATCATCAATTTCCTTCGTCATAGCACACTCCCAGCCGACCTGCGAGAGCGAGTCCAAATTCGCCGGACAGCTCCTAGGTATGTTTTCATCAACGACGTACTCTACCGAGAAGGTCGTACGAAGGTCTGCTCCTTCGCTGCCTTTCAAAAGAAGAGGGGCCACAAGTGCTGAAAGAAACACATGGTGGGATCTGCGGCGCACATCAAGCTGGCCCGAAGCTCCACCTGCAAGTTAAACGACTCGGCTATTACTGGCCAACTATGCTCAGGGATGCCATCGAAATGGCTCGAAACTGCAAACCATGCCAACTCCATGCCGATTACATTCACCGGTCGCTTCCTGGCCATTCAAAGCTTAGGGTATGGACATCATCGGCCCTATCACTCCTAAGTCCGACTCTGAACGGTTGTACATCTTGGCTGCCACCGACTACTTCTCCAAATGGGCTTAAGTTGCAGCCTACCGAGAGGTCAAGGCCACCACCGTCGCCGATTTCATCCGAACTCAACTCATATACAGATATGGAGTTCCACGGTATATTGTGACGGACAACGGCACACCCTTCAGAAACAGAGTCATGGACCGCTTCTGCGAAAAATTTTGCATACAACAGCGGATGTCGTCGGCTTACAACCCGGCAGCCAATGGACTCGCGCAGAGGCTTTCAACAAGACACTCGCAAAATTCTGAAGAAAACGGTCGGCGCCCACAAAAAAGAGCTGGGATGAAAAGCTTCCCGAAGCTTTATGGGCATCTGAAGCGGCGGCCCAGAACGCCTACCCGGTCGACTCCATACTTCGCTGGTTTACGGCACCGGCAAAGCGGTGCTCCCTCTCGAAATACAGCTCCGCCCCTTACGATAGCAAGAAGAGAAGGACCGGACGACGGAGGAATGCGCCCAATTGAGACTTCGCAGAACTTGAGTCTCGATGAACAACGCCTCGAGGCACAACAACGCCTCGAGTGCTATCGATCCCGCATGACCCGAGCCTTCAACAAAAAGGTACGACTCAGGTCATTCCAGAAGGGCGATCTCGTGCTCGCAGTAAGACGGCCGATGCTCTTCACCAGCAAAACCGGGGGCAAATTTGCACCAAAGTGGGAAGGACCGTACGTGGTGCAGGAGGCCTATACCAATGGCGCCTACAAGCTCGTCACTGCAAACGGGTCGGAGCTGCCAATAACGAATGGTAAATTTCTCAAACGATTTTACCCATGAAAAGGGCAGCGAAAAAAAAAACGAGAGAAACAAATAGTCTAATAAAGGAGAGTATTTCTCATAAAAAATCAAATGGGAATATTCTCAGCCTCACAAAAAAAATACAGAGGTAAACAACAAAAAAATGCAAGGGAAAAGAAAGAGTGAGATGGCATCAAAGTCGCGGAAGCTCGAAACCGGCTAGTTGCCCCTTCAAACGGATCACTTCAGCTTGGGCGTCAGCTAGCTCTTGTCCTTCCTGTTCGGTGAAGGTAGGCCGAGCTCGAACCTCAGCCAAACGTTGATGAATAGCGGCAACCTCTTCATCTTTCGCATCAAGCTGTCTCTGATCGGTCGCAAGTTGTGCATCCAAAGCGTCAAGGTGAGCTGAAACCAGAGCGAGTTGTTCGTGAAGTCGCCTTTGCTCCTCTTCGGCAGCCTTCCGAGCCACCCGATTCTGGCTGACATTAGCGGACAGTTGGTCACGACTGCTGGTCACGTGTCGCTCAGCTTGAGTAAGATCAGCCTCTTCAACTTGGCGCTCTTCTAGACTGAACTTCCCCTCCAGCGAACAGCGCAAATGCTGAAGTCGAGCCGCTCCGGATGCGAACTCCTCAACCCAATGCCCCAATATAGAGGTGTCGATACCTACCTCAATCAGCTTCTCAAGGCAGACGAAGGCATCCTCCACCAGCTCGGGTGAACTCGGATCGCTGGCCGACAAAAGGTCTGTCTGGATGAAGTCCTTCCACAACCCCAAAGCCGCCTTTTGAAGTCTCAGCTTGATTCTCGTCGATGGATGTCTCGAGGGCCCTTATAGAAACAGAGGCTATGAGTTCGAGGGAGGAAAGACAAACAAATATATATACGAAAAGGAGAAAAGGAAATCATGACTTACCGACAAAGACTTCGAAGAGGTCGAATGATCGCTGCCTGGCGGATGAAGGGCTGATGATGGCTCTCCATCATTCAGAGGCAAAGACACAACAGAGGGATGAACCACGGTGACCGGAGTCGCTGGAATAGGATGAGAGGAACTGGGGGCATCACATTGAACTCTCCCAACGGCCACTTGGCTCAAACCGGTGGTCGTGACTCCATCCGTAGTCGCCTCCGCTTCGGTCCGAGGGGATGCATCATCGGCAACCACTGTCGTATCGTCCTCCACCCCATCGAGTATAGGATCAGCAGCAGATAGTGGATTCTTACGGAATCGCATTCTGGCGAGGTCTGCCAAAGAGACATGATCTTCCTCGTCCAGCATTGAGTGTTGAGGGAGCTCCAATCCGGAAAGGTCCAACGGCTCGTCCAAAGTCGGAGTAAGTTGAATCTCCTGTGGGTCATCCAGCTGAGCTTCTCTAGTAGGCCCCTGAGACGGACCTGGTAGAAGAAGAGGAGCCAAAATGGCCAAGGATTCGGGCGGTTCCAGCAGAAGAACTGACGTGCTAGGGACGCCAGACAAATCCTCGGACGGTTTGGCAACACCACTTCGGACGCGCTTGATGAAGGGCGGAGGAGTGAAAATCGGAGGCTGAACGGGTGCCTTCCGCTTGGCTGGAGCCTTCTTCTTCTTCTCCTTAGAGGCTGGAATTGGAGACACTAGCAAAGCAAGGACTACTGGCTGGGTCTATTCCTCCGGGACAGACGGCTCCTTCAGCACTATACTCTTCGCCTTCGCCGCACCTTTCGAAGTAGGCAACTTCTCCTTCACTACCTTCGGACGCGGCTGTTTAGCCTTGGCTTTCCCCTTCTTGGCCTTAGTGGAAGCCAGCTGATCAGGGGCGTGATAAGAGAACCCTGCGTCATCATCATCACTCGGCGCAAGAACAACTTCGGATTGAGACGCAGACACACCGGTTCGCGTAAGGCTCTTCCACTCATGCTAAAAAAAAAAAGATGGGAGAAGGATGAAGGAAATATCGGAAACAAAGAAGAGAAGCCAAAGGAAAGGAAACGGAAGCTCACATACCTCGAAAATGGGGACTACGTGCTCGAGCCACGATTCTCTGAAGCTCAAAGTGACACCAGGATCTGCGTCGGCACCCAGAAAGACTGGCACTTCTACGTGACCAAAAGGCCTCTCGACGCTGATCCTCCACGCCTCTAAGAGTGCCAAGAGAGACTCTGCCTTGCGCTGGTCAGAGATAAGCACGCCAGGAAGATCCTGGCAAAAGCCAAACTGTCTAGCGAACCTATGAGGGTTGTAAGGCTCGATAGCCAGAGTGTCGCGCTATCGATAAACCAAGGAAGTCGATCGAACACACAGAAAATAGTCTGATTCGATCGAAGAAGCCACGTGACTCCTCGCGTCAAGAAGAATGCCAGAAGGAAGAGCCTCGGCTGGATACCAAGTCTTGATCGAACTCTTCCAAAATAATGCACAGGCTTCGACCGGAGTAAAATGTCGGCAGAGTTCTGGGTTCCGATACACCCACATGAGAGGACCGAGCCCTCGCTAGGATCTGTGCCATGAGCACCTAAACGCGCGCCAGCCAGCACAAAGGAACGGCCAAGCTATGCGACCCCGAGAGAGAAACTGTTGAGACTCGATAAAGATGCGCCCGAGCGCCCGGCCAACCCTACTTTAGTTCCGCTTCGCCATAAAACATGCCATCTTGAAAGTATCCGGTCGCATGGCAAAACCCGCCATAGGGATCACACCGCGACATAACCGAAGCGCTAAAAATGCTGCCAGGTATACCTCATCCGCAAGGGCCTGCGGTACGCCAAGTTCAATGAGGACCTGATTTTGGATGGCGAACGATCTCCTTCACGGGACTCCGTCATCTTGCTGCGGTCAGTCCGCGGTCGGAAGAAGGAACGACCCCTTCCCGGTGCGGAACCAGAAAGATGTCCAATCCGAAAAGGACACAAAGAGGACCCTTCTTGTCTCCGGGTTGCGGCGACGGTAAACCGGTAGAAAGCCAGCAGTAAATATGGCACGCTCTCGGCAGCGGCAAAGCTCGGACAACAAGTAAAAGTCAGCCACCGTCGGCACCACTTCATCATAAATAGAGCCAGAAATGGGCAGCCCACAAAGGTGATGTAAGTCCCACAAAGAAATCGAGAGCTCCCCCTCGGTAAAAAATTGTGTTTGTCGATGGGCACCACAACTCCGTGAAAGCATGGATCACGTGAGTGGAACATTGATAAGTGAAAGCCGATCGCGCGGATTGCAGTCAATATGCCCAGCCTAGCCAAGATCTCCCGGACAAGTACGAACGATAGTACAAGTCCATTCAAAGTGAAAAGGTACGTGAGCGGGGGAAAAGGAACTGGTGGCGCTAGGGGTGTGAATCGCCCCAAACGCCAAACCGAGGACTATGAATCGATAACTCGGGGCCGTGGTAATGCGTGGCTAACTTGTGCAGAGGGCTCAACAGTAACATTCCCCAGCTTGATGCGAAGGAAAGGCCGCTTGTCGCAGAAGGTAACAAATCTGGTCGCCCTCGAAAATGGGACGACTCCACAAGTCATGCACACTTAGGAGGCGTGGAAGCATTACACGGACCGACACCCAAATACCGATTCGCCGCGGAGGTAACAACATCAACTTCTCTTGTCCGTTTGAATCTCTAACCCCAGTGCAGCCGCCGCGCAACACCATCGGATAGAACGTAGATATTCGCGAAGGTCGGACCAAGGAGAGAAACCGTCGGTGACAAGGTGACATCTGCGACAAAACAAACAGAATGCGTCAATCACTCCTCTTTCAAAAAAAAAAAAAAAAGAAATCATGCATCCCCTGCGAAAAAAAAGGCAAAAGTAATTGAAAATAAAAAAAAAGGGGGGGAACCTGCGACAAAAAAAAATCGGGTGCGACAAAAAAGAACCAGTCGTCAGTAAAAAAAAAAACAAAAACAAAAACGGAGAAACGGAAAAAAAAAGAGAGTGGGTAAAACTGAATGGGTCTACCGATTCTCTTTTGCTCGAGAAACCAATCTCGCGCCCAGCAAAGAAGCAGTCAGGCGCAACCAAAAGAATGCAGCATTCAGCGGTCGAGCTGAGTACGATCAAAGCAAAGTCGCTACACCCGATAGCCAATCCGGGTGGAGTACATCTTCAAATTCGCAGCGAACTACAAAGCTGGCTGCAGTCAAACCAAAAAGGGGAAGCTCCCGATGACCGAGTCGGGTGCGACCAAAATAATGACATTGTCCTCGGCGACCCAAACCGAGAACAGTTCCAAAGTCTCACGGCCACCAAACCGGAGGCGAACAGAACAAAGTTCTCTAGTGCTCGACGGTCAAGTTAGACGCACCAAAATAGAGAATTCAGCATATGGCGACAGAGTTAGATGCCGCATATCCGATCCTAGTGTCGGACGACCGAGTTGGACAGGAAAAGGATGTTGCGAAACACAAGTGCCAAGCGACCAGACTAGGCACAACTCAACCTATCGCGACCAGTCAAACAGTTGGTCACGATCAAAACAGGCGCCCAACACCAAAACAGACGTGAAGAAGAGTGCACAGACACTACCCGACGACCGAGTCGGGTGCTGTACTACAAACTCTTGCGGCCGGCGACCGAGCCAGACGCAGCCAGCAGAACAAGGTACGCAATCCATCTTCTCAAAAAAAAAAAAAAAGAGAAAGAAAAAGGTTGCGACAAAAAGAAGCCGTCGCCGAACAAAAAGCTGCGACAAAAATGAGTTGTCGCAAAAGAACAAATGCAGTGACAAAAAGAAGCAGTCGCAAAAGAAAAGAAGTGGTTGATGATCAAATCAGAGCTGACCACTCAGCAGCTCGCAGCACTTCGCACCCGGCGACCGAGCCGGGTGCACCAACGCAGGAATTCAGCCCCCTATCGACCCAACCGAGCTTAGCCAAACCAAAGCCTCGGCACTCGGTGGCCGAAACAGAAGTCAGCCTCCTGTCAGTCTCCTAGCAACTGGCCGAGCTCAGCCGAACCAAAGCCTCGGCACTCGGTGATCAAAACAGACGCCTAACCTCCCGGCGATCGAACCGGCCAAGTTTAAAACGAAAACTGCAACACCCGGCGACCGAGCCGGACACAGCCAAAACATACCAGGTACGTAACTCGTTTCTGGACAAAAGAAAAAGCAGCGACAAAAAGAAGCAGTCGCTAGACAAAAAGAAGTCGTCGCTAAAAAAAAAAAGAGAAAAGGAGCTACGACAAAAAGAAGCAGTCGTAAGAAAAAAGAAAAGAAAAGGTCAACACAACTCGCACCCGACGACCTTTGCCGACTGCGACCTCAACACAATTCGCACCCGACGACCCTTGCCGACTGCGACCTCAACAACAACTCGCACCCGGCGACCCTTGCCGGCTGCAACCTTGCATTAGCAATCAACTCTGGCCTACTGCGACCAGACTACTAATTGCATTCGGCATCCAAAACAGGTGTGCTAGCGCAGACAAACTGTCTCCTGGCGACCAAGCCGGATCAATCCACGTAAATTTCAGCACCTAGTGATGCCCAGGCGACCCGGATGATTGCAGCACCGGCAAATGAGCTGGGGCACCACACAAACTCACAACGCTTTGGCAAAAAAACTGTCAATTTGTCACAAAACAGACAAATCGACAAACACTTAGAGCGAGAGAAAGAGAGAAAAGAAAGATTAAAAAAAAAAAAAAAAGAGAGAGAACAACTCGTGGAAAAAAAAAAAGGAGAGAGAGAATGAGAGACCGAGGGAGGAGTTGAAATGAGAGGAGAGAGAAAAGAGGAAGGAAAAGGAAGAGAGAAGATAAAAAAAAAAAGAGAGTGGGAAACCCTACCGACTCGGAATTCAACTGAAGCTCGCCGAGAAAAAAAAAAAAAAAAAAACTTTTTTTTACCGCACCTTTGTATTGATTCAGCAGAGAACTCGACACAAGCCGGAGGGCTCGTGAGAAGATAGCAGACGATCAATGTGCAGCCTCCCAAAATCGCAGCCAAGAACAAAGGCCAGTTCAAAGACCTGCCTCCCGTGAGCAAAGTCGCAGACAGAGTATGGACTGACAGAAAATGTCAAACCACAGACAGTGTCTCAAACTGTGGATTGACTAAAGATGCTGGATCGCAGACAGTCAAGAAGAAAAGGAGGATTTTTTAAGAGCAGGTTCACAGGGGAAATTAAGGGAAGTCAATGAATTCCTCTATTCTGGGAATTAATTGGCAAAAGTTAAGAGAAAAGGGAATTAGGGCGGGACCCACACCCTTAATGGAGGGGACACGACCTGGGAAAACCCTAGGTCGGCGCAAGGCCAATTAGGCGGGACCCACCCTCCCAGATTGAGAAGGCACGACCTGGGAAAACCCTAGGTCAGCGGCAGACTAATTAGGGTGGGGCCCGCAAGTCCTCTCCTGCGTTGGAGCAACTTTTGGAAGCTGAGCTCTCTGGCTGAGTCGGGCGCCCACAGGCCCGTGGGCCCTGGGCCTGCCTCCCTTCTTCCTCCCGGCGTTGGAGCAATTCTGTCGGGGGCCGGGAGCTCTGTGGCTGAGTCGGCGCCACAGGAGGGGGGGGGCCCACGGGCCTGCCTCCCTTCTTCCTCCCTGGCTGGAGCAATTCTCACCGGTCGGAGCTTCGTTCTTTGTCGGGCCACACATGGCGGGGGCCCATGGCGTTGCTTCCCTTCCCTCTCAAGCAAAATTCAGTCTTTGAAGCCAGGGACTCGGCTGCTGAGTCGGCCGCCAGGGCCCGGGCCCCCACAAGCTGCCTCCCTTCTTCCTCTCCGGGCTGGAGCAGTTGCGAAACAGAGCTCTCTGCTGAGTCGGGCCACACAGGCCCGGGGCCCAACTTGCTGCCTCCCTTCTCCTCTGCATTTTGCATCCTTCCCTCCTGGCAAAAATTCAGTCTTCTTGCTGGCGAGGGACTGTTGAGTCCATAGCCACCTGGGAGGGCCCACAGGCCTTTGCCTCCCTTCTTCCTCTGCTTGGAACAATCTCCCGTGAAACCAGAGCTCTCTGCTGAGTCGGCACACAGGGCGGGGCCCCTGGGGCTGCCTCCCCTCCTCCTCTTGCTGCATCCTTCCCTCCTAGCAAAATTCAGTCTTGCTAAAGCGGGGACTCGGCTGGCGAGTCGGTGACACTGAGGCGGGGGGCCGCAGTGGCGCCTCCCTTCTTCCCCCAGCGCATTAACTATCACATACCCGAAGTTAGTTTATTTGAGTCGGCGCCACATAATGTGGAGTTTCAACTGCAGTCTCTCTCTCTCTTCTCCGTATTTGAAGCAAAGCTATTGAAATTACACCTCTTCACCGGTAGCGACATCCAAAGTCGCCGAGGTTTGCAAAATTTCGCCAAAATCCATCAGCGTCGGCCTTCTCAGGGTTTGAAACAACTTTCGGCAACACTCAAAGCAAACCGTAGCCACCGCTCAACCCCAATTCGCCCGTTGTTGCTCAAACACCGGGCGACATCTCTACTGGTATTCATCATCTCTCTATACCGTACATACTCCACATGTGCGCGATATAAAAAAAAAAAAAGAAAATCAAAAAGCAAAACAAACTCTAAAAAAAGAAGAGCCAAAAAAAGAAAGAAAAGAAAAAAGAATAAAAAATACGTTACAAGGTACAAAAAATATCTGGCGATCCTAAAAAAGCAAGAGGATGGATAGGAATACGCATTACAAAAAAAATAAACGATCCTAAAAGAGTAAGAGGATCAAAAAACAAAAAAAAAAAAAAAAAAAAAGGTGTGTGTGTGTTGCGTTCATTCATCTTCCGCGTTGAAACTTGTTCGTTCCTCCCGAACGAACAAGTCTCGGCAATCAGATGCACATAAATGTGCATGGCCCAAATTCAACAGTCCAGAGTCCATCGACCCAACAAACAAAGTTCGTGGGCGAGACCTCGACAATTCTCGGTAATCGGCGTAGCCCATCGCCGGGATCCCGCCTCGTCGCATTATCAACACAATGAGTCACCGTCTAGTCAAGAACGACTTCGGTGAGTCATCGCCACATCGGCCAGTGAAGTCGAGATCTGATCATCCACTTCAACCGAGAGGAGATAAAACCCGGAAAAAGGACCACGATCCTCATTCAAAGGATCTCAACAGAGGAGCTCCCGGTCCTCATCTCAACTCTGATGAGCGAGAAAGGGGATCGTGATCCCCTTTCCCGTGCAAAATCCCTCAACAACCCACAATGAATGGATACAAAAGGCGAAGTTCCCCTGTTCGGGGTTGGAGAAATCACATTCGAAAGACTCCCTTAACATCAGTGCATAAGCTCTCTCGTTCCCAAACCAAAGGTCCAAAACTCCCTTCACCGAGAAGAGTTCCTCACGCACAGAGGTTCTTTCATCGCAAAGAAGTTCAACATCTGCAGTTCGTCGCTCTACAGCTCGACCAGAAGCACTTCTACACCATCGCCGACATCGTCACAAGTCGAAACACACGAAACACAAATACTTCCGTCCGACCGACAAAAGCCACACCAGATCGTGTACACCCGTTTCTGTAACTCGAGGTCTCGACGACGACTCGCCAGAAGCTTTAACTTCACCAAAAACACACGGAGATCGAATCAGAGAAAACCTAGGAGAGTAAACTCGCATTCCTTGATATTTACAACACACCCTGTAACAAATTTATTCTAAAGTAATTGAAATATTCTCTCGGTCGCGCCTCTTCGCGGACCGGCGGATTTTCGGTGAAACAATGACTAACAAGGAATTATCAGTGTTGTAATTGTCTAATAAACTTCTGAAAAAGGGTTAAACCCCTGGTTTCTTGCTACAGGATATGTTAAACTGCAGAAACATTAGTGGTCGCAACATTTTGACTTTAAGCTACCTAAATAAAGTTATTCATAAACGGGATTAGTGATAGAAATCACCATGTTGTTCATACGAGAAAAAGTTCAACTTTTGATACTACTCTATTTCGATTGATAAACTACTGCCAAAACATCTTTTTGCAATGCCCAATAATAGCTCTGCTTCCTGAACAATGTTTTTCATTCACCGGTTAGGTCTCACAGCCTACACTAACATTTGCTTCACACCCCCCACAGTACATGGCATGGGGAGGAGTCATTTGAAACAGAGAGCTGCTTTTAGAATGCTTCCCAAAGCGTTTCAATTGAGCTGATGCAGGTCCAGTTTATCCATATGACCTGCTGCCTTCAGTTCAATATCTTCTTCCAGAAGGGAAATTTGCGGCAAAGTTTATTGAGAGTTTACTCTTTCAAGTTGAGCTTGGCCACCCAGAAGTCCAGCTGCTCCGCTACACATGCCGCACCCGTCGATCCGTAAGAGCAGAACTTTTTTACTGAATTATCTACGCCAAGGTAATCATAAACATCGTCTTCAAAAACTGGGTTAATGCTTCTTAGTTCATCGAGATTCAGCTCCAGGAGCTGGCACCCTTTTGTGAGACAGACAGCAACAGACTTCCCAACAATCTCATGAGATGTTCTGAATGCCAATCCCTGCACAGCAATAACAAGTATGAAAAATGTTGATAAGGACAAAGAGCCAAGAATCATGAGCATTAGAAAGGTCTCATGAATATGGAAAGTGACCCCCAAGAAGAACTTATTGGTCACCAAACAAACTGTGTGTAGGAGTCATGTAAGGTGCCGCATCATATTTCTGCAACTCCGGCGATCAATGATGATAAATCAATAAAATTGTAGATCAGTTAAGCACAGGTAATCTGAAACTTCGTTCATGAGAATATCAACAGGGTTGATGCCCAACCAATGCTATCTCATATTTTAATGTAAAATAAACTTGTGTGTGAGAAAAATATGAATTTAGGTACAATTTTCTGCACCTCTACTCAATAATATTTGGATAGACTCTACTAAACTAATGTGCTGAAATAATGTACAGCAGATACTTGTGCCTAATCTCCTTCTTACCTTCTTCACTAGATAATCAGCAAGCGTTGTGGCATCAAGATGCCCAGCAGGAAGGGCGCTTTGTATCCTGTCATGGTTGAAAGAAATATTCTGTGCAAACTCGGCAGTTACCTCAAGCATCCCAATGATTGTGTTTACACTATCAAATAGTGGTTCTTTGTCTTCCTGTTACAAAAGTCAGGAAGGTGTTTAAGTAACTCAAATCAGAAGATCATGAATGAATACCAGTAACATAAATCAGAATAACCCACGACGAAAGATAAAATAATTTTACACAATCAACTAAAGAGCAGTACCAAAATAAATTATTTTAAATACAGGAACTTTTTTTTTTTAATGGCGAAGCTTTTTATAGATTTCTGAGTTGGTAGCACAAACAATAAAGCAGTAATAACGCAGCAAGAAAGGAAACTAAGGTCATCTAAAGCTTAGCACAATAGATTTCTTTAACTTTGATATTTACACCCAGCTCCTCCAGTGAATTGCCCACTATCAATCCATTCCTAATTACCCCAGACTTGGCCAGCCTATCCACAACTGAGTTGGGTGATCTAGGAACAGCCACCCAAGCAACTCTCCAGTCTGTACGGAGGTCCCTTGTCTCATCAAATATGACTCAGAGTCCATGGTGATAGTCCTGGTTTGCTTGCCCAACAGACCCGATGACCAACTGAGCATCACCTTCAACTGTTACTGGTCGCTGGAAGCACTGACTTAATATTCTTATCCCTGCTAGTAATGACTGAGCTTCGGCTTCATTTGAGTAACAAACCCCTGAGGATCTGGAGTATGCCTTAAGAATCTCACCAGTGTTGCCTCTTATCACTTCATTTCCAGGCAGACGTGGATTCCACTTTGATGATCCATCAATAGTTAAATTGAAATACACGATTTTGACCCCAAGACATTCAACGCAAGGTGCAATACATGATGTGAACCTTCCACAAGAATGGAAATACAAGTACTTTTAAATACCTAGATATTTAAATAGAAATACTTCAATTAGTTGATATTTTGAGCTAGAAAGCCAACTACCAAGATATTTGTCAAGTGGATCAATGGGTTGTGACTCTACTAAATATTACTGGAACTAGATGCATAAACACATGTACAAGGTACTCATCAACAATGTAGGTAGACACAAAACCTACAAGAAAGTTTACCTGCAAATCACGGTTATAAGCATGAGGGAGTCCCTTGCATAGCACTAGCAGTGTAGCAAGACTACCAATAACTCTAGCAGATTTTCCACGAACCAGTTCCATTGGATCAGGATTTTTCTTCTGAGGCATGATGCTGCTTCCAGTTGAGACTGAATCACTAGGTGTCAAGAACCCAAACTCTTCTGAGGCCCACAGGACCCATTCTTCACCTAGCCGCGAGAGATGGACAGCAGTGATTGAATTCGCTGAAAGAAATTCTAAAACAAAATCCCTGTCTGCTACTGCATCAATGCTGTTAAAGAACATAAAATCATAATTCTTACTTCAGTAGGCAGAAAGAATAACCATTAAGGTGGACTTTGAATGAGCTACAAGAGGAGATTGCCATCACCATGAGAGCCTTTCTAGATGAAGAGGGTAAGCTACAACAATTATACCCTGACCTTGTTGATGACATAAGCCAATCCAACATCTGTATCCTACTTACATGCTCAAGCCCCATAAGTCTCCTCCGTTGTGATAAACTTAGCTTTAAAAAAAAAAAAAAAAAAAAAAAAATTTACTCTTTTTCTTCTTATACTCTCTTTATTTTATCATTGTAACATGGCAATGACAGAAATGAGTATCAACAATTACTCCAACCCATGAAATTGGTTTTCATATACCTATAAGTAGGAGCATTAATATCTAATAACACCACCACTTATAGTTTTGAGAAAGAAAAATAGGAATTAAAACTTGGTAGAGAAGATAAATGAGTCTGAAGTTACTTGCATCTACTTGTTCAAAAAGCATTACCTATTTCTCATGGGTGCTGTAAATCCCAAAGCTTTGGCAGTCATAAATCGATCTATGGGAAGGCCGGTGCCAGCCAAGGCACAAGCTCCCAGGGGGGAGAAGTTTAACCTCTCTTGGCAGTCTAGATAACGACCAGCATCACGTTCAAGCTGCAACATGAAATTGCAGTTTAACATCAGTAGAACTCGCCCAGGAATAATTCAGTAAGCGCTCAACACAAGAATCTGTAGCCTGTTTTATACAACAATCCCCCACAACATGCAGTGGGATGGTTTTAACCTGCTCAACATATGCCAAGAGAAGATGCTGTAGGAGAACAGGTTGTGCCCTCTGCAAATGCGTATACCCGGGAACTATAAGACCTTCATTTTTAAGTGCCAACCTAACAAGTGCCACCTACAGAAATACAAAAACAATGAATCAATTAGAGACACTTAAAAGAAAATAGTGGACGGCATCAAATGAAAGATGTTCACACTGATCCTTGTTGCTAAAAAAGATGAAATCAGCAATACAAATAGGAAATTCGATTGTAGACTAGCTGCGAAATCAAGAACTAGTTGACAGAACACTCTTGAAGAACAATCAGCACTAAACAATAATTCTTGAATAAACAGTGGAAGAAGGTTTAGTTGGCGACAAGTGAAAACTCTAGTTTGTTTTTATTTTAAAATCTAGATAAACATTCAAGATTAGAAGAGTCCAAAAGGTGCAAAAAGTAGAACCTGAAGGTGTTTGATACTTAACAGTATCGTATCTATAGCATCTCGACACCAAAGACGGAGATCCGTCACTACTTGATCATTCCGGCTTCTAGCAGTGTGGAGCTTCTTGGCAGGCTCACCAATCACGTCAGTAAGTGCGGCTTCTATGTTCATATGCACATCTTCCCTATCAGTTCTCCATAGAAAGTCTCCGCTATCAATTTGTCTCTCTATTTCCTTGAGACCTTTGATTATCATGTCCCTGTCTGCAGCTGTCATCAAACCCTACGAGAATAATCCTGTCAAGTATTAGTAAAAATTGGTTTTTTTCGCAACAAGTATTTACATCCGCGATGGTTTTCATCAGTAATGGCAAATATTGCATCACAACCTTTCCATTTTTTCATTGAGACCATGATTAAAGACCAAGAGCAAAAGGCAGAAAAATCCTTACCATGTCAATGTAAGCAACCAACATTTTCCAAACACATAGTAAACTTTCTTTTTTTTTTTCGAAAATGATATTATAATAAAAAAGTAAATTACTAGAAGGACAGGGAACAGTGCTAGTTGCCACTACAGACTAACAGTACACAACATTTTTTAATTAGTTGGCAAGTATAGTATTTGCAACCATTAGTGTATGAGTATGCTCCACTAAATATGTTCTACGAACTGGGCACCATAGAAGGAATATGTTGTTCATCTAGCTTAGGATAACAGTTGACTCTCTTTTAATGAAAAAAGTTAAAGATAAATGAGACGCTCTGCTGTGGCTCAATACTCTCATAAGGAGTTTCTATTGCAAGGTCCCAGTCTCAAGTGGCACCAGTGAGTGGGTTTGGACTTGGGAATAGCTTGTAACAGAAAGACCAAAAAGACAAGAATAGGATTGATGCGCGGGAAAAGAAACGCACTACGGAGACGAAAAAGCTCCGACCCTGGAGACATTTTGTATTCCCAATCAAAAGCAATCAAACTTCAGCATAGTTCAAGGAGTTTGACTTTGGGTAGTTCAAGTAGGTCAGGGACATCCAAGGGAATAAAGTAGACTGAAATTAGTTTTTGGCTCATGCAAGAGATTGATAACTAGAGAATGGAATGAGGCATGCTCTCATGAGGCATCGAAGTCTCCCAATGAGACCTACAAGAGACTCGAAGATCTCTGACCTCCTATTATGCTAATTCCACACTCGCCACAGAATTCATAACCAAGTTACAAAGGGTTCTCTCACCTCACCCCCTACACTTTATCATTCATCCCCTACAAAAATTCAGGAAAAAAAAAAACAAGTGACAATCTAAAATTCAACTTCTAAGATACATGCTGCCCTAAAGTGCACCAAAATCCTGAACAAGTATCTCCCCATACCACTGATAATTAAGCATGTTGCAGCAGAGCACTAAAAGGGCTATCCAGACACAAACAGCCAACCACCTCCAAGTCCAAAGATTGGACTAATCTTAGATTGATACACATTTACATTTAGACTCTGAAGGCGAGAAGTCTCTCAGCAAACCATATCAGAAAACAACTAGAAGAAAGAGAACAAGCTAATGGTTATTGTATAGAACATACCTTTGTCTAAAGTATGATTCCACAGTCAGTAAGCATGGCAAGAGTCCATTAAATTCAGCCATGTTATACCAAGCCCGTCATCATTTTCTACTTGCAACCTTTTCAGTTCTCTGAAGTCATCTGAATTTCCATCAGACGACCCATCTTAAGACCTTTCCTCAATGATATCGAACTTCCATTGACGATTTTTGTTTTTAGATTGTCCTTATCCAGAAATCCAGAAGCAACTATTCTTTTTTTTAAATAGAGAAACAACTAAATTTTAAAAGGGTCAGTTCTTGATGCTTGTTGTTTTCAACACATAAAAGATGAAGCAATGGTTAATTAAGTCGTACAAGATACCAGTATCAGCTTATACAACTGAATCATTTTTTAAAGAAAAGGATATAGAAAAGATAAAACAGCAAAAAACTTTAATGAATTATGCAATCTAGAGACTGATCAGGCTGTCGATTTTTCACAAAGCTGCGAATTTGAAATACCTGTGCTGCAAGCATTGAGGCATGGGCAATACTCCCCATGATATCATGCTTGTACAGAGTTTTATCAAATGAAACAGATTCACTGAACTTCTCAACGGTGGCGGTGACACTCTGCTCAAATCGACCACCCCACAGCTTCATCTCTTTCTGGGCATCGGCATTGAGCTCCTGCGACATATCATGTGTCCTATCCAAAACGCACGAAATCTTGTGACTTTGCGGCACACCAATTCCAGAGAAGAGCCTCCCCTGAGTCCTGTGTTTCGAATGTGCCCAACCCAATAAACTGGAAGACGCAAAAGACTGGAAGAGTGTTTGCATCTCGCCTCAGTGAGGAGACGAGTAGCCCACCTGGAAGAAAAAGGTTGTCATGAAGCCATTGAAAAATCATAAAAAGGGCAGTTTCAATAAAATGGGTAACTTTTTGGAATTGGCATTAGCCGCTGGCGTCTTCCCAGATAAGCTGCTCCGAAATCCCGTTTGACACACAACCTGCTAAAGCAGATTCGAAAGAAATGAAACTTCAGATTACACTATCCCCAGGAGATACGTCCCTGTCTTCCACCGATTGTTTCCTCTACTCCCAGAAACTACTTAAACACCGCTCCTTCCTTTTACATAATGGAAGAATTTAAAAAGGGTTATGTCGAAAATAGGAAAAGGGCTTGGAGTTAGCCTTGACCAGAACTGCGAGAAGTCCACACCTACCAGGTACAGCAAAACAGTTGTCCGGTGGCGAAGCGGTGGCGCTGGCACAAGCTTCAAGCTTCAGGCTACAACTTCAAGCGGCAAAAAGAAATAAACTCTCGAGCATACATTTGATACGACTCCGTAATCGGCATTATGTACCTTAACCTTAATTTTGTACAATCTGAAGCAGAAGAGCAATATTTTACATACTCAAAGTAATTAATTATTTTCTTACAAGGGATTGGTAAAATCCCTCATGGTGTGGTCTCTAATATCATTCAGTGTGGGACACTAACATGAAATATATATATATATATTTTTTCTTATTCTTTAGAAATTAATAATCAAAGGGTCTGTCGGGGAAATTAAATTAAGGTAGCTAGCTAGCTAGTCAATTCATGATCCATATATAGAAAAGAATAAATTAAAATAATAAAATTTAAAAAAAATTGAACTGGTCTACAACAGAATCATCTATTTTTCTAGTCCGAGTTTTGAGAAAAAGACGAAGAAGGCAACATATTTCTCCTGGATTAGCTATGTCTGGAGGGAGGGAGAGAGGCTTGGCCGCGAGGCCCTGCATTATCGAAGAAAGACTGAAGCTGATGGATCCCAAATTAAGGCGCGGGTGGCTCCGTCTCGGAGGGAGGGAGGCGGAGGTGGTACTATTTTTGGAAAATGGGATGGGTATAAGAGGACCCTCTGGTGAGTTCCCAAGTCGTCCCTCAGACCCCCATTTGTAATAACAGTTTTTAAGTTCCCAGGTCGGAAATTGGCTTAGCTTAGCTTCAACTGTAAGAAAACATGGTTTTAAGGAGGCAAGAACTCCTCCTCAAGCTCTTATGTCTCTCCCTCGTGGTCGGATCGGTGCTGGCCGATGAGAAGAAGAAGCCCAGCATCACGTACGACGGTCGCTCTTTGATCATTAATGGCAGAAGGGAGCTGGTTTTCTCCGGCTCCATTCATTATCCGCGTAGCACCCCTCAGGTTAATTAATTTTTATAACCCTTAATTTATTACCATTAATTGCTTTCGATGAATTTAGTTTTACATTTTTCTGGGTTTTGATCATGATCGTGGTTATATATGTATGTATACAGCAATGGCCGCAACTGATTGAGAAGGCTAAGCAGGGGGGGCTTAACGCAATTGAAACTTATGTTTTCTGGAATGCCCACGAACCGGTGGAAGGCCAGCTGAATTTCAATGGAAACTACGATCTGGTGAAGTTCATCAAGTTGGTTCAAGATGCTGGATTGTGGGCAATCGTGCGATTGGGACCCTTTGTCCAGGGCGAATGGAACCACGGAGGCCTCCCTTACTGGCTCCGGGAGGTGCACAACATCACCTTCCGCACCGACAACGAACCATTCAAGCATTACATGAAGAAGTACACCGAGATGATCATCGACCTCCTCAAGAAGGAAAACTTGTTCGCCTCCCAGGGCGGCCCCATCATCGTCGCCCAGATCGAGAACGAGTACAACAACATCCAGATGGCCTTCAAGAGCGAGGGAGCCAGTTACGTGCAGTGGGCCGCGAAGATGGCGGTGGCGATGGACGTCGGGGTTCCGTGGGTGATGTGCAAGCAGTGGGATGCCCCCGACCCGGTCATCAACGCCTGCAACGGCAGGAACTGCGGCGACACCTTCACCGGACCCAACAAGCCTTACAAACCCTCCGTCTGGACCGAAAACTGGACCGCCCAGTACAGGGTCTTCGGCGACCCCCCCTCACAGAGGACCGCCGAGGATCTCGCCTATGCCGTCGCCCGCTGGTTCTCCGTCAACGGCACCCTCGTCAACTACTACATGTACCACGGAGGTACCAATTTTGGTAGGAACGCCGCCTCCTTCGTCCAAACTCGCTACTACGACGAAGCCCCACTTGACGAGTATGGCATGATGAAGGAACCCAAATGGGGTCACCTGAGGGACCTCCACACCGCCCTGAGGCTCTGCCGCAAGCCTCTCCTCTTTGGGGAGCCCACTCGCCAAACCATTGGAAGTAGACTCGAGGCCATCGTCTATCGGGTTCCCGAGAGCAGTGACCTCTGTGCCGCTTTCTTGAGAAACAACGACACTAAAAGAGATAAGAATGCCAAATTCAATGGCCAAAAGTACTACATTCCCCGTCGCTCCATCAGCATCCTCCCCGACTGCAAAAACGTCGTCCTCAACACTGCCCAGGTGGTTTCGCAGCACAACAACAGGGACTTCATTCCCAGCGACGAATTCCAGAAGAATAACAAGGAATGGAAGATGTGGAGAGAACCGATTGTGAAGGTCAATGATGCCGATTTCAAGTTCCACTCTTGCTTGGAGCACTATAACATGACCAAGGACACCACCGATTATCTCTGGTATTCCACCAATCTGTACTTGGACGACGAAGACCTGCCGTTGAAGAAGACTAGACAAGTGATCAAGGTCTTCTCTCTTGGCCACGCCGTCCATGTCTTCGTCAATGACAGGTACATCGGGTCGGAGCAAGGTGACAAGATCGAAAAGAGTTTTTCCTTCAAGACGGCCGTGGAGCTGAAACAAGGAGTCAATGACATTTCCCTTCTTGCCATGACGGTGGGGTTACCGGATAGTGGAGCACTTCTAGAGCGCAAAATTGCCGGGATTCACCAGGTGAGAATACAAGGTCTGAACACAGGGACCTTGGATCTGTCGCTCAATGACTGGGGTCACAAGGTGGGACTGGAAGGGGAGAAACTCCGCGTTTACACTCAAGGCGGATCTCACCGGGTGGATTGGAGCGCAGCGAGCGGAAACGTTGCTCTGGTTTGGTACAAGAGATACTTCGATGCACCTTCTGGAGACGAGCCTGTTGCACTGAACATGGGCGGGATGGGAAAGGGGATGGTGTGGGTGAACGGGAAGAGCATCGGGCGTTACTGGGTGTCATTCCTCAGCCCCCTGGGGAAGCCGTCTCAGTCGGAGTACCACATCCCCCGGGAATTCTTGAAGCCCACAGAGAACCTGCTGGTGGTGCTGGAGGAATCCGGCGGAAACCCAGAAGAGATCCAGCTTTTGGCAGTCTCCCGCGACAAAATCTGCAGCGTCATCTCCGACAACTATCCGGCTTCTGTGAATAACTGGAAGAGGCACGAGGACGACATTCACCCAATTGAGGAGAACGCAAAGCCTAGCGCCGTCCTCGAGTGTCCCGACGATAAGGTAATCCAATCCATCGAGTTCGCCAGCTACGGTAACGCAGGAGGCTTGTGCGGCAACTACACGATGGGAACCTGCAACTCCCCCGGAGTCCAGTCCGTGGTCGAGAAGGCTTGTTTGGGACAGACTTCCTGCACCATTCAAGTTAGATCCGATGCTTTTGGATCAGACAATTGCCCCAGTGACGTTACGAAGACTTTGACAGTCCAAGCAAAGTGTGGCAGCAAGTGATCGTTCATACAATATTGCATCTCCAAATATGCATGATATCGATCACTAGTGTACGTGGTTGTACTAGAAAAATGGGTTTAATTACATTCCTAATATTGTAACGTTGATATAATTCTGTCGTTAAAAATGGAGCATCCATTTTTAACGAATTTTGATGAGTTGGGTTGATATATATATATATATATATATGTTGGCTTAAGTTGAATTATCGGGTGTAGGATTATTTTTTCTAGCTTTTGAACAAGTTGTAATTTGTTTTCTTATTCTCCTAATTTTACTCCCTTCTTTTTTTTTGCTTATTTTGGTGATCGTTGCTAACTAATGTGCCGGCCGGAGTCTCTTTTGGCTTATTTGTTCCTAGCTTATTATATTCCATAATTTCGTTTGGCCATATATGGATGTATTTTATGGTGTTTTAATTAAGGCTTGCATTACATGCATGCAGGTGCCCCATGATGACAAACTCCCAAGTTTTAAACTGTGCACAAGAGTACTGGAAAATGAATAGTAATAGGGAAATTGCAAAGTTAGTGGAAGTAATAGTGTTGTTGATTGAAGTTCAACATATATATGTATTTTATCCCATGTTTTTATCTCAAAACTATAATTTTTTTTAGTGAATCTTTAAGCTCAAAAAGGTTAGAGCACTCAAAAGTTTGTTTTGAGGGGATGGTGGAGTTATTTTTATCTTCCTCTCTCTGTATTGGAATTGATTTATTAATTGCAAACCTATAGGAATTTTTTTTCCCTTTTTTTATATTTGTTGATGAAAGCTTGTAAATAACGGAAAAAAGTGTTGCTAACTATTGTCTCATTAATCCGACTCTTTATCCGGAGTTGTCTACTTAATGATCATGACTTGTAGTAGATTCAAGTTATTTTTTATCACATTGATTAGTAACTATTTATCATGAGGCTGCAACATCTCAAGCCTTTCTGAAAGCAATCAGAGAAAAAAAAAAAAAAAGTGTTTGTCAAACACATACATTAGAAGCACCTCAACCACTTAAAATTATTTCTACCACACACATGTGAATCAAGTCATCAAGTTTAAGAAATAAATTAAAGAGAGAATATATTACTGACAAATAATAGTCCTACAATCCAGCAAAATTTTGGATGAGGAATGAAAATTCAGAAATGATACACTAATGTTATTAAATATTACATGTTTTTTTTTACCAAACTAATAATTTTTAAAGAGTTAAAATTATTTTAAAATAATTAAAATATGTTCTAATTAAGGGTTCTAAATTACACACGCACACTCATATATCGACTATCAGTGGGGCAGGGCCAAACCTGTCAATGGGACAAGGTTAGGCCTCTCAGTAGGGTAGGATCGGGTTTGTTCATGGGGTAGGACCGGGTCTATCCATGGGGTAGGGTCAGGGCAATCAGTGGAGTAGGGTTAGACCTGCCCGTGGGTATGGTCAGGCCTGTCAGTGGGGCAGGGTTGCACTTGTTAGTGGGGCAGAGTTGTGCTCATCAGTGGGGTAGGGGTAGGGTTGTGCTTGTCAGTGGGATAGGGTAGTTCTTGGCAGTGGAACAAGGTCGCACTTGTCAGTGGGGAAGGGTTGGGCCTATTAGTAGAGTAAGGTTTAACCTCTCCTGTGAAAGTGTAGGCTGAATTTTCAAGGAGGTGTCATGGGGAAGGGTCATGTGTTGGAGTTGTTGGGGGGGGGTGGGGTCACGGGGAGAAGTTGTAGGGGTGGGGTTAGGGTGGAGGAGTTGTCGGGGTGGGTTAGGGGTTGGAGTTGTGAGGGTGGGATCAAAGGCCGGGGGGTTGTGGGGAGGCCAGTGTCATGGTCTAGGGTGGCAAGGTGAATGGGGTGGTGAGATAGGATGAGAAAATGCCTATTATATTGTAAGTCACATGCAGGATGGGATAAGTGAGGATACCAGTACGATCGAAGAGGCCCACAAAACCTTTAGTGTTAAGTTTAGAATGGGTTTGGAGTTTAAGATTGAGGATAATATCATATATAATTCTTCTTAGCAAAATATATTTTAAGAAAATATATTCAATAATATATATTAAAATTAATTATATATTTTATTGGTTTAATTAAATATTTAAAAATATAAATTAAATATTAATATCGTGCATATAATGAAGAACACTTACACGGTGGAAAATAAAAAAAAAAAAAAAAAAATTGAACTGGTCTACAACAGAATCATCTATTTTTCTAGTCCGAGTTTTGAGAAAATAGTAAAGAAGGCATAATATTTTTCTAGCAATATTAGCTATGTTTGGAGTGAGGGAGAGAGGCCAGGCCGCGTAGCCTACTAGCCTTGCATTAATTATCGAAGAAAGAAGGAAGCTGAAGGATCCCCAAATTAAGGCGCGGGTGGCTCGGTCTAGGAGGGAGGGAGGTGGAGGCCGTAATATTTTTGGAAAATGGATGGGGTATAAGAGGACCCTCTGGTGAGATCACAAACCGTCCCTCAGACCCCCCATTTGTAATAACAGTTTTTAAGTTCCCTGGTCGGAATTGGCTCTGCTTCAGCTGGAAAAAACATGGTTTTAAGGAGGCAGGATCTCCTCCTCGGGATCTTATGCCTCTCCATCCTTGCCGGATCGGTGCTTGCCCATGAGAAGAAGAAGCCCAACGTCAAGTATGACGGTCGCTCTTTGATCATTAATGGCAGAAGGGAGCTGGTTTTCTCTGGCTCCATTCATTATCCCCGCAGCACCCCTCAGGTTAATTAATTTTTATAACCCTTAATTTATTAACATTCCTAATTGTTTTCGATGAATTTAGTTTACATTTTTTCTGGGTTTTGATCATGATCATGGTTATATGCATGCATGTATACAGCAATGGCCGCAACTGATCGAGAAAGCTAAGCAGGGAGGGCTTAACGCCATTGAAACTTACGTTTTTTGGAACGCCCATGAACCGGTGGAAGGCCAGCTGAATTTCGATGGAAACTACGACCTGGTGAAGTTCATCAAGCTGATTCAAGATGCTGGAATGTGGGCAATCGTGCGATTGGGACCCTTCGTCCAGGGCGAATGGAACCACGGAGGCCTCCCTTACTGGCTCCGGGAGGTGCACAACATCACCTTCCGCACCGACAACGAACCATTCAAGCATTACATGAAGAAGTATACCCAGATGATGGTCGACCTCCTCAAGAAGGAAGAGTTGTTCGCCTCCCAGGGAGGCCCCATCATCGTCGCCCAGATCGAGAACGAGTACAACAACATCCAGATGGCCTTCAAGAGCGAGGGAGCCAGTTACGTGCAGTGGGCGGCAAAGATGGCGGTGTCGATGGACGTCGGGGTTCCGTGGGTGATGTGCAAGCAGTGGGATGCCCCCGACCCGGTCATCAACGCCTGCAACGGCAGGAACTGCGGCGACACCTTCACCGGACCCAACAAGCCTTACAAACCCTCCGTCTGGACCGAAAACTGGACCGCCCAGTACAGGGTCTTCGGCGACCCCCCCTCACAGAGGACCGCTGAGGATCTCGCCTACGCCGTCGCCCGCTGGTTCTCCGTCAACGGCACCCTCGTCAACTACTACATGTACCATGGAGGCACCAATTTCGGCAGGAACGCCGCCTCCTTTGTCCAGACTCGCTACTACGACGAAGCCCCACTTGACGAGTATGGCATGATGAAGGAACCCAAATGGGGTCACCTGAGGGACCTCCACACCGCCCTGAGGCTCTGCCGCAAGCCTCTTCTCTTGGGGGAGCCCACCCGCCAAGCCATTGGAAGGGGACTCGAGGCCATCGTCTACAGGGTTCCCGAGAGTAGTGACCTCTGTGCCGCTTTCTTAACCAACAATGACACCAGAAGAGATAAGACCGCCAATTTCAATGGCCAAAAGTACTACCTTCCCCGTCACTCCGTCAGCATCCTCCCCGACTGCAAAAACGTCGTCCTCAACACTGCCCAGGTGGTTTCGCAGCACAACAACAGGGACTTCATTCCCAGCGACGAATTCAAGAAGAATAACAAGGAATGGAAGATGTGGAAAGAACCCATTGTGAAGGTCAATGATGCCGATTTCAAGTTCCCCTCTTGTTTGGAGCACTACAACATGACCAAGGATACCACCGATTATCTCTGGTACTCCACCAATCTGTACTTGGACGACGAAGACCTGCCGCTGAAGAAGACCAGACAAGTGATCAAGGTCTTCTCTCTTGGCCACGCCGTCCATGTCTTCGTCAATGACAGGTACGTCGGGTCGGAGCAAGGTGACAAGATCGAAAAGAGTTTTTCCTTCAAGACGGCCGTGGAGCTGAAACAAGGAGTCAATGACATTTCCCTTCTTGCCATGACGGTGGGGTTACCGGACAGTGGAGCACTTCTAGAGCGCAAAATTGCCGGGATTCACCAGGTGAGAATCCAAGGTCTGAACACCGGGACCTTGGATCTGTCGCTCAATGACTGGGGTCACAAGGTGGGACTGGAAGGGGAGAAACTCCGCGTTTACACTCAAGGCGGATCTCACCGGGTGGATTGGAGCGAAGCGAGCGGAAACGTTGCTCTGGTTTGGTACAAGAGATACTTCGATGCACCTTCTGGAGACGAGCCAGTTGCCCTGAACATGGGCGGGATGGGAAAGGGGATGGTGTGGGTGAACGGGAAGAGCATCGGGCGTTACTGGGTGTCATTCCTCAGCCCCCTGGGGAAGCCGTCTCAGTCGGAGTACCACATCCCCCGGGAGTTCTTGAAGCCCACAGAGAACCTTCTGGTGGTGTTGGAGGAATCCGGCGGAAACCCAGAAGAGATCCAGCTTTTGGCAGTCTCCCGCGACAAAATCTGCAGCGTCATCTCCGACAACTATCCGGCTTCTGTGAATAACTGGAAGAGGCACGAGGACGACATTCACCCAATTGAGGAGAACGCAAAGCCCAGCGCCGTCCTCAAGTGTCCCGACGATAAGGTAATCCAATCCATCGAGTTCGCCAGCTACGGTAACGCAGGAGGCTTGTGCGGCAACTACACGATGGGAACCTGCAACTCCCCCGGAGTCCAGTCCGTGGTCGAGAAGGCTTGTTTGGGACAGGCCTCCTGCACCATTAAAGTCAGCTCCGATGCATTTGGATCAGACAACTGCCCCAGTGACGTTACGAAGACTTTGACAGTCCAAGCAAAGTGTGGTGGCCAGGGTTAAGTCTCTATTAATTTCGATCGATCACTCTCGTACGTGGTTGTACTCTAAAAATAGGCTTAATTACAATATTCCTCTTGTAATGCGCGTTGATATAATTTTGGATATTTTTAAATGAATTTTGGGGAGCTGGCTTGATATGTATACCTAGCGGTTGTTGAGAGACATCGGGGAACAAATTGAAGACTCGTACTACTTGCAAGCCAAGGCTAGCTTCGATGATCACTTGCAAGTGAATTTTCATCGGCCTGCTCAATCAAGTTACTCCCATTCATTACGTTGGTTGGACACAATACTGACATCTCTCATATTTTAGTGCCTTGGATAATGAGAATGAATTATGTCAAGACTGAGAAATCATGAAAAGAAAATTATATTTGGTCACCTTAGAAACCAATTAATAAGAAGATTCATAAAACTCCAACCTACAGTTGGTAAATAATGTAAATATTTTAGATGAGAAATTAAAATATACATGTTACAAATTTCTATAAAAAAAAAAAAAAAAAAAAAAAAAAATGAGCTTCTATAGATTTATCATTTGAAGCAACATATGGAAACTTCATATTTGCGTTTAAATTTATAAATATCCAAAAAAAAAAAGTTTGAAATAATGAACTGAAAAATCTTTCTTTATTTTGATTTTGACTTTTGGTCACATAAGAGTCGAAGAATGGGAGCGTTTAGGGGCCTCTTTCTCTTCTCTCTCTCTCCCCTTTGGACAAAAAGATTGGTCTCTCTGCTCTATGCGCCTGCTTAACTGCTTTGGCGCCTTCCAAATTCAAAAACACGAGAGAAGGGAACGAGTTTTTCGATTAATTAATGGAAGCAAAACGATCGGAAATGCAGCCGTTGGGTTTCAAATCCGGGTCCAGGACATGTATGTAAGAAAAAGAGTTGAATCTTGTCATCTTTCTCGGAGGATATCGCCTGCCGAGACCAGAGTCACCAGACACGGGGGACCAACCAAAAAGTTGCTTTTTCTGTACTACACACCACTCGCTGCTCGCTGATGCTCGTCCAACTCCACCATTCTCCAAACGGGTCGGTCGAACAGGAGAGGCTTGCGATTCAAATTTCAAACTGAATCTTATGCGGGTTTCTTGTACGGGGAGACACAATTTTTTTTGAGAGCGAGGAGAAGAAGAAAATCCCACGGGAGGTTTCTGGGTGTTTTGTTCTGCGGCGGCCACAATGGGAGAATCAGCTTGTCTCATGCCCAACTACTCTTCGCATGTTCCGGAGACTGCCTCGGGCCACAATGAGGTAACTTTTGAGGCCGATTAGACCGATACCTGTCTTCATTCTTCTCATTTTTGGTAGCTCCCTTTTTAGGTTTTTTTTTTTTTGTTTGTTTTTCCCATATGTTTGCTGCGGGGACATAAGAATTCCTGGGTCGTACTTGAGGGTTTTCAGCTCGGTTCTTGATTTCGAGTAGTCTATCTAGTGGGTTTATTTTCATGTCGAGTGTTTCCGTGTGATTTGTCCCTGGACTCTAAAACAGGTTATTTTTTAAAAACTTGTTTTTCTTTATTCGCTTTTCGTCCACGTTGTGTTTGCAGTCTCAAATATCACAGCCAATTGTTTTTCTTGCTCTGCTCTGTTCCCTCCGCTTTTCTGCTCTCTTTTACTTGTTTTCAGGTTCCTGTAGATCTTTAAATGTTTTTTCATAAATTTTTGGGTTTTCTTGTTTCATTTCTTTCGCCTGATTGATATGAAGATATAGTGGTTTCCGGGCCTTTTTTTTCCCTATGATTCCCACAAATGAAAGTTTTTTCCCTTCATCTGCACTGCATCTCATACACTTGCAATTCAGATTCAGGCATGATTCTGGGATAACTTGAGGGTTACGTGTTACAGGGGAACTCTATTTTCGAAGGATCTGTCTCTTTTGGAAGGTTTATGTCAGAATCTCTGGCATGGGAGAAATGGTCATCCTTTTCTCACAATAGATACTTGGAAGAAGTTGAAAAATACTCTACTCCAGGAACTGTCGCTCAAAAGAAGGCCTATTTTGAGGCACGTTACAAGAGAATTGCAGCTAAAAAGGCAGCAGCTTTGCTTGCAGAAAATAATTCTGAAAGTAACCACGCTGGTGAAGCAGGAGAAGAAGAGCGAGTCGAGGAAAATAAAACAGATCCAGAGAACCAGGTCGAAAAGTCAGGTTTCCATCTCACAAATAAACCATCGGAAATTAAAAATCTTGGCCCTGTTGATGTTGCTCCTGATGCTCATAATGGGGTTTGGTTGGAGAATAATGTTGACGATATGGAAATACAAAAGGGTGAAGAAGGTGATTTGTTAGGGGGAGATGTGAATCCACGACAGATCCAGCCGGACCTTGAACCACTGAAGCAACTTGGAGATAGTAATGACCTCAATAATGCAGACATGGAGCAGAGTAGAGTTTGTGCAACAGAGATGTCAATGGTAAAGGTAAAATAGCATTCCAGTGATTTTAGTCCTATATCCTTCTCAAACTTATGATTGAAACTTATATCTTACCTGCTTTGCATATGACAGGAAACTCTTAAAGCTAACCAGGACAAGTTGATACTGAAGGATAAGAAAGCAAGTTCCTCGGCTATTAAAACCAATATTCCAAACAGAATATCTAAGATCCTTCCTTCTCCATTAAGACCCTTTTCATCTGCACGTCCTAAACAAGAAACCAGTGCCTCCCCAAACAGTCGGAAGCCCGTACAAGGAAGTGCTTCCCCTCCAAAGAGTAGAAAGCTAAAACAAGAAAGTAGTGCTACTCCAAACAATTTGAGGCCTAAACAAGAAAGCGGTGCTACTCCAAATTGTTGGAAGCCCAAACAAGAAAGTTCTGCCACTCCAAAGAGTAGGAGGCCCAAACAAGAGAATAGTGCTACTCCAAACAGTTTAAAGACTAGACAAGAAAGTGCTACTACTCCAAGAAGTTGGAAGCCTAAACAAGAAAGTTCTGCTACTCCAAGTAGTAGGAAGCCCACAACTGACCCGATTGAGAGAAGGAGTTCAGCATCAAAATCGCTCCATATGTCAATCTGCATTTCACATGGTCATGTGCATGAAATTCCTCACTCCGTCTCTAATAAAAGGGCCTCTCCAATTCTTGAGAACAAGGGGGGATCCAAAACGGCTAACTCAAAGACAATCTTAGACACTCTTTGTTTTGGAAGAAGAAAAGCAGCCACTACGGTGATAATCCAGTTCTATAATTGTTCTAGTTTTGTACAAGTTTGAGCAATACATTTTTGCCTTAAAAATGATCAACTTCATTTGACAAATTTCAGATGTCTCTGAATGGTGCTCCAAGACTTATGTCTATGACCCCTCCTGATAATAAAAGGTATGAATAAAAACTTTAAATGGTAGTGCTATAGATGGGTTTCTATTCAGGTTATATAGCTATAACTTTTTGTTGAATTTCTATGACTTTGTTAAATCTTAAATGTATGTATTGCAGAATCAAAATCCCATCAGGGCATACGACTCCCAAGAATAGTATATCAGACAAGAAATGGCAGTCATTTTCTGTAGAGTATGTATTTTGCCATCATTGCTGTTTTTTGCAAACATGATAAATGTCTCTGATTGAACAATGTTTGTTGTAACCATGATGTCCTTGTGTTCTTAGTGAATTTTAGGAAAAAGTATGGAATCAATAGAGCTTCCTTTGTACTTAGTTTTTCATTCCTTTTTTTTCCAGTTAAATGGATACACCTGCTTCCCTTAACTGAATTTTATTTTTTACTTGGTACAAATATTTATAATGAACATGTATGCAGTCATTCAAAATCTTCAAGCACTTCCAGAAGAAATGCATTTTCTCCGACCGTAACAGTTGGTTTTAATTTCAAGAGTGAAGAAAGAGCAGCAAAAAGGAAGGAGGTAAGACCATCTCCTGTATCCACATAAGGTTCAATTATTTCATCAATGGTTTTTCTTTTCGTAATGTTTTGTCTTTCATTTTTTACAGAAGTTGGAAGAGAAATTTAATGCCAAGGAGGCACAAGAGGTACAGCTTCTAGCAAAACCAATGAGAGTTCTTCTATATGGCAACAGTTGATTAAATAATTTAATCTTCTTCGATTGAATTTTCCCTTTTCCATATGAAGAAAGTGGAGTAGATGCATTTTTTAGCGTATAATGAAACTTTTTTTTCCTTTCATTGAATAGGGAAAGGATGAAGGTGAACGAAACCCAAGTCAAAGCTTTGGCTTCAAAGCAAAGCCAATGCCAGATTTTTATCATGAAAAAAGACTACCAAGGAATCAGATGAAAAAGGTATACAATGACTGGCAATTTTATACCCCTTAGATCTGTTTATGACTCTAAGACCAGGTTAAGTTATTTTGTCAGTACATAACCAATGTTGTGCTTTTATAACTCTAACTCTGGGTTGAGTTATTTTGGAAATACCTAAACCATGTTGTGTTATTTTGGAAATACCTAATCCATGTTGTGTTTTTATAGCTCTAAGCCCCAGTTAAGTTATTTAGTCAATATATAAACAATCTGGTGCAGGTTCCAGTGACGAGGCCCAAATCTCCTAAGCTTGGAAGGAAGCAAAATCTCACAGTAGGCTATGACGCAAGCTCCTCCCAACCACCACCAAGACCTCCAGTCAGGATTGGTGCCTCTAAGAATCGAAAGGAAACTGAATATTTTCCAAGTTCTCTAAATAAGAAAACCCATGAAAATACTTCACCAAATATCCAGTCTCGGTGACTAGTTTCTAGAATTAGTTTTAGACCAAGTATTCCTGGAAGATATATTTTAGGAGTTGCTTCCCTAGGCCTTGGCAAGCGAATTTTGTCCTTATCCTATACCCTCATGTTCATTACTATTCTATTTAGAACAGACCAAAATCAGTTGCCTTTGTAATGCTGAATGCTGTGCCCATATCATGAATGAAGCAAAAGTGTTTTTAGGTGTCTGTGGGGCCATGTTTATGAGCACTGCTAATGGTTATTTGCACTCTGAAAGAAAGGTTATGAAGTAAATTGTCAACATGTGAGATTACAGAAGTGCAAGAGAGGAACATGCATTATTTCAATGATGCAGGAATGATTCAATAACATATTCACTGTGAGGACTAAATCTGACAGCTTGCACTATCCTGGTACATTTTTCCTGTAAAGCAAAACATCTCTCTTGTATTCTCCTTCTCTTCTCATTTGTTCCCATTTCAATATTAAATTCTTAATATATGTTTCTGGAGGCCATTGCAGTACCTCGTGGTAAAGCAAAATTTTCCAAATCAATGAGAACACCATTCTCAAGCTTAATTCCACAGCATCGGCAAAATTGGCTGCTTGTGGTTCACATCCTGCTTAGAGAGTGGCATCAAAGAAATTGGCTGCTCATAATTGGGATGAGAGAAATTGGATATTTACAATTACAAATAGCAAAGCTCTTCAAGTATATGGTTGTTCCTGATTTATATATTTTTTAAACTCTGGATAAATTAACATATCATGCAGAGTTTACATTGGTATAGTTTGATGCAAGAGATATACAGAGTCTACATTGGTATAGTTTGATGCAAGAGTTCATTACTGATTTCCATTGCAAGTATGATCAGAAAGCACATTATTGTCAGCTCAAAGAACTGATGAATCATACTACCTTCTTGATGTTGCCTGAATCCATTATTTTTCTTTTTTAGTTCAGAAGTAAAAGTCCATGATTCAGAAATGTGGCAAGCCTAGTTTGTCAGCATAAATTCATAACTAAGCCTAGTTTGACAGCATAAAAATCGTTATTAAGCCTAGTTTGTCAACACAAATACATAACTAGACCTAGTTTGTCAGCATAAATTCATAACTAAGCCTAGTTTGTCAGCATAAATTCATAACTAAGCCTAGTTTGTCAGCATAAATTCATAACTAAGCCTAGTTTGGCAGCATAAATTCATAACTAAACCTAGTTTGGCAGCATAAATCAATAACTAAGCCTAGTTTGGCAGTATCTAAGGAAACTGACAGTTAGGAGACCAATATCTCCATGGATATTACTTGCTCTCACACTGATAATATACGATTCATTTTTTGAAGCTCCAGCCAGGTTAATGCAGTAACTCCAATCAAGAACTAGAAAGTAGAAAGCATAGTGAAGAAATACAGTCAGCTACCATTTTAAAAAAAAATACAGTCAGCTACAAGTGAAATCACCAATAACCAAGGACATATGCAGATTAATAAGATGTCAAAAAATCGTAATCTGAGTTTGATGATCATGATATGATAGGTTGGTACTGTATGTCTCCAGCAAAATTTAAGACAATGAGGATATGCACAGGTCTATAGATTATAATTTTTAAGGGCATCTAAATGAGACTATGCACAGGTCATATGTCATTTTGAAAAAGTTATATTTTATTTTACACTGTTGATATGTATGTCTCAAATAAGTAAAAAGATAAATCACAACCTCAAAGCCTTCAAGTATATTAACCAACTATAGGATGATGGATCAACTCCAGTCAACCAACCTAGGAAATAAGAACAGGAATAGCTTAATCCTTCCTTGGCATTGTTCTCCTGACCATGGACATTGTTGAATGGTAAAAGGCTAAACAATGAAAAGACCTTCATCTACTAATGGGTACTCCACTATTTCAAAAGGATAATCAAAGCTCAACCGCAGTTCATCATAGACATCATTAGGAAGTTCCATGAATGAAGTCGAACCACAGTAGTCAAGAAATTCCGTGTTGTTGATCCCAACACTCTCAAAGTAACCATTTCCATGAAGTGAATAGAGTTGCAAATCCTCGTGAGGAGTAGCCAATAGAAGCCCATTTTTAAGTGTGAAGTCTTGATAAGAATCCCCAACACCAAGCCCATGTCGACAATTCACATCATCCTTGATGCCTTGTAAACCACCACTAATAAATGCAGGCTCAAATTGAAAGGATAAAGAATCAAGGTTGGCTGCTTTAAGAGATATATTTCTAACTTGCCCGCTTCCATACTCAGTGTATGTAGGTTTGGTTGATTGATCTATTTTACCTAAGTCAATGTTGTAAGTTCTTGCATCATTTGATGGTGACCCTCTCTGCTGGTGATCAATCTGATTATTATAAGGTAGACTGGGCATTTGCATATTTGAGTAGCCTTCTCCCACAAGTGTATAATTCTTGTCTTGGGATGATGAAACCTCACTACTCCAAGTCTGAGGAAATGGCATAAATTCAGGATTTTGGATCATAACTTTCCCTACTTGAGAAATATTTTTGACCTCTGAAATATCCGGAGCTTCCCCGGAAAGTGATGTTTTAACCTCTGTTCCTGGCAGAAAAGATGCAATGCTCTTGAAGTCATCCTCAGGAATTTCTACTCCCACATCTTGAACAAAAGACTTATTCTCAGAATACCCAAAGCTGTTGGTTTTGTTATTTGGATGCATTGTGATGGAGCTCTGCAGGGGGAATTTTGACGGAGGATCCTTAGAATTGAGTTCTGAATGCTTAATTCCACAGAAAGTCGAATTGGGCTCATTTTGCTTTTGTAGCCTACTCAAATAGAGGCGATATTTCTGCATTAATCAAGATAGAAAGAGATTCCAAGTTGTCAGTACATGTATCCAGGAAGTTCCTGTCACGAAATGGTTCAGCTATGGATAATATGACTCATGAAACATAAGAATAAAAAGTCAAGCTATAACAACCTTCAATTCTTTTTCTACAAATTTCAAAGATTTTACTCAACCACAACCCATTGCAAGTGTTTAATCATAGAAGGAAGACCTCTTCCAATTAACATTGAGAGATATCAAGACCCATAAAAAGATAACAAGTCCAACCAGATCAGTTTGCCAAACAATTGAAAAGAAGACCAAAAAAGCAGCATAGTTGTTGAGTCGAGTCAATGAAGAACACACTTGTATCAGATCCTTAAATCAACACCAGAAGAGCAAGGACAAGAACAGATGAATTTATCAGCGAAGTCTTAAGCCAGGTAGAGCATTAGTGGTTTCATTCGGTTTGGTTCACAGAAAACCTAAAAGATGTTCTGGGAATAACATAGACACAGAAGCATGATCCAACTGGAAAATGTACTTGGCATTCTCAAAACAGTTCATATGTGATTTTGTGTGTAACTTCAGCTCATTGTAACAAAGGTCTGCTTATAACTATAGTGAGGAAAGTGTACAACTGACATTTTAAACTAAAAGAATAAAAAACTGTTGTCCTAGATTTAAGCAAATATTTGCGGACTTCAACGGAGTAGAATCCAAACTTGTTATTGATTTTGCTTCTTCAAAGTCCATGGGTTAACAGCTTCTACGACAATTTTCTTTAGAAATGGAGTATGGCACTTTCTTTCGAGTGTTGATTACACACATGCACCATACTGCTTTCCTGCAGCGAGACTTGAATTCCAGAACTCACACACAAGGAATCCCCTTGAAGCCATTGAGCAAAGGCTCAATCCAAAGCATCTAAGACCACATCTCAACTTTCACAGATTCTTTTTGAAAAATGGCTATATTGTGAAAGTAAGGAAGTTAAGATAGGATCAAAATAAAAAAAAGAAAGTACAGGAAGACAAACCAAATATGGAGAAAATATATTCTAAAGGGGAGCAATGTGTCTCACAACAATGTGTTGGAGAATCCTACTTCTTTTGTGAGATCAGCATAGTGGTTGGACTCCAAAGGAAAAAAAAATTCTACGATGCAATTGTTATAATAAAGTCAGTATGTAAAATGTTTGTTGTAACAACCGTTTTTCAGGTCAGCTCGTAAAAAGGGTTATATGGTGTTTATGTTTAAATTTCATAGAGGTAAGTTCACAAACCTGAAGGTGACTTGCAACATTTTCTCTTGTTAGCCCAGGAACATTCATCAAATCAAGTATTTTCTTAGGACCCACTTCTGCCAAAAGAAATTTCCCAGTGTTATAACCACACAAATACTAGAAAAAGTAAAATGCAGATTGCATTTGCAACAGAGTGTGATTGGATGATAGCTACTCTATGCTTTACAATGACAATATATACTGCAGTTAAAGGAAGTTGATACAGTGTCTTTTGGCTGATACAAACCAAAATAGAATTCCATACCAGCTATATGAGCAGACTTGCATCTCATTTCCAGATATCTTGTAGCATTAAAGAGAATGTGTTTGAGGTATCTTAAAGTGGACATGCATCTGATTACCATATATTTTGTAGTAATACAGAAAAGTGTGGTTGAGGTATGTTAATCCATATCCCTAGTGGGCGAATTACAGGCAGCCGCCCGTTAAGGACTGAACTGTGGTGCTAAAAAAAACAGAGCCCACACTTGAAGCACCCACCACCCATATGAGTCGTCCATCATTTTCATTTTCTAATGCTCATTAATAGGTATATTAGAGAAAAGAAGCCAGAGGAGACACTTACTATCAAACCCGATCTGGTTAACAGCATTAACAAACTTTTGATGAAGATCAACGGACCAAACTACTCGAGTCTTCTTAACTGAAGCATGGTCATTAAGGTCTTGCTCATCATGTTCTTCATTTTCTGTAACTTTACGTTTTCTTGTGCTGTTTGTATCAATTGCTATCAGTAAGTGGCCATCATCAGTTTCATCTACCCCACTCCTCACTGTGTGGGCGTCTTCACTGCTTTCATGACTCTCAAAGTCTTTTACTTCATGTTTTTTCCTTCTAAAAACATGCTGCCAGATATTCCGAAGTTCTTTCATTCTAACAGGTTTAAGGAGATAGTCACATGCTCCATGTTGAACTCCTCTCATTACTCTACTTGTTTCGCCATCCACAGACATCACTATAGAAGAAACAACAAAAGTCTCTAATCAGTATGACGAAGTCAATAACTGAAAAAGACGGTTCAGAAAACAATCCAAAAACAATTAAGAAGTGAAGTTTCCTATTGGGAAGAAGCTAAGGATACAGAACTAACTGATTACAGGTAGATCCATCTCCAGCCCAACTTGTTCCAGGAGCTTAAAACCATCCATGTCGGGCATGTTAACATCACTAATTACAATATCAAATCTATCCTTTCTCTCACGGAGCATGTCCAGAGCAACTCTTGCCAAACAGCATGTTGTCACTGCAAAATCAGGAAACAAGGAGTCACTGAACAAAAAGACCCATAACTCACCAAATACAAACCCAACTTGGAAGGCTAAACGCCGAACAGTTACAATTAAAGCAAGCACACTCTTAAAACCAATCCGTATAGATAACAGGATCACACACCTCTGGAATGCACTGTTGCTCCCTCGTCTTCAACTCAACAAAACACAAACCAAACTCGATAAAAAAAAAAAAAAAAAAAGAAACCCTTTTATACTAAACCCAATACGGCCAGGAATCGATCAGACCCACCTTCGTAAGAGCACTTCTTGAGCATCTTCTCCAGAATTTTTAGCCAAGTAGGATCATCATCAACCACGAGAACACGCAGTCCGGCCGGGAAAGCGTCGGCGCGAGGGGACGGCGACCCGTTTTCCATTGCGAATTGGCGAAATCGAAAGTTCGAACACTGTGTCAAGAGGATTTTCAAATGCGAAGCAAGGAAGTGAGACAGAAATATTGGCGGGGTTTATTTAACGGTCCCTGGTAATGCCTGCCCATTACTCGGATAGAAATTTTTTTGCAGTAAAGCATAAGAAACAAAAAAAGAAGCAAAGCATTCATAAAAAGTTGTAATTAAGTGTTCTGGCGGTAGCTTTAGCAATTGGGAGTGGGACGGGAATCTCAGGGTTGGAGTAAAAGCACATTTGGATGTAGCCACAACGGATGCTCATGTCCTCTCCTTGTTCTATTAGACATTAATTCTAAATAAAGGATGGTGATTATATGTCAATTCCTAATCGGTACTCACTAGTCATTGGTCCTCCCCCATTTTATGAACTAGTGGATCATTTGATTTGGGTATAATTTTTCGCGGTAATTCGAGATAATGTCTTTTAAGTTTTTGAGATTTGAGTTGTTGTGGAATGGAATTCGAATCAGGGTTTTGTTGGTTCTTATACCTTTATTTTTCTTTTCAATTTTTTTGAGAAAAAAAAAAAATTGAAATTCGATTCCAATCTTAATGAACATATTAATGATGCTCAATGTGACTCAGAGCTATTTTTTTGAGTATTATGACATCTACTGATGGGCTCAATTTGCACAAAACACAAAAGCATTGATTCTCCTTGTTTGTTAAAAAATAGTAAAATAAGCCAAAGATGCAAGTTTTCACAAGTGGTTTCTTTCTTGTTGATAAATTTGAAGATAAGGTAAGTTGTCTGCAAGGGACAGCAAGAATTACTCACAGCTGCTTCCTCTGTATAAAAAAATAATTTGGGTGGAAGTGGAGTCTTTACTATGCAAGATGATGAACATGACAAAGTGTAGCTTTTCATTCTTTTCTTTTCTAACACAATCATATGGAATTAGTGCGATTCATATGGAGAGAGCATAAGAGAGCATAAGAAAGAAGAAAAGAAAGAAGAAAGAGATTGCGAAGTGACCCCAATCATTTCTTTCTTGGCATGTCAAAGCTGTGGAAAATTGGAAATGTGAACGTGCTGATTGATTAAAGGCTTTTGTACAAAAGAATATTTTGGCGACAAATTTGATGAGATGAGAAACCTTTCTTTTCATTTCATTTTTTTTAAAAGCAATTAACTTTGTGTTATCAATTGATTGACAGAAGAGCCCTTTTTTAATCACAAACAGGAGAGAAGAAGTATGTATACCTGATATAGAATTCAACAAATAATGCTTCTTAATTCCTTTTCAATTTCAAAAGTTCATCTTTATCATGCATTTCATTTGGTTGATCCTCAGCAAGTTAAAAAGAAGATAATAAAAGAGGCAAAAATCAGCATAATTACCAAATGAAAGCACTCTTACTACACTAGTAAAAACCAATCAATTAAATCATAAGAAAAATAAATGCTAGGTGGGAATGTGGAATGTTCAAGGGTTGCGTGTCCATCAGAGAGAGGAACGTTTTTATAAGATACCTTAAAATATTAAGAGTGGAAGTGGAATGTTCAATTTCTTAATTTTCCACTGAAAAAGCAGAGCGCAATGTGTTCATGGATGCCTGTATAATTTAGAGCAATTCCGTGTACATGGATGCCCTCAAAGTTTCTGCATAATGTTGGCATGCAAACATGTCTTAGTCGTTTTATATTGAAACCTGCAAATGTATAAACAAACACTCCACAGTCCACACATGGGTTGGATTGTAACCAATAGTGAGTTAACTGGAAGATTCTTCTTTATCTGCCTCACTTATATTTTGTCACAAATCTCTACCACCAAGTTAAGTTATGCAGTAGTACTTGTACCTAATATAAAAGTTTCTATGACCAAGTCATCAAAAATTAATTTTTGAAAGAACATTCTTAGTTTATTTGGAGAACGGAAAGCTCCTGGAGACCAACTGCTGACTGAGAGAGAGAGAGAGATATGCACCGGAGACTTGCTCTGTTGACCGATTTATACAGGTATTTTAGAGATACCCACCCAGCCTAATCTCCATGTGATACAACCTCTCTACTTCCGTACAAAAGAATTAATGTGCCTCATGTGGAGTTTGAAGACATACAATATTATTAGACAAGAGATACTGCAGAATGCTCAAGAAAAAGAGAGTTAAGACATCTACCTGCTAATCCATAATTCCCTAGCTATTATTGATCTTGATTGGTCAAAATCTTTTTAAGTGGCAAAAGAATAAGAGATTCTTTCAGAGGAGTGGAGGCACAACCTTCAAAAGCCAAGAATTGCTCTAAAGTACTGAGTTCCCACTATCATCAGCTTTCAGTAATATAATCATCTAGAGAAAGGTGAAAACTACTGTAACAAAAGAAACAAATAGGGACGAGTTTCATTTCTTACCCACCCAGGAAAAGGAGCTTTGAACTAAAGTTGGAATGCTTCCTCCTTTATGATGGATTGATACTCCATGCAGTTTTGTACTGAAAAACTATATGGTTGAATGATTGGAGGATAATAAAATTTCCAGCCTATGCTAAAGCATGAAGAAAGCTACAAGCTTCCGGTAGAAAGCAATGAATTATGCCAACCATGCGAGAAGTTTGGCACCCAAACATAGTTCTACTCTGCTGTTCAAAAGATGAATCTACTCTCTTTGCCTTACAGTTATGTGTACCATTCACATTCGTTCCTTTTTCTCCTCCTTCACCACATCAAAAGCTGGAAAAAATTCCACAATGCAGCAAATAGAACAAGCAGGAATCATTAACATAATATAAAGGACCCGTTTAATCTTTAGTGCTCTTCGGTATGCTTACTAGTGCCAAATGAACATATACTTATATATAAGCCAAGAAAAAGTGGTACACTGGTCTATACCACCTATTATGTCAAGTGTGTGGAGCCCACCTGTATCTCTCAAGTGTGAGGGTCAAAATCGTCATTTATTCTTATATTTTGTCCTTTAGTGGATTAGGGTAAAAGAGGAGGGTGTGCGTGAAAAACATAGGATAGAGAGGTGGAAAAGAACCAGGAGAAGGAATAAAAAGGCAGAACGGGAGAAACCAAAAAAAATCCTTGGAAACAAATTGGGAGATGAACGATCCCGGAATAAATTTGTAACTCTTTCTCTTCTCTTGTTCATCTGAAAGACTTCTTGTACTATTTTTCTGAAAATAGTCGATTTGTTCGTCGCGTCCCTTCGTTTTTTACTCTCTATTGAAAGAGGGTTTTCCACGTTAAATCTTTGTGTTCTTGTTGAGGTTGGCTTATTTAATTTCTCGAGGGCCAGATTATCCCGTCTTGGATTGTTGTCAGTGTTGTTGTGGAAGATTTCGAGGTAAACTGATTCTAAAAGAGGTAAGGCATATACCGGATTTGCAGAAAAATCTTATATTTGTCAACAAGTTAGACCAGGAGGGCTATAAGATCACATTTGAGAACAACTCATGGAAGGTTAGCCGTGGAGCATTGACTTTGATCAAGGGGAAGGCAGTGGGCACACTTTACCCATTGTGCACCAAGGTAGATCAAATTGTTTCCTTGGCGGCTGAGAAGGTTGATAAAGCATCATTATGGCATCGCCGGCTTGGTCACTTGTGTGAGAATGGGATGAGGATCCTACATTCAAAGAAGGTTTTGACAGGTATAACTAATATTTGTTTTGACTTTTGTGAAGACTGTGTCTTAGGAAAACAAAAGCGGGTGAGCTTCAACAAAGATGGTAGAGAGAAAAAGTCCAACAGATTGGACTTGGTTCACACAGATGTTTGGGGACTAGCCCAAGGTAATTTTTTTGGAGGTAATCTCTATTTTGTTATCTTTATTGATGACTATAGTAGGAAGACATGGATTTATACTTTGAAAGAAAAAATCAAATGTCTTTAACGTGTTCAAGTATTGGTTAGCTTCGTGTTGAGAATGAGACAGGGTCAAGGCTGAAATGTCTGTTGTCCGATAATGGCGGAGAATTTTGTAATAAGGAGTTTGACTCCTATTGTGCAAAAAGGGGATTAGGAGGATTAAGGCGTGCCTAGAACACCACAGCAGAACGGGGGTGGAGAGAGAATGAATCGAACCATCCTTGAGCGAGCTAGGAGCATGAGAATTCATGCGGGTCTCCCCTTGCATCTTTGGGGAGCTACTTGTGGATACAACAGTCTATCTAATCAACAGGAGTCCATCAAGTGCTCTAGATGGCAGAATACCGTAAGAGGTATGGGCTAGTAAGAATGTGGATTATTCTTTTCTGAAAATTTTAGGTTGTATTGCCTATGCTCACATTGACAGGGGAAGTTAGGAAGAAGCTTGATCCTAAATCTACCAAGTGTGTGTTTCTTGGATACCGGAGGTGACGCAGTATGGTTACCGACTATGGGATTTTGATAACAACAAGGTGTTTCGATGCCGGAATGTTGTATTCAATGAGGAGCAAATGTACAAAAGACAGAAAAAGAAGAAAAGAAGATTGAGCCTAAGGAGAAAGAGTACATAAAAGAGATGAGACTGATGAAAATCTACCTCAAGCAACAAATGAACAGGTTGTTCCAAGTGAAGGAGAACAACAAATTAAAAACTGAACAAGAGAATGAGTCACGGGGTGAACAATCAAGTATTGATGACGGTGAATCACATGAGTATTCAAATGCTCAAACTGATTTTGATGACTCAGAGAAATACCACAAGAGGAAATTGTTACCCTCGGGTTGAGGAGGAGTACAAGGGTAAGAAAGCCCTGTACAAAAGTTAAATTTAATTGTACAACATGTTTTGTATAACGATGCAGGAGAGCGAGAATCCTATGATGAGGCCATGGCGGATGAAGCTCATCTTAAGTGGGAGTTTGCTATGAAAGATGAGATGTTGTCATTGGAGGAGAACCAAACATGGGAATTGGTGAAGATGCCGCAAAGAAGAAGGTATTACAAAACAAGTGGATATTCGGGTCAAGCAAGAAGCCGGTGGTGTCTGAGAGGTACAAGGCAAGACTTGTGGTGAAGGGGTTTGGACAAAGGGAAGGTATAGATTTTCATGATATATTTGCACCGGCGGTGAAAATGACTTCAATTGAACTATTTTGAGTATAGTTCTTTGTGAAAGGATTGTATTTAGAGCAGCTTGGCGTCAAAACAACTTTCCTTCATGGTGACTTGGAGGAGGAAATCTACATGAGACAACCATCTGGTTTTGAAGTCATAGGAAAAGAGAGTAGGGTGTGCAAATTGAAGAGGAGTCTATATGGACTCAAACAAGCACCGAGGCAAGTGGTACTTAAAGTTTGACGGGTTTATGTTGGACATTGGATTTGCTAGGAGCAATGCGGACCCTTGTGTATATCTACAAAGGTTCAATGATGGAGATTATATTATCTTAACATTGTATGTAGATGATATACTTGTTGCAGGGACTAACATGAAGAAAATTGATGATCTCAAGAAGAGGTTGGCAAATCAATTTTCCATGAAGGACCTAGGTGAAGCGAAACAACTTCTTGGGATACAAATTACCCGAGACAAGAAGAAGAAGAAGTTGTGGCTGTCCCAAGAGGGATATGTGAAGAAAGTCTTGGAAAGGTTCAACATGCATGAATCCAAGGCGGTGACTACTACTTTGGGTAGTCAATTTAAATTGTCTAAGGAACAAGGTGCCAAAAGTGATGAGGAGATAGCTCACATGAAGACGGTGCCTTATGCTTCAGCTATTGGGAGTCTTATGTATGCAATGGTGAGTGCAAGACCGGATATAGCACATGCAGTGGGAGTTGTGAGTGGATTCATGAAAAATCCAGGCAAAAAAGAACATTGGGAAGCGGTGAAGTGGATATTCAGGTATTTGAAAGGTACCGATTCTTGTTTGTGTTTTGGAGGAAATAACATTGATGTGAAAGGTTTTGTAGACTCGATCATGCGGGTGATAGAGATAATGGCGTAAAACTTACGGGTATGTGTTTCTGATTGGTGGAACATGATCAGTTGGGTTTCTAAACTGCAGAAAGTTGTTGCTCTATCTTCAACGAAGCTGAATATGTGGCTGCGACGAAGCTAGCAAGGAGTATATATGGCTGAAATCTCTAATGAATGAGTTGGGGTTTGATAATGCTGATTGCAGATTATACAGCGACAGTCAGAGTGCAATCCATCTAGCCAAGAACTCGACATTTCATTCGAGAACCAAACATATTCATCTTCGGTACCACTTCATTCGAACTTTACTTGAGGAAGGACAATTGAAGCTGGAGAAGATAGATGAAAAGAAGAATCCGGCGGATATGTTGACAAAGCCGATGGAGGGCCAAAAGTTGAGTCTTTGCTCAACTATGGTGAACTTGCACTAATTGGCAAAAGATGGATATATGCGACGAACAAGGTAGAAGAAGGTCAGAAGTTGGAATAGTTGTGCTTCGGATGGTCTCCAAGTGGGAGATTGTCAAGTGTGTGGAGCCCACCTGTATCTCTCAAGTGTGAGGGTCAAAATCGTCATTTCTTCTTCTATTTTGTCCTTTAGTGGATTAGGGTAAAAGAGGAGGGTGTGCGTGAAAAACATAGGATAGAGAGGTGGAAAAGAACCAGGAGAAGGAATAAAAAGGCAGAACGGGAGAAACCGGAAAAAATCCTTGGAAACAAATTGGGATATGAACGATCCCGAAATAAATTTGTAAGGGTTGGGTAAAGTTTCTCTTTCTCTTCTCTTGTTCATCTGAAAGACTTCTTGTACTATTTTTCTCAAAATAGTGGATTTGTTCGTCGCGTCCCGTGGTTTTTTATTCTCTATTGAAAGAGGGTTTTCCACATTAAATCTTTGTGTTCTTGTTGAGTTTGGCTTATTTAATTTCTCGTGGGCCAGATTATCCAGTCTTGGATTATTGTCTGTGTTGTTGTGGAAGATTTCCTGGGTTAGGGAATTTTTGTAATATATTACACCTCTCCAGATGTCTCAAGAGACCACACCTATTTACCTGGTATGGTGAACTTTCAGTTAAAATCAGCTTAAGGCCATAACATACGAATGTCATTTACATGGTAATTTAGGTTATCAGCAGAAGTTGTAGCCTTTCCTATATTTTTGCTTTTATAAAATCACCTTTTTTATTTGCTTGTATTTCCTTACGCTCACTTCCCATTTTATATAAGTGCAATCTATTATGAAAGTGATTGGAAAGTTCAGAATATGATCTATCTGAGATTATAGGGTACAGCCTACCTATCTCAGACCAAATCATTAGATAAGGAGCATTTTGCCTTCCATGAGGACTTCCACATAAACACCTTCAAACCTACACGAGGAAAACAATAATTCAGGTGAAACAATGGCGACTCTGGTTTCAGTTCCTTTTTGTTGAGCTGAAGCGAACAAAAAGGAGGGAGGTCCAGAACTGAGCACCAGTCAGATCTGGTTCCACAAAAACATTTAAAACAGCACAAGTATTTTTGTACCAGAACTCTAAGCTCCTCTAAAATAAAATCTTTCTCAAACCATGACAACCACTAAACAATTCAATACATAGTGAGAAACTCAACCAAGCATCTTCTTGTTGCAAACCGATTCAGGGTTTTGGGTATCCACAAGAGGAATCATGTTCTTTCAACCTTTTCAACAAAAAGGTTAAGATGAATAAATCATCAATCACTGCAATGCACATTCCCAACAAAGTATATTACTAGACAGAATACAACAAAATGCCATATTGAATAACCATTTGCTACTCACATGTATGGACCCACACGAGTTTTCTTGAGTATCTATGGGAGCTATTTTCATTTGGTAAATACACATGGAAAAGGCAAAAGAAATGTGCAGATAAGGAAAATGCAAATTACTCCAGCAAAGCAACAAATTAACTTTTATGCTAGGAACGTAGTGTCAGCTTTTGAATGTATGCCATTTACCTCTGTTTTATCTCTCTTATTTTAATTATTTCTATAGTGCTCTATAGTCTATAACCAAAACAACGCTGACAGCCCACTCTTCCATACACGCATTAGCTGGGTTGTCAAAAGAGTATTTTCTGATCTACAATCCATCATAATAGAGGTAAACAACTCCATGGTAATGCTTGCAGTAACCACCACTGGGCAATAAACTTGATCAACAGGCTAAGCCTATCAGTTGAAGGATAGGATCAATTAGAGTTTCCGAGTAAAAAATTCAATGTTCCATTCCTGCACCCATAGTCTGCTCAAAATTAAGGTAAAGTGACTGGAATAATTGTTTCAAGTCACATGCCATGTCATCATCTCATGAGAAGCTAAAAGACCGAAACAAGAACCACCTAATTGAGAATGCCCCTTCCATATAGGGACTCCATTGCACCAGAGGACGCTCAGCCATAGCCTGCTTGACAATAAGGCAGCATCTAAGGCTTCTTAAAAGAGGTAAACACACAAAAAATTCATTTTGGAAGATGGATATATTGATTAATCAGTGAATTAGATACATCACCAACTTCAACATAGTTGGGAACAGGCTTCTTATTAGGTACATCAAAGTCTTCAAACTACAGACTCTTCTCTCAGCTTCATTTTGTGGGAAAGGTCAACAATCCATCAATATTCACACCAGATACTATTTACAAGTGGTGATCAGCTTGCGTGAATGATTTTATGTACATTATCTGTGCACCTCACTAATTTAGATTATAAAGTCATACACAAAGAAAAGCGTTTCAGGAACTATAAGAGGAAGATTGTCGATGTAAATATAAAAACGCCTCAGATTATCCTTTGCTACAGTAGCCATGTCAACCACGTCAAGGTTACTGGTGAGGACCCACAAATCTTGAGAATTAACTCTCTTCAAGCTACCTCGGCAAAAAGGGCAAGATTGTGATCGTGTATTCCTACGAAGTAAAATGAGAAAATCTCAGCCATAAGTACTGATCTAGACCCCAACACAGGAACATTGGAGAATTGGCAACAATATCATAAAAATAGAATTGGCAGAAATTACCAATCATGGTAGCAGTTTATGCACATATTGTGGCCGCAGTTTGGTAGGACCATTTTGGTGCAAGTTTCCATACATATACCACATTCATCTTCTCTCTCCATATCACTGCTAAGTTGCTTTCCCCTCTCATCCTTTCTCTTCCTGCTAAACATGTTTGCACATTGAACTAAGAGCTTGCTGCCTTCTACTTCAACTAAATGACCTTCCAGTTGCCGGAGAGACGGATATATTATAGCTGGAAGATTACAAAATAAAAGATAAAACATCAAGATATATAAAGTGTAAAAGAGAATGCCACAAACTCAAAAGCGAAACAAATGGTTGAATAAGTGAGCTGATGAAAAGGGAAATACTCATCATACAAAGGTACATACCATAAAAGTCTTTGATGCTTGCTTTTCTTTCATGTGACGATAATGTTGTCTTGCCATCGACACAAACCTGCAAGAGTTAAGCAAGCACTGAAATAACTTTAAGCAGTTAATCCCTATACAATGGAAAATGCCAGGACTTCTTTTTTCCTATGTACCAATCAAATGAAAACTTTTCACAAAAAGTGGCTTTTGAACTGCTATGGCTCAATATACTGTAAGAATCTCATGTGAACACTATGGTCCTCATAGAGAAGCACAATGTTTGTTGTCATATGGCTTCTTTCACATAATTTGCTTATACATAAGTACAAATGATGGGTCTTGGGCATTAGCTCAGTGGTCCCATGGGAGTTATTGCTGCGGGAGGTCTTGGGTTCAGGTCTCCACAGTAGCATTGGGAGTAAAACTTGTAATTGGGAGTAAAATGTATTCACCTTCCTCAAAAAAAAAAAAAGTACAAAGATGATTATAAAGAATAGAGCAACAAAATTAACAGACAAGAGAGATTCAAGAGGACTAAATTAGGGAAACCCCTTCCACTCATTTAGTTGTTTCAAGCGAGTTCAAGTAATAGATGATGCAGACATTCTTGGAGTTCACTGCTGCTAATTCGGACTGTAAGAAATTACAGGAAGAATATTTATTACTTGCTAAATTATAAAAAACTAGGAGGTCACTTTATAAAGTCGCCACTGTTCAGTTATAATTTTGATTCGTTGAACACCTGAGGCAAAGATCAGACCATTCTCTGCACCATGACTAATCTGGAACAAATGCTTGCACCCACAGAAAAGCTTCAAGCTACTTAAACCTAATTCACTTCCAATAATCAAGAAATAAAAGAATAAAAAGCCCGGCCGACTTGCCTTGTATATAAGTATGTGGAGAAGACCTAAATAACTTGAAAGTGGATCTGTGCAGCTACAATCCAGCCACTGAATCAGAAAGAGAAAAAATGGGGCAAAAGGACCATATGACAATCTCATTTGGAGACATGCTCCTCCATACGCTTTTGGAATGGCAGCTGCCCTGCAAACCGAAGCTAAAGAAAAATAAGACCCCAGCTCAATTGGAACCCACACATTCCATGAAATCATCTGTACTCGACAGACATCAAAATTTGACAAAGCATAAGTTCTGAAACACACAACAGTAGCATGATGACAAAGGTTTTCCATTTTTAAGGCTGATAAACACCACAAAAGCATGAATCGTGGGGAGGGACAGTTAAACCTCGTTCAGTCGTCATTAATTCAACAGTAAATGCATGGACAGTTGAGAAAACTCTTAGGTGAAAAATAAGATAGTTTTCCGCCACCCACATTCAATAGATTAATGGAGGTATTTGATTTTTCAAGTAATTCAGTATAGAAGAGTATATGAGCAGAGTGTGGTTCTAAAGAGGAGGAAAAATAGGAAGTATGACAGTGAGAATAGAGCAGAAGAAGGAAAAGAATGAAGGAGGAGCGAATTGGTTGAGAAGACGTACAGGGCATTGGCATGGTGTATATCAGCTTCCAAGTCCTTAATGGACTCCCTGTAAGAAGGGCGTGGATTATGCATCTGCCACATTTACTCCTTGCTCCTTTTCTTCTGACCCTTGTCGGAAAAGTCACAAAAAAAAAAAAAAAAAGGCAGGAAAAGCAGGAAGGTGCTGAAGGAGGGGAAAGGCGAGCGCTTTTATGGTTCCGGCGAGAAGTTTTGGCCTAAAAAGTTTGGGAGTTTGGAGAAGAAGTGGAGGGGAGGGTTTGGAATTTAAGGAGGGAGGATTTTGAATAGCTGCGGGAGTGGGGAAGAGCGGGTTGTTGCTTAGAGTTGAATCCACACGACATGGCCGCCGCCCGCCCCACTTCAACAAGTAAAGAAAGGGATGCCTTCCGCACTTGGCTTTCCACATTTCCTTTCTTCCTCACGATTCGCGGTTGGCGGCATTCCGCAATGCATGCTTCCCTCCGCTCCGGCCTCCCACAACGACAGCAACTACACCCTTCTATTTTGGTTAAATATATTGCGTCGATCTTTTAGCATTAATCGATTCATGAGTCATAATTCTCCTCATTACCAGACTTACACGAGAGTCTGTCTCCAAACTAGAAAATAATGGCAAAGAGTACTATAATGATCAAAGACGATCTACTATAGCGTTCTCTACCCGAAATAAATATGTTCCTTAGAACCTTAATACATAATAATTAGTTGATAATTGAGGTTAAAAATCAGTCGACCTAATCCTCCTAACCCTCTCCCACCAGCACACTGAAACAAGCAAACCTTTTGCATCTGCCGTCGCCTTATAAAAGAACTGCACTCAAATAAGAAGTTGACTTTCCATGAAAACATGAACGAGTGAGAGAGAGAGAGAGAGAGGGAAAAAAAAAGGCAGAAATTGCAGGGTCTCCCTGTTTGTTTCAAGAGCAATAATAATAGTTATGGAGCAAATTCCATGACTAACTTCACAGTGGGATTCCCACCAATTTTTTATCCCCCTTTCTTTGTCCTCAAGAGCACAGTGATTGTGATTGAATGTATGGAATCCTGAAATGGGATGGATATACGGGTGTGCATCAAAATTCAAAATGGGATAAGATAGTGGGTCTAGTAGGAAAGAGTCATTTTCTGCACTTTTGTAGGGAATTTCTTTAATATTATACCTGTTCAAGAGTTTCAAACAATTCATCACTACTTCAATTTTAGCCCTCTTGGGGGTGGTTACATTGTCAAGTGGTTGCTATATAGTTGCTACATGAGGAGGGGTGAGGACAAAAATAAATAAAAATGATTTTTGTAATTTGGTCAAAATAATCTAAATTATTTAAAGCAGAAGTATGCATGGTACTAAACTATTTTTTTTTTTTTTTTGTAGGTGATGGAATTTCCTTCATGAGAGCTTCTTGTAAATAGTAATTCATAAATTGGAGATTTTTCTAATGCATAGACAAATAGAGTAGATAAGGTTTTCATTGGTAGGAATTATTTTAAATAGTCTAGACATGCCAAACTAAACTGAACTCAATTAGGTATACTCAGGCTTATTTCTCTTATTTAAATTTATCACTAAAATTTTTTTATAGTTCATAGTATTATTTTGAATTAAAATCTGTTTTATGAATAAGGATGAGTTATTTAAATCAATGTTTTAAAAACCGGACCGGCCATTAAACCGATAGTAAGGTCCGGTTTTGACCGAACCCAATGAGTTCTGGTAAACCAATGGTTCAACCATTGAATATTATACTCTATAACTTGAATATTTCTATAGTCAACAATTTTTTTTCAAAAAAAAGTAGTTTAGTAGTGTTAATTTGTAGTGAACTTGACTGAGTCAATAAGAACCCGACTAGACTGTTTTGGTTCAATTGGGTCGGACCGGCCGATTTTTTAAAATTTATATAACTTTAAAATGCAAACCAGCTGACTCATTAACTTTTGAGTCCAACTACTTAAACCTTGAGCTTGGCTTGATTAACTAAACGAGCCTAATTTAGAGCTCAAGTTTAATTCAAGCTTGAAATAATTAGAGCTCAAACCGGTTCCACCTGACTTTTGACTTCCTAAACCAATTGGATTAACCATGTTATAAATGGGCACACCCCCCTCTCTGTAGAAGTAATGAGGGTAAGACCTCTACTTGCTCTTTCTTCCAATTAATTATAGAAGGGAAGAGTGAGCCCCCCCCCCCCTTTTGAAGTAATGAGGGATAGGTTTTCAAGGAGTCAATGAAGATAGGTGTGGGAGTATAGAGTGACTGTCATTGTGAGGCCCATTTTAATTTGGATGTAATATTAATGAGAGGGTTCACAATTGCTTGTTCTTTTGTTTGATACCTCTTTCATCAATGAAAAAATAGAAAATTTATAACCATGTAAACAATCTCTAAATAATTATGGCAATTGAGAAACATGACAAGATTGTATTTATAAGAAAAACCCTCAAACTTATAAAAGAAGGTGAAATTTAGAGAATCTATAATGGAGCTGATCATCTAAATAACATTAAGGATAGAAAATCATGCATGATTAGTTAATACTTGTTTTGAAATCCTTGCACAAGTTCCAACATCCAAAGCAAGACGATGAAACTAAATTCACATAATTTTTCAATTACGTACTTGTTTAAACTTTATCCAGAACCTAAGTGTGGGAAAATATCCAATCTCTCTGATGGCCCTTAGCAACAATGGAAGAGGTGGCCCAGTGTCCCACTGCTCACATACTCAAACTACTAAAAGATTGAGATTTTCAAAGGTTCCTAGAGTTCCGGGTCTACCAATCCCACCTGCAAAAGTTCAAACCCTTGGTCTGCCACCAATCCATGAAGCTGAATGAAGGATTTCTAGGAATGTCCAGAGAGAGAGAGAGAGAGAGAGAGAAAGAACATTTAACAAGTATTGAAACATGAAAGTGAGTTGAAAGACCCTCAAAAGAAGAGATACCTCCCCTTTCTTTCCCTCCTTCCTAGCCACCCACCGAAAACTCAATTGTACAAGGCCTTTGGATCTTCTTCTCTCCGCATTTTTTTTCTGTGTTCCCATTTTGTCTCTTCTTTTCTTTCCCTCAAAAGACGTTTCCTATTCAGTCCCCAGAAACTCAGAAAAATGTGGGAGGACCTGCACGCATGCAAGAAAAGCGAAGCTTTTATATTGGCCTCTAAAGGATTGAAAAACGAAAACCCACTTTGGAAACGGAGAAATGGGTCTGATAGAGCTTTAAAAAAAAAAAAAAAAAAAAAATTGAGGGAAAAGCTAGAAGAGAACCCCAAAGTTGCAGAGCGGCATGAGTTTCAGGTTTCTGACTTTTTTTTTTTTTTTTTTTTTTTCTCAAGATCAGGCTTCCCGCATCAGAACTCCCTATCGATTATGCTTTTCAGTAAAACTTTATGTTCCAAGTGAAGAAAGATGAGAAATTTGATTCCACATTGGGAGCTTCTGATCCCTCTCTTCTGGTGTTCCTCTCTTCTGGTGTTCCTCTCTTCTGGTGTTCCTCTCTTCTGGTGTGTTTGGGATGCTGATGAATAAGCTCTCGTTTCTGGTGTCTTTAATAAAACGAGTTTGAGATTCCCTTTTCTTCCTTGACTCCCATTTGATTTAGGCGCCTTTCTTAATTCTCCTTAACATTAAAGAGTACAGATAGTCATAATTAATAAACATTGATTTTACCAAACTCCCAAATATATTTAAAAATTTTACCTCTTTCCGCTAAACTAGGATTCTGTTTTGATTAAATACTGGGTTTGTTTCCTTTTTTATTTATTTTTTTTAATTTTTTGATTTGGTGGACTGGACTCCTCGAAGAATTCAATTTGATAAGAATCTCCCTCCAAAGGGAATAATACGTAACTAACATGAAATATATATGGAAGGTTGAGAGAGGGAGAGAGAGAGAGAGAGAGAAATTAGCATTGACAGCAAATGTCACTCCTGACTCCTTCCTAAATAATAGCCCTCCCACGCGGCATCCAACCTGTCCCACGTCCACGAGATATATCCCTCCATTTTCTCCTTAAATGACCACGATACCGCGGCGGAGTTGAAGGACAGACAGATTTCATGGAGTAGTCTATACTACTAGTACGAGTATCTATCTATCAATCTATCTATCTATCTGCAAAACAAAACCAGGGATTAATTCAGAAGAGATCAAGAGAGAAGGGGGAGGGAGAGTTGGAGAAGAAGAAGAAGGGGGCCCGGGTAGTGGAGTAGACGGGTAGTATGGGAGGAGAAGGGTACTATTGGTCGGGGGGGTTGGTGCGGTCGTGGAAAGGGGCGGAGAAGCGGGTGAACGAGGCGGTGTTGAAGAGCAGAATCGGGAGGTATTTCAAGCTGGAAGAGAGGAGTAGTAGTTTCACGGGTGAGCTCCGAGCGGGGACGGCGACTTTCCTGACAATGGCGTACATCATCTCCGTGAACGCCACCATCCTCTCAGAATCCGGCGGCACGTGTTCCGTCTCGGACTGCTCCCCGCCAGGCGTCCCCGGGTGCAATCTCTCGGGTGACCTGGGCTACCAGAGATGCGTCTCGGGCATCAAGAAGGACCTGATCGTCGCCACCGTGGTGGCGTCCATGATCGGCTGCTTCGCGATGGGCGCCCTGGCGAACCTCCCCCTCGCGGTGGCTCCCGGGATGGGCGCCAACGCCTACTTCGCCTTCAACCTCGTGGGCTTCCACGGCTCCGGTCCGATGAGTTACCGGACCGCCCTCTCCGTCGTCCTCCTCGAAGGCTGCGCCTTCTTCCTCCTCGCCGCCCTCGGCCTCCGCGCGAGGCTCGCCCGGCTCATCCCCCGACCGGTCCGGTTCGGCTGCGCGGCCGGGATCGGCCTCTTCTTGGCCTTCACGGGCCTCCAGGCCCAACAGGGACTCGGCCTCGTGGGACCCAGCGAGTCGTCCACACTCGTCGCGCTCACCGCCTGCTCCCGCACCGATCCGCTCACCGGGAAATGCCTGGCCGGGAAGATGCAGAGCCCCACCTTCTACCTCGGCCTCCTCGGCTTCCTAATCACCTCCTACGGCCTGTCGAAGAACGTCAAGGGCAGCATGATCTACGGCATCGTCTTCGTCACACTCGTTTCGTGGTTCAGGGACACCCGCGTCACGTACTTCCCCCGCACCCCCTTGGGTGACTCCAACTACGACTACTTCAAGAAAGTCGTCGATTTTCACACCATCGACAAAACTCTCGGAGCATTCAGTTTCGCCGACTTCTTCTCCAACAGTGAAGTGTGGGTGGCGCTCGTGACACTCTTGTACGTCGACGTTCTCGCCACCACGGGGACGCTCTACTCGGTGGCCGAATTCGCGGGCCTGGTGGACGAGAAGGGGAGCTTCGAGGGTGAATACGTGGCCTTCATGGTCGACGCCGGGTCCACCGTGGTGGGGTCCGTTTTCGGGTCGTCGACGATGGCTACGTTCGTGGAGTCGTCTGCCGGGATACGGGAGGGCGGCCGGACGGGGCTGACGTCCGTCACGGTCTCGTTCTACTTCCTCTTGTCCGTGTTCTTTGCGCCCCTCTTCGCGAGCGTGCCGCCGTGGGCGGTCGGGCCGTCTCTGGTGATGGTGGGGGTGATGATGATGAGGGCGGTGAAGGAGATCGACTGGACGAGTGTCAAGGAAGGGGTGCCCGCTTTCGTCACGCTCGCGCTCATGCCGCTCTCGTACTCCATCACGAATGGGATCATAGGGGGTATTGGGGTTTTCTTGGCGCTGCATTTGTACGACTACCTACGGTGGTTGCTCGGGTGGGTGAGGAAGATGGGGAGGAGGCTCACGGGTGGGACTCAAAACCAGATTTCCGCCGCCGCTGCCGCCGCTGCTGCGCCGCCGCCGCTTGCTGATCATCGCGGTGATACCGATCGTACCCCACAGTACAATAATAATATTGCATCAGTACTTTGACAAATTAAAACAAAAGATTGATTAATTTCTTTCTAATTAAGCGCTCTCATTTGTAATTTCTTTCTTGGATTAGCTCCTTGTATTTTTTAAAAAATTTTAGAGTAATTATATATGGACACACACACATATATATACATCGATCAGTTTAATTAATAATGCAAGTGTAATATTTTTTTGAAACGGCGAATATATTGTTTTTACTCTCAATTACAATGTGTTGCTAGCAATATTAACTCCCATTTTTTAGGTTAATTTATATCAGAGGAAATTAAGGGTGGAAGGAAATGGAGTAAGAGTGCTAGTGGGGAAGAAAGCGGGCCTCTTTTATCTTTTGTCTTTCCTTTGTGCATGCATGATATTAGATATATATATACATATAAAAAGAGGGCCACCTTTAAAGTCTTCTTATGGGACAAAGTTGTTGTCTACGGAGAAAGAAGAGGGAGAAGGTCAGAAGTTGGATGCCCCTCCACTATGGCTCTATCCATATCCAACTTAAATTCAATTGGTAGGTTGGGCGGAGCTCAAATTTGCTACGCCCACGGGCGGAGCGCTTGGCTCCGCCCGCCTCTCACATACGGAGGGCCCCACATGGGCATGGGTGGGTCCCACCCGGACCGTCTGTGAGAGGCGGACAGAGCCAAGCGCTCGGCTGGGAGGATAGAAAGGGGCTGCATGCCCCACACATGCGACAATTTCCTCTTCCTTGTCCCCCCTATAGGGAAAGACCCAGATAGTGACCCATAAAAGGGTTTGGGTCAGATATATCAAAACGATTTAACCATATTAACCCGCCAATTATTCTCTTCCTTTTCTTCCACTTAAGGGTGGCAATTTTACACAATTACCCGAATGTTAATCGGATGGATGGATAAGGAACAAAATAATATGTTTCAATTACCCGATTACCCAATTAAAAAAGTTACCCGATTACCCGCCTCTTAATCGAAACGGATATGAGTATTTTTATTCAATTATCCGATTAAGCGGATAGTAATTTAATAATTTTTAAAAACTTTATACCCTTATTCATATTGCACATACCCTTATTTCATTCCCTTCCCCTTCCCCCAACTCCTCTTTCCCAACTCCCCCTTTTTCTCCACTCCCCCTCTTTCCCGACTCCCCCTCTTTCCCGACTCCCCCTCTTGTGCAGTCCAGCACATGGCCGACGCCTCTCCGGATGCCTCTCCGCTCTCGATGCCTTTCCCCTCCTCCGCTGTATAATCGGAGGGCCGGCCTTTGTCTCGTTTCGATGCAGTCCCGGCTCGGTGGCCTCTCGTGTTACGGCCTTGGCTGGCGTTTTTGCAAGGAAAAACCAGGATTACAAGCAGCTGTTGCTCTGTTCAACTCCTCTGCTTTCCCTTTTTCTATTGCGCCTTGCGTATCTCTTTTCCTAGAAACCATTTCTTGCTGTGCTAAAAATTTGTTCCTTTGGTGTATATTGTGGGACGTTGCGAGGTATTGGTCTTTCTCCTTTTCCAACTCTGCGCTCTCTGCTGATTGCTATTCGTCTCTCCTACTCAATGATTGTTGGATTTTCATTTTTGTTTTTTTTCGTTCAGAGTGCAAAGCCTTGTTTTGCTGATAGTAAGTGTGATGTATCCGGTAATCTCCTGATGTTCTTACTTAAAACTTCCGTCTCACTTTTTCACCCTGCGTAGCGTCTCCAATTACTTATCGGGTAAAAAATTCGGGTGACGGAAGGGCGCGAAACAGGTGACGGAATACGGGTGGGTAATCCAAACGGGTAACGGAATAACCCTTACCCGTTTTAATTATTACCCGTTTACACCCCTACTTTCACTCTTTTTTTTTTTTTTTTTTTTTTTTTTTGTCTCCCTTTTCTAGGGTTGGAAATGAGCTGAGCCGAGCTGAACCTATGATGGCTCGAGCTCGACTTAGCCCATTATACATGAGCTCGAACTCAGGCTCGAGCTTGGACTCGAGCCCATAGCTGGGCTCAAGTTTGAGCTCGAGGGACTCGAACAAGCTCAAGCTTGATTCGAGTTGGCCCCTAATCGAGCCCAAACTCAAGCCCAACGCGAGCTCCCAACCATGCCCAAGTCGAGCCGAAGTTGAGCTCCAGGCCATAAAAGCCTAATGCGAACTCCAGCTCATGCCCAATAGGTCTGTCAATTTGGGCTTTTTAATTATTTTAGTTAAATTTATCTGTAATAATAGATCTAGATTAGTGATTATGCTAAAAAAAATAAATTTATAGAATTTTATAATTTTTTAGTTAATTATTAATTTTAGTTAATAGAATTATTAATAGAAATTTAAAAAGACAATTATAAATACAATTGCTGAAACAACGAGTCTTACTCAGAGTAAGGCTCAAGTTTGATTCAAGCTCAAATTGTTCACGAGCTGCCTCGGTTCAATGCCTAACAAAATTCTCGAACAAGAGGGTTGGCTAGGTATCAACTTATGTGGATAGAAAACCAAAACTATATGGACCTAGTCAATCATATATACTTGGAACAAATTAATTAATAAATCTAAACACTTGGAATAATTTTTTTTTTGGAAATTTTAATATTAAAATATGAGAAAATATTAAAAAGTTACAACTATTGCAAGTGCAACTCAATCAGTACCCAATGGATGTTAATTTACAGCAAGAAGAATCCAAACTCCAACATGAGCTCATGAAATGGAATAGCATAAAACATATAAATGCATTCCAACAAGCTAGGCAAATTTTTATTAAACTAGGAGATGAAAATACAAAGTTTTTTCATATTTATGTCAAAACAAGAAAAAACCAAAACAAGATTACATACATTCAAACAAATGAAAACACTTTTAGTGAAGATATATCAGAAATAAAAAAAGAAGCCATAAGATACTTCACACACATATACAGTCAATCAAAACAACTTCTAATTGCCACCATGTGCACCCATCTACACATAGACAACCAACAAATCACCTAGCTTACTAAAACGATTACCTCAATAGAAATTAAGAGAGCTTTACACACTATGGAATCCTTCAAGTCCCCTGACCCAGATGGATACCATCCAATTTTTTATAAAACACACTGGAACCTAGTTAAAAAATGTCCTACTAAGCATATTTAACAAAACGTTTCAATCAGGGCAAATTGAACCTAAACTGAATAACACTTTTATTACCCTTATTCCAAACACTTCCAACCCCAAAACCTTTGCTGATTATAGGCCAATTAGTCTGAAAAATGTAGTATCTTTTGATACATTATCATGCAACTATATAAACATTACAAAATTTTCAGTTCGCCAAACAACGGCAAGGCATATTCATGTCTTGCAGAACCACCACAGTCAATTACCTCTTTGGCTTTTGTTTTTATCTTAGTGCGGATTATTATTTTTTACTTATAATAAAATTCATTTGTTCCACTACCCTGAACCCACTCTTATTCTTGGAAAAATTGACGCAGCCCAACCCCGCCAGTTCCTATTCGCCACCCTTCTTCGATCCGTAGTCAAAACCCTAATACAAAACCCTCCAAGCTAGTAAGCTACCCTCTTTACACTCTCTTCTCCTTGACGCGAAGGTTGAGGCACAAACTGTCTTCCTTCCGACCTCCGACGAACAATCCCACTCCAGGAAAGGGATTTCCTTCTCCTTTGACCTTCATTTTCGTTACTTCTCTTACTTTTTTCTTGAAAGTTCTCATTCTTATGCATTGTTCTGTGACTATTTTTCTCTTTTGGCAATGAGTAAAATGTAGATTGCTTGAATTCTTCTCAGTGCCTCAGTTCAACCGGAGTAGCTCTACACTTTCACTGGCAACGTCAACAAGTCGATACACGTGGAACAATACTTCTGTCCACCCGCCACAAAATTATCATCGTTCATGCACACTCGTTCCCAGGGTTTTTTTTATCACTACCTATGTTTACAACTGTTGGTAATGTTGTTATTTGTTATAGTAAGTGTTTTAAAAACCGAGCTGGCCATCAAACCGGCAATATATTTGGTTTTGGTCCAACCTGGTCGGACCAGGTTGGACTCTTAATATTTCTATAAGAAAAAAGACAAAAATAATGCTGATTAGAGTGAACCGGGCCAAGTCAATAAGAATCGTTGGCCTTCAATTATGGTTCAACTGGGTCGGACCGGCCGGTTTGGTTCGGTTTTTAAAACATTGGTCCTAGTGCTGATTTATTATTTTTTATCTGAATGCAATTTTTTTTTTTTTTAATAGAATTCATTAGGTCCACTCCACCCTGAACCCACTCTTATTCTTGGAAAAATTGACCCCGCCCAACCCCGCCGGTTCCTGTTCACCATTCTTCTTCGATCTGTTGCAAAACCCTAATACAAAAACCCTCCAAGCTATCCTCTTTATACCCTCTTCTCCTTCACGCGAGCGAAGGTTAAAGTTACAAACTGTCTTCCGACCAACGACGAACAATCCCACGAACAATCCCACTCCAGGTAAGGGATTTCTTTCTCCTTGACCTCCATTTTCGTTACTTATCTTACTTTTTTTCTCGTAAGTTATCTTTCCTATGCGTTAAAATATTGCTTGAATCCTTCCTCAGCTTCATCTTCCCCCCTTACCTTCCTCTCCAACACTGCAACCCTTCTTCTCCAGTACTTTCTGCGCTTCCAACCATGCCGAAGCATTACAGACCTCCGGTAACATCTTTAATGCATGAATTTCCCTATACTGTTGCGCTTATATTTTTGAGCTCGCATGTAATCGTTATTTTACTTTTTCTCTTCTGCTCAGGGAAAGAAAAAGGAGGGGAATGCTGCAAAGTACATAACGAGGACAAAAGCTATTCACTATCTTCAAATTAATCTCTCCACTTTCAGGTTTTCTTCCTTTTGGAACCCTAGTGTATTCTCTGTTGATGTCCACTTATATCTAGTTTCTCTTATTCAGTGTATATCCGTTTAGTATATAAAATGTGCGGTAAATGCTTTTCAAAACGCTAACTGCTGGCAGCTTACCGTGTTTATCTGTGCAAATTCAGCTTGCTCAAAATAAATTCCACTGGCACTGATGTCTAACTATTTGTGCTAGTACATCTATCTGTTTGCTTACTCTGAACTTTTCATCTTATGTTCTGTTCATATACTAATAATAAATAGACATTGTCTCATTTACCGGTGGCACAGCTTTCATGCTTGTTCTTTCTCTCTCCCACACACACACACACGAGCACAGCGTGCAACACACACTGCAACACACACGTGTAACACACACTGCAACACACACGTGTAACACACACTGCAACACACACGTGTAACACACACACACTGCAACACACACGTGTAACACACACGTGTGTGTTACACACACGTGCAACACACACGTGCGTGCACACACACACACACACATTAATAGATGAATATGATGAAGGAAATTTGTGCAAGAAACTTTAATTATAATGTGAGAGGGAGTTGTTTGAGATGGATTAGGCATTATATTGCATATATAATATTGCTTAATCGAGAAGGTTTTGTTAATGAAGTCATGCAGACATATATGCAGAAGCTGACTATTGTTGAAGTGCAGACTGCATAAGTTTGAATATCAGAAAGTAGTTTAGTGGATCAGGAGGGATTCCTTTCATGAAAATGTTGATGTTGCTCATAGTGGTCCACTCTTGGATTAGGGGTATTGAGGCCCTACAAAACCTTGTATCAATTACTTGAATTAATCATTTCTGTTTGTTCTTCAATTCTATTGGCATTCTTGTTCAGTTTCTTGTTGCGTTTATTATGTATCAGTTTCTGCACTTATGTTCCTTTCTTTTTGATGAATTGTTGGTCAGTTTTGAGAAAGCTCCAGTTTGAATTGTTGGTGATATTATTGGGAAAGTTTGGATGCAACTAAGCTGCTATTGAGCTTTGAAACACTCTTTTTGAAATGTTAACATCTCTTCTTCTGATTTTTCCTCTATTTGTGTAATATAGGAAGTTATGCATTCTGAAAGGGGTTTTCCCGAGGGAGCCAAAGAAAAAGGTTGAAGGGAACCACAAGACTTATTATCACATGAAGGATATCCTCTTCCTTGCTCATGATCCATTGGTTGAAAAATTGAGGTACTCGTGCAGACCACTATATATGTTTTTGTTGGTCTGGCAGTTTGTGTGTATTTTTTTAAGTTGGCACTAATATGTTGATCAAACAGATCAGGTTTATTTGTCTAATTATTCTTTCTCATCTGTGGATGTATTTCCATATATTCTGCACTTTTTGACTTCATTATGGAAATGTTTCTTCACCTTATAGTTCATGTAGTTCTATTTTCGAGATGGATTGATATGTTTGTGTAAGAGTACACATCCTTCTTGTAGGACTTTTTCTTACATATAAGCATCTGAGGTCATCAAGTTCTAGGTTGTAGTTTTCAAGGACACTGAATACTGGTGATTGCTAGCATTAGTTATTTTTCCTTTTGAGTTAGTGTACTATTTTCTGCCATAATGTGCTTCTATTGGTGTGAAACATTTAGAACAATTGATATTTAGGTATCATTGTGTTTGTTCATGCTCTGTTTCACTTGTCTTCTTAGATGTGATTCAAGGAAGTTAATGAACTTTTTGCAGATGCCATATATCTGTGTTGCTGTTGGTATGAGTTGTAGGTAATTGGTAATTATGTTATGGTGTGCTCCTGCCAATGACAGTGCCACATGAATGTGTTCTAGGATTTTGTCTGGATTATTGATGGGGTCATGATGCTGTCTTTTGAATTAGATGATTTTATTAGTCCAAACTTAAGAGGAAATTGTGGGTTACTTAACACCAAGACATTGTAGGTTTACCCCACTTTTAGCTAGTACATCAGCACAAGAGTTTGTTTCTCTTGGAATACAACTCCAAGTACATTCTACATGTTCTAAACTGTCAATTTTTTCTCTAAAATGTAGCCTAAACTGCCATGGAGGTTCAAACTACTTTTTCCCCCATTCAATGACAGTACTTGAATCTCTTTCAATCTCCAATGGTCCACAAGATGAGGCAATAATGCTCAATATATATTCATTTGAAAGGTAGTTTGACATCTGTAATTTGGTTTCATGTTCTGTTTGTTGTCTTTCAGGGATATTAGGGCACACGATAAGAAGGTGAAAAAAGCAAAAGCGAAAAAAAACAAGGATCGAGTTGAACGTCTATTGACCTCTAAACCATCATATACACTTGACAGGCTTATCAAGGAAAGGTAATATTCAGTTATTTGTCTGTGTGCAAAATATATATACATGTTTGTCTTGCTATTTCTTTCACATGAAAAACTAATGGGATTTAATTTCCTCCTGCAATGGGTGGTTAACCATTTTTGGCTGGATGTTTACTTAGGTACCCATCATTCGTTGATGCTCTAAGGGATTTGGACGATTGCCTTACCATGATACACCTTTTTGCAGCATTGCCTGCTGTAGATAGCGAGCACGTTGAAGTTGAGCGTATCCATAACTGTCGAAGGTTGGCATCCCATCTAACCTTTTAGTGGTCTACTGAAATATCCTTGTGCCATATGTAACCTCAATTACTTGCTTGTAGATCGAGTTTATGGCTCAGTTGGCTCCATACTGACCTGCGTGTTTTGGTTTGAAGTATTACCCATGTCAATGGGAGGCACTCAATGTTGTCAATCACTAAATAAAAAAGATATTTGTTTGTTAATTTCCTCTTAAAATTTAAAACTCCTTACTTTTTTTTTCAATGTATAAATCTTCTATTAGATTGTGACTGATAGCATTCTTCTTTGTTACCTTTTTAATTAGGTTGAGTCATGAATGGCAGGCATATATTTCTCGCACTCACAAACTACGGAAGACCTTCATATCTGTGAAGGGTATATATTACCAGGTTGAGTATGGTTGATATGACTGATGTGTAGCTGGAAAGATTTTTTTTGTTTTTTTTGAATGATTTTCAATTTAGTTGAAATGATGGAGTCAGTTCTTTTGTCCTTTTTCAGGCTGAGGTGGATGGACAAACGATTACATGGTTGACACCACATGCTCTGCAGCAAGTATTGACTGATGATGTGGATTTTAAAGTCATGCTGACATATCTGGAATTTTATGAGGTTAGTTTTTATTACTATTGCTCAAATATTACTAACCTTTTCAGGAATGTTATCTGTACTTTGTTTAGCAAGTTGGAATATGGAGACATGAAGCATGTGCAACTTTGTTTATTGAGAGAGTTTTCTAAATCCTTTTATTATTGTCGAAAATTTTTTGGAGTCATATTGAGACCTGCTTTGTTTGCTGGGAGTTGCATAACTGAGTTAACAACTAAAGAATGTTTTGTTGTCCATGACGCTACTGAATATAATTTTTTCAGTAAGTTGATTTTAGTCGTCGTATTCACCCTTAAAAATTAATTGTAGACCTTCAATGGTGGAATAGCTGATAATTTTACTGAAGAGTGTCAAGAGTAGCATTGTGTCAAGTGAACTGTTTGACCGTGAGAAGAAAACAGGTCTCTAACACTTTTTATGGAGGGATTAGCTTGGCAGTGTATAAATTTCTCAAGTGAATGTTATTTGGAGATATGGTCCCTGTCCCAAAATGTAGCTCACTGGTTAAAGGTCCTGAGGTCAGCTAATGCACTCGTTGACACTCTGGCCAAAGAGGGAGTTCAAATTCAAAACATGCAAGTGAGGCAGTCAACTTAGAGAATATGGAATATTTGTAACTTGTATTTTACAGCTCAGAAGTAATAAAATCTCGCTTTCCTAAAAAAAAAAAAAATGTTATTTGGAGATATATGTGACAACTATTTGCAGTAAAGTTGAGCTGCTTATAACTTGAACTACTGGTTACTCCTTAAGCTTAAATATTTGCATGGTTCTATTCACAAATGGTTATGAATGTGGTACTTGAATGCTCTTAATTGTATTCCTAAGAAAATGTTGATAGCTTATATCTTTGTCCTGGTACTATTCTGTGATGTGGAAGGAGCCCCAATTGTTCAAGTTTTTAAGAGACCCCATGATCAGCCCTTCTGAATGGTGTTTTCATGATTAAAATGAAAACTTATAGAGCTTCAATTAGTGAATGACATAAATATTGCAAAAGCTATGTAAAAATTGATTTGTGTAAAAAAAACTGACTGTCTCGTAAAAAAAAAAGTCTATAGCACTATTTATGGGGTAAGTAGTTTAGGCTTGTGCTGTAAATAGCACTGTTTATGGGGTGGTTATTATTTGAACTTCTGGTTTATTCTCAACCTTAAATATTGTCATGTGCTGTATGCACAACGGCAAATGTGGAGTTTCGGAGGTCTGAATATATTGCTATGAATATGTAGGTATCCTGCCGTTCCCAAAGAAAAGATGATATTGAAGAAGTTCCATTTCTTCAAGCTCTTTAAAAGGCATTAATCACTTTTCTTTAATTAGTATTTTTAAAATTTTAATTTCTAAAGGGTCTTGGGCATTAGCTCAGTGGTCCCATGGGAGTTATTGCTGCGAGAGGTCTTGGGTTCGGGTCTCCACAGCAGCATTGGGAGTAAAACTTGTAATTGGGAGTAAAATGTATTCACTTTCCTCAAAATTTTTTTTTTTAATTTCTAAAGAAAAAAAAAATATTGTGAGTGGGTTTTTAGGAACTCAAAGAATTGTACTTCTTCAACACCATTGAATAACTGGATCAGCTTTTGTATTCTTCTATCAGCTATGAGTTAGCTTTATGTATTTGTTCTTTTGACAATTATGTTAGCTTTTCTTTTTTTGGCTCTATACCTGCGGTTCCCTTCATCAACCTTTCTGTAGTGCATCTTCTCATACTTTCTGTTTTTGTGTTTGTAGACTCTCCTTGCTTTTGTCAACTTCAGACTTTATCATTCTATTAATGTGAAATATCCACCTTTTCTTGACCCTCGATTAGAAGCTATGGCAGAAGGTATGAGCTTCTTGATTATTGTGGGCAACATCTTGTCTTTCAGTCATTCTTCTTGTTTTTATTGAACATCTATAACAATCTCAACTGTCATTACATATTATGTTTACATATTTTGCTGTGGTTGGCAGTATTCTAGTAGAACTGTACCCTGCTAATTTTGTACTGCTGCTATGCAGATCTGTATGCATTGTCTCGAGTTGTTGATGCTGCGTCATGGGCTAGTAAGTTAAACCCAGGACAAGGTGTTGTAGAAAAAGTAGTATCAGGAACTGAAGAATCTGACGTGAGGTTGGCTCAGCTTCAACACCAGCTTCCTGTTAATGAGCCAGGTGCTCTGATGCATCTTGTTGAGGAAGCTGCTGGTGAGGAAGAAGAAGAAGAAGACAAGGATACTAGGGAGTGCAGATATCTCTTTAAAGATTTGAAATTTTTCCTGGGCCGTGAGGTGAGATTATCAAGGTTTACATCTTTATGTACTGTTTATTTTAACTTTTATACAGTTATTTTATGCTACTAATGGAAATAACAACTATACGAGCTACACGGAGGAGATTGTCCCTGAGTGTAGTTGTGATGCCAGTGAAGGGTTTTCTTGTTATCCTTTTTCAGAATGGTCAACTGATTTTTTGTGCTTGCATCATGTTGGGCATTACACCTCTTCATGATGCAAAAAATAAAAGAAAATCCTCCTAGTGCCATTACAGTCATCATGAAAAATGATACTGGTGCATGGTAGAACTGAAGGGAGAGCTGTATCATGGCTATTATTTTCGATAGGTTTAGATTTCTATTGAAGCTCTACATATTTTTTACTCTTGAAAATGACTTGGTTTGGTTGTTTCAAGAGAAGAGGGACACTTGAAAATTGAAAAGCTGATGTTGGATTTTAAGTTTTCAGTTAAATGGCAATTTAGGCGTATGTAGAGGGTGAGTCAAAGTCTTATTGGTGGGGACTGAAGTAAAGTGCGAGTCTGAAGTTAGTCCAAAGTGATCTTTTATCACTTGAAATTCATTCGTGTGTATGGGTCTGTAGGGATTGACCCCGAAGGACATTATTGGTGGGCAAGTGCAATGCTAGTCTGTAGTAGTCCAAATTCATGTGTATGGAGTGGCTGTTGAACATTTGCCAGTTTTTTATGGTTAATTATCCTAAAATTCTTATGCTATGTTTTAGAGTGGATTACATCTGAGGCTGATGATTGTTATGAATATCTATCAGGTCCCAAGAGAATCGTTGCTTTTCATTATTTCTGCATTTGGAGGCACAGTGTCATGGGATGGGGATGGCTCTCCGTTTAAAGAATCTGATGAGAGTATTACCCATCAGGTAGATCTATTTTATAAATTTTTGTATGATATTTCATGCTTTCGATGCCTGGCAAGAATGAGTTTGAAGAAGAATGAGACTCCACAAATATGAAACTGTAAAGTTATGTTCACATCATCTTGTAGCCAATTGAGGACTCCTTTTTATATATTTTTGCAGCTGCACAAAATCTGTGGCATAAACCCGATTAGATGAGTGGATCAGGTAGAACCAGTTTTAGTTTGAGTTTTGATAGAGAAAGTGCAGAGCACCACAAGCTTTTCTTTCTTTGCAATTTAGTCACTGGTTTGAAGGCCTGTGCTGGTGTTGATAGCTTTCCGAGAGACCTGGTTCTGGTTTGAAGGCCTTTGAGTGGACCTAGTTCTGGGCCTTTTTAGGTTGTTGCGCTATTGCCATTCTCCACACACACACACACACACACACACACACACACACACACAAAAAAAGATAATTGAACTGTGGTAGGTTGTGTCAGGCCACTGCTTTCCTTTTAATTCAGGACTTTAATTTCAGTCTCTTTTGTAATTTATCTTACCATGTTTATTATGTTTCTTTGACTGGTTCTCACACTGCAGATTGTTGATAGGCCAACCCAGAGCCATGTCTTTCTTTCTAGAGAATATGTGCAGCCTCAATGGGTTTATGATTGTATAAATGCACACATTATATTACCTCCTGATGGATATTTAGTTGGAAGGTAATTATGATATAATTTCAATTCTATTCATTATTTGCTGATTTGCAACTAGTAAAAAGAAGAGAATTTTGTAGGATATTTCTTTGCAAAGAGTACATGAGTTTAAATATTTATGGTGGAGAAATTGTCTTGCGATTGGACAGATTTCCAATGCGTTAGATTCCTGTGGTAGTTCACCTGCCTTCCTGTAAGCAGCAATGCATATAAGAATGTCCACCATAAGAATGCCACTGGAATGATTGCACGAGTGAAATACCTCCTATCAGGAAAAAATAACACCCTTGCAGTTCTTTTGCTCAATTCATGGCCTTTTTTCAAACTAATTTCATGGTGTCTAAAAATTTGACTAGTGAATCTCATATGGTGTGCTAGTAACATTGTGATCACAATTTTTTCTCAATAGGTTACCTCCTCCACACTTGTCTCCGTTTGTTAACAATGAGGCCGAAGGCTATATTCCTGAGTATGCAGAGACGATTAAACGCCTTCAAGCCGCCGCAGGAAGACAACTCTTACCAATGCCAGGCACAGATAAGCGAGATTTGGAAGATCCACTTAATCTTTTAGCGGAGGGCTTCATTGATAGAACACAGGCTAGTGAAGCAGCTGAAAAGAAGCGAAAGGTACAAGATGTTTAATGTTATTTATCATGTGAGAATTGTTATAATATTAGTAGCATGGCAAACTAAAAGCATTGAATTTGCAGATGTTAACACTTGAGAAGCAGTATCATGATGACCTAAATATGGAACTTCAAGGTGTTCCATATTCGATGTTGCCAAATAAGAAAGCAAAGAGCTTGCCTGAAAAAACTGAAGTTTTGGAGAAAGATAGGCCTGATCCAGTTCAACAAGCCGAGGATACTCGCAGCATGTCTGAGATCATGATGCCACGTGAAAAACGAAAGCTCTACCAAGCAATGCAGGTACTTCTGCTCTTCCATATTTCTCTTCTTGCCGAAGCTCTATGTCTCCCTTTATTCCTTAAACTGCTCAATTGAAGTGTTTGCTCTTGAAGTATGCTATTTGTTTGCATTAAAGGTTTGAAATTTTCTTATGCTGAAATAGTTTAGGTTGTATGGCATCTCATCATTTTTATAAATCCTTCTTGACTCATTGACTAGATTCAAGCAGTTACTCATCATGAGTCTGTGCCTGCAGTTTTTGTTAAGAAACTACTGTAGTCATTGCCTCCCGATGCTTCTTGGTTCCCTCTTTCTTGTGTGGTAGGGGCTCGTGTTCCATAAGGGTTTAAAAGGGAAATTATTTCTTGCCGTTTGTGTTCATTAAGGGTTTTGAAAGGGAAATTATTTCTTGCCGTTTTGTGTTCCATAAGGGTTTAAAAGGGAAATTATTTCTTGCCGTTTTGTTGTTTGCAGTTTGGAAGGCCACCTTTTATGTTAACCTTCATGAAATAAAGGGATATTCTGTATCTAGTGTAAAATACTTTGGGGGCTAGCTGACTTTGATTGGCTGGTCAGGTTTATACGATTACATTGTAGATCTTTGCAGCCATATGCAACTCTGATTTATGTGCTCCCGTCTTTTTGCCCTTGCTTGCGTCTGGAATTAATGCACTATTGGACTCTAACATGAGATTCATGACTCACGATTTTTTATGCCGTCTTCCTCCAGATTGGTAAGGATAGAAAACGTGCAAATGTCAATCTTCTCAAAGAGAGGAAGAAGAAAGCAGAAAAAGCTTCTGGAGAGACGGGCACCAAGTGATCTTTTGGGTTACAGCCGAGTTCATTTGTTAAGATGTGCCATTAGTTTTGCAGTTCAAGTAAATTAATTATGTTGGTTCTGAAAAAAGCAATCCAGAATGGTTGTACTCATATTTATTTATAAAAATTTTTGATAGCTTTTAATCAAAATGTTCGCCGACATTGCCGAGTTATCTCAGTGCTCCACCCGCAGTTTCCCCTATGACGTACCATAAGCTCTGGTGCCAGCTTTGTTAACCTTCAGTTGTGTTTTTGAATTCCAATACTATCGACAAGGAATCAGAACGATGCGTCATTATTTTGAATTGAGCGAGGATCTGACAGACCAATAATATTGATTCTTTAACTAAGAGTTGATTGAACTATCGGCGTTCGAAGACTATCGGCGTTGATTAATTTCTTTCTAATTAAGCGCTCTCATTAGTAATTTCTTTCTTGGATTAGCTCCTTATTTTTTTTTAATTTTGGAGTAATTATATATGGACACTCACACACACACACATATATAATACATCGATCAGTTTAATTAATAATGCAAGTGTAATATTTTTTACTCTCAATTACAATGTGTTGCTAGCAATATTAACTCCCATTTTTAAGGTTAATTTCAGAGGAAATTAAGGGTGGAAGGAAATGGAGAAAGAGTGGTAGTGGGGAAAAAAGCGGGAAAAAAACAACCCCTCTTTTTATCTTTTGTCACATATATACATTCTTCTTGTGGGACAAAGTTGTCTACGGAGAAGGAAGAGGGAGAAAGGTCAGAAGTTGGATGCCCCTCCACTATGGCTCTGTCCATATCCTAACTTAAATTCAATTGGTGGGTTGGGGAGGATAGAAAGGGACTGCATGCCCCACACATACGACAATTTCCTCTTCCTTGGGGACGACCCCGGATCCGCTGACCATATTGTAGGTAGCCACAACAAATCACGGGGCGCCAAACACATGGGACCCCCTATGCAGCGCTTAGTTGGCGCCCCGTGATTCGCTGTGGCTACCTACAACATGGCCAGCGGATCCGGGCTCCTTGGGGACCCCCTATAGGGAAAAGACCCAGATAGTGACCTGTAAAAGGGTTTGGGTCAGATATATCAAAACGATTTAACCGGATTAACCCGCCGGTTATTCTCTCCCTCTTCTTCTCTCCCTCTTCTTCTCTCCCTCTTCTTCTCTCCCTCTTCTTCTCTCCCTCTTCTTCCCTCCCTCTTCTCTCTCTCTCTCTCTCTAGCTTTCTTTCTTCTTCCTTTTCTTCCTCCCAAGCGTGCAGTGACCTATTAGACGCAATTTTTACTAATTCGCCACGTCGACGATTAATGTGGAAATCACAACATGAATCACTACAAATCTTACCTTACAAAAAACGGATAACTTAGGGATAGGCATCATTATACCAAATAAAAGAATCACAAACACAATATATGAACCTATAATAAAAACAATTACAAGCATGGATAAAAATATCACTCTCCTTGGCAGGAAGAGTAATACTAACTAAAATTTTACTATACACTTATTGATATGTTTTAATGTCCCAAAAAAGATCACAATTGAAATAGAGAAACATATAAGAAACTTTATCTGGAGTTATAAGAATAGAAAAAAAATTACAATACTATTTTTCAACCAAAACATCAAGGAGGCTTAGGCCTTAGATCCTTAACAGCAGTATCCAAATCTTTTTAGACACAAAGTGCTTTGGTGCATGTTCACAGCAAAGGTGTAACGGGCCGCCGCTTGCATGGACAAAGCACATAGCGGACCAAGTACTTACACAGCCAAAGGCCAAGTGGGCAAGTGCACATGCAATCCGTTGGGATTCACACAAGGACATGGCATCACGGGTCGAGTGCAAGAGATGAGCCGCTTGCGTAATCGAACGGGCAGCGCACATCGTAAGGGCCGCGCACAAGGCATGGGCCATGCACGCAGCCATGACTTAGACGATGCGCGCAAGCACATGCTCGGCGAGGGGGCCTCGCACACATCATGACAAGTCCTAGACGGTCCGCGTGTACAACTCATTCAAATCCGCGCGCGCATAGAGCAAACGAGCCAGCCCGCATGCAACTGAGCCATGCATTCACAAGGGTGGAGCACTTTCCTTGGAGTTCCTTGCGGGCCAACCCAACCCCAAGCCATGTAGCCAATGGACACGTCAATGGACTGACGAACCAGGGCACAACGGGCAGAGATAACCTTGTAGCCAACAGATGGGTCGATGGACGGACCGGCCATAGTGCAACGGGCCACTATGGTGGACTTGGTAGAATTCGAATTGGGGAATTCGAATTTGAACTTGGAGGCATTTGAATTCAAAAGAAATTGAATTCGAATGACGGAGATTTGAATTTGAACAAGAGGTTTGAATTCTAATCAAGGATAGAACCATTTGAATTTGAAAGATGGTTTAAGTTCAAATGGGTGATAGGATAAGAGATTTGAATTCAAACTCATGGATAGGGATAGAGAGATAGAGATCTATCTTATCTCTATGAGTTTTTTTCGATCATTTTGTATGCTAGCATGGAGCCTATAAATAGACATGTAAACTAGCTTCTAAAACATCTTGGAACAATTGAATTCTAATAGACTCGTTTTTCTCCAAATTTCGTGCTAGCGTTCTTGAGTGAAAACAACCCTCAGAGGCTGACTAACATCCAGATGGATTTCGGAGTTAAGACCACACTCGGCAGAAGATTCACAAAACGTTGTAAATCGGCCTAGTTGAATCTAGCCGCGGGTTTGGTATGACCCATAGGAACCCGGATTCGATGGCCAAAATGCAGCGTGACCAAAGCGAATCACGGGGTGCCCAAACACAGAACCGCCCGTGTGGGGGGTTAGGGGGCGCCTTGTGATTTGCTTTGGCTATGCTGGCCATCGGATCCGGGCTCGACCAATAGATCCCCACTCTTACTCAGGGTTGTACGACAGATTGACCTGGGTTCGGTAAAATGGGTGTTTCAAGCCAAACAAAATTCAAAAAATTCAGAAAAAATCACCAGAAATAATTACATCTATCTTAAAAAAAAAAAAAAATTCTTATATAACATTATTAAATTAGAGATGCACACATTACCATTCTATTCTAGATTATATGCTAAAATTAAAATATAAATTAATATATTCGTATCACATATATACATAATTTTTGTTCTAAAATGTAACTTGAAATATAATTTTTTGTTGTTCTTGTAATTGTGCCTCTACAACTATCAGTTACCCTAAAATTTTTGAAAGCATTATTTACTCTACCCCATAGATAATAAGTGCTATTTTAATTTTTCAAATTAGAAAGATTTTATTAACTACAAAACCAATTTTTTATAATAAATAAAAACTATTTATTTATTTGTGTACACATTTTTGCATTAAATAGAATTACATAAGCATATTTTTTTTATTTGACACCATAATATATGATATATTATATGCCAATTTAAAGATAATTCTCTATAATTTGATTCCATTTGAGCTAGACACAAGTGGATCATTCTCTATTAAGACTACCCATCATCATATGTACAAGCAACAATGTCAACAAGAGGGTATCCTGAGGTTTGGGCCAATAGATCCTATCTAGAATATATATACTCACTAGACTAAATCTACAACCTTAACATCGAACTTTTCTCTTGTTAGCCTTGCATGACTCGATCCCAGTAGCTTCAATCCTTGCAACAAGAGGTATGCAAATCCCAATATCTTATACAGTATGTGGGACTCAAATGGAGACTCTTTATTGCTAATTCAATTTATGTCTGGAGAAATGCAAACTCAATGGAATATGTTTCCCATTATCAACCAAAAGTTACTCATTTTTTGAGACTTACGGATGACTGTAATATTATTTTGTCACCACTTGAAATCCTAACTTAAACTCAAACTCTATTTGCACAAGATAAGCCAAAAAAAAAAAAAAAAAAAAAAAAAAAAAAAAAGAGAAAATTTCCTTGGTTTAATTGGATTGAACCGAGTTCAACCAGGTTCAAGTAAGTGGCCACAACTTGTCTTGATTGGAAGGAAGGGTTTGCCAGCGGTCAAGCTAGAGACATTTATAGATTAACAATAAGCAAGGTTGAGTTTTACAATTAAGTATTTTCTCGTGGGTGCTCAGTTCTCTCCGGACAATGACGAAATCTTGGCAACTCGGTTTCGAAGACGATTCAAAGTCTACCAGGTGGCGATCATGTGGTCAATCATTTAGTGGCGGCAGTGGCGTTTGACAATCACGACTGTGTTCAACTCAGTTGACAAATCTAAGCCGCTCCAACAATTTGACTCCAGAATCGTGAGGTGGGTATTCTGTCGGTTATATCATTGCAAACAAAAATCATTTGTGTATCAGGTAAAGAATCCATGGAAGAGCTATGATTTTGTTTATGGAATTTTTTCTTCTTTCCGTATCTCTCTTCTCTTCTTGTAGCTGCTGCGTTCGACATTCACAAGAATGGCTAGGTAAAAAGCAAATACTGTTAGAATTAATCACCCATTCGGTGACATCAGGCCACAAATTAAAAGCGTCGGTTGCTTGCAGAGTGCTCCGAGGAAGGCGGTCGACGTCGATTACAGTGCCGCTAACCTTTACTTGCCCTGAGATTTTTAAAAAGGTTTTCTACTGTTGTTTGGGGGGTCCCCTGGGTATTAAAAAATAGAAGACAGAGATAAGTGCGATAAGCGGTTGAAAAAGACGAGGGGATAAAGAAGAGGCGAAGTTGAAGAGATTCCGAGTATGTCTTTCCGCCTTTTGCACATCTTTTTCCTTACTTTTTTTTTTCATTAGTGTGCCGTCCTTTCAAGAAAAAATGGTGGCTTGTTTTTCCTATTTTTGAGCGTGTGTTGCCCATTTCCCACACTCGGGGGAGACGCGTCTGGTTTTGATTTTGATGGTTTGATGAGTCAGTTGAATTGAATCACAAGTGCTTCTGGCCAAGTGTCAAAACCATCACAATTCTACAGTTCGGCCTTGCTGACCCATTCCAAACTCTTAATATTCAAACCCTACCAGGACCATTTTGAACGTCAACAGTCAAAAACGGTTGGAAGGGGATTCAAAGAACTTTCTTCTCAAGAGTTGGGGGAAAAACCATTTTTCATTTGAAGTGACTCCCTTCCAAAAAGGTCGACCTAATAACCAGGCACATGTTTTGCGAGCCTTTAGCGTCAGGGGTTTTTTTATGGGTAAAGGGTGATGATGGTTTTTTGTGATGATTTTGATGAAGTTTGGCTTAAAAAACGGCTACGAATGATGAGTTAGCGAGCATAGCTTGAAAAGAATTGGAGAAATCAAACAGGAAAAAACAGAAGAACAAGAAAAAGAAATATCTTCATTTATTTATCATAGATAGTAGCATTTAATATTTTAACGCGGTGGCGTTTGACAGTGATGCGTGGCTCTTTATACCTTGCAAAAGCAGATTCCAAGACGAAAAGAGACCTGTGAACGCACATTCCACACAACTCATCTCTGGGAAAAAAGGAATAGAAGAAGTTCAACAGTGTGATGAGTACATTTTATTCTGCGTGAAATGCTGAATATAACAAATTGGTGATAGAGGAGAGGCTTTTCTTTTTGTACTCATGGTGATCGTTCTCTCTGCTCTGGTTTTGCTTCTTCAGTTGATTCCTTTTGTTGCTTCCCAAAGTAAAGGTATGTTGTTTTGCTATTTTGTATTTGGTGTGTACTTCCATTTCTTGTTCACTTCATTCCAGATCAAACGTGATGGGAAAAATAACAATATACATAAATGAAAGATTTGATGTTAATTCCTTTCATATCTTCATTTCATTCAAAAGTGCTTCCGAAATTCTTCAATTTCTCCGAGAAATGATTTATTGATATAGTAAGGTGGTTCAGAAACAAAGGAAATAATGAAGTCAGTAGAATTTAGGGGAATGATAATTTCTGAATAATTTTATTTTCATTAAAGACTAATATGATCGAGTTCTTATGCGTATATCTGATAGATTATTATTTTATTATTTTCCATTTTTTTTTACGTCCAGAATTTGTGAGCTTAGACTGTGGAGGCAGTGGAAACTATACAGATACAAGTACTGGATTTAATTGGGTCTCAGATGCTTCTTTTATTCAACAAGGGAAGGTGACACTGGTAAAGGCTTCAAATGAAACCAGACAGCAATACAAGTACCGCAGAGACTTCCCTGCAGACAATAAGAAATATTGCTATACTCTTGGTACTGTCCAGAGAAGAAGATACCTTGTCAGAGCTACATTCTATTTTGGAAATTCTGAATCAGAGGAGACATTCCCAAAATTTGACTTGTACTTGGACAGCACTATGTGGGACACAGTATCAATTACTGATTCTTCAAGGACATACGTTAAAGAAATGATCATCCGGTCTCCCTCAACTTCTGTTGATGTTTGTCTCTGTTGTGCATCAACAGGTTCTCCTTTCATTTCGACCGTTGAATTAAGACCCTTAAATCTTTCGATGTATGCTACAGATTACGAGGATGAGTTTTATCTTGCGGTTGCTACGAGGGTGAACTTTGGTGCCTTGAGTGCAGATGCCATACGGTATTATTCTTGAAGTTTTGTGAAACTGCACTTGTTTATTATTGGTGGAGCCTTGTTCAAATGAGTAATAAATTGATTGATTTGATGATTCAAAACAGGTATCCTGATGATCCTTTTGATCGAATATGGGAATCAGATTTAGAGCGAAGACCAAACTTTCTCGTAGGAATAGCCCCTGGAACAGAAAGAAGAAATTCTTCCAAGAGCATAAAAACAGACTATCGAGAATTTCCACCTGTTAAAGTGATGCAGACTGCTGTTGTTGGAACTAGAGGGAGCCTCACCTACCGGATAAACCTGGAAGGTTTCCCTGCTAATGGGAGAGCTAATGCTAGAGCACTTGCATATCTGGCTGAAATTGAGGAACTAGAATTGAATGAGACTCGGAAATTTACTCTTACTCAGCCTTCCGTTCCAGGATTTAGGGACGTTGTGGTTGACATTTCAGAGAATGCTGATGGAAGTTACAAGTTGTATGAACCTAGCTATATGAATATCTCCCTGCCATTCGTGTTATCATTTGCATTTACAAAGACTCTAGATTCAACTCGTGGACCACTCTTGAATGCATTTGAGATCAGCAGATATGTGGAAATTGTTCCAAGGACAGATCCTCAAGATTGTAAGGCAATTTTTTTTATTTTTTTCCTTTCGTATTTCTTTTTTATGGTCTTTTGTCCAATTTGGTTGTGTAGATAAACATGATAAGTTTATATGACTTTTGCGGTCAAACTGGTTTTCCACCATGGTCAAGACTTGAACTTGGTTATTCTTGATATTAGTCTGACAATATCTGATATAAAAAACTGAGTCAGGCAGAATGTATTTTTGTTCATTATATTGTTTATTGCACTACATCTAGTTGGTAACACTAACTATTCTCTTTTATGAACTGATGGTCTGTATCCTTTCCGATTTTGAAGCTGTTGTTCTTGTTTCTCTACAAGCCATGGCTGCTGAGAGTGACTGGGCTACAGAAAATGGTGATCCATGTAACCCTGCTCCTTGGCACTGGGTTCGATGTAGCTCCACTTCACCTCCAAGAATCACAAAAATGTAGGTTTTCTACAGCACTACAAGTTTTTACTTTATTAAGGAGCAAGTAACCAGCTTCATGCATGTACTACTCTGTTTTAATAATGATTAATTAATTTTCTAGCAAATGGATCAAGTTAATATGAATGATTTTAGAAATTAAACAATTTGTTAATGAAAATAAAGAAGCATTTATGACCGTGCTGTTTTAATGGATTTTTTGAAAACAGTGTCTTGTCTGGGAAAAATCTTAGTGGAACAATTCCACCTAGAATAAATCGAATGAGGAGCTTGTCGGAACTGTAAGTTGTTCTTTTATGCTTCCAACAGTTGATTTTGTTTTTCTCCAAAATGGTGGTTTTATAGCTGACTTGTATGTTCTCATGCTGCAGCTGGTTAGATGGGAACTCCTTGTTTGGGTCCATCCCAGATATGAGCGAGCTCAGTGATTTGACCATTGTGTAGGTGACATCTCATGATTTACTTGTGTCAACAACTAATCAGATGTATACTCTTTATTATTTTATTTTATTTTTTGAATGAAACTCTCTTCTGATTTTTCTTCTTCATTTTATAAATGATGCAGGCATCTAGAGAATAATAGACTGACTGGTCGGTTACCTTCTTACCTTGGTGACTTGCCAAGCTTACGAGAATTGTATGTAATAATACAGAGTTATCCTCAGTCATTTTACTGTCTTGAATTGTAACGTGTTGCTCAATTGTTTTTTTTTTTGGGTCCATTTTTTTATTATTGATCATTCGACTTCTCAGTATTTTCACTGTTTGAACCACACTGTGTTACTTGCTTCATTGTATTTTTTTTATATTATTGATCATTTAAAAAAAAAAGGGAAAATAAATTTGGTCTTGCATGACATGGAGTAGTTAACTTATTGGCTGCATAAACTCATTGTTCATTAGGAAATATATTGAGTGTTGTTTTATCAAAAACAAATCTTATGTAATATTATTGACTAAAGTTCAAACAAAAAAGTTTAATGTGATTCATTGTACGACAAATAGAAGATTAACATGGCTTTATGATTTTTACTTTTTTATGATGTGGTATATGAATTTATTTCCATAGATTATACAAATCTTTTGAGCACGTCATTTTCCTGAGCAGCTTACTATTGATATGTCACTTGACTTAATTTTGTTTGGAAGGTTTTATAGAACATTTATCTATTTCTGTTATAACACCTTATTCCTCATGCTAAGCTTAACTCTTGGTGTCACAGGTATGTGCAGAACAATTCCTTCAGTGGTGAAATTCCACCATCACTCCTAACTGGGAGAATTTCATTCTAGTGAGTGTAAATGCCTCTACTATAGTAAATAGTCTTCTGAGGAAAGTCTACAGATCCTATGTCTCTTCATTATGTCAGTTCAGGACAAAAGATTGATTAATAATGAAAACAGGAACATTACAGGTGCCACTGTGGCATCAGATTTTCGAATATCTCATTGCTATAACATTTTATTCTTTTAAACCCTAGCCTAGTTTTGAACAAGTATTCTCATCCATCATCAAAGACTGATAAAGTTTTGCTGTTCAACTATTTTCTTACGGACACAATTAAGTTATAGTCAAAATTTCATACTCGATTCAAGATTCTTTTATTTCCAGCCATTTTTTGAGGAAATCTTTTATCTTTTATCTCCAGCTTTGATGGAAATCCTGATTTACATGAGCGAAAGAAGAACTTGAAGTTGATCATTGGCATTTCTGTTGGTGCATTTGCCTTTTTAGTAGTTCTACTTGTTGGAAGCTTTTTCCTCTTACGACATCTTCACAGAAAGCGATTGGAACCAAAAGCGGAAGAAAAATGTAAAGCTCTGCTAGACACGAACATAACCCTGCTTACATTTGCGTTGCTTTTACACCCTTCTTTTTTCATTCAGATAATTCTTCACGCATGATGTCCAAACGCTCAAGTGCCTACTCTATAGGTCGTGGTGGATCAACATTAATAGATGAAGGTCAAGAGATTGCTTATATCACACTTACTGAGCTTCAAGGAGCTACTCATAACTTCAACAAGAAAATAGGAAAAGGAAGCTTTGGACCTGTATATTATGGAAAAATGAAAGATGGAAAGGAAGTGGCTGTAAAGATCATGGCTGATTCATCTCTTCATGGAACTCGACAATTTGTTAATGAGGTATTTCTTTCTATGCCTTCATATATGGTGATTGCAATTATAATTTACCTTTTGTCCAAGAATTTATAATTTTTAAGATATATCCATTTTTCATAAGCTATTTACACCTCAACATAAGCAAATATATGGTGGGTTTAGCTTCAATCTCTCATAACATCAACTTGTTAATGGTGGCTACCTCAGGTTTCTCTTTTGTCTAGAATCCATCATAGGAATCTAGTGCCTTTGATTGGATACTGTGAAGAAGGTTCTCAAAGAATCCTAGTTTACGAGTATATGCACAATGGATCACTGAGGGATCAATTGCATGGTATACTGTCCTTAATACTTATATACTTAAATCATTCTATTGCTTCTTTACTTTCGAAGTGTTTCTCATGCACAACTGCAACATAATCTCAAAACCTATTACATCATCTGCTGATCAGATTCTGTTAAGCAGAAGAATTTGGATTGGTTATCTCGTCTATATATTGCAGAAGATGCTGCAAAAGGTATGGTGCCAGAAACTAACTTCTCATGTTCTATATGTTGTTTGTCTATGTATATTCAGCTTTCTTATTAAAGTCCTATGCTGCTTACTGCAGGCCTTGAATACTTGCACAGTGGATGCATCCCAAGTATCATCCATCGAGATGTGAAGTCAAGTAATATCCTTTTAGATATTAACATGAGGGCAAAAGTATCAGATTTTGGGCTGTCAAGACAGGCTGATGAAAATCTGACCCATGTATCAAGTGTTGCCCGAGGGACTGTGGGTTATCTTGATCCTGAGTAAGTTCAAATCAACTAGTCAGTCAGCATGTTCTTTTCTGTGTTTGTTATTAGAAGTTCTAATGCTCATAGAAATCTTTCAGGTACTATGCCTGCCAACAATTGACAGAAAAAAGTGATGTTTACAGTTTTGGGGTTGTGCTTTTAGAGTTGATCTCTGGAAGGAAGCCCATCTCTGCACAAGATTATGGTGCAGAATGGAACATCGTTCACTGGGTACGAACGAAATTTCTTCTTTTATTGATTCATGAACTAGTGAAAAACATTATGGTTTGAATAAGAAAATTATCACAGCGGAAACAGAAGGAGAATCATCTTTAGAAATGTTTGGAAATAATTGATAGTTGTTTATTAGTGCTTCTTTACAATTCAGGTATTAGACAACAGACAAGCCAGAAATCTTCTATTTTAACCAGACTAGTAAGATGATTGTAGTTTTCCTGTGGTTTCATTGCCCAGCTGCTGGAATTTTCTCATGAAAAACATATTTTGCAGGCTCGGTCTTTCGTTCGAAGAGGTGACTTGATGAGCATTGTAGACCCCTCAGTACAAGGGAAAATCAAACTCGAGTCTGTCTGGAGGATCGCCGAAATCGCAATCCAGAGTGTTGAGCCGCACGGATCTTCCAGACCGAAGATGCAAGAGATAGTGCTGACAATTCAAGAGGCAATCAGAATAGAAAGGGGAAACGTAGCCCAAGTTGAATCGTCTTCCGAATTCTCAACGGGAAGATCTTTTCATGAACACTTAGACTCGATCGACATTGAATGCCCCGACATCTCAAGCAAATTAGCTCAACCAACAGCCAGATGAATGTGAGCCACCAATCTGGTGTCTATTCGATTTGTTCTTTTTTGTTGTATGGATGTAAACATGAGGATAGAAAGAGGTTACTGTCTAAACAGGGATGTAAAGAGTGGGAAAAGAGAAGGCTGAGACGAAAAAATTACAGGGGTTTCTAGCATATGGTTTGGTACCTGTTGATGAGAAATAGGATAGTGGGCGTCTCTGGTCTCTACAGTAGATATTTTTTTTCATTTAATTCATAAGAAACTATTTCTAGTATTCATTTTATTTTTATAATTATACCCTGTATTTTATTTTTACAATCTAACTGATCATCAACAGTTTTTTTTTTTTTTTCTTTTGTAATATAAAAAATTCACGTATTGTAACGTTTACACGCATCGTTGAGTGGAGGCTTTTCCAAGATATATATATAATAAAAAGGAAAGGTCTTTTCAATTGGTGAGAGCCACACAAGCAAAATACCAAATCATCTACCTTTTACAATATTTAATTGACAGAGAAGATTAGGCCTGAGTCAGGCATTCTTGGGAGAGCTTTTTACAAATTCCCAGAATTCATTTCTGGCGTTCAATGAAAACAGCTTCACCAATTGGAATTTGGAACTGGAACTTAGATAAATAATCAATCTTTTACAGTTTCTTTCAAATCCAAGGAAAGGAAAGGAAGGTAAGGGAAGAATGATTAATATTATTTGGTACCTACTAGGCAACCATTTCCACTTTATTCAGAAGTCTCCGATCAAGCACCAATCTTCCACATCCTCCATCAAATCCAACACAAATCCCAAATCGTGAAAATCCATTTCAGTTTCCTCGACCGGATTCAGAACCGAGTGAAGATGCTGTTGTGACACTTGTTCCTCAAAGGAGAGATCATCTAGGGGACGATCATTATCCTGGTGAATCGCTTCCTCCTCTGTTTCAGAAGAGGGGATACCTTCCTCTGCGTCTTGCACGGGATAATCCTCCTCCTCCTCCTCCTCCTCCTGCTCTGTATCCAGTTCATCTTCCCAGTGACGGTCGGCCAAAAGACCCAGAATTCCGGCGGCGGATGACCCAGTGGCGAATTTCAAGCCGAGAACCTTATCCGCCTTGGATTTCACCTTGTGGGTGCCCTTGGCTTTGTCCCTCGACTTGCATGCGGGATGGGCATGGCAAGCCGTGCAGCGAGCCTTCCCGCACTTGCCCGTGAATTTGGAGTGGTTTGTGGGTTTGGACGGCGCCTTGACGAATATTCCGGCCACCGGAGGCGAGTCTATCTGATTGACGATTCTGGATTTGGGTCTTGAATTCAGATTTGGGTGAAGGATCATGTAGCTTCTCACCGTTCCGTGTTGCCGTCCTTCCCTTCTCATCTTTCTCTCTCTCTCTCTGCTTTTCGATTTTCGATTTTCGATGGAGGAGGTTGTTCAAAGGACTGAGTTGTGTAATGTGGGATTTGAATGATAAGAAGCAGACACCGTGTATTGCTGCTATAAATACACCTTTATAAACCTCCCTCCGACACGAAAGAGGAAAAATAGTTTTCTTTTACGCGTCAGTCATAAATAAATGCGTGGAAACTTGGGCACTACGCTCCACTAAGGCCCCCTCTCCCCCCTCTGGAAATTTTCTCTCTCTAGGCCTCTCAAGACCGTGTGGAGCAAGTAATGAACAAATTAACAAAGGAAATTGGGTGGGTCTGAAGGTTCACCACAACTCTCTTGTTTGACCCATTACCAACATGGATGTCCCTCTTGAAGCAGGTTGCGTCTCCATATATGACATCTCTATTTTGAATATCTCTCCCCCTCTGGCTTCAACTCAAACTGAAAGCAGCTGCTTTCTGTAAGAGTGCAAAACTCTTGGACTTGCTTTCATTAATCTAATCAATGTTAGTTTACGTGGCATGAGTAGTTCTCTCAGGTATATATGTTACACTGGCATTGAAAATACGATGCTCCCGAGTGATGAGCATGTTACGTAAATCCTCAAAGGTAAGGGGATCTGACCCAGCAATAAGAGTCGTGTTGGACGGCTCAATATAAGTGGGTGTCCAATAGGGTTGGGCATGGGACAGGTTTGGGTCGGGTTTTTTAAAACTCGAACGTAAACCCGTCCCAAAATATTATTTTTTTTGTAAACCCGTACCCAACCCGGTAAAACCCAAACCTTACCCGAGAAAACCTGATTTTTTTATAAAAAATTTTAAATAATTTAAAAATATATAAAAAATTAAAATAAAAACCCGAAGGTCGAGTTGGGTTTGCATTCCCAAAGCCGAACCCAACCTGCAGGTTGGATTTAAGAATCCAAACCTGGGTTTTCAGGGTCAAGTCGGGGGTTGGATCGGATTAGGTTACCCCAAAAACCCGACCTGATGTCCACCCTTAGTGTCCACAAGATCATCCCAAATCTTCTTGATTTTCTCCAAATAGGCTTCAATTGAGATAAAACCCTTCCGAATTGTTTGGTGGTTGAGTAAGTGAAGTTGACGCTAAACAACACGTCTCGCATAGAATTCTTATCTGTTTGCTGTGAAAATCTCTTTTTTTTTTTCTTATTTATACTACGTTACTCTAAAAAAATCTATGATCAAACAACCACGATGATCAATGAATTCATTGCATCAAAGATCAATCGGCGAACAATCAAGAAACTACAAAAGGTACAAAAGCAAAGAATATTGAATGTTTGACAGATGACAGTTTCTTGCCCTTCCTCTTGAATTTGGCCGGACAATCATTCTGAACTGGAAATTAATGATCAGGGTAGAAATATTAGAATGTCAACATCAATATACAAGTGGTAGCTGTATTACCAATCTCATCTAATCTCATAAGAGGCAGGACATGGCAAGGCTTTTGAAGCCAAGGGTGGCTGAATTTTCACACCTGGAAGTTCCGTGTGGCTCAAATTTCTTTTTCTTACACTTTGGCTTGTACAGACGTTTTTAACAGAGTGAAAATCTTCTGGTTCATCTATCACAAGTGTCTGACTGTACAAAAGTACTGATTCACATTAGTCTCAAGTACAACCATATCTTACAACTTTGAATGGGGAAAACTATAATGGAAGAGTAATAAACAATCGCTTGTTTGCTACCAAAAGGGCATATATGCTATTCAAAGTACAGATCAGCTTCAATGTCATACAAATGCTTTGACACCTCCCAGCGCATTTTTGTTATAGATAAATTCAGATTCTATGAAGGGTAGAGTTCTTTAGCATCAAACGGTTTATCACGTCGAGGTACGTCTGCTAGTTCACAGAACTTAGATAAAATCTTTCTGGTCTGTGTTTTCTTTCTCAATTCTAAAGGACGAGGCCCAAGAACGGTGGTATCAATACTAGCTCCATAATACCTTGCTGATTGTATCACAGCATCATAGGCCTTTGCAGACAGTCGCAGACCCTCGTTGTATGCACGCAGATACATTTCATATGCAAGCCGTGGTTTTGCATCATTTGCTAGAGCTTCAATAAGCATTTCATATGTAATCTCATTTGGAGTTATGTTTTGGACCTTCATACGATGGAACCACTCAAATGCTGCACTTCCCATACTCTTTTTTGCACACCCACTGATAATTGCATTGAAAGTCACAACGGTTGGCTCAACACCACATGAGACCATCTCTCGGATCACCTCATCAACTTTCTCCTGCTGTCCTTGACCAATATAAACCGAGACAAGAATCGTGTATGCATAGAGATTTGGCTTGATACCTACTTTGCACATGTGCTCCCACACGCGCAAAGCTTCATCATACATCTTTCCTTTCTCTAGAGCACTAAGCAATGCACCATAAGAGACAATAGTGGGTTTTTCTCCTTCTTCCACCATCCTTCTGAAAATTTGGACTGCCGCAGAAGTTTCAGATGCCTTGGAACATGCAACAAGAACAGCATTCCACTCCCTGCTCCCCGGTTTTAGGCCTTTGTCCTGCATTTTGTTAAGGAGTCGAACACCCCATCTCCAAATTCCTTTTTTCCTTGCTGCTGTGAGTAGAATATTGAAGTGAGAAACAATGAGTTCATAAGATAGGTTATTTGGTTTAGGTCCTTTGTCTAATAAGTCCTCATACACCTCCAATGCGGCCCACCATTTTTTAGCCTTACCCATAAGCCATATAACATGATTGCAAACTGATAAGCTAATTTCACCATGTCTTTCTCTTATCCTTTTATATAATTCTTTTAGGACTGTATAATGCCCTTCCAGAGTACAAGCCCAAATGAGTTTCTCATAGTCTGCCCGACTGGCATGTAGCCCAGCATTATCCATTTCGGTAAGAAGCTTCAAAACTTTGGTAGATAAGTGATCTCCTTTCACAAGCCATCGTCGCATTACCTGGTAACAGATTCGTACAGCGAAAGTCTCAAGCTTAACTATCTCATTTTCCCAATCTTCTCCAGGATCTTTTGTCAGCTCCCCCTTTTGGTATTCCTCTCTTCTTTCGACAAACAACCTAAGAGCCCCTTCTCCATCTTCCAGTCTTCGATAGGCCAATAGGGCAGTCGAGTAGGAGACAGCAGATGGCACTAGACCTTTGTCTTGAATTTCAGCAAGTACATCTAAAGCTTTTTTAGCCAGCCCTTGTTCTATGTAGATAGCCATCAATGTATTGTAAGTAACAACATTAGGGACGATGCTGTCAGTTGCCATATCTTTCATAACTTTATCAACTAGTTCATACTGCCCAGATTGTTTGATTACTCCCAGAAGGCTATTATATATGTAAAGGTTAGGTCCCTCCAAGGAACCACCACTGTCTCTCTTTACCCTGAGCCACTCAACAAGAGTAAAGGCAGAATCCAGTTTCTTGTCTTTGCCAAAACCTCTGATAACTGATGAATAAACCGGAAGAGGAAGGTCTCCAAAGTCTTTAAGTACCTCTTCTACATCTGCTACTGTTTTCACAGGCTGCAGATTCATCGCCAAGGCACGCACATCAATTCTGGAACTACTTCCATCACTTAATTCGCTTCTATCATCTCTAGTTACCGAATCATCTTTCTCTTCTTTGTATGAAGCATCCACATCACTACTGTTTGTTTCCATTACATTAAAACAGCCAAACCCTGCATTTTTTGTCTTCTCACAGAAATCGTTTGTTTCATCTCTCATTTTTTCCACAACTACGCTCTCCACAGATTCTTGCCCCTTAGCAAAAGCTAAACCAACTGATATATCACGTGAGTTTGCCCTTTTCCCATTGAACAAGCGAAAAAGGTGTACTTCTGATCCATACTTGAAAAATCCTTTTACTGAAACAAATGTTTTACTCTTGCAACAACAAGACAGGAAATTAAATCTTGGGTTGCTCGAAGCCGATGGAGCATACGAAGCTTTATTAAAAGAATCATAAAATTCCCAACTTCTCTCCCTAAACGTCCTCTTTCTAGCTCTGTAGGAAGAACAAGCAAAATGAGCATTTAAAGGGGGTCCGACCAACATATCCCCTGTGAGGGAACCTAAAGCTTGCATACTGAAGTAGAAGTCAAGAACAAGCTAAAACTCAAAAGACCCACTTCCATTAAAAAGAGAAGCACAGCTGAATCCTCACGGGTTGTTACAACAGCCTCCGACAGAACGAGGTCAGTAAGGACAGTCAGGAATCCACAAGGAAAGAAAAAAAGTTGCCTTAAAACGCGAGCTTCAATCTCCCCTTCCAAGTTTCAGGGAAAGGCTTGTCAACCCATCCAAGACAGAAAACCCTGAATTCCTTTTTCCGGGTCAATAATTTCCCATGTTCTGTAGAGAGAGCAGCATCCCAGGAAAATGCATCTCTTGTGCGATATCAAATACAGTGAAACAAAAAAGGAGTGAAACTGTACCTGCGACGAGTTCGACCGCTCCTTGTTATTAAGGAACTTAATGATTGTCCAGAAGACGCAGACGCAAGTCCGAAGAATTCGTGACTCCCGCGGATGAGAGAAAAAAGAGATGACGGGAAAATTTGTGGTCTCCTGCGCGGAGCCAGGATCTCTCTGTAGAGGGGGCAGACATCCCAAAGAAATCTTAGTTTTGTTTTCAGCTAAATAAATATAGTAATTCAATAAAAATATTAAATAAATAAAAAAATAAATATTGTAATTTTTTATAAAGAGAAGCAAATTTGAAAACTTAGTTAATTGTTGAAGGAAAAAAATACAAAATTAATGAATAGATTAAAAATAATTTATCTCAATTAAAGTTAAATTCAAAAAATCAAGATGTAAATTATAAAATAATATAAAATTATAAAAATTATAAAATTGGAGTTAATTTAGAAGAATGCATGTAATATTGAAATAAAATGGTAAAAAGATATGTGCATGCTAATTTTTAATTGCTTGTGTTAATAAGAATGCGCTTGTGGCATCATGTCAAATTTATATTTTTAAACATGGTCAACCTAAAAATGAAATAGATTTATGAAAATTAAGTGTAGAAAAAATAGTTTTGCTTTAGTTGATGTTTTGAATTGGGGATGTAAACAAGTAATAATTGAAACGGGTAAGGGTTATTCCGTCACCCGTTTTGCCCGAATAAAAATTAGTCATTCCTTTACCCGAATTTCGGATAAATAAATGGATAATAATATTTTAATAAATTTAATTATCTAACCTTTATAAATTTTTTTAAAAAATATAAAAAAATTAAAATCATATGAAAATTACATCCAAAATCTTAAGTTTATTTAAAAATAACTCAAACAAATGTATAACACACATATTATTTAAAAATAATATAAAATACATAAAGTTTTAAAAAATTACCAAATTACCATTCAAGTAATTGGGTAAAGAATACCCATTATCCATATCCGTTTCGATTAAGAGCCGAGTAATCGGGTAATTGGACAATCGGTAATCGGGTTGCCACCTTATTTTGAATTGAAGACAAAAATTGACAAAAAAAAAAAAAAAAATTGAAGACAAATTTCATTTGCTCTTACTATACCTAGTTGACTTGGAAAAAGTTAAGAGTAAATTAAGACTTTCTTCTAAGATTAAAATTCTCCATCCGATTTTACTTTACATATTACAAAACATAAAAATATAACATATTAAAAATCTTAGCATATTTAAATAAAATTATTAATAATATAAAAATAATAATTAAATTTATAAAGTCTAACAACATAAAAAAAAAACTATCTACTTTTGTTAGTAGAACTTTTTTTTTATTAAAAGACTTTTTCGCTCCGCCCTCTCCCTTTTTTCTCATCGCTGCGTTATTCTCTAAGGGTTTCATTCTTGGCATCAATCAAGAACAGAGCCCTAGACAAGACAACATGGCTTCTCCGTGTGGTTCTAATACACTTCTCATGCGGTAATGCGCTGTTCGGCTAAACAGATATTAGATGAGATTCGTGCAAGGGAAAACGAAAGGAAAAAAAAAACACATTGAAGATCCGAAGGTGGGCTTTCTTTATACCACATTACAGTGAACTCTTTTAAGTTCTAACACAGTATACACACTGAGAATGTACTTCTGAAGTGGGATGGAGAGAGGTCGCTTACGCAACAGACTTTCATCATACAATGGATAAGCAATCTTTACATATTCCTAGTATCGGCACCATCTGCACAAAAAGAAGATAAGCCACACCATTAACTCAGTAGAAACAGACCAGTGCAGATTTGTTTAAGCAGGAACGAATCTAACCTCTCTAGAGGGCCATTTCTGCTTGTAATGCTGCGAGCTCGTCTTCCTCTGGAGTGGTCTTCAGGGGACCTGCACGAATTGGCTGTTTGCCAGCAGGGACATAAGGGACAGTAGCAGGTGCAGTTGTGGCTGGCTGGAGAAGCTGCTCTTCCAGTTCAGCTCCCTCCAACTCTTCGAGCTCGGCTTCCAATTCATCCTGACAAGATTGTATCGGTTTAAGAATTCAGAATTCATTTTATCAAGGGAAAGAGCAAATCGCTATTTGGAAGATGAATACCTCGTCAAAATCAGCTGCAACACCAATAGGGGTAGATAGTGCCTCCTGAATCTGTTTCATGTTCTCTGTCTGCTCATTGATTTCATCCATCGTCTTATCCACATCATCAATATTTCTGCATAATAACCGGAAACAATCATGTTCTAATCCACAGAAAATGTGCACACCATCTCTTTTTTCTCCAATAATTCATTGGCCTATAACCAGACAGCAAGTAACAAAAGCAGGAGGTCAAGTACATAATGCATGCACCAAGTTCCACCAGATGTAAGTACAAGGTCACTGCCAGTGACTGCAAAGAGTAACTTTGGACTGATTTTTCCAGACTCTGCCAATTCTATTCTCAACAAGGTTGGGATGCCATTGGGGGTGGAATTGAGCTGAACTGAGCCCGAACGTACATGTGTTCGAGCTCGGCTCGACCTGAAAAACCCCTGGTCGAGCTTGACCCTGAGCCCGAGCAAAGATAGAGCTCGACCCTAAGCCTGAGCAAACATCGAGCTCGACCCTGAGCCTAAGCAAAGATCCAGCTTGACCCTGAGCCCGAGCAAAGATCCAGCTCGACCCTGAGCCCGAGCAAAGATCAAGCTCGACCCTGAGCCCGAGCAAAGATCGAGCTTGTGCTCGAACAATTTTTTCGAGCTCGAGCTCGAACTCGAACTGGCTTGTTAATGGAGAAAAATAGAAAGAGAGGCCAAATGCCAAAGAGAGGAGACTAGAAGCAGGGGCGTGCGGCAGTCGGGAGAACAAGGCTAGGGCAGAATCATGCGCGGAGGCCTGCAGCTCTAGAAAAGAAGTAGGACAGATGGAGGGGGAGAATGGAGTGGAGGGGGAGAATGGAGTGGAGGGAGAGAAACCAGGGAAGGAGGGAGGGGAAGAGGAAAGGGGGGAAGGAGGGAGGGGAAGAGGAAAGGATGAAAAGAGGGAAGGAGGGAGAGAAACGAGGAAAAGGGAGAGAATCAAGGACGAGAGGGAGAGAATCGAGGGAGAGAAAAGAGGGAGAGAAATGAGGGAGAGAAACGAGGAAGAGAGGGAGAGAATCGAGGAAGATGGAGAGAAATGAGGAAGAGAGGGATTACAACTATATCTCAAGTCAAATTTAACAACTCATTTAATGAGCCTGCTCGACGAGCTTGCAAGCTGAACCCTGAAAATCTTAGGTTGGCTCTTTTAAAGAGCCTTCGTGGTGGATTTTAGCCGAATCGAGCCCAAACCTTTGTATATTCGGGCTCGGCTTGATGGAGGATATGAGCTCGAGTAATTTTATCGAACTCGAGCAAGCTCGATTCGTGTTTTCAAGAGAAAAAAAATGGAGGAAGAGAGAAGATGAGAACATAGAGGAAAAAATTTTAAAAAGTAAAATAAAATCCTATTGTAGAAGAAGAAGAAGCTTGTTGTTGATGCCAAAGGAGGCCGCCGCTCGTTGATGCCAAAGAGGAAGAAAACGATGCCGAGGAGGGAAGTAGATGGTGCCAAAGAGGGAGGGAAGAAGATGGTGCCAAAGAGGGAGGGAAAGAAGATGGTGCCAAAGAGGAAAGCAGACGTCCCTTGAGGAAGAGTGACAATTTTATAGAGAGAGGGCGACTTACGAGAAAAGAAAATGAATAGAGAAAGGGAAAAAGTCGCCCAAGGAGGAATAGTTTCTTTTAAAAAATAATAAAAATATAAGACTTCACGAGGTTGAGGAGACTTTTTGAAAGAAAATTTGAATTTATTTAAAGAAGTCAGTATTTAACGATTAAAAATATTATTTTTAAATATTTTTCGAATCGGCTTACGAGCCGACGAGCCGAATCCTATAAAACTCGAATTCGGCTCATGAAACACTACCTACGAGCTTTATATTTAGCTCAAGTTCAGCTCAAGCTCGTTGACTACGACTACGAGCTTGGCCGAATAAAAATCGAGCCGAGCCCGAGCCACTCATGAGCTGGCTCGGGTTGGTGAAGATTCGAGGCGAACCGAACTTTCCCAAGTCGAGCCCGAACGGTTCAAGCTCACGCTCTCCCCTAGATGCCATGATCATAAAACAAGATATCACATTCCATTAGGTTTGAAACAAGAAAAAGAAAAACCTAAGAGGCAACCCAATAATATCAAGAAATATTCACATGGATGCGATATGACACTTGAATTAAAATATATTAATAAAAAGACACATACGTGGCTTTCTGCATTGCTTTCATTGCAGCTGCTCCTGTCCTCAATGCATCCACAGTTTCAGTGGTAGCTTTTGCTCCTTCAAGCATTATCATCTGAAAGGCAGTTAAAAGCAATAAAAAATTAGAAAAGTTCATCAGAGAAGCTAGAAAAGTGCTGTCTAATATAACTTTTGGCTAGTTTTACCTGATCATGAATACGCAATTGGAAATTTCCAAGTTGCTCCACTTGCTGTTCATAAAGCCTTTTTCGCTTTAAACATTGTATTGCAGCTGGATAAAAGATGAAGAAGTTCAAAAGGAAAGATCAGCTCATACTATTCAGGATCAGGAAGGTTGTTTTAAGGTTTTAGAGTTGATAGTGCTGGAAAAAAGTGCAGAATGGAGAAACCTAAGATGACTGCCTTTACGATTTGTGGAAATCAAACAACTATCTTCCATGAATATCATAAATGGTTATACTATACCACCTTTTGAAAGAATACTACTTTAGTCTTATCCTCAAAGTAAATAATTAACATCATGAAAGGGGAGCATGCCACTAAAGGCAAATCACAAAGTTAAAATTGGTGAAACTACATCAGTAACAACGAAAGATCGAATGAAATTTTTAGTAAGACTAATGGGGTATCCATCATAGCATAACAAGCAGAATCCACTACGGTATTGAGCAGAAGTCATAGCAATACAGAATCGGAGGAAAGGTATTCATAACCCTCAATGACAAGAACATTTATCGCACATTAGCAAGGTCAGAAGACATTCTTCACAACCACCAAAAATATTCAGCAGTTTGTCTTCAATGAATTTCTGATAAAAGAACAATTTACCTTTGGCTTTCTCAAGAGTATCCATATTCAAGAAAAATAAAATTACAAAAAGAACGATGATAACATAAAATAAAAATTACCTCCTCACCTACCCATTATGGAAATTTAGAAAAAATGAATTGCTCCAAGCATATTATTCCTACTCACCACACAAGCACAATCTATTATCTTTTAAAAATGTGAAGGTCTAAATTAGCTACTTACGCAAACTAAGAGGGTTGTGCTGGTTTTCAGGTCTTCAGTAGGAAAGAATGATTCAAGATTCAACTATCCTTTGGTCTTGGGCATTAGCTCAGTGGTCCCATGGGAGTTCATGATGCTGGAGGTCTTGGGTTTGGGTCTCCATACCAACATTGGCAGTAAAACTTGTAATTGGGAGTAAAATGTATTCACTTTCCTCAAAAAAAAAAAAAAAAAAAAAAAAAAAAAAGATTCAACTGTCCTTTGAGGAAATTCATGGGCAAAGAACTCTAAACACGAAAAACCCTTATATGGCTAGTTCCAAAGAGTACCTCGAACTGTGAAAGATGCTTAAACATCATACCTCTCTTATTTTTAGCTCTGGTATATTCCTTGGCCTTCTCAACTTCCGCAGCTACTTTCTTTAGAAGAACTTTCTCTTTCTTTTCTAGCATTTCAAGTGTCTGGATAAAATTAAAATAAAACAATAAGGAATGGAACTGTGAATGAGAGTCATAAGAAGGAATTTAACAAAATTCAAATGATTTAAAGAAAAGATCCTTTTCTTAGTCCAAAACATCTCCCTGTCCATCAAGATGATTAAAAGAACAAAGGAAGTGCAAATTTAATTAACGACAAATATAATCAGTATGACATTTAGATTGTTCATATGAAATTGTGGATGAGATATCAATATTCTACAACTTTTTTAATTCTTTTCTTAAATGTTCCCAAGAAGGTCTACAATAATTCACTGTGTCATCAAATCAATCACAGGAATCTCCTACCTCTCAGTCATATGATAGTGCAATCCAGGCACCTTCTTCTACTCTTTCCTGAACTACACCAAATTGATTATGATGCCAGCACACAATGCTTAGAAAAGGTTCGTTATGAGTTCCGGTAGGGAATCTTAACCCCTCAATGAAAAACCAGGTACAAGATGAGGCAGCTGAATCCAGTAACTGGAATCTTCATGTATGATATGCTCCAATTGATTTGCTACTTCATGGCAAGTATCACAAATAATTATTTTACCAAACCGACCATTTTCCCATTAGTAGCACATTCTTTATGAAGTGGAACGCAACCAGTATTGCTATGCTCACAACTGGCATCTCCGGCCAGGCCAACCGGAAAAATCCAACTGGTCCAATTTTTGAGAAACAATCCAACTAGTATTTACGAGCAAGTTTGGATAAATTGAAAATTTTGAGACCACATTATCCAAATAAATGTATAAAAAAGAAAAACGATTTCTCTTTTGCATTGTAGAAACCAAAATCGACGACAATAAGCATCGGAATAATTCAAGGATCATAGACGACATCCAAATGACAGGGAAGATAAAATCAACAGCCCCTGATGGAAAAATTGGAATGAAAAAGAATCACTTGAACTGATAGTCAAAGCAAAGTCACCAAAAAAGGTTAAAAAATACCTCATTTAACTTATCCAGAGTCCCCAAGGCATTGGTTTCCTGCTTAGGTTTCCCGAAAATCTTCTCAAACATGATTTCCTCTGTCAATATCCTCACCTCTGCAATTCAACAGCAATCTCTGATCCTCGAATTCGATCAAAGTCATCCAAATGTTCAGAAAAGAAATCAGCACGCGCGACCAAAACCAACCATAAAAGAATCTTACCTCAAGACGGGAGACTTTATCAGATTTTGAAGACGAGGACCGAGAAGAAAAAATCCGAGGGAAAAGAGAGGTAATAAAGATCGAATAAAACGCGTTGAGAGAGAGGAGAGAGAGGAGAGAGAGAGAGAGAGGAGAGAGAGGAGAGAGAGAGAGAGAGAGGAGAGAGAGGAGAGAGAGGAGAGAGAGGAGAGAGAGGAGAGAGAGGAGAGAGAGGAGAGAGAGGAGAGAGAGGAGAGAGAGGGAGAGAGAGAGAGAGAGGAGAGAGATATAGATAGAGGAGAGAGAGGAGAGAGAGGAGAGATATATATATAGGAGAGATATTTAGACAGGAGAGAGAGGAGAGAGATAGATATATAGAGAGAGGAGAGATATATAGAGAGAGGAGAGATATTTTCATACATATTTAATAATATTATAATACATATTTTATATTAATAATATTACACATATATTAATACTTACTATTTAATACATATATTAATATATATATTATCAATATATTTACATATATATATATTATATATTTTATTATACTTATATATATATATATATATATATATATTTATATATATATTATATTACTAATAATATTATTAATATATATAATTACATATATATTTTACATATTTATACATATTACATATTTACATATATATATTTATATATATATATATATATATATATTTTATATATATATATATATATATATTACATATATATTAATACCATATATACATATTTATATATATATATATACATATATACACATATTAATAATATATATTAATATTATTTTTATATATATATTTATATATATATTACATATACATATATACATATTTTATATATATATATTACATATTATATATATTTATATATATATATTAGGATAGAGGATAGAGAGAGAGAGGAGAGAGAGGAGAGAGAGGAGAGAGAGGAGAGAGAGGAGAGAGAGGAGAGAGAGGAGAGAGAGGAGGGTTTGGAGCCCAGCCGAGCCAATCTATGCTGGCCAGAGCTCGCCTCAGCTTATTTTGCTCTCCCGAAGGCCGAAGCCGGGCTCGAGCTCGAACCCGAGCCTAGGGTTGGGCTTTAAGCTTGAGCTCGAGCTGCTGAATGAGTCGAGCCGGCTCGACCCACCTAACCGAGCCCGAAGCCGAGCCCGGTCGAGCCCAGCTCGAGCCCGAAAGCATAGCATAAGCCCCGAAGTCCAGCAAGCCCGGCTTGACGAGGGTTTTGGTTCTCGAAAGGTGTCGACGAGGGTTTTGGTTCTCGAGCTGCTCGACGAGGGGTTTTGGTTCTCGAGCTGCTCAACCAGGGTTTTGGTTCTCGAGCAGCTCGACGAGTTTTCGAACCGAGTCATCCGCAACTCGAGTTCGGCTCGGTTATGTAAACGAGTCACGCTACATAACCGAGTTCGGTCCGAGCTCGATTATTTTCGAGCCGAACGGAGCCAAACCCGAGCCGAGCCCGAGTTACTCGCGAACCGGCTCGGTTCAGTGCCACCCCTAAGAGAGAGGAGAGAGAGGAGAGAGAGGAGATTGAGAGTTGATGGCACCACCCCATTGTTCCCTTGAATTAATAAGGAGCTAATGTTCTTCATCTATGGAGATCTAATTAATGGGGCATTCTTTGATATATGTAGACATGAAGAGGGGTCGATTCTGCATCTTTGCCCCCATGGAGATCTTCTTTGAAAGGGATGCAGGGAAGGCATGACATGCATGCAACTCCATTTTATTCTGTTTGTGGGAAGAAACTCCTTCATTTTTTGTTGGAGGGGATAATGTAACTCTCGACTCGTCATCTTCATTTGAGCTTCTTAGAATTAATCAATATTTTGGCTAGTGCCTATGTGCCAGGATCTGTTTGGAAGATGTCAATCATATTGCACTTCATTCAAAGGAGAGATCTACTTCAATGAAGTTTCATGATCATCACACTAGATGATCGGAGTTTTGCTTGTCTTTTTTTATTACTTGTCCACATGGAGATGGTGAACAAGCTAGTGACTAACAAGTGGTTTTGGTCGAACACAGTTAGACTAAGCTCGACCAATGGTTCACCATTGAATATTATATCGAATAATTTTTATATATTTAATATTTTTATAAATAATAAGAAAAAAGAAGTGACCTATTATTTATGGTGTGATCAGGTCAATAAGAACAAAATTGGCCTACGATTCTAGTTCAATCGAGTCAAATTGGCCGATTTTGTCGCTTTTTAAAATAAATATTACAAAATCTCCAAATCCTGACTTTGATGAAGTGGTTGCACAAGTTTGAGGGCTACAGTAGCAATTGGTTTTAGATGTCCCTACTATATGGAACTCTACTTATTAAATGTTGTCAACAACTTTAGAGTTGAAAGATGCATTCATTCTTATGGGTGATTAGGACAAAAGTTTTTCATATTTGCTTACTTCAAAAGATTGGCAACATATATCAGTTATTTGTTCTTGTTTGCAAGTTTTTCATGATGCTATACTAGTGTTCTCTTACAGTAAAGAGACAACAACTCATCTTTTCTTTGTTAAGGTTTGTTCCATACATTTGGAGTTGAAGAGATAGTATGCAAGTAATGTTCCATTTATTGCAGTAATGCGAAAGAAAATGATGGTGAAGTTTGAAAAATATTGGAGGTTAATAAATAAGTTGTTAGCAATTGCACATATTTTAGACCCTCGTTTCAAGATGAATTCACATAGGTATTTCTTCCCTAAACTTTATGGCGATAAGGCTGAATTGCATAGTCTTAAAGTTAAGAGTCTCCTTGAGAAACTTCATAAAGAGTACTATGAGAGGTATAAAACTATGCAATCTGGGTCTCAAGGTGGTGGAACATCTACATATGAAGGGTCAGATTATGGTGTTACAAATGATGATGAATGTGAAATGAAAGACTACAACAAATTTATTCTGAATGTAACACGTTCATATGTGAAACCAAATTTAGAGACATATTTGGATGAAGAATGTCTTCCAGTGCCTCTTCATAGCTCTACTAATATTTTAAAGTGGTGGAACCATAACAAGTACAAGTATCCAATCATGAGTCTCAAAACTTGTGGTATTTTTGCCATTCTTATGTCCATATGGGCATCTGAAGTCGTGTTTAGTACTGGGGCCTGGGAGTAAAGTTTTAGATCAATATCGATCTTCACTGGCATAAAAAACTGTAGAAGCAATTGTATGTACTCAAGATTTGTTTAGGTGCAGCATGGAAGGTATTCTTGTTTTTAAGATTTGTTTTAATTCTTATCATGAAGTCATAATAGCTAATGTTCTTTTCTTTTTTTATTTCTAGGAGCAATGGAAGACTTTTTGGCTTACTCAAAACTTTGTTTAGAACATGAAGAACAAGGCCCATCATCAAGTGGAGTTAGTGAGACATTTGAGGTATGACTATTCATTATGTATAAGTTTTTATAGTTTAAATGAATTGTTCTTTTTAATTAATCAGTTCTTATAATTTTATATGATGTGTTTTGTCATTGTGTAGTCTTTTTCTGTGTAGAAGAACTTCTTGTGGATTGGATGGAATCAAGAGAGAATCAGAGTTGTGAAAGGATTAGTGGATATTTGTCCTTAGACTTTGTATGAATGTTATTTTCAGATAATTGTGTATGGATGCTTATGTGAGATATTATTTTCAGATAAACTTAATATAAGAGATGTTATTTTTAGATAATGTGTGTTGAATATCTATTTGAGTTTTTTTTAGATAAACTTAGGAATTGGGATGTTATTTTCATATGATTTTGAATCTTTGATGTTTTAAAATATTTAATTAATAGACTTCTAATAGTTTTCTTGGTGTTAGTGTTATTCAAATATTATTTTTGAAGTGATCTTTTATAATTTCATTGATACTATTTTATTTGTACAAATTATAGTTTTTTTTTTAAATGTTAAGGGTTAGATGATTAAATTTATTAAAATATTATTTATCCTTTTACTTACCCAATTACTTGGTTTTCCGCAGGTAACCGGGTAATCGGGTAAGAAATTCAAAAATGAAATAAGGGATTTTTGTTTGGGGAAAACGGGTGACGGAACACGGGTAGAGTAATCGAAACGGGTAGCAGAATACCCTTTACCTATTTCGATTATTACCCGTTTACACCTGCCAAATGATTCATGTCTATAGTGAGCTTTGCCAAGTTTGTTTACCACTTTTTCTTCACGGAGTTCATGAAAATTGTTATTGGATAGAAAGATTTTCACCACTCTATATTTGAACTTTCACTTTAATATTTAAACACCGATGCAGCTATTTCATATTTTAAATTAGTAAAAAATGCAAAAATCGACAGTGAAGTGATAGAGCAGACCAGAAGCACACCAGAAATAGTAAAGGATCAAGGCAGCATCTTTGCAATAAAAATCGGTGAGTCTTTTGTTCAATCTCTTGAAACATGGAGTTATTGTATAAGATATATATGTTTATTTCTTTCAAAATGGGATATGTATTTGCAACTGGTTTCAAACTTCAAATCACAAAAGGGGTTTCTTGGTTTTGTTTGAATTCAACTAAATCCTATCATGTAAATGTCCAATTTCAGTTTTTTTGAACTTTCAAGGATTTAAAGTTTTGTTCCTTTTTTAAAAAAAAGTTGTACCCAAAACATTTGTGTAGGTTCTTGTTGTAGGCTTATTACAAAGACATTTTACATTTGTTGTGTTGGGATCCTTCTGCGTCTAGAAATTAGAGCTCCAAAGGCGAAAATCCATAGTTCTAGCCAAAATTTTGAATAAGCTTTTCATCTTTTCTTTTCTGTTTTTTTCAGCTGCAGTTGTTACCGCCCCATGGATTTGATACTTGGCATGCACCACATTAATAGATGTATTGTAAGTCTTGAAACTTATTAATAAATGCATTTTAAGCATTAGCCCTAATTGATAATAACGTAACACACGCAGAGTTCTTGCATGTATTAATGGTATTTTGTTCTTTTTTGTTTGCTCCTTTTTTGTTGAGTGATTGTTGCTTCTAACCTGTAGTTAAAGTGGGGCGTTTGTATTTAATAGTCTGAAAATAATTTTGGGAGTTTTAAGTGGTTAAGTTAAAGAGGTCTTGGCTTCTTATTAGTAATTTTAATTAGTGAAGGCCACATAACTAGTATGATATATTTTTAGAAAAAGATGATGTATATTCGGTCTAACCACCGGATGAACCCGATTGAACCGGTTCAACCAAAATCAGACATCCCACTAGTTCGATAATTGGTTCGATTTTTAAAACCCTGACATGCACCACATTAATAGATGTATTGTAAGTCTTGAAACTTATTAATAGATGTATTTTAAGCATTAGCACTAATTAATAATAACGAAACACTCGCAGAGTTCATGTATGTATTAATGGTATTTTGTTCTTTTTTGTTTGCTCCTTTTTTTGTTGAGTGATTGTTGCTTCTAAGTATCACTTGTTGTTAAAGTGGGGCGTTTGTATTTAGTAGTCCGAAAACTAATTTTGGGAGTTTTAAGTTGTTAAAGAGATCTTGGTTTCTTATTAGTAATTTTAATTGTTATTTTAAAAAAAAAAATAGTGAAGGCCATATAACTAGTTATGATATTGTAGGCGTCAAAATTTGACGCGGCCCAAATTCGACAAGTTCACTCAACGACCAATCCAATAAACCATCCAAAATCTCATTTCGTGTACACTGTGGACTTTCCAATAGTCCACCCATCAATTTCAATAAGATAGCCCACTGCGGGTCCAAAGTCTAGCAAAATCGATTTCTCAAATTGACCAACAGGCAGCAGAAATCAGAGCCACTCCAAGCTCCTCAAGCCGCTAGGCAGCCAGTTCGAAAAGTCAAGCCAAGCCAAGAGAAAATCCCAGATCGACAATCCCTCAGGGAGGGGAAAAGGAAAGTTCCCCCTTCCTCTTACAGATCAATGGAGAAAATCAGGGAGCTCCCTAGCCTCCTCTCACTCCAATTGAAGAAGAAAAACTCAACCGAGATCCTCTTTCTGAGGATCGAGCTTCAACAAACAAACTTAAACACTAGCTATAAAAAGCCAGAGACAGAATGCCCAAAGGGTTGGAAATCAAGCAGTCGGACATCTAGAAGTTCAGAGATTTGATTTTTCACTCTTGAACCCGAAATCACAAATCCTCAAGTTCGTCGGAATACATGCAGTCTACCGAAGAAGCGTTACACGTTCACCAGTGATGTCAACACGCCGAATACACAGAACACAAATAATTCCGTTCGGCCAACTATACCCGTTGTCATTCGTGCACACTCACTCGGAGACTCAAAGTTCACCAAATTTTTTAATTTTCAAACTCAATTGTAAGCTTCTTTGTATTTCAGTCGAATTAATCAATCGGTTGCGTCTTTCCGCGAACATGAGGTTTTTCGCCGAAACAAAAATATTTTTAAAAAAAGATGACGTGTGTTCGGTCTAACCACCGGATGAGCCCGATTGAACCGGTTTCACTAAAATCCGACATCCCACCAGTTCGATGACCGGTTTTATTTTTAAAACACCAGTTGAAATGCTTCATCTTAAGCCCATATATAATTAGAGTAATAAATCATTTGATGAGTTGTTGAAGAAGAGAGTCTTTAGAGGTAAAATGTGAGTAATAAATCATTTTTCTTTCAATTCTTTGTAAAAGAGTGTTTAGAGGTTAGAAGAGGTCACGAGACATCCTCTTGAAGCTTTTGGGTCGTGTAAAATAAATCATTTTTCTTTCAATTGACATGATAACTTGATCTTAACCGCAAATCAAAATTGATTGCAATCTCACACAATCTGGATCTTGATCATAGAAGTTGATTTTGGCTAGGGGAAGCCTCTGTGGGTGGGTGACTAATGCTTTTTTTAATAAAAAATAGTGAAATTTCTCAAAAAGAAGAAAGTTTTCAAAATGAAATAGATAAGTAAGAGGGTCTTTAGGGTTAAATATTCTTACATGTTAACCTTTATGTTTTGTTTTTGTCTTTTTCTTTACATCTATATAATGGAAGACATGGACAAATTGGATCTAGATGAGCCTTGGTATCAAATCCTGATCGAATTTTGTTTGGTCAATGCCCTAAAAATAAAATCTATGAAGTTTCAGGTTGAAAGGAATAAGAAGGTTTCGTACAATCTGGATGCTTTTAGGACCTCAAAGAATCAAAAGACACAATGAAAGTTGTCGACAATGAAAAAGCAGTATTTCTTTTCATAAGAATGCACGGTTCTTCATTGAAAAATGCTTCCACGAGACAACCCTGCTTGGCAAAAGTAGTACTACCGCCTTCTTCAACAAGGACGAATGCTGGAGCTTCAACAAGAACGAATGCTGGAGCTTCAACAAGGACGAAGGACGAATGCTGGAGCTTCAACAAGGACGAAGGACGAATGCTGGAGCTTCAACAAGGACGAATGCTTGATTCTTCTCTTCCTTTCTTTTCTTTCAACGATGGCCACAACTCCACTCTAAGCATCCTTCCTTCTCTCAGAACCAAATCCACTTCCTCCCGCTCCGAAACTAAGCCATCACTTTTTTTAAGTTTTCACTTGATCCCAACTAGATAGAATTCATTCTCAAAAAAGACAGCAGGGTGTAAAATGGATTTAAACTCTCCAATCTGTATGACAATTACCGATGGATGTTTCGCATAAACTAAAATCCATGAAACAAGTTTCAGGCAATTATTTGTTGTTTAAACATTTTTGCAATCTATTATACCGAAAGAAAATATATTTCTAATTTATTTTCTAGTCAGTCCGAACCAGTTAGAAACCATATTACATCTTAATATACTAAACAACATTTTAGCTCCGTTACTATCATCTTATTGAACGACGAACAACACATCCAACGAAACAAATGAAGACTTTGCAGCTCTAGTTATCGAAAATCAACGAGCTATTCCCAGCCCCTCAAGTCTCTGATATCGTAGACCGAATTGCTCGTCTTCTAAATAAGAACAGAGCTGTACCATCCATAGCCCAAATGCGCAGTTGTGGCAAGCCAGAACCAAGTCGGAAAAAGCAACATTTGCAAGACTAACCAGGATACCTTTGCAGCAGGGCTTCACCCTGGGATGATCTGCATCAACATCCCCATAATGAGAAACGCCTTGACAGGTCCAAAAACAACCAGAAGCAGCAACCTCTCCATGGATTTTTTTACATTACACACTTCTTCAGTCTTCAACACAAGTTCAAGTTCAAACCAAACGAAGTCCAATGGAAGCAATAAGAACAAACCCACAAACCCATCATTCAGGGTAGAGGATGAGGTTTTTCAACAGTCAGCTGGAACCGCATGAAGAATAATGCAACGGACAGCAGATATTAAATGCATAATTAAGAATAAAACCAGAGATACCAAGATAGCTCATATCCCTCCAAAGATCAAAGGGCATTTATTATAATAGAGGGCTTATAAAACCCACAAAAGTAGTTCCGTTTATTCCTCACCAATTACGAACAAAGCTGGACAGATACCAAATTTTCATAACGGCAGCTTTACCGCTAAACACAAACCAACAACCTAGGCCAACTCAAATCATATAAAGAGATGACAGATTCTTTCAGGCCTCAGGAAGTTTTTATAGAGCACGTTTTCCTTTCTACAAATCAAAACCCCAACAAACATGCTCCACATCAAAACACCAAGTTAAGTTAAAGCCAACCTGCACAGCGACAGCAAATTCTTTTACCACTTGGTGTGCCCCGACAGCACTCGCCCGGCCACCCGCACCACCTGGTGGACCACCCCACGCACATCTTACCTTTGAGCCAACAGAACGTGTCCTCCCCTCCATAGCTTTTTTTCATTCTTTCTTCAGCTTCTTTCTCCTTTTTTTCCTTTTTTTTTTTCTTTTTTTTTTTTTCATTTCAGCTATTGAAAGCAAGCTCTTTTTTTTTTTCTTTTTTTTTTCATCTCAAGGAATGCAAAGTCGAGACCCCAGGCAACCTATGTTCAAAACTCAGGACGTTCCACCAGAATCATAATAAACGGCCATCCCATTCAACTATCAGACCAATCAAGAACCAACAAACTAGTTGGCTTCCCCTGATTTCAACACCATGAAACATAGTATCCTTCACTAGCCATATAAGCGAAAGTGATACCTCGTCTCCTGATGAAAAATAGTATGCCTTGGCCCCGCAACAAGGGCCTTTTCCTTCCAACAACCAGAACAAATCCATTCAAGACTGAACGTCTCTTCATATTCACTATCATTGTTTATGCATATTCCACACATGCAACACCTTTTGATGCAAAAAGTGCAGGCTCGACAACCTTGAGAAGCAGGAGGTTTTCCTTGGCACCCATCCACAGGGCAGTCATACAGAATCTTAGGGTTTCCACACCTTGGGCAAACCTCAATATCAATGGCACCAAATCCACCATCAACAGAAAAAGATGAATGGCGAAGCGGATACAAGCGTGGCTTCCTATGTATCTTAGCTTGCTGCTCATCATAAGAGTCTGCTCCCAACAAAAGCTTCAGCTCTTCAAAATGCTGATGTGTTACACCATAGAGCTCACCAATACGCAACCATTTAATGCCAGGTGCACTGGAGGAGTTAAAAGCCTTCAAGCTAACAACAAGACCTTCAATACTTAGTCTTGTACAACCAGGCACACTCAGCTGCATCATATACAAAACAATTAGTCTTCAATAGATATTTAAAAGTAAAATGAGTAATTATCAATATTTTTATACTTTTTACCCAAAATAAAAATAACAAATAAAAGGAATAAAAGGAAAAATATGAACTCCATAAGAAAATGCATTGCCCAAATCAACTAAAAATTGTCACCCTTTCGCTTCCAAGCATTCTTCCCTAGCATAAGTCTAAAAAACATAAAAGTAAATACCGATAATTTTAGGGAAAAAAAAAAGGACAAACCAGTAATGCGAGCAAGTGATGCAAGTTTTGAGCACATGGTCAGATGAGAAGGGGATTGTTGAACAAATATGTAAGTTGAAATGTAATCAGCACATGGAGTGGTGTGTCGTATTAGTCTGTGTGCATTCATTTGTTAACAGAAAAAAGAGACTGCTAAACTCATACTATATTTCTCTCTTTTTCGTACAAAGTTAAGAGCTCTTCATGGATAAAAGTTACTCTCACAATATTAAAAATGACAGAAGCAGGGCATGGTGCTAGCAAGATACTGTTTTAATGACAACCAAGAACTTAAATCACAGCTAATACAAACACTGGGAACCCCATCCCTGCAACAAGTTTAGAAAATAATCTGCTTTACTTTCAATCTAGTCAAAGGGATAATCTGTTCCTTCAATAAACATTTTGAAGAATTAAATCTATCGGATTTAGAGAATATTCCAAGGGGAAAATAGCTGTCTTACAAATATTGAGTGCGACAAAATATTAAAGGAGTTTACATCATCAGGTTACCAAGACATTTGAAAGTTTAACTATTTTTACCTGGATTTGAAGGTTAACTATTCAAAGAAGTTATTTTGAGGCTTCAAAACAAAAGGATGTAAAAATACTACAAAACAGTTTATTCGTTCATTCAAATGCCTAGTTGTTCTACTGATGTTATTACACCTTTTTCCTTTTAAAAAGTTTGTACAAATATTTGCACTCCCCTTTCTATCTCATATTTTACATCTCCTGTGCTGCATCTGTTTACTACTATCATGTCTCTCGCTAGTGACCTTCCCCACCAACAATTCACACAGATATCCATCTAAACAGGTAGGCAGGTACTAATATTCAAATATATCATATAAGACCTAGATGCATTGAAATCTACCATGTAAAATAATGAGTTTAAATATATTCCTGGCATAGGGAGCCAAAAAAAGGACAAAAAAACACAAAGTCTCGATACCAACCTTTGTAAGTTTCGGATTATGTTGCAGAACGGATCTAAGACCGTCATCAGTGATCCCTGGACAATGCACTAAGCTCAAGCACTTCAAGTTCCCATTGGCTCTACCAGTCAGCCGCACAAGAGCATCATCAGTAAGCCTCTCGCTCAGAGGCTGATCAATAAGAATGTTACTCCACAAAGAATCATCTCTGTGGATCCAATCTCTCGTAGTTTTACAGACCCTTTCAACAGACAGCAGCTCTTGCAGATCTAAATAATTCATTACAAACTCCAGAGCATCATGTGGAGTATTCCAATCACCGTTGTCGTAACTTTCTGAGAGCTCCTTTGGGGTCTCTGTTTGAAAGCAAGCGGCCAATTTATCGTCTTCTCCAAAACCCAATATCTCCTCTATATCCCACACTGAAACGACTCCAGCATCTAAGGAACTGTCTCCTAATTCCTTTTCCTCAGTTCGACCATCGAGTCGCTCAATAGGCTCGGACCCAAACATCAGAGCTGTATTCCAGAAAAAGTTGAATCCAGCTAGAAATTGATAATCTTCCTTAAATGCCCAGTCTTCATCGCTCCCAGAATCCTCAAGAGTCGTTTCAAGATCCTCAAACCAACCTGCAAGTGCCGTGAAAGTTGCACCTAGGTCCATATCAAATGGATCGGTGGGTAAGAGATCGAGAATATCATTGGCAATTGGCTCCCGGGAATCTCCTCTATCGCATAAATCCCTTCCCCAGTCATACGACTCCTCAACCTCCCAATTGTATCGCCAGGTTCTGGCAAAACTGTCCACGTTCTTTTCTCCAGCGTTAAACCGAGCAGAGGAGATCAATTCCTCCTCGGTTGGATTCGATGGTAATACCGACCACGGAGGCAAATTCAAAGTCATTTATCTAATACAAGCTACGCGGGTGAAAACCTGTGTCCCTTTTCAAAGAACTCCGCCGGTACAAATCCTCGATTAGTCAACCCGAGATAATGAGAGGAAGAAACCAAGACGCGGATTTATAGAACAATACAAGTAAATCCTAGATTCAGCAAGAAAGCTCTCGATTTTGGATGAGCAACAAAAAATAAGCACCAAAAATTTCACGGAGTTTCTTGAACCGAATCCGAAGGCAAAGAGACCTACATATATCCAACGTGATAGATGAATAGAAAGAAACCCTTCTTTCCGAAAGGTAAAAAATTGACAAGGCGAAGAAAGGAGAAAAGGAAGTGAATCAATATATGGATGAATAAATTTGAAGAAAAATAAAGGGGGACCGCGAAAAGAAAGAAGAAGAAAGAGGAAGAATTGAACGAATCTCTAACTCCTACCTAACAAAACCCGCGAGCCTCAATTTCAGAACTCGATCAGATGTAGGCCACAGCCTAAAATTGAATCAATGAAAAAGGAAAAGAGCAATCGGGTAAACAGAACGCAACGAATCCAACGTACATAAAGAAGCGGAAGGGCGGTAGCGGCAGCAGCAGCAAAGACCCAGGAACGAAAAGCGAAGGTAGGCGCAGGAACGCACCTTCAATAACCTCCAACCCCGAGAGATCCTCCTACCCACAATCCAAAACCCAAAAGACAAGTCTCCCAAGCAAGAGGGATCACAGCATCTCCCACCTGTTGTTTCCTTTCTTCTTCCGCCTCCTGGAGCTTCCAAACTCGAACAAAACCCAAACCCAGTTCGCGAACCTTCTTTTATGGGACAAAGGAGAAACTAAATGGAGAGAAGGGGAGAGATGGAGCTTGCGGGACAGGATCAGACGCCAGAACGGAACGAACGGGCGCCTCGCCGGGATAGGAAAGGAGAAAGGGGGAGGAGGGGGGAAGGGGGGGAGAGAGAGAGAGAGAGAGAGAGAGAGAGAGAGAGAGAGAGAGAGAGAGAGAGAGAGAGAGAGAGAGAGAGAGAGAGAGAGAGAGAGAGAGAGAGAGAGAGAGAGAGAGAGAGAGAGAGAGAGAGAGAGAGAGAGAGAGAGAGAGAGAGAGAGAGAGAGAGAGAGAGAGAGAAGGGAGGGGTGGGAGAAGAGAGAGAAAGAGACGGGAAGAACCGAAAATGGTAAAAATAGGAGGCGAGAAGCCACGTGTCGAGAGCGGGGGAGGGGTTCGGTTCGGGCGTACAAAAGGTAGAAGATCATGTGGCGCGGCAAAAAATTCTTCGTCCAGGAGTAGGAGAGAGAGAGAGCTCACGCATGCCCTAATTTTGCTGCGTGGGAGTCGTCGGATTTCCTCTACGCCTGCGGACCACCGGCGTCGGGGCTCCCCGCCATTCCCTCCCTCCCGCGCCATCCTCAAAAATAAAAAATAATAATAATATTAATTTATTAAACTAAATAAATAAGTAAAATAACTTAAAATTAAATTATTAAAAAAAAAAAACCCTTCATCTCTCCCCGTGCCCCGGTCAAACTCAAATTCCTGGCCTCCCCCTTTTCGGCTTTTCCAATTTCCCCTCCTCCCCGCGCGCATACACCAAAATATCAAACCCCCACCCCCACTCTCCGCTCCATACGCGCCTCCCCACACACACACCCAAACCCTGAGTTGGATCACCCAAACCCCGAGTTGGATCACCCAAAACCCGAGTTGGATCACCCAAACCCCGAGTTGGATCACCCAAAACCCGTTTGGATCACCCAAAACCCGAGTTGGATCACCCAAACCCCGAGTTGGATCACCCAAACCCCGAGTTGGATCACCCAAAACCCGAGTTGGACACCCAAAACCCGAGTTGGATCACCCAAATGCATATCAGTTTTTCAGTCCATCAACCTAGTATCATGAATGTGTATGATTTACAAGACTAAATTTATTAACCGCATTTTAAACATAAAGTTTCTGTAAATTAATAATGTAAAAAAAAAATTAAAAAAATCAACATTTAATTAAGTATTAGATGTTACAAAAACATACAGAAATTAGGTGTATATATATATATATAAAAATTCTTATCTAGAAGGCCTTCATCTGAAAGATATTATCTTTTTTTAATCTTCCTTTCACTTTCATTTGGATATTACAATGCACTTTCCTATCTTGACGTCTTGGACAGAGCAATAGCTCCCACTTCCTTCCTATCCAAGAAAGCTCATGTGGGTCCTCTCATAATCTCCAAGTCTAGATAATCCTAACCCTATACGTCATTTCTTTTTAAATTGCCTAATTATCCTGGCCGTTGAAAACTTGAAATGGGAACTCCTCTGCCTTATTCTTCTATCCTCCAGAAGAAATCAAACAGAATAAAATAAGATGTTTCGTGAAGCATCCTTTAGTAGGCATAACCTCTAAACCTCTTGTTAAGGATTAAGTCATTATTTTAGTTCCCACTAAATATGTTTTGAAGCAGGTTATTAAAAAATTAATAATTGTATTTTCTAAAAAAATTGAGAGTCTACCTAGTACTAATTGAATTTTAAACAATGGCGCTGCTTGTTTATAATGTATTAGCTTATTACAACCAATGGGACTATTTTTTGTTTAATCAATATTTTGAATTTTAAAATATCAATTTTGGCTAGATTTTAGAGAAAGTGATGAATATCAGTAATTAGGATCAGTGTTTTAAAAACCGAACAGAACAGAACCGAACCGGCGGGTTCAACCCGGTTGAACTAGAATCGGAGGCCAATCCGGTTCTTATTGACTTAGCCCGGTTCATTGTCATCAGTATTATTTTTACCTTTATTTAATAAAAATATTAAATATGTGTAACTTATAGTGTATAATATTCAACCGTCCAACCCGGTCTAACCGGGTTCAACCAAAACCGGTCATAGTGCCGGTGGTTGGATGACCAGTTCGGTTTTTAAAACATTGATTAGGATTGTACAAAGATAAAAAAAAAAAAAAAAAACGAGTTAGTTAAAACAGGGTTTATCTAAATGAACTTTTTATAGTTGAGGACGCTCTTTCCCAAGAAATTACACGAGAAACACTAGAACTAGACAAAAATATCTTCAAATTTTAGTTTTTATTTATTAAAAAGTATCAAATACTTAGTTTGATGTCAACGAGATTCTTCTAGTCTAGGCAGAGCTTGTGGAAGAAGAGAAGAATACGGGGTTGGATAGTTGAATGGAGGAAGCAAAGGGCGTGGCCACCTTCACAGGGCTACCTTTCCCACAAGCCATACATTTGCCTCCTTCCCGCTGATAAAAGAAGAAAAAGAATCATTTCTCACTTTAGAATCTGAGATAACAAAAAACAATGAAATGTTTGGGTTTCGTGGAGGAACCAGGAGATATGAGCCACAGAGTGGATTCCTTTTTATGGGAGAATGCGAGACCCCCTTATGGGCTCAAATTTATCGTTTATTTGCCCAACACTCTGGAGTCTGGACATATAAATGGCTCATCATAAGAATGCTTATAAATTAGAAAGTGCACCTTCCAGATTGGAATGTATATTTATGAACTTTCAAATTGAACCTAATGCCCGGCCCCCTGGAACGATTGAACCGTACTATTTAGCTTTGGAATGTAAATTCCAAAGGTTGGTTCAATTGGACCGGGATTTGCTACACATAAAATTTGTGCGATTGGAATGGGAAGACATCCATGGTCGGACTCAAAAGCGTAGCTAGATGCATAAAGACACTTTGCTTTGTCCGGGTACCACTCCCTGTTCGGTTCCAACCGCATAAATTGAGATCATAGCAAATCCAAGCCCGGCCAACCGAACTAGAGTCCCTTCCATGAACCTGTACTGCCAGAACATATATCAGTAGGTAACTCATTCGATATCTATTTTATTCAAAATTCGCCACGTAAATACATTATTTGCTTACATGTATGTCATACTTAGAGCAGGGCCAAGCCCCCAACGGCATATATGAGTCGGCTCATTCATTGTACGCCCCTAGGTAGCTCATGTAACCACTCCATTACAAGGTAGGTGGAATCCATACATATCCATGGGTTTGTACATAACCTGATTTTGCTAGGAGCTCATCAGCTTCGGCCGGACCACGACTCCCTGGTTTATAAGGAACTGGCTTCAGGCCCCCATCGTCAATTGCATGCAACAACGGAGTGAAGATCTCCCAGGCAGCCTACGCATCAAAACAATCACCTCTGTCAATCTCGGACCCATCTCAAGCATGAAAAAAATGAAAGTTCATGGAGTTAAGAAAAACATTTTATACCCTTAGCTCGTCCCTGCGGACAAAGTGTTGTTGGTCTCCTCGTATTCTGCAGTCAATCAAACAACCTTGTTAGCATGTGAGCACTGCAACTGACATTTGTTCTATTGTCACCAGTTGATAGAGGCCACCGGCATCAGGTATCCAAAACAATAATTTTCTAATCATTATTAAGAGGCTACACTGGTCTGCATGTGTCATACAGCAAATCACGACCTAGGGAACAATGCCAAATGCTAATACCCTTTCTGATGAACACAGGAATAAGACTATTTTTGTACAAATCTCTCAGAAACAGATGAAGTAACACCAATGTAACTAGCTCACGGAGGCACATGACACTAAAATATGCAGCTACGTTTGATAAGAGGGAGTGTGCATACGTGTCCAAAATCAGTCGCTCATATGCCTCAGGTATTATGATATCTTGATACCGCTGGCTATAAGATAAATCGAGTTCACTTTGAATGGTGGACATGTCCAGCCCCGGTTTCTTGACCTGCAAAAGAAAGATTAGAAATTTCAAAAGGTTAGTCAAAATATTATATTATATATTCATATAAAATTACGATAGAATTGTAGCATGCAAGTCCACCCACTGCCTTCAGGTCCTCATCACTTTAACAACATTGGCACACACATACATATAGCCTCTCAACATAGCACAAGCAATTTATCAGACACATAAAACCAGAATAAATACAAAATAGGAACAAAAGAACTATAATGTGTAAATCAAGCACATACCGTGAGTTTCATGTACATGGCCTCTGAAGGCTGTAAACGAATAACAAACTCGTTTCTCCCTTGCTTTTTACCTATACACAAAAGAAGCCATCTTTAAGCAGTCTTCAGACTCTTGTAACAACTAAAACATATCAAATTTAAAGAGATGGATTCAGTATCTGCAGTGATCTGATATGAAAGCTTGCATGTATGGACCGGAATAAGTTGGAGTCACAAAACGTCTTTAAGCACAACTATGGAAAGTTCAATTATCATATTTATGGATGCATTACATTTGAATATATCACCAGGAACATCCTTAAACTGAACACGGATTTCAGCCTTCCTTGAATTTAGTGCCTTCCCCGCCTTCAGAATGAAAGGAACACCTGTGGAGAAAAATAACAAAAGTTACATAAACCTATTTTGAACAAAATCAGAATTCATAAGATGTTTTCGTGCACACCTTCCCATCTTTCATTATGTATGTGAAGAACTACAGTGGCAAAAGTTGGGGTATTTGAGTCGCTTGAAACTGTAGGATCATCTGTGTAGCCCTCATACTGTCCAAGGACTACTTCATCAAATGAAATGGGCAAGACAGATTGAAGAACCTGAAAGTTAACAAAGAAATGTCACCAAAATTCTGAGCCAAATGGATGGTCGGGTACAGTCACATGCTAGAGGGAGGAGACCAAAACCTTTTCAGTTGGATAAGGTTTTGATGATCAGACTACTACACTTTTTCAGCAGAAAACAGGGAAATAAGAACTGAGTGGAGAAGCTACATACATATGCAAAAACTGCATATAAAATCCTGTTAGGAATATTTAATTTCTAACCTTCACTTTCTCATCTCGGATGTGCTCTGGTTTAATAGACACAGGTTTCTCCATTGCCACCAAACAAAGAACCTGCGCAGTTACAGACAAAAAGCTATCAGACAATTATATATGCTCCGAGTAAGATGCCAGAGAGATTAAAAGAGGCTTTAAGGAAACATAGGAGTATAACTGCTATCTGTAGAGGTTGAATCTCAAGTTTAGGAAATACCACACCACTAATTGGATATTTGAATGACCAAGATAGTTACACACATTAAAACTTCATGCTTCACAACATTTTCAGATCATACTGGGAACAGGTATTTCAAGAACCCCAGAATGTCAAGTGACTATACCTGCAATAGATGATTCTGTATGATATCCCGGATGATTCTGCAGAAACCACATTACATGCAAGTTTGGTCAAACTAACCTTAAACAAGAAATTGGGTATTAAATGGGAAATTGATGAAAGCACTGATCTATCTACATTCATATTATACTTAATAGATTCTTGCATAGAAATTCACCAGATTTGATTTATACATGTGCAAAAAGAATAGGTAACAAAAGTTACTAAGTCGCATGCACTATTACTTGAACTCATTTTTCTTGATTATTGTGTCAAAATAACATGTATGGTCTATTCTGTATAAATTAGTTGCATTAGACCAAGTATCAAGCAAATACCCATATTCATCAAAATATCCACCTCTTCCTTCAGTTCCAAAGTCCTCTCTGAATACAATCTTCACAAAAAATAACATAAAAAGTTAATACACAACTAAGAAACTCTTGTGTACCAAGGAATTGTCCAGCAAATAATAACAGCATTCCATGAAGTTTAAAACGTAATACTAATGAAACACATGATATAGCAAATATTACACAATTCTCATCAGGAAAAAGATAACAGCAATAACAGAAAGATAAGTTTAATTTTTTTCAGAAAACATTGCTCACTGATCATAGAGGTGCCAAGAAATGATTCTCACCTGAATGTTAGAGATGTTGTCACGATTCCAGAGAGGCAAAAAGAAGCGATTGGCGAAACGAAGAACCAGCTGATCAATAGTAAATGAAATCTAAGATCACCTCCCCAGTAAGAAAACAATATAAAATTGTACATCCAAAGCGAGTGCATTTACCAAGTTTTGAACTAACTCCTTCCCTAAGTAATGATCAATACGGTAGAGTTGTGGCTCATCAAATAACTCTCCAAGGTGTGAACTCAGTTTTTCTGCAGAATTCAAGTCCTTCCCAAAAGGCTTCTCAACAACTATTCGAGTCCATCCACCAAGATCAGCTGACGATAGTTACAGAAACAATTAACATATAAGCAATTAGTCTGCTGTGACAAAGTTTCATAATATGCATCTAAACAATGGAAATTTCAAACATCATCAGACGCATCAAGAATGATCTCCATGTACTGAAATCTCTGTGGGCAGTGAAGATCCCTGGAATGCCAAATATAGAAGACTGTACAAAGAGAAGAAATTAAAATTTTGAAGAATCTTACATTTATTCATGCAGTAACTTCTAATCATTTTGCACACAGAGGGATATACAGAAGGAGGCAGTGCAAGATAAAACAGTCGCCTGGAAGTTCCTTCTTGACTGTTTTTGGATATCTCGTGTTCTGAGATTTCTTTGTCCAACAACTGAAAGCCCTCACCATCAGTATATGAGCCACTGACATATTTGATCTGCATATTAATGCTTGAATTAGTTATAGATTGGCATAAAAACACCGAATAGTTCAAATAATTTCACAGGAGTTTACCAACTGCAAAAACTTGGACACGTGTTTTGAGTGACCAGAAGAGGTTTCCTTTGCTTCAGTGAGATATCTGCAGTGAGAACTTGCATGAGAGCCTGTTTCATTTACTTAAAGTAAATAAGTCGAAAAGGATTAGGACATCTCACCCACGTATTCTTTCACGTAAATCATCATCTGAAATTTTAGTCCGTGCATATCCAAATATGTGAACTTCTTCCGATGGTAAGAATCCCTATTTACAGCTTAATGAAGATCAGTTCACCACCGGACAAAAGATACAAACATTAAAGAGTAAATGATAGAAACGAAAATTCTATAAGAAACTAATTTTCACCAAATAACATGCCAAACATATTCATCCTTTTGTTTTGGGGAAATTCCCTGTCCCACCTTAGCAAAGCTAAAGCAGCCTAAAATAACAAATTTAGTGTAAAAACAAGAAATATCATTTCTTTCTCCGGGTAAATATATACAGTAGACAGGTAACCAAGATACAGAGTAAGAAAAACGAGGAAATATTGAATCAATTCTACACGTAACTTTTCTTCCCATTCCAAAATCAAAGTTTATATCATGAACTATCTAAGTTTTGGAATTTGCTTGGCCCTGACCCTTACGAATGAGAAGTTACTGAAACACACTTGTCACTCATTAGCGCATGCTGTATAAACCAGTCCAATTTGACAGTTGCTTTCAATCAAGATCTGTCCTAGCACAATTCAGGTGAATCTAAACTTCTGCGAACTGAACCCAAACAAACGTGCATTGAAAATGTCCACCAGTGGCCATTTGGCAACTTTTCACTAAAGGACAAAATATCCAAACATGCATAAACCCATTATTTTCCATATGGTCATTGTCGTTGAAGGATTAAACATACCTGCCGATACAGATTAAATAGAGCTGGAAATGTCTTCTTCTTGGCGAGGTCTCCTGAAGCTCCAAGTACTATTATGGACAGGCACCCTGTTTCAGGAAAGGATTCTAAATCTCTTCCTTCGGAGAAGGATTCACTCCTCAAACTGCTTCTCTCTGTGAATGAATCCTTTGACACAATAGACGAAGTGCGTCCCGATTCCATTGTTAGGGACAGTTATATTTGACTTGAAATCGGATGACAGGTCAATTGCGCTTGTAACTCTGCACAAGAAGAGCGGGGGTCATCAAGCCCAGAACATCGGCACGCCACGCGTCAAGAAAGCAACAATTCACACTTGCAGTGAAACATAGATAAAGCCAGTTCTGGCTTCTGCGGAACATTAGAAGTTCAATTGACTCGAAAATTCTACTGAATGGATCCAAATTTTTTTTTTTTTTTTTTTTTTTTAGCGAATCTCGAGAACAATAACGCTCTCTGCCAATGAAAGTGGATCTCATACAAATCGCAAAACTTAAAGAGATCATCAGCAAGGAAAGAAGAAAACAAAAAAAAAAAAAAAAAAGGAAATAACTCCGCGTTACGCTATTACCCACAAATGCAAAATCAAACACCAGAAAATTAATTCACAAACGATTTGACGAAAGAGCAGACTCCAAAGCATGAGTAATTCAAAGAGCGAGCACAAGAATTAACACAGAGACATACCCCAGTAGTTCACTCCAAGGACCACCAGACGAGATGGAAAAAAAGCACAACCGAACCGATACAAGTACAAACACAACATCGATCAGACACGGTGAACCACGCAAGAAACGCGAATTACCAAATTGAAGAACAAAAATCATATTCAATTCAATCCAAAAGAGAAAAAAGAAAAAATAGATCATCAAACGGCGAAGTCCATTACAGGATCAATCACTCAATATTTTTCCTTTCAACAAAACGTCACCCACCTTTCGTTTCAGTTCACCTCCCCCAGCGACCGCGCCTCGGAAACAGGAAAAGACGATCGGGGATCTTTATACGGACGATCCGCTGCTCCACCAACTTTTCTCTCTCTTTTTCTCTTACCAGCCGCCGGCCCGGAATCGACCACGACTGAAATTAACTAAACAAATGGCTAATTAGAAATTTTTTTCAAAATATAGTAAAACCGGTTTGACCCGCTAACGTGCACCACATTCTCTCTCTCCACACTTTGAGGACGCATGTAAAGTACAACCCTTTCCCGGCGCGCGTTTCCCGCCAACGCGGCCACCGGGGGGAGGGGGGCCGGCGGATTGCGCACGGGGGCTGCCGCGCCGCGTCTACGCATTTAATAGTAATTAAGAGAGAGAGTCCGTAATCAATCCCAAAAGATTTTATCTTCCCTTCTCTAAACGGGTTGATCCCAGGGACGGCAGCGAGGCGGGTCGGGTTGGGTTTTTTTTAACCCGTCTCTAACCCGCAAAATAACCCGACACCTTGCCCGCGCTGAAGGGTCGGCACGGGTCGGGTTTTTGAAAACCTAAACCCGAAACTGACCCGAATCCTTCTTTTACAAACTTGGATTCAACCTGAATTCTCCTTTCACGAACCTGAATCCTTCTTTTACAATCTCGAATCAGACCAACCCGACCGAAATTTGATGGGTTTTGGTAAAACCCAAACCCGACCTAGCAAAATCCGAATTATTTAGACTAATTTTCTTAATAATTATAAAAAATCATGGGTCCGGGTTGAGTTGTGTTTGAGTATCTGTGTTCGAGATTGGGTTCGGGTCTGACCCAATTGAACCAGAATCGGAGGCCAGTTCGGTTCTTATTGCTCAGCTGTAATCAGCATTATTTTTACATTTTTTCTAGGAATGTTAAATATATGTAAAATATGGTGTATAATATTAAATAGTCCAACCCAGTCTAACCGGGTTCAACCAAAACCGGACATAATGTCGGTTGGATGGCCTATTCGGTTTTTAAAACATTAATTTTTCCTATCCAAACCTTTATACTTTTTTTTTTAACTATATACTAAGAAGATCAGATTGGGATTTATAGGCAAAACCCACCCTATCTATCAAGGGCAAAAAGTGAAACCTAAACCCAAGCCACTTTAAGCAAGTTGGGTTCTCCAATTTTGGGAATCCACTTATGTCACTTATGTATCTAGCCAACATGTCAAAAGCTCAAGAACTGATGGAACAAAAAAAAACTAAACACTTAAATTAGGATCGTAACAATATCTTATAGTAAACAAGTTTTAGTCGAGTGAGTGACCCCACTAGGGAAGTGCAAACCGAAAAACCGATTTTTTTTTTAATTTAAATAATGAAAATACATTTAAAATTTATGTATGTACACAAAAACTGAAAATTAAAGAAATGTTTTCCACCATTTTTCAAGTGGAGACCAAAGACTTTCTTCCTATTAGTCAAATTCAAAGCAAAAGCTATGGCTAGCGTCCATTTTAGTTTTTTCTGCATTCACATGGACCATAGAGAAATAAAGCAAGTGTGAAAAATAATATGTTGAATCCGCATGTGACTTTATTGGCCCCAATCCATAAATGAAACGAAGACTGTTATTTAATAGGATTGAGCCGGCCAGGGTGGGTCACCATGACATTCTGTCAGTCAAAACAAGGACAAGTAGGTTAACATTATCTAATTCTCAACAACCGCTAGATTACAACTTTATATAAATCCCACCACTACACCTTCCTTCCTCACCTGTTTTCTAATTGTACAGATGCTAACCAAACTTTGATTGCGACTATCCAAACATAAATTCAAGAAAGTTGCTCCTCTCTTGAACTGGAACGTTTATTTATTTTGCTTTTTTTTTTTTTTTTTTTTTTTTTTATAATCCGAGTGGAAAGTGAGTGCTGTGGTATACCCAAAAAGGACCGATTAGCTGAAAACATTCAAAAGCAACTAATATTATGATGGGACTTAAGAACTAAGATACTTAACCACAAATTTCATCAACCGAATCCTTTCAAAAAAAAAAAAAAAAAAAAAAAAATCTGGAAAGGTTTTTGTCTCTGCTTTTCCATAGGGGCCAATAAACTTCCTTTAGACACAATTCAAAACTTCAATGTAGAGGAGATCAGATCGCATCTCATGATTTTGAGACGTGGAGAAAAGTGAAATGCAGTTTTTAAAGGACTCTAGTTAAAGACGCCAAAAAGCTCATGATCGACAGAAATACTGCTTTTAGGGACCCTTTAACTTCAGTGCCTGCAAAACAGGAGTGCATCAAAATTTATCCTTTGCACTGTACTGTTATTGTAGCTTTTTGGTAGACTCCGGCCATGAGACATGAAACAGTCAAAACCATTGGAGTGGCAATTTGAAGGGCACTTTTTGTTGCTATTTCATGACATATGATATGATGTATACCATCTAAAAGCCTACAACATTTCAGGTACAAAAAGGAGCACAGTTCATTAGAGTTCCTTCTGTTTCATTTACATAGTTAAGTGTTGCACCTTCAACGTCAAAGCCACCAGTAGTTCTTAATCACCTAACCACCTGGAGGCCAAATAAATCAAAGAATGAGTTAAGTCAAATTACAGAACATCTTCTGTCAGCTAATGGAATATAGGGAAGCAAGAGTATTTTACCTTCAACAGGAAGCTTCACATTTTAAGCCACTTTGGCTTAACGGGTTTCTTCCCTGCAGGCTTGACCTCTGGAACATTTGGTGGTGGGTCAGCCACAACTGGTTCAGGAGCAGATTTCACCACTTGTTCCAGTTCGGGAGCAAAATCTAGACCACTCAAAGATCTGATATCATCCCTTAGGAATGGACCACAACTTGCAGCAGCATTCTCAGCCTCTGTAAAACAAACATGATATTCAATTACATTATTGGAAACCAAACAATGACAAGTGAAAAACCAAAACACCCATATGACGACAAATATCTCCCTAATTACATAATGTGCTTTTCAATCATCCCATCTCCAGTCATGCCATATACTGTTCAAACCATCTCCAAGACAAGAATAATGCACTTTTGGCTTATTACCTCAAATTCCACTCACTTTTTTACACGAATTTATAGTCAACAGTCCTAGAACACTACTAGTAATTTTTATTTTTTTAAAATGCACTAGTAATTTTTTTAAATGAACCTGATAAAAAGTATCATGTGTCTGTGTGTGTGCACGTGTGCACCCGTGTGCATGTGTCTGCGTGCACTTGCATGCCCGTGTGCATGTGTCTGCATGCCCCCCATGCATGTGTCTGTGTGCATGTGTGTACACCCGTGTGCATGTGTCTATGTGCATGTGTGTGTACCCGTGTGCATGTGCCTGTGTGCATGTGCCTGCGTACCCGCGTGAGAGGAGAGGGAGGAAGGCAGGGAGGGATACACAGTCACACAGAGAGATGCACAACATAAGACGAGAAGTAAAGGAAAAAAGTAATTAGTAAAATAATGTAAAGGTAGGGCCAAGACATCCAACTATATTTTATCATTAAATAAATAATTGATAACAATCCTCCTTGGACTGTAACAACTAAAAAGGAAATTGCTGCTTCTAATAAACTTCTGCCTAATATTGGACACAACTATTCCTAAGCAACATTCACACAAAAGCAAGCTCTTAACTCATGCATCCTTGTAATCCTTCCCCTAATACTTTCTAAATTTAGAATGAAATTATGCCTAATCAAATTTTAACTCACTTCCTCCACTAAATACTTTCTAAAAGTGGAATCGTTCTCATGTCTGAGGTCCATCAGTCAATCTATTTTACTTATCCACCTTAATTAATTGTATCAACATCCCTAACCCCATTCTCCTCCCCCCCATCCATCATAAAATGAATTAAAAAAATATGCCATCCCCATTGGCTCATGTGCTATCATGCTCTTCTCACTAAGCAACTGCTACAGGACATCAAACAGCAGTCCCATAGTCATAATTGTCTAATGTGAAAAATGCACAGTAGACCTGAGACTTACTGAGCTAGGAGTGGTCTCTAGTTTGAGGACATGGGTTCAAGTAGCATTTAATTCTTTCCTTTCAAAGGTCGAAACAAGTTTTTTGTCAGCTTCTCTGAAGAAGATTGCTAAATCAGGTGTAGCCGACAATTTTTTTACTGCTGATCGGCTAAAAAGGTAAGTTTTTTTCTTTTTCTACTGCTATTACCTTAGGGTATATAGCTCCTACTACTATATAAATTTATTTTACACCCTACTACTGCCTCTTAGGAGGTATTATCTACTGTTTCTAGATCCTTAGATGAATTTGGAGTCCCAACTCGATTCCAGCCTAGTATGACATCTGGTTGATTTTTTTTGCCTTACCTTGGGATTTGTCCCATTGTTTTTTTATGTCATGGAGTAAGGGAAAGGATAGACGACAGAAAGGTGAAATTTTTGGGCTCAAATAGCAAGTTTTGCTGATGTCATCATGCCAAGTTGCTTACATCATCATAAGGTCTACTGGTTTCTGGTTTTCTTGGTTTTTTTTCCTTCCTGAGCTGTTTGGATAAGAAAAGGCACAATTTTTCTCTATTTTTTCCCCAGACTTGGTCTGTGGGACCCACTTGCATGCACAGTTTTTTTCTTGACAGTTTGTAAACTCTAAGTTTAACAAACTAGGGCTATTGTTCAAGGAGCACTTGATGAGTTACAACAGTTGGTTCAACGTTTGGCTCAACTAACAGCACCCATCTAGACTATTTTGCTCGACCTACAAAATCTGTCTTATCAGCTACTACTTCCACCTCTAACCAAGGTATGCCTTCTCTTTGTGTGACTACTCCGACACCTTGAGTCATTGATTCTGGAGCTTCATAATATATGTCAAGTACCTCTTCTCTTTTTGAGCCTTTAGTCACCATTACACCTGTCCAGCATGTAACTCTCACAGATGTGTCCTTGTCTCTTGTCAAGGGTATTGGGGGCATCAGACCAACATCCACGTTGCATCTTAAGTCGGTTTTACATGTCCTAAAGTTTCCTTTGAATTTGTTATCGGTCAGCAATCATTATAGATTTGAATTGTTCTGTAACATTTTTTCCTACTCATTCTGTCATTCAGAATCTCCAGACAAAGAAGGAGATTGGTTTGGGGCATGAGCGGGAAGGTTTGTATCACTTGGCAGGGCTTACTACACTTTCTCCGGCCTCGCACACTGAGGTGTCTCTGCTCCAGTGGCATCTATTATTAGGGCATTCGTCTGCAACAAAGTTGTCCCAATTGTTTCCCCATTTGTCAGGTTCTTGCCAGTTTTAGTGTGAATCCTGACAGTTAGGCAAGCATAAAAGGACATCATTTCGTAGTGGCAAATTCTTTGAGTTAGTTTATTCCGATGTCTGGGGACCTTATCGTTCACCTACTAGTTTTGGTTTTCAGTACTTTGTTTCCTTTATTGATATTTTAGTAGAACCATGTCGGTCTACTTACTCACACTTACTCAAAGAAAAGTATAAAGTTTCTATTGCACTCAAACATTTCTATAATGAAATAAAGACCCACTTTAATGTTGTTTTGCAAATATTTCATACTTATAATGGGCTTGAGTTTATGAATATAGAATTTTCTAGTTTTTGTCAATAACGTGGTATTATTCATAAGTCTTCGTGCGTGTACACTCCCCAACAAAATGGTGTGGCCAAAAGGAAAAACAGACATTTGTTGGAGGACGTGCGCACTATTATGTTGCATATGCATGTTCCCAAATCATTTTGGGGGGATGCAGTTTTAACAGCGTGTTATCTTATAAACCGAATGCCCTGATCATTTCTTGATGGCAGAGTTCCACTACTTGTACATGTATTTGGTTGTGAGTTATTCCCAGTTCGTCCTAGAATCTTTGGGTCTACATGTTTTGTACATGTATTTGGTGTGCCTCAAGATGAGTTCTCAACTCGGTCTATAAAGTGTGTTTTTAAGGTTATTCACAAACTCAAAAAGGGTACATTTGTTCCTGTCCAACTACTCGGAAACCATATGTTTTAGTTGATGTTACTTTCTTGGAGGGTACACCTTATTTTTCAACCATCTTCTAAGATATTGTCCTCTCATTCCCCACCTCTTCCAGTCGTGGTGTCACCAATCCTTGCATATGATGGCTTGACCCGCACCATTAGCATATCTACACCAGAAGTCACTACTACAAAGCCTCTCCAGGTGTATCAACATCAGAAACATTCTTCTGCTCCGCACCCTACCGAATCTAATTCGTCTAGTGAACCGTTGCATGGTGAGAGTGATCTTCCTGTAGCCATCTGCAAGCACACTCGCACATGTACTCAGAAAGGTACTCGATATCCTATCTCCCAGTTTGTGTCTTTTGATCTATTGTCTCCTTCATTATGGCATTTTTCTTTGGTTGTCTACTTGTTCTATTCCTTCATCAGTTCAAGATGCACTCCAATCTCTATAATGAAAAACGACAATGGATGCAGAAATGGGTGCATTAGTTGCTCAGGGGGAGAATCACAAGGTTTGTCGTCTGAACAAAGTTATTTATGATTCCCGTGTGTGGTTTGATAAGTTTAGCAAGGTAGTTGTCCCTTGGCTTTGCTCGTAGTCATTGTGATCACTCACTCTTCATGAGAAGCAAACCTTCAGGTATTGTGTACTTGTTTATGTGGATGATATATCTTATCTTGTAGTGATCGCCATGGGATAGAAGAAGTCAAAACACAGTTAGCTACTCATTTTCAAATGAAAGCCTTGGGCACCCTTAAATATTTTCTTGGAATTGAAGCTGCTTGGAACAAAAGCTCCTTAGCACTTACATAACGCAAGTACATTACAAATATGTTGTCAACTTATGGACTACTTGAGTTTCGTAGACTTGTTGGCAAGTTTATATGTGTTACAGTTGCGAGACTTGACCTCCTTTGCTGTCAGCATGGTCAGTCAGTTCATGGATTATCCTAGGAAAGGTCACCTTGAGGCTACATTGCGTATTCTAAGATATTTGAATAAGGCTCCAGGAAAAAGTTTGATTTATCTAGATCATGGTCATTTACAAGTTGAGAGTTTTTCTGATGCTGATTATGCAGGGTCCAAGTTGGATAGAAAACCTACAAGTGGCTATTGTGAAAACCTACAAGTGGCTATTGTGTATATGTTGGGGGAAATTTAGTTTGTTGGAAAAGCAAAAAAAAAAGTGGTAGCCCATTTAAGTGCAGAAGCCGAGTATCGTGCAATAGCTCATACTGTAAGTGAACTACTATGGGATTAATTTGTTCTTGGTGATTTGAAGATTTATGTTCAGCTTCCTATGGTTGAGGTGTGACAATCAAACAACTAAATTTATGGCCACAATCCAATTTTCCATGAGAACAAAACATATAGAAGTTGATTGCCACTTCATTCGTGAAGTGGTAACACGAATGGAGAAGTGGTTACACCATTTGTGTGTTCTAATGATCAGCTTGGTGATATCTTTACAAAACCCCTAGGTAGGAAAGTGTTTGAAAAGTTTTATAACAAGCAGGGACTTCTAAATATATATGCTCTAGCTTGAGGGGGTGTCAAAAATATGCACCAAGGGCAGTTTGGTAATTTCTGGTATGAACTATGATGTGTAGTCTTCAGATAACATGATGGATAGAGCTTGGTATTAACAGTTAATTGATGTAAGTTTTAGTTTATTCTAGCATTTATTTACTGCCCTAATAGTCATATTATGTATAGGGGCAATTTTGTCATTATATAAATTATTACTTAAGTGATTAATAAAGAGGTTAGGGATTGTGTTAATTCCTAAGACGACCAGACAGCTGCAGTCAGGGTCTGCGACTCTCCATTTTTCTCTTCTTTTTTTCACTCTTTTCTCTCTCCTCCAATTTCATAGAAGTAGGATGTTTCTTTTGCCTCTTAAAGAAACAAAGCTCCAAAAATAGCATAAATTGCACAACTGAAATGAATAAATCCGAGCATACCTTCTTGAGTTTCATAACTGAAATACACAATTGCGCCTGGAACAAAACCAGCTGTATAGAAATCCAGAGATGTATCTTTCAATTGTTTCTTTGGAGGAGTAGTATCTGCCTCAAAAGAATACAAGGAACCAAGGTCAATCATGCCTGATTATGAAGGAATGGTGATCAACAAAATTCAATAATAAACAACAGGATTTTAGAATTTTTAATTATATAAACATTTGGAAGTATATAAACACAAACTTTCAACAATCAACATCACTACATGTTTCACAAAAAAAACATGAATATAATCATCAGGATAATTTCTTGAATTACAACTTGATATATAACCAATGCAGGACGACTTGAAATTTCCCTTTTTATTTAACCAAGAGAATGAGAGAATGACTTAATGAAAGAAAACGGAAAGAAGATACCTATTCTCTGATGTTCAACCAATAGAAACTTTGCTTCAAAAAGAGGAGTGTTTCACTCAAAAGCAAAATAAATGAACAATATCCTTTTCTTTTCTTCATTTGAGAGAAAGAGAGGGTCAGGGGTCCATTTACAACAAGAGATTGGAGGATCCCCCACTCATTCTGAAACAGTAAAAACATGTGATCATAAATGGCACAATCCTAGATCCACCTCTGCAGAGTTTGCATCTTGTTTATCTCAACAGAGAATTAGAAGGCATATCCTGGACCAACAACAAATCCCCTATCTCAACCAGCAAGATCTTCAAAATTGAATGATGTCCAACTTATAAAAACCCTTGCCAACCCAAACACTGATTTTACTGTCATGTGATGGGGAGACAAAACCTTGGGATCACTAAATGTCAACCTTGACCCATGGCAGTTTGTTCCCTCAAGATTGCAAGCAAGCATGTAGTAGCCCAGAACAGTAGCACACATCCCCACCCCCACCCCCTCACCTGCGCCCGACACACACACTCAAAAGCTCCCAAACTGTCACTAACTTTGGCTTTCTAAAATTCTATGTTGCAGCCATATAGTCACCAACAAAAAGCTTCAAAAGTGTTCATTGATTGGACTTGATCCCTTAGATTTTTTACCAGCTATCAACATTGACACCTATGATGAGAGCACGAAAACATGTCAAGCTTGTAACAAACCGTTGCATGAGAATCTTTTTTTTTTTTTTTTTTTTTTTTTATAAAAGCAAAAAGTATTACTTCAAAGTCAAATAATGGTTACAGCACTAAGATGGGCCTCTAATGATAAGAGATTAAAGAGAGGCCCCTTCTTAGCAAGAGAGTCACCCAACATATTGGCTTCCCTTGGAATACAACACCAAGAACAGTTTAGTTCCTTCACAAAGTCACGGACTTCCCTATCAGCCAACACAAATCTCCAACCTTGCCCATGCCCTGACGAACAACAGCACTTGAGCCACCCCCAATGTCTAAGGTACCAGAGAGGTGTTTTTTGAATATCCCAAGCCCATGAAGCACTGCCATGACCTCAGCATGATTTGAGTCAGTTATTCCAAGAGGTCCAGAGTATGAGAGAAGAGTGTCACTCAAGTAGTTCCTGAAGACCCCTCCAAATCACGATGCTCTCGGGATTCCAAATGAAGCCCCATCAAGCTTTAGTTTTACTTTACCCATCGGAGGTGGAGTCCAAGTTGCCGCAATCTTTTTCTTTCTTGGGTCACTAATTCCAGCCAATGGACAATCCATTAATTCCAATGACACTGTCTAGAGATAGCAGCCATTTAATGATTCTTTCTTTGGTGTAGTCCACAATGGTCATATATGGGTTGTCTTTGGCTTGAAACATCCTGGTGTTTCTCTCTTCACATATACCCATGTGCTGGAGACAAGGCATGGCTTTATCATTATCCTCCCTCAGTTCGTATTGAAATAATGTTTCATCTCAGCTATCATGATGTTTAGAGAACCTAGTATATATGTGTAATAATGGGGGGTTTCTAGACTTATATAGGGCCACGAATTCAAACTCTTTTTGAAATGGTGAATACAAACTCTCAATTACAACTCCCCAAACATACTCCAATAAACTACCCCTATGCTGTCGTGGAGACCTAAACCCAAGACTTCCCACAACAATAACTCTCATGGGACCACTGAGCTATAACCCAAGTTCCCAAAAACCATGTTGCAAGGACTCAGATTCGAAATCAGAACCTTCATAAGTTGTAAACCATCCACTAACCAGCCCATCATATCCTGGCGATGCCAGAGGGGATTTTTCATTTTTGAATCTGGTTGCATTTAAAATCCCCTCCTAGCATCCAAGGCAAACTCCATCCACTTATGAGGTCTCCAAGTTCTTCTGAAAATATCTTCTTCTATCAGCATCTACAGGGTATGTATTTGCCTCCCAAAGCCCACCATTGGCTGATCATCACCTCTCTAAACTTCATCCCGATGCAAAATTGACCAAGTTCAGACTTTCCATTCTAAGAACAACAGGGCCCCAAATGATAATTACACCACCTGAGGATCCAGTAGACTGTAGCACCCTGATGCAAAATTGACTAAGTTCAGACTCTTCCATTCTAAGAACAACAGAGTCCCAAATGATAATTACACCACCTGAGGATCCAGTAGACTCTAGCATCACCCTCTTGGGATTTGAGAAAGGAGATAGGTCTCTAACGACTACCAATCCCATTCCCTCCATTTTAGTCTCCCGTAAAACAATCCTTTAGCACTTCTCTTACATTTGCCCTTTTTTGTGAACTGTTCACTCCCCTAACGCTCCAGGAGACAATTATCATTGGTGGGTTGTCGATTGGTGTACTTCTGGCCGGCAGGCCTGCATTACAAACTCGTCCATTTTAGTAGTCAGCTTGACCATTTGTTTCCATGTCTCATCATCAAATTATCCTCTATTCTCACCTACTGCTGCCACCCAAGAAGTGATTTTGGAGCCAAATCTCTTCAGTACATTTGGTTCAGAAATGAAACTCCTATTCTGAATTCCCGGATTGAAGGGAGGACACTTATCTCACAACTTCGTGGCCTGCATTCGGGGAGAATCTTCTGAATAGACATATATACTGCACTTCCCTCAAATCAAGGAGTTGCAGCAAGGGGGTTTGATTTTCATATGGGTTTGGGGAAAATGTTCATCGGATATAGGTTCTGGTGGAAGGTGCGGATGAGAGGGAGGTGAGTGAATTACATTGGTGGTGGTAAGGGACATGTGGTTTCGTCTCGAGAAGAAAATGGGTTTGTCATAGTCATTAGGGTCTACTACATGTTTGTTGGTGATTGTTGAGGGGTGAAGATAGGTGATTGTCTTGGTAAAAGGTCGGGGGCGATGAGGTAGGTCAGGGATAGAATTGGAAAGGTTTTGGTCAACGGTATAGCTGCAATTTCCATGGTCTACAATGATAATGTTATGGTCAATGGTATAGCTGCAATTTCCATGGTCTACAATGATAATGTTATGGTCAATGGTATAGCTGCAATTTCCATGGTCTCGAATGATAATGTTATGGTCAATGGTGAGGTTAGGGATAGCTGCGGGTGGTTCATTACTGCTTTTGAAAGGGGCCGATTTGAAATTTCAAAATGTCCAACTAGCCCGTAGTCCAAAGTCGGACCAGGTGAGCGGACTGCTAAGTTGGGGGTTCCACCAGCTAGGTCGGACCTGCTTGTGAAACAGCAGGCCTCGTCGTCGTCAACGTCTCGATTGTCAGCTCCGGCAAAATCTGATTTCCACCTCTTCAACCCCAACAAGAGTTCCATATGTTTGTGTCATCTTCCAAGGTTTTTTGTAAGGACGAGTCCATGCGCGTAATCCAGTATTAGCTTGCCAGTGATGGCTTCATCAATCCGGCAAACCTCACCATAGTTGCTGAGAATATCTGATATAGTGTCCTCCACCCAAAGCTCCAATGGCAAGCCGTAAATCCTGAGCCAGATTTTTCACCAAGGTACAAAACCCACATCGTCCCATCTCCAAACCTTCATGCTGGGGATAGCCAAGTCGTTGCTCCACTTATTCACAAGCAGGTCACAATCCTCATTTGTCTACGTCCAAAACATCCAAGAGTCATCTCCTAGGAAGGAGACGAGATTTGTAGGGTAATGACCAATAATCCTACACCCATTCTCCTAGCTGTTCCTGATTTCAAGTATTCCCATTGAGGATAGCAGCAGTGCAGAACTCCAATTTTCTTTTCCCTTCTTCCCATCTCGTTGGTGTGAATGTTTGTGCTCCCTCAAGCTGTGGCTGCTCCTTGGCTCTTGGCATCGGAATATCTATGGTCAGGGTCATCTCTTCTAGTGCTTGCTATGTGTTCCTCCATGAAAATCCCGATCTTGAAGCATCAGGGATGTAAATCTGATCCAGTATGGTGTCCTATCACCAGTGCACGAATTTTCAGACCCATCTTGCTCCTCTGAAGGTTCAAAAGGCAAAACCATAAGGTCTGAAACACACTTACATCATCGAATTCATTTTGCCTATCGTAAAAAATATCGCAGTGAGCTGGTTACAACATTCCCACTCCACTTTTGTAGGAAATTTTATGAAAGACTTTTTTTCTTCCTTCGCGACCGTAATCTTTACGCTCTTCTCCTTTTTTCCTTCCAAGAAATCCCACCATTCTTCATTCCAAAGGGTGGGTTTGTAGAAATGGAGTGTGTTCAACTTTAGTGCTTCAAATCCCTTTCTGTTTCCTCTTCTCCTTCTCACTGCCGTCTACTCCCCGTCTTCTCCAGCTCTCTGAGACTCAAAATCTACTCTGAAGCTGCTCTGCGCTCTTCCCAGCCATTGTGTTCTTGCCTTGCCGGAGGAGGTCGGGTGTTGTCTCGCCATTCCATCAAACCAACTCCCGCAATGTCACATATCACTCCAAGGAAAGGAGCTACCCTTGAACTAAAAGGATTTTTTATCCAAAACATTGAGAACCTTGACAAAAGTAATAGTTGTTCATTCATTTAAACATCCTCTTTTATATATATAGAGAGAGAGAGGGAAAGAGAGAGGGAGCGAGAGAGAGGGAGCGAGAGAGAGGGAGCGAGATGGTTATTTTCTTCCACAAAAGACATCCATGTCAGTGCCAGTCACATTGTTGGTACTAGAAAAGAAATTTCTGAGTTACTCTCACTTGCACAGTGCTCATACATTGAATTGATGGCCAGGAGAAAGCCTATTTTGTTAGTTACAAAAAGGAAAAAAGCAAATTATTTTTAGTCTAGTATCAAAAAGTTTAGTTGAAAAATAACTAGATCAAATCATGTTTCCTGGTAAATTTTCAGAAACTAATTTATGCAACAAGCTTCAGATTCACTGAGTCCCATGAATCCTATAAATGTCTCACCTACAAAGGATGGTTAACCGATACAAAGGAAATATCAAGCATATAAAATTATGGAGCAGTTAACAAAATAGCATTTTTGGTCTCAGTAACTTAGTTTTATTTTTGCATTATTAGTAAGACTATCTAGTGAATTCATTCTAAGCCTGAGTTTTCCTACTATTCCCTTTTCTAGATCAATTCAACAGCAGTTAACTAAAAAAATCCATATGATGAAACAACAATAATCAAGATGTATCTGCAAATACACGAGGAAAAGAATAACTCATGGTGACGGTTATAGAGAAAGACAAAGTGAAATCAAAACTAACATCTTCTATGAGAGAGATTACTTACATAAGTAGAATGGAAGATCTGGCTGCCCAACTACTTTTCTGAGAAGATCAATTAGACATTGGATGGTCTCTGATGGATGAAACTTTACCTCAAGGGTATGGTTGTCAGGGAAACGGACTCTAATTACAGACTGTACAAACAATCCAAAGAAAGAAAGAAAAAAAAGTAAGGAGACACAGTGGCATAAAATATTTGGACATTTTAAAACTTTACAGACACTCTTGAAATATTTGAGATTAGATCCAACTTAAAACACATTTATTTGGGATAAGAACACAGTAATATGTTTTTACTTCCAATTGTTTCTTACAGTTTCAACATCATACGAAACCAAAACAATTTCAAGCACTACAGTAAGTTGCTCTTGTATGTGAAAGACTAAAAACAGAAAACATATGTCTTCACAATGATTTCCACCACAATTTCATTCAATATTTAGCAGAAGCTCTATACAACTTCTACAGGATCTCAAAGAGTGATGACTGATTGAACAGATACAGATTATAGATCCACCTTCCACCAATATTTTAGCTTAAAACAACAGTTTAAAAAGTCTATGAAGTCTGCCTACTGGATCACCAACATACAGAAGCTACTTGCAGATTAATTCCACTTGTACATCATACCAACTCCCTTCTCAAGTAACCGAGAAAAAAAAAAAAGGATTAACTAAGACTTAAAAAAGAGAACATGCAGGACCTTGGTCATTCTTGATCTACGTGCAGCTTCCTCGGCTTCTCTTATCTTCCTGGTCTTAAGAAATTTTTCTGAATATCATTTTCAAAAAAAAAAAATGACTGAATATGTTAAAAGAGAAAATGCACATTAGCATAATTAAATGGAACATTTCACTGGAGGGTAAGATAGGAGTGGAGAGACAACAGGCATGAACAAAGAGTGAGAAAAAGTATAGACAGGATACAAGGAGATATATCAAATAAGGTGCTGACAATAGCAGATTATCAAAATGTAAAACATTCCATAAGAATATAATTTGCAGTTTTAAAAATAAATAAATCATCGTCAGAAGCAAAATAAGCACTCTTTTCTGTACTTAATATAAAAAAAGACATGAAAATTTCACATGCATCTCAACCTTTTAAATGGCAGATGCATGTCAACAGACTACATAGTCCTCAATATGAAAAGAACAACTTTAAATCATAGTCCTCAATATGAAAAGAACAACTTTAATTACTAGATCTAGCATCCTGGAGTATCAGCATATGTAGTAGCAAATTTACCTTCCTTTTTGGTTGATAATAGGCGGTAATAATCCTCTGCAGTGAACTCATAGAAATCATCATCCTCATCTGTCAAAAAACCCACAATTAGAAGGATATATGCACATGTATCTACATAAGTTAAAAGAAGATAGTCCATAATAATGATAATAATAATAAAGTTTCAATCTAAAGGAGAGTGTAGATACAAATAGACTAACATGGACATGATATAAACATATCAATCCTCACGAAATTTGAAGACTACGCTCACCAGTAGTAGATGTCAAAGCAGAAGACGGATTATCTGGTGCAACGGAAGCAACAGAGGTAGGGAAAACACGTATTTCTCTACCAAGTTCTTTGGCGACCTCTGCAAGCTTCGCCTGCAAAATTTGAAGATAAATGTTCCAAGATGCTGCAAATAAATTTAAGGGAATCAACTTAAATGCTATAATTCCATCTAATCAATCAATTCTTTTCTCTTCTACAAAATTTCGCTAGGTGATGGCATACGTTCAGGAAAAACAGCGGCTGCTAAGGCAAAAATCAAGGGCATGAAATCATTCACCACCCAGGGACCGGATAATTGGTCGACAGCAAAAATTCCAAAGGGAAGAATTGAGCTCCACAAAGTAATTTAGTTAACCCCAAATGAATCATCCCATTGTCAACAAACCCATAACGTTCACCGTTCGCAATCAACCTGTTCCTTCGCATCCCAGGAGCAAAAGCACAAACACTTATTCCAGACAACCAATAGCAAGAAATTAATTGGGAAAACAATTAGACGAGAGAGAGAGAGAGAGAGAGAGAGAGAGAGAGAGAGAGAGAGAGAGAGAGCAGATGTTCAGAGTTAAGAGCAAATAACAAACTCAACGTTTCGTAAGCGGAAACTGTTGCACAAACCTTTGCAGCGTCCGCTTCCATAGAATCGTGTATTCGCCTCTTGCCGCGCACTAGGTGCATCCAACCAAAAACACATCAACGGATGCCCAGCACCGGAACCCAGATGCTCTATGAAGAAAATAAAACGAATATTTAACGATCTCCAACCAAGTCCTAGGGTGTAAACGGTATATAAACGGAACGGAATATAGTTATTCCGTGTACCGTTTATTAATAATCAGTAGGGGTGGGCATCGGGTCGGGTTTTCCGGGTAACCCGACCCGACCCAACCCAAAAAACCCGGGTTTGGATTCCCAAATCCAACCTGCGGGTCAGGTTCGGGTCGGGTTCGGGTTTACCTAAACCCGGGTTTTTATTTTTAATTTTTTTATATATTTTTATTGATTTATATAAAAAATATATAAAAAATTTGGGTTTTTCGGGTCGAGTTTGGGTTTTGCCAAAACCCGTCGGGTTTTAGTTGGATCTGGTGGGGTTTGGGTTTGTAAAATCGCAGTTCGTGTTGGGTTCGGGTTCGGGTTTTAAAACCCGTGCGTGTTTTTCACGGGTTCGGGTTTTAAAACCCGCGCGGATTTTTTACGGGTTTAGGTTTTAGGTTATATAAATTGGGTCAGGTTCGGGTTTTCAGAAGGTACAAATGGAATAACCAAAAAGTATTCTATATACTATTTATCCATTTATTTATCCTACAGTAGAATGGGTAATTGGGTAAAAAATAAAATAATAACGAAAAAATTTATAAAAGTATAAAATAATAAAATATATAGATAATTTGCATATAAGTTAGAGAATAATGATATTTTAAGAAATTTTTATTTAAATAATTTTTTAAAATTATTTAGAAATATAACACCAAAACAAACTTATTTGGCAAAATGTTATTTTCAACCTTTGACTGTCGTTGGCTGCTCTAGTCAACGGCCATGTACCTAAATATGTTTTTTAAAAAATCCATGAAGTCAAAATGTCGCCTTTACAAAAAAATTAAAACAAAAGCATTACACTAGGAGGCGGCTTCTATAAACCGCCTTCAACACATCAAAATAGTTTTGTTTAAGCTCTTTAGGCGGTATCATAAGACCGCTTTCTAGTTTTCTCTTGTAGGCGGCATAAAAAAGCCGCCTCCTCAAAACAAAAAAATTACACTAGGAGGTGGCTTCCATATACCATCTTCAACGCATCAAAAGTCTTGTTTAAGCTCTTTACGCGGCATTACAAGACTACTTTTTGGTTTTCTAATGTAGGTGGCATCAAAGAGTCACTTCTTTTATAGGCGGCATTTCCATTTTTAAAAACAAAACCTTTTCCTTTTAGGTGGCATCGTGATGCCACTTCCACTTAGTGTAGGCTTCATGAAGTCGCTTCTAGTTATTACTGGCTTTTAAACAACCTTACCCCCTCTTTCTTTCTTTTCTCATTTCTCTCTTCAGCGTGGCGTTATGGAAAATCACCCTTGAATCATCAATCTTTGTTGAAATTGGGTCGGAGTTCTTCGATTGGAGGTCGGAGCTGTTCGAAATTTCTATTGCCCCATCGTGTTCATCCGTTCATTTACTGTTTGAAATTTCTATTGCCCCAATTTCCAGTCCTTTCAACCACTGAATCATTTTATCCAACCCGTGACTATTTTTTTAGCTCCTAAATCATTTTCTCCAGCCCCTAAAATTTCTTTTATAGTTTCTGAATCGAACACCTATCATAGTTTGGTGTACGATTATCATGATTGGTTTTGCACCAGGTCTGTTTCTGTTTACATGAGATAAATTTGTGGCAAAGGGAGTTTAGTGAGTACTAGAAAGCTTGAGCATGAATGCCTATTTATTTTTTTTATGCAGTATACTATATAGTTTTTAGATTTTGGGGAAACTGCATCTACATGTTGGCTGTTAGTGACCCGTTTTGCATTTGTCTCCCATGGTTTGAGTGCTATTGTCATGAACTTTACAAGGGCAGGATACTACTATTAGGGGTAGACGCGAACGCACCCCTAGGCATGATCCCAGTGATTATATGACGTGGTATTTGTCAATCACTCAACAATTCATAGCACGTCCACCGACGGAACCAACCCCAATAGGTATTTAATTCTATGACGTTATTACTTTTGTTAATATACATTTTCTTACTTATGTTTCTGTTTGCAGTTGGGTTGCTTACGGAATGTAATTTAGCACCTGGAGCGTGGAGAGGGAATGGACCCATCGTTAGTAGTTCCACACATGTTGGAAGTTTCCCGTTATTGTCGGTCGATCTTGCACAACCTCCCTCTCTTGGAAGGGATGATCACCAGAGGAGACTTGTCACGTAGTAGTGAGACTTTACACGTAGTCAAGCGGACCAGAGATCGTTAGAGAAGACAAGTGTGTCGCGCAAGGCGTGTTCGTACATCTAAGACCGCTGCATGCTGAGGATCTTGTTGAGCCTCCTATCTCACAGGAGCCTACAGTAGTGCCTCCTATAGAGCTGGAGCATCAGCCTAAGCAAATACCTGAGCCTTAGCCCAAGCAGATTCCTGAGCCTCAGCCCGAGCAGACACCTAAGCCTCAGCCCGAGCAGACACCTAAGCCTCAACCTGAGCAGACACCTGAACCTCATCCTAAGCAGACACCTAAGCATCAGCCCGAGTAGACACCTGAGCATCAGCCCGAGCAAATTTCAGACCGTCAACCTCCAATTCATAGGATTTACACGAGAAAGCAGAAGAAGGCACTTGGTGCCTCCGATCTAAGTTTTGGATTGTGATTGTATATTTTTTTTTACTTGTATATTCAGGCACTGTTTTGTACGAATTATTATATAGAGTTGATATATAAAATTTTTTTTTTTTAGCACTTGTAATTTGCTTGTTTAGTATTTATCTTGTAAATATATTTTTCTATATTAAATGGCTCTTTAAGAGATTGAAAAACATGATAAATTGCAAAAAACAAATAAATAACGAAAAAGTATAACACTAAAGGCGGTATTAAAAAGTTTCCTCTAGTTTTAAAAAGGAGGCAGCTTCAAAAAGCCGCCTTTAGACTTTACCAGGAGGCAGCTTCAGAAAACCGCCTTCATTGGAGACTGAAAGGCAGTTTAAAAGCCGCCAACAAGATAACGTTGTGAACATATGCAAGCGGCATTTTCAAGCCGCCTACTGAAGGCGGCATCATATAACCGGCTACTTTTTTATACTTGCGTATGCCCCCAACGACCTCAACTTTTCAACGAAATTTTTCTAAGAAAACCAAGTGAACAGATACAGGTGGCATTTTAAAGCCGCCTACTGAAGGCGGCATCATATAACCGCTTACACTTTTATACATGTGGATGCCCCCAACGACCTCAACTTTTCAAAAAAAAATTTCCATGCCGCCTTTAAGAATTTTTCTATTTCTTTTACGTTCATTTAAATTTTTCTCTAAAGGCTGCCTTTACGATTTTCTTAAAAAAAAATTTGTGACATGCTGGCACAAAAGTGCCAACGTGTTGCCTACGTGGTTGTTGACCAAGAGGATTAATAGCGGTCAAAAGTTGAAAATGACATTTTGTCGAATAAGTTCGTTTTGGTGTTATTTCTCTGAATATTTTATTTTTTTGAATTATTTAAATGAAAAACCCATATTTTAAAGTAGAAAAAAACTATTAATTAGAAGAATATTACATAGTTTAACAAAATGAAATAACTTGGACAATAATTTTATGAAAGTATATCATAAGAAATTACTAAAATGACTAATATACCCTCCTTAATCAGGTAAATGGATAATCGGATATGGAATGACCTTATTCTGTATACCGTTCCATTTATTATTCGGTATCAGGTAAAATTGACACCCGTACAACTAGCTCTAACCCAGTAAAGGAAACAAAAGTTATTATTATAAGGGAATAGTGCATAGAGATTATGAAGTTTATAGAGATTTTAAAGTCTTAGAAAATAATTTTTTGTAACGGGTTTAGTGCATAAAACTCAATTTTTTAAGGAGAATTTAAAGTTTTGGAAAATAAAGTCCACACGCGAAGATAATTTTTATTACTAGTGATTCACATTTAAAATTTTAATTATTCTGCTAGTTTAAAACATTGAGAATGTGAGAGACATTGATATATTGGGAAAAGTAATAATCCGAATTCACATATTGAAATAATTTTTTATTTCTCATTAAAAAATATAATAATACTTTAATAATTAAATTATACAAAAATTATTAAAAAATTAAAATTTGAAAAATAATAATAAAAATCAAATCCAATTTATAAAAGTTGTCTAGAAAGAAGCTGACAATTTAAGATTTGTTAAGTGAGAGAATAGGAGGGAATTTAAAATTCCATATATGGAGGAGAGTTTGAATTCTCAAAAAGCGTCAATATTTAGGCATACATTGAAACTCTAATTTCTCTCTTATTTTTAAGGGAATCTACTGTTACTAGGAATTAGAAATGGAATAACATGGGAAAGTGCAGTTTATGGGAATTTAAAATCTCTAACATTAGTTTCTCTTTTGAATAAGCCCTGTAAAGTAAACTTTTAGGTATAACTTTCTCTTGTTAATAGTTGACATAGAGAATTTCAAGTCTACCGTTAATTTAAAATATTGAGAATTTCGGAGATATTGAAACTCAAACAAAGTAGTTAATTATTTTATTCCGACCCCCTGGAGGTCTAGGAAAGAGAACCTAATGCACAAAACTAAGTCAAGTACGGCTGTGTGTTATCCCTAACCTCATCCACGAAACCCTTAGATAGACCTCTAACTAGGTGGAACGAACGTTGCCTAATGCAATTCTACCCAAATCTACCATCCTGGGATCGAATCGTGTTCTTAAATCTCAACTAATCGCTATCTAGGTAATAAATAAAACAGTAAACATGAATTAGTCACACCACATAATGGAATAATGCTTAAAATACTAAAATAACCAAATATATTATAAGAGTACGCTACATCACACCCCCAAATGGGGGTTTAAATACAAACGAAGTTGAAATACAAAATAAAACTCAAATACAAACACAATGTCATACACAACGTATACATAAATGAAATAAAATGAGAAAGAAACGCAAACTTAGTGCACTTCTTGGTAATTCAATCCTCCTCCTGTATAAAAATCACCCAAGAAATAACCCCAAAATCCTCCTTTTGAGCTCTGACACGAACCCTTGACAAGTCTAAGTCAACTTCCAACTCCCAAGTCCAGATCATTTAGCTTTTCCCCAAAATAGGTATTCATATAGTGCATATAAGTGACTGGGTGCCATATGGTGTTGGGCACTTTCTTGGTGCCCAGGTTCAAGGCGCCCTAGCGCTAAATACTCGACACAGAGGTGCTGAGTTACGCAATTTTTTGCCAAGGTTTTCACTGCAGTGCTGAGGATCCGATGCCATATGGAGGCCAACATCCTCCCATGGTGCCTAGGTTAGCATGTGCCAGCTACAACTGTGTAAGAAAGCTCTCGCAACGCTCTAAACAAGACTAAGTCAAATTGCCCCGAGTTTGAGCAATTTTGGGTATATAAAATATAGGTAAAATATATGCAATCAAATACCCCCAATTTTGAAGTCTTACTCGTCCTCAAGCAACTACTTGCTACCCAGGTTCTAAATCATCTCTCACATGCTTGTAATAAAAAACCATGCAATTCAACATAAGAAATGAAAAATCATGTTGCTCGGCCCATTACTCTTATAGTCTTTGTTAATAAACTAACTTATTTTTCACTTACTCTTCTCTATACTCATCAACTTCCATAGCCCCCACAATCATGGTTCTTACCATTAAACCACTAACCTATGAACTTTAAGAACTTCCATAGTCTCTCGTTCCGCCTTCCATGAATGATGAAGGGAAGTGCTAAAGATCATTAAGACTTTCACTTAGGTTGAAATGGGGTTTACGATACGTAGGATCACAGGTAAGTACTAGGGGTAGATCCCTCTTCAATGCATGACCAAACCCTCCATGGTAAGTTCCAGCCTTCTAGTTCTCCCCTAAACTTACGTTAAAACTATTGTGAAGCCAATTCCCCTTATGTTCTTTCTTTCTTTTTCTTTATCTTATAAGTCTGTTGAGTTGGGGATGAAGATAGCCAACTTTACTGTGTGACGTAAAACATTATGATTCCCAACACCAACTACTAAGTAAAACCGCCATTGCTTTTTTGGCTTTCACAATTGTTACCTCTTTTCTCTTTTTTTTTTTTTTTTTTTCTCTTGGCCTTCAAATTCATTTCAAAATGAGTCATGCACAAAGAGCGGTAGGATTTGGAAAAGAGGATAATAATGCAATCAAGATAGGTTTATAACATGGATAATAAAAGAAATAGATCATGACACAAATTTGGTTGATTAGGGAGTTTACTTGGTTGGCTAGAAAAACCCAAACTAGTAAAAAATTGTCTAACTCATTTATTTGAGTTATAACCTTCCATCATTCATTTTAAGCTTTCCTTAAAACTAGTTTTAAAACTTCTAAAAGAATTTTTAAGCTCATAAATTAAACATTTCACATTCTCAAACCATGACATGTTGACTTCAAGAAAAATTTTTGTGAATGGTGTAGTGATATGAAAAGAGGTCAATTTCTTTATGCTTATTATGCAAATAAAGGTTAAATATGGGATTTTCAATCTCGTGTTAAAAAATATGATGACATTATGATTCACAAGCTAAACAAGATGAATGCATGCAACATGGTACCTCTCCCCCAAACTTAAATTCTACATTGTTCCTAATATAGGTCATGGTAGCAAATAAAAATGGAGTTAAAAAATCTCACTGTAGATATGATACTACTCCAATAAAAGGTGGTCATAGAAACCTGTGAGGAACATGAACTTATATACACATGTAGAGGTCAAACATATGGAAGAAGTATCTAGGATTCTCATTCTTTTATTTCTAAAGTATCAACTAAAATTTATTAAACACCAAGTAATCAAAATAGATGAGAAAATCAAAATATACATGTTGGTAAAGTACAAAAAGATATAATATAAACAACAAACATGAGCTTACAAGTGGAATTCATTCACTATATATGGTCTATTTGGGGCTTTAAAAGGCGAGGACTTTGTGTGGAGCCCCCTCTTTTACAATCCCATAAATGCCCCTAAAAATGAGGCAAGATTTAAATTATATAAATTTCTTTGCTGAATTCTGCCGAGTCCAATTCATGGCGCCCAACAACTTAAACTATTTCTGGTCGATTTGGACGCCATATGGCGCCTAGTTCTCTCCTGGCTAGGGATGGCAACGGGTACGGGTTAGCGGGGAACCCGCCCCGACCCGACCCGCTTAAAGCGGGTTTGGGTTTATGTTTTTACCCCGCGGGTTGGGTTCGGGTTTTGGGAGCAGAACCCGTCCACGGGTTGAGGCGGGGGGCGGGTTTTGCCCCAAAAACCCGACCCGACCGCTTAATTTTATGTAAAAAAAAGGTTTTAGAGGGTATTTAAATAATACAAAGTAAAACCTTACTTTTTTATGTTTCCCCTTATGTTTGACAATATTTTTAGGTATTTATATGTTTATATTATTTATTTTAATTTTTTTTATATTTTTCAATTTTTAATATTAAACATAGCTGGTCGGGTCGGTTTACCGCTGGGCGGGCGGTTTTCGCGGGTTCGGGCGGGTTTTTTTTTTTTTGCCCTGGGCGGGGACGGGTTTAGAAATCAAACCAGCTGGGCGGGTTTTTTCGCAGGACGGGTTTTCCCAGTTTTTTTTGGGCGGGATGGGTTTCAAAACCCGCCCGCCCATCCCGCCCGTTGCCATCCCTACTCCGGCACCCGCATTAATTGTCAAGACCTTTTCACTTTAATTTTTGACTTGATTTGCTTCAAAAACTTCATTCACATGTTTCACTATCTATCTACACTATATCTAACTGATCTAAATGGGTTATAGCCTCTTATTTTCAAAAATTTACTTTTATTCTAATCCTACCATTCTACTTTCTTGGATTGCCTCCCAAGTAGCACTAAGTTTTACCTCTTCGGGTAGACGTATCAACCATTCATCCCAAATCGAAGGAAAAACTGAGCCACTTTTATTTTATCACGTCACTACACTTGGTAGAGCTAGGAAGTGGCTCCCAATGATGTTGGGAGTAGTAGGTGGTGACATCTTGCAGGTTAGGATTATTCAAATCTTAGTGTGTCAAATGTCTTGACTCCCCTCCAACCTTACTTAACAAGATACAAAATTTAGCACCTAAGGCTGGTTCATAAGGAGGGGGGATGAGTTCATCTATTTCATCTAGATTTAACCTGCTCCTTTCAATTAAGATTGGATCGTCATATAATGCTACCCATGTAACTAAGGGATCATCTTCAAAATTCTCGTTTCTTCCATCTCTTTCCCCAAACTTGGCTTCAATCTTACCTCAACTCCCTCTTTACATGTATCTAATGCTTGTTCCCCTTTTTTCTCAGTAGGAAAGATCAAAGGGCCAGATGGGTTATTTCTCTCTTCCCTTAGCTGGTTAACCTCTTCAGTGTCCCTATTAGTCAACGTGTTACACCACCAAGTTTCCAAATGATCCACAAATTTGGGTTGAGAAGGATCCTCATAGGCAAGATTGTAATCTTGCCTCTCTTTCAACTCATATCTTCTTCCCACATTAAGTAGGGTACCTTTTGTTGTTCTTCAAATTTCTCTTTAAAGTTGGCAATGAATCCTAGAGGTAACCATGGGTTGCTCATATCCATACTCCAAACACGAATCTATCATGTTATCCACACATGATTGCCCTAAAGGATTAATTACCTGTTGATAAAATAGGTTAACCTGCTCTTATAACTCTTCCAACTTTTTCCCTTACTCTATCACTACCTGTAAGAGGTGTTCATGTCTCCTTTTAAAACTAGAATCAAAATCATCATCTATGGGTGGAGGTTGAGGAATTACTTGTTGAAAAAGAAGACAAATTTTTTTGTTCTTCCTTGAAAGTTTCTTGCCCTGCAATAAGCCTTTGTCAACAACTTGGTGGTCATGCAGTAAAGTGACCTCCTCCATATAGATATCTATAAATCTTGGTGGGGCTTGAGAAAATTTTGATTGTCTTTCTCTAGGACTAGGGAAATCTTCTTGTTAGAAGTTGCTAAAGAGCTCACCTGGGTAAGCAAATTCATTATCCAGATAACCTTCATTATACTTGAAGCGATAGAAATAATGATTCATGAACAAGTTATACAATCACAAGCACAAGAAGGCAAACTAATCTCACCGTACATACATTTTTTTGGGGTTTTTAAATAAAATAAAAACTAAAAACACACAAACTAACTACCAATCAAATAATACAAAAAAAAAGAAACCTAAGGCAAGAGTACAACTTATTTCTCATTAAACATGAGTGCTTTTTAATTAAATGATGTTACTCTAGCACGCAAGTGCACGTGTCGCACAAATAATAAAGTGGACTTAGAGTTCGAATGTTGAACCCACATAGACTATCTGTAGATTAAATATTAAACAAATATCCTAATAGCTATATCAAACCGATCGAAAGAATGATAAGTGAAACTAAAATAAATATAAACAATACTAGGACACGAACAATGGATGTATCAAAAGAGGAGAATCTATTAAAGATAGAGGTAGGGGTGTGATTTCATATTTCTATGCTCTGTATCTAACCTATTATAGCATTCGAGCATTTCATCGAACACTTGGCGGACCCAAAAAATTGGTATGTATGACCCTCTCCCGATTGTACTGTAACAATATTCCCTATTCCTACCCCCTAATCTCCCGATTTGAGGTCTAGGAAAGATAACCCAATGCGCAAGCCTATAGGTCTCGTATGACGGTGGGTTATCTTTAACCTCACCCACAAAACCCTTAGATAGGCCTCTAACCAGGTGGAATATACGTTGTCTAATGCAAGTCTACCCAAATATACCCTCCTGGGATCGAATCTGTTGTTCCTAAATCTCAACTAATCACTAGCTAGGCAATTAATCAAATCTTAACCATGCATTAGTCACACCACATAATGGAATCCTTCTCAAAATACTAAAATAACTAAATACATTACAAGAGTACACTACATCACACCCCCAAATAGGGGTTTAAATACACATGAAGTCAAAATACAAAAAAAAACTCAAATCCAAGCACAATGTCATATACAACGTATACATATATGAAAGCAAATGATAAAGAACGATAAACTCAATGTATAATGCATGATAAGTGTCTAGCATATAGTAGTTTTAATTGTTTTTTAGTAGGATTTGTAGTTAGTTCACCCTTATTTTGGACTTAATTATTATATATTACATTGATTTTTTGCATTTTAGGTAGCAAAGCAGTTCTCAAGAGAATTGGTGGAAAAAAGGAAAAAAAGAGCAAAAACATGCCAAATCCATCAAATCTGGGCGCCATAGGAGCGAGACACAACACCATTATGCAAGGCAATCTTAACACTTGGCCAGAGCACCAAAGGACTGCAAAATGAAGCATGAATCAACCAACGCCACAAGCACCAAACAAAGCGTCATGGCCCCAATGCGCCCCAGGTGCTAGAAAGACTCCTAATCCGACTCCAACTCTAAGTCCTAGTGCCTTAGGCGCCATTTGAGCACCTTTGACGCCCATAAACCCCAAACACCTCAAATTGCCTAATTCGGAAAGCCCAAGAGAAATGACTCATTTGGAATGCTTTTTGGGTCATATTGAGGTAAAATAAGGAGTCATTCTCCTCTTTAAAGACGTGCTCATGAGTAGTTATGAAGGAAAGGCAAATTTGGAATAAAATGTAAAAGATGTCCAGTCACTTATGTCTTATGTTGCGTTACAAATATTGCGGCATTCATTGATCACTTTAGCCGATTGACGTGGTTTTATTTGTTACGCTCCAAATTAGATGTCTTTCAGGCATTTTAGACTTTTAAGGCCTAGGCTAAAAATTCTCTTTCCACCAAGATAAAAGTGTTTCAAAAGTGACAGGGGAAGCGAATTCTTAAGCAGTAGTTTTCAATCTCTTCTGTTCACTAGTGACATTCATCATCATGTCTCTTGTCCCTGTACGCCTCAGCAAAATGGTATTGCTAAGCGAAAACATTGCCACAATGCCACATTATAGAGGTTGATCTTTCTCTTTTAGCACAATCGTCTAAGCCTAAAATTCATTGGGATTCACCCTTGCTATGGTCATATATCTCATCAACCGTTTGCCCACCCCTTTGCTGGAATTTTTTTGTCCTTTACTAGTGTTGCACAATGAAAAACCCAATTACTTCAGTCTTCAAATTTTCAGTTTTTTATGTTATTCGTGTCTTCAACCTTACTCCAAACATAAGATTGAGGACCGGTCCACGCCTTGTGTCTTCTTCGGTTACCACCAAAGCTATAAGATATCCCTAATGGTCGGGTTTACATATCAAGAAATGTGGTGATAGATGAAACAAATTTTCCATTCTCTAAACTTGCCCTGCTACCTATCCCTATTGATCCTCCACCGAAAGACTTGTCGATTGCTCCTCCACAGAAAGACTTGTCAATTGCACCATTACCATTACCGCCCCCAATATCTCATTGTCTAACTTCACACTGCAACCACTACCACCTCCTCATCCATCCTCGATTGAACGCCATCCTGACACAACTTCATCACCTCTGCTTGTCTCATCTTCTCCCAACCATGAAGCAACCCCTCCCCATGAATTAGAGTGTCCATCCACTGCTCGACCTACTACCCTTGCTACCCATCTCATGACCACGCGATCCATGACCAACAACCTCAAACCAAAAGTATTTCAGGTTGTCTGATACCCCTTAACCTTGGATCTGGGTGCCATTGAATCGACATGGTACACAAAGGCGGCTAAGGTCTCCTAGTGGCAAGATGTGATGCATGCCGAATTTGATGCTCTAATGGCTAACCAAACGTGGTCTTATTTTTCTCTTCCACAAGGTCGAAAGGTTATTGGCTACAAGTGGGTCTATCGAATCAATCGAAAACCGGATAATACGATTGACAAATACAAAGCTAGTCTTGTGGCAAAAGGTTTCAATCAAATGGAAGGGTTTGAGTATTTTGATACCTTCAGTCCAATTGTCAAACCCGTCACAATTCTCACCATTCTTACTCTGGCCAAAAGCAATAATGGGCCTCTTTGCCAGTTGGATATTACAAATGCATTCTTACATGGTGACTTGGAAGAAGAGGTCGGGATTTAAGAATTCAGACTTCCCTTCTGTTGTGCGTAAATTACAAAAGTCTCTCTACGACCTGAAATAGAGTCCTCGTGCGTGGTATTATAAACTCACTTCCTATCTCATTGAACTCGCCTACAGTCTATCACAAGCCAACACATCAATGTTTTACAGGTTTGGTCCCTCTAATCCAATATTCATCTTTATCTATGTTGATGACATCATTGTGACAGGAAGTAGTTCCTTCGAGATAATGTCTTTGCTCGAAAGTTTGCGGCTAGAATTCTTCATTAAGGATCCCAGAGACTTACACTACTTAGGCATCAAGGTCAAACGCAATGGTTCTAGTCTACATCTTTCTCTGACCAAATAAGCTATTGTTCTCCTTACTCATTTATCTTTTGCTAAAATCATACCGGTTAGTACACTGGTTTCCTCTGGCTCAAAACTATCAAAGCTCACAAGCAATCTGCTACCAGATGCCTCAAAGTATAGGTCTATCGTAGGGGCTTTGCAGGATCTTACGCTCACTCGTCCGGATATTCAATATGCAGTGAATCAAGCTTGCCAGTTTCTGCAAGCTCCAACAGATGAATATTGGTCTGCTATGAAACGTATTTTGCGCTATATTAAAGGCACTCTTACACATGGTCTCCTCATTCGTCCTCTTCTAGATTTTACTTTGGAGATTTTTACAGATGCAAATTGGGGAGGTTGTTTCGACAATAGACGCTCTGTGTTTGGTTTTTGTATTCTTCTAGGAGGTTCTCTCTTCACTTGGGCATCCAATAAGCTACCGACTATCTCGTGGTCTAGTGCAAAGCCCGAATACAGAGAGCTTTGGCAATTGCAACGTCTGAAATGTGTTGGATACTTTAGCTCTTTTGTGAACTTTGGTTGTTCATTAGATCAACCCCAGTTATATGGTGTGACAATTTATCAACAGCTAAGTTTGCTGCCAACCCAGTCTTCCATGGACAAATGAAACATGTCAAAATTGACTATCACTTTGTCAAATAACGACTCGTTAATGGTATGTTCCAGGTTAGGTACATCCCCACCTAAGACAAGTGGCAGACATTCTTACTGTAGGTCTTCAAAAGGGTCAATTTGAAAGGTTGCTAAACCAAACTTGGTGGTCAGACCGCCAAGTTTGAGGGGGATTCCCAAACGAGCTATTGCCCACATGTATAAATTTATACCATATTCAATGAGAAAAATATCGCAGTGTTTTACACACTTACAAGGGGAAAATAGTTGTTTCAAATATATCTTTTAAGGACGACTTTGTCGATCCACTAACCAAGTGTCTTCTCGTGACACCATGTTGGGAACATAGGGTTATTTTTTTTGTAATTTATAAGAACAAATGGAAAAATATTATTATTTTTGTAGATGTATTGTGGTTTCATTGATGTGTAATATGTCATAACATAGTATTTTATATTATACAAAATAAAATAGTTATTTGTTGAATGATTGCACATGCTTGACAGTGATAATATGAGCACTTAAAAGGTCTTGGGCATTAGCTCAGTGGTCCCATGGGAGTTATTGCTGCGGGAGGTCTTGGGTTCGGGTCTCCACAGCAGCATTGGGAGTAAAACTTGTAATTAGGAGTAAAAAATGTATTCACTTTCCTCAAAAAATAATAATATGAGTACTTAAGTTATGTTTTGAGGTTCAACTTTCCTACTAGATGTGCACTTGTACGTGTGTATGTGAGGGTCTTAATGGGGTAATAATTGAATCTCTAAATTGTCCAGGTTAATGAGACTAAAACACAATTTACTTTACAATTAATACTAATTTTGATATAGAGCTTTACTCTAAACTCCTCAAGTACTCAACACGTTATAAATGGTGGATTGTCTTGATGTCCAACTTTTCTATTATGTATATACTTGTATGTAGTGTTATCAAACCCAGCCTAGCATGGCCAATTCGATCAGTTTGGACCAGACCCAATATCTTTCTGGGTTAAACTCAATGAAACCCAGGTGAATGTAAGGACCCATTTATCGGGACCAATAACCCGTTAACCTGGCAAACTGACCAAAACCACAGGTCAATAGGTCTAGTACACAACCGTTGCCTTCATCTTGGCTATCACGCATTTATGGAGTGGGATGATAGCTTTACTAGGCATAGTTTCCTTAGTGGTTAATGTTAGAACAGGTATAAAGCTTTAAGCTCCTCATGTTCTAAGTATGCTATGAATAGAGACCATTGAGCTTGACAAATATTAATTTGGTTTATTCCCCAATCTTAAATTTCTAAGATGTATATTGTGTAAACTCGAATTAACTATACATGTATATTGAAATATTTAAAGTAATGCCCTTAATCACAATATAAATTTATACATCATGGTTTAAATTTTCATACAACTTTTGAAAATTGAAGGTTTTTTAAATGATTTTAAAATCAAGTGAAAGTTTGTCTGATTTTATGATTTCAAATAATAAAGCTTATGTAATAAAAATACCATGAGCTTATAGGTGTGGGGACCACTTCTAGGTGATTTGTCATTAGAATTATTATGAGGAGATCTTGTGCTAAAAGTGTATCGTGTGTTGGTGAAATTCGAATCATGTTATCCAAATCATAAACATCTAATATTTATTCTTCAAGATAAAAGTACACGCATTTATTATTTTACTATTTTGATTTCATTATTTATGCTATGGTTTCCTGTTACGAAGAATTGTAATTATTTTTATTATACATATTTTAATTTATTGGACATGAAATCTAACATTTTGGACTCAAATGAAGTTTTAGATATTAGAGGGGAAATTGCTCTTACCTTTGTTACTGTGAATATGACCGAAAGCTGTCATTTTATTTGATAAAACCAGGAAACATGGTAAGAGCATTGAATGCTTAGAGGATACAATGATGAAGATCGAGTGTTCCTTAATTCATTTGGTATTATAACTTTGAGGCAAGAGTACCTGAAAGTGCGAGCTTTATCAAATCCTTCCTGAGTATCTTCCCAGCAGGGTTTTTGGGTATGGAAGTGATGAAGCATACTCGTCTAATCTTCTTGTGTGGCGACACTTGCTTGGCCACAAAATCCATGATTTGTGTTTGGTTGAGCGTGCTATGTGGGCGTCTGACCACAAAAGCCATGGGGAGTTGCCCTCCTTCTTCGTCAGGAAACCTGCAGGCATACATTACAACCCCGCCCATTAAACATGCAGATGATTTGCAGAAAGGTAGACCCGAAAGTAATTAAGAACTATACTGACGGAATAACTGCTGCATCAATAATCTCCGGATGGGATTGAAGCAAGTGTTCCAACTCGGCGGGAGCAACCTAATTTAATTAGAAAGGAGAAAAACTAACTATAAATGAATTTGATCACATAGGGACGATGGACGATGCAATTAATCAAGTACCTGAAACCCTTTATACTTGATCAGCTCCTTGAGCCTATCGACAACATAAATAAATCCCTCACCGTCGATGTAGCAGAGATCGCCCGTTCTAAGCCATCCATCGGAATCCACAGCTGCAACTGTAGCCCTTTCATCTGCGATATACCCTGCACCGGCAGAAGATCCACGAGCTTACTTTTTACCCACTGTGATTTGAGAAAATAAATCGGATATTAAGTAACTATTTTTACTTTTTACCTTTCATTATTGTGGGGCCTCTGATCCAGACCTCCCCTTCCCTACAGGGAGGCAAAGGTTCGGCCGTTACAGGATCCACGAGTTTGGCTTCTGTGTAAGCCGATAACTTCCCGGCGGATCCGTAGCGCCGAGTCTCCTCCGTTCCCACCTGTCGAAATGCTGCCCCCGTCGATTCTGTCAATCCATAACCCTGTCGTCCAATAGGAGGAAGAAAAATGTATATATATATATATATATTTCTCTTAATAATTTTAATTTGTTTATTTTTAAGTTTTTTAAAAAAAGGAGAGAAATTGGACGGATTAATTAACCTGAGCAATCTGCACGTGCGGGAATTTGGAAGCGAAAGCCAAGATAACTTCCTTCCCTAGGGGGGCCCCACCGCAGGCTACGACCTCCAAGGAACTCAGGTCACGTGTCTCGCCGCTGCTGTTGTTGGCCGCCTTGACCAACGCCACAACCACTGGCGGAGCCACCGCCATGGTCGTCACCCGAAACTCCTCCACCGCCCGCAAAGCCCTTCCCACCTCGAACCTCTCCGTCAGCAGCACCGCCGTCTCCCCCAACGCCACCGTCTTCATGCAGTAAAAGAACCCGTACACGTGGAAAAGCGGCACCGTCACCATCACCACGGACGGAGAAGCGCGATCCTGCTGCTTAACCGAATAGAGGCCGGCGATGAGCGCCATCAAATTCCGGTGCGTCAGTACCACGCCCTTCACTCCCCCGGTCGTCCCGGACGAGTACAGGATCCCCGCCCTATCGGACTGCTTAATCACTGCTTCCTCATCATGACCTCTCGCCGAACTAATGAAACTCTCGAATTCCGGCGAATCGAGGAGAACGATTCTCGGCTTGGAGGATCCGCTGGAGGCGGCGACGGGCAGCTTGGAGAACGTGGCGGAGGTGGCGAAGACGACTTTAGGTTTGGAGAGATGGATGTGGCTGGAGATCTCTTCGGGCGTGGCGAGGGGGTTCGCGGGGGAGACGACGACGCCGATGGAGAGAAGGGACAAGTAGAGGATGGGGACGTGGACGGAGGCCGGGGCGAGGACGAAGGCGACGTCGCCTCTTGAAGCGAGTTCCAGGAGAGACGACGCGAGGGACCGAGTCAGGGCGACCAGGTCCGCGTAGGAGACGACGCGGAGGCGGCCGTCGGAAGAGGAGTCGACGAAAGCGGGTTGTTCCGACCGCCGGGAGGTGGTGGATGAATCCGCGGAGAGGATTTGGAAGACGTAGGAGGTGACGGAGTGGGGGAGGGAAGGGTGGGGGAGGTCGACGGCCGGGCGGAGGCTGTGGAAGGTTTTGGTGGCGGAGCAGAAGCCGCTGCGGGGGTCTGTCCCCGGAGGCACCGCCGCTCGTTTCGGCATCGCCATGATCGCACACTTCTCAGATCTGAACCCTAACAACGGGAGGGCCGCGAAGGCCCCAATTTCAAAGCCCGCCAAGGCGCGAATCGATACAATGACGTGGCGACAAACAAGTGGGGAATGGATCATTTTTTTAACAAATTTGTTTATTTCTTATCATTTTGTATTCGTTTGTTTTCGTTTGTTTTCGTGCTAATTCGATTTTTCTAATGCTTCACCAATTTTTAATAAGAACGATGTTGGTCACATATATGTTTTATTATTTTATCGATCCAATTAGAAAATCATGTTGACCAAATTATATATAGAGAGAAAGAGAAAAGATTTTATATTTTGAAGAAGAAATGAAGGACATTGTCATAAATGTGGGGATATTGTAGTATAAATAAATAAAATTCTAAATTATACTTATAAAAATGCCCCTATATTTTAAAATAATTACTTATAGAAAACTTTTTTCCATAGGAAGTGTTGGAAGGAAAATTTCTCTTGTATGTAACACCCAAACATAGAAATGACAAAATAAATAAATAAATAATTAAGTGGATCCATCACAAGTAACAAATGTGACTTCCTAAAATAATTGAAATGCCAGTCGATTATGTCTCTCCATTATTACCTTTTCTTAATAATTAATAATAATTATTAAGAATTAGTATTAATTTGAAAAAAAAATAAAATACATATATTGTATTTTTTATTTTTTGTTACATTATATATATACATTATGAACCGTCTGATGTGGGCTCATTTTGATCAACGATCTTGAAATTAAGGGAAAAAGTTATCCCCTTCTCGAGTGAATCTCGACACCTCGTCCTTCCTCTGCCTTTGTGTGTTTTGGAAGAACTGACATGATCCCCTCCACTCTCCCGCTCTAGAGATCTTCCTCCTCCCAATTTTTCCCCTCTTCCAAAAATAGCATATCGCTTGCATGTATATGGAACTTTAGAGGCCACAAACGTTCTCTTCCATTCTCCCCAAACGCCCCAGAAATCATCCGGGTGTGTTCTATTTTTTTTTCACCAACAATATATATATATATATATATATATATATATATATATATATAGCACACCGTGAAAGCGTAAAACCAAGCAAGAGACTTCAAGAAAACTAGACTTCAAAAGGATGATCCTCAACCGAGGGGGTGGTCTCCTTTTATAGTGGAAGGAGTATCCGGACCCGATTACAATTATTAAACAAAGTTTCTTGGGTAGAGGCTAGAAACAAGTAAAACCGGGTAGGATACCGGGCCAATGGTTTTATGGAAAGCGGAAAGTAGATGCTGACGTCATTCTTCTAGAAGTATGCCGGTGGTGGTAGGCCTTCTCGGCTTCCTTGAGATGCCTTGTCATCCGTTTCCATCTTAACCACATATAGTTTGGATGATACAGAACATTGTGAGCCGTAGAGGGAAATGGGTCCAGTCTTCTTCGGGGGCAGTATTTGTTTCTTCAATCCGGTCGGCGTAAGTCGGACTGAGTTCTCTTAACTCGCTTCATTCTTCTTATGTGAAAAAGAAAAAAAGCGGTCTTGAATCGTTTTGCAAAAAAATCTCTGCTGGAGTAGCTGGTAGGGCCAAAGGATGATTGGCCGGCCAAAGTCCATCCGCCACCTTTGCCATGGTCGATTATTCATGTTCTTACGTGTATGGGTCTTGCGACTCTGGTAGAAGCCTTCTTCTTTGTCACTCTTTGGAGATGCGGGTGGAGCCAAGTCAACCTGCTGATTTGGGAACATGCTAGCAATATTAGTCAGAACCCGTAGGTGGACATATTGAAAAATCTCTTCTTCAGTAGCTTGAGGATTTCGTCGTATGTATTGAGCTTTGAGTTTTTCAGGATCAGCAGTTAGGAGATCCCATCCTTGCTCGGGTGGTGGAGGTAGTTGCTTCCATTCGTTAATTTCGGCTTTGATAGCAGTAATTGCGCCATCGTACAATTTTGTCTGTACAAAGTGCTGCCATCGTTGGATCTCGTAAGTCCGCCAGATAGCAGGAGTGTTGTCGCAAGAACTATTTTCTTCCCACAGACTTTGCCATATCCAGGGAATTTCGAATCTTATGAAGAAGGTTGCTTCGACCTGGTTGGTATGTGTCGATGATTGGCTTTTTGCGTAAGCGCTGGATGAAGTTCACACCATTCTTTAAACGGGGTTCGTAAGAGTTGACCGCTAGGGTCGCCGAAGATACTGCATCCCCCCCATCGAAGACCACCAATGGTAAAACCAGGTGGGCGAGAGGCAAAGCATGAAGAACCGAAGGGCTAAATTGGAAGTAAAAGGTATGATTTCTTGAAGTGTTGTTAAAGTAAAAAGAATGGGAGAACGCATCGACGTAATCCCAATAGGTGTAGTATTGAGGGCCTGAAGTGGGAGTGGTGAATGTAAGAGGATGGTTGGGGCTTGTAGGCCATTCATAAGGTAATAAAATCCGATCAACGAACACTTGGGTGCGTAGGACCTCATTGTGAGGTTTCTTCTGATTGATTAGGACATGATGACACCGTAGGATCTGCTGGTAGTAGGCCAGAGATTTGCCGTGCCGTTGGGGAAATTGGTATGTTCCTCCCAAGGTCTGATACGCCAATTGCCAGGCCGGTTGTTTTAATTGTAGGCCATGTGGAATGAAGGCAACTAAGTCCTTATGGGCCTTAGAGTGCCAGGGGATGGACAGGTAAGCCACATCTTTATATGAGGGAGTAACCTCATTCGAGGGGGTTGCCTCCTTTTGTCGTAAGGCGAGCGCAAGCTCTTCTTTTGAATAGTGTGCCAAAGGTTTAGTAACAACCTTATTAGGCGTTGAAGGTCCCTGTAGGCGGGAGGTTTGGCTGGTAGAGCCTTGTATCCTGCGGTTAGCAGTTTGTTTTCCTTTGTAGTTCGGCGAAGGTGGTGACCCTTTTGCCGGAATCCATGGGGGTTCCCCCTGTGAGGAGGAGGAGGTCATTTTTTACGTAAGAAATTCCGTGTAAGGAAATCAGGTAAGGAGTTAGTTTCTCCAGGTATGTATTGAATAGTGAAATCATACACAGATAACTCAGCTTGCCATCTCGCAAAAATCTGTTTAGACACCAAATTTTGGACGTCCTTTTCGATAATAGACTTGCAAGCTTGGCAATCTATGCGTAAGAGAAACTGCTGGTTGAGCAGATCATCTTGAAACTTAGAAATGCACTTTAGTATAGCAAGCATTTCTTTTTTCACAGTAGAATAGTTCTTCCGGGTTGTATTCGAAGCCGAAACGATATCGTACTAACTGTTCATTTCCTTGTGCGCAGGTTTTGCTTCAATATTCCTCCGTGAGTCGAGGTCGAGGAAGCATCTGTTTCCACTACTTTGTAGAGTAATGGGTCGGCTAAAGAAAGGCATGGTAATGCTTTTACTTTGGCCTTGACGGTTTGTACCGCTTTAGTGTGCTCGTAAGACCATGGTATAGGTTTCTTCTTGAGTCTTGCATAAAGTAAATGAGTATCGAGTAGCCGGATCTTTGTAATAATCGGCTACATAATTTAATGCTCCAAGAAAGCGTTGTAGCTGTTTTACGTTCTGAAATTTCGTCGGGGAAATTTAGAAGCAAATTCAATAGACCTTTGGAATGGTGTATGAGTGTGTTGGAAAATAGTATGACCTAAAAAAAAACGTATTTCAGTTTGAAATAACTTCATTTTGGGTTCAGAGAGAACCAATCCATTTTGTAAAATTAAAGTTTTGAAGATTCGTAAATGCTTGAAATGTTGTTCTATGGTTTGGGAAAAAACCAAAACATCATCAATGTAGGATAAAAGGAATTCCGAATAGGGAGTAAAAATATCGTTCATGATATGCTGAAATTCCGAAGGGGCATTTTTCAAACCGAAGGGCATGACATTCCATTCGTAGTGACCGAATGGGACTACAAAAGCAGTTTTGTATCTGTCTTCTGGTTTTATCTGAATTTGCCAGTAGCCAGATTTTAAATCAAATTTTGAAAAGACTTCTGCTTTAACAAGTCTATTCAGTAAGTCTCTCTTATTAGGTATGGGATACCTAATCCATTGGAGGACTTTATTAAGGGGTTTGTAATTAATGACTAACCTTGGTTTTCCTCGCTCCTTTTCTGCATTATTGTTGACATAAAAGGCTGTGCAGCTCCATGGCGAGTAAGAAGGTTTGATAAGGTCTTTGAGCAAAAGATCTTGTATCTCCTTTTGACATAATGCAAGATACTCTGCATTCATTTGGCAAGGTCTTGCTTTTGTTGGTATCTCGGTTTCTTTAAATCCCGTCTCATAGGGTAAAGATACCATATGCTGTTTTCTATTCCAAAAGGCATTTGGGATATCACTACAGACGTCCCGTAGCAGCTCTTGTTGTAGAGCTTGTTTCTTTGTGATAAACGACGGAGAGGTTAAAGCTGCCTTTAACCGTGTAGTCGTGAGTTCAGTTTTGAGGGAACATAAATGATGTTCTTTTTCTTGTAGTAACTCCGAGGTGAGAGTGTTTAAATCCCTAGGAGCTGGTGCTGTAACAAAGGTAAACTGATAAGGAGTGCCAAGTCTATTAGAAATGATGGCTTCTTCTGTTACTAAAAACGGTTTGATATTGTGTAAAAATGGAGTGCCGAGAATTATCTTGTGGGATAAATTCTTGACAATGACTGCTGGTGTATGAACGAACATTTGTCCATTCATTTTATTGCAGACATACAGGCTATCTGTCTTGCCAGCGATTTTTAAAGAATCTCCAGTAGCGGATTTTAATGTTTCTGTGGATGGGGAAACATGTTGAGAAGGAATGACTCCTTCTCTTATGCAGTTTAAATCTGCTCCACTATCTACCAAAGCAATAAGGTTTTTAATGATTAAAGTATCTCCTACAGCCAACGAGATGAATACGTACCATTTGTGTTGGACCATACTTGTAATCATTTGTTGTAAATATTGCTCAGTTGTGGTAGTGACTTGAGGGGTAAGTTGCTCCTCAACTGGGCCAGAACTTTTTCCTGCATAGAAAGATAAGGATTGTGGAGTATTTTGTTCTTCCACTGCTTCAAGTCTTGTAACCAAGCCAAAGTAGGCTGTCTTTAAGGCTTGTATTTCGAGCTTACAAGTCTTAATCTCTGATTGGAGATCTGGTAGTTTCCTTTTTGTTTGTTGTTGATGTCGTTGGAATAAATTAGACATCGTATAATACTTGTCACAATATTTTGGAGAGTCTTGCTTTCCTTTAAGCAAAGATTCCAACAGTAATTCTTTGTCTTTCTGATTTGTCGATTTTCTAGTAAAGTAGACAAATCTGTGGAAGAGATCATGTTCAGAGAGGTAGTCATTCTGAACATGGCTTCAAGCTGGTCTAGCTGTTGGTCCTTTACTTCTTCTGTATCCGAAGAAGTAGGAGAGGAAGAGCTAGAAGTAACAAGAGGTTCACATAACTCTTGTTCTGATTCAGAAGAAGTGTTTTGCTCTTCGGAAAGTATTTGTAATACCTTTTGTTTAGATTGCTCATCAATCTGTAATTCTTGAACCTTTTGCTTTTGTCTTGCAAAGCAGGTTCTGGCATAGTGCCCCGTGCGTCCGCACTTGTAACACTTGGCAGATGTGGCGGATTGTTCTTTCTGGTGGAAATGGGAACTAGGTTTAGTTCCTTTCTTCTTTGTATCTCTGCCCTTTTCTTTTGGGATAAAGGGAGGTTTCGACGAAGTTTTCTTGAAAAATCGTCTTTTATAGGGTTGAGTACTTCTACTGCACTTGGAGCAATCTTGTTTAGGGATGTTTTCATAAGCAAACTGTTGACAGAAAGTACCTAATGTTCTTTGCGATATTTGATCTTGCTTAAGTTGTTTCTTAAGTCTAAGATCATTACAAAGGAGAAGGCCTTGCCTAGTGCATGCCGTTTGTAATTGGCCATAATGAAGAATATTCCAATTTATTTCTTCATTCGGGCCAGGTCGTAACATCTCTTTGACCTTCATAGCGAATTGGGTAGGTAATCCTTCTATGAAACGCTGCTTCCAGTAAGAGTTAGCAGCATCTGCTAAGGTCATTACTCTACTTCTAAAAGTAGAGATGTACCAGTGTAGATCTGTAAGGGTTTTACATCTAAGGTGATGTAGCAGATACATGGTTGTTTCTGCCTGTCGTTGCGGATCAATAGCAAACATAGCCATTATCCGGAGACAAAATGTCATAAAGGCATCAGAGATGGGGTTTCCATCATTATCTAGTAAAGTATCACCTGAGTCGTCAATTTTAACAGCATAAGAGATTTCATGCCTGTTATCTTCTGACAGGTAGTGGTACCACCATCCGTATAGATCGCCTGTAAGTCCGGCAACTATTTGGTTTACAACCTGTGCTTCAGGTAAACCTTTTGCTCGACATACATTGCAGTAAATAAACATTCTATGCAAGGTATCAACTACACCTTTTGGGGACTCATGGTCTATGTTCCATTCGTAAATAGTTCTTGCGTCATAACTGTTGGTCATAACGAAAGGATTTTCCTGGTTTGAGTGTATATCAAACGGAGGAGGCCTAGACTGTTTGGGTTTTTTCTCTTGCCATTTAGCGGCAATTTCTGAGTTTGTTTGTAATGGAACCTGTGAAAAAGCTGGAGAATCAGTAATAGTACTTACCTGTGGTTTTCCCAGTTTTTCAAGTAAGAGTTTTGAAGTTCGATCGCCGCCCTCGACCGTTGGTGGTAGCCGAGAACGGTGGTTGATGCAAAGATGATCGGCTTTTGTTTGTTTATTGCGGTAGATATTACTGCTTTGGAAGTCGATACTTCGTTGGCTGAAACCTTCTTGTGACTTAACGTCATAATTTTGGTTTCTAAGTGTTGAAGCTGTTTTCCTATGGCTTCAAGGGTTAGGTTTGTAAAATTGTTTTGCCGTATGACCTGATTTACTGTTTGAAGTATTTCTAGGGTACTTGGAGTACTAGAGGAGATTTCAACAGGAGAGGCTACGGCGATCGAGGCCTTTGGCTTACCTTGTATGGTAAGGGCATCCTTTGGTGGGAATACTGCTTTAACAACTGTTCCTGTACTTAGTTGCCATTCCTGTTCTAAGGTAGTTAAATACTTTGTACAGGATTCAGTAAATTTAGTGAGAAACCAAGGAATAAAATAAAAAGCATATTCCTTACCTACTAAATCGGCGTAATACCAATTTTTAATGTACTGTAGGTCTCCTGTAGTGAAGGTGGCAAAATACCAGTCTCGGAACCATTTATTCGTGCTTTTACCGAATTCATTCGCCAATAAGACACGAAGTGGTTGTCCAGATTGAAGTTCTTCGACCTTAATCATTGAAGGTCATTCCTAACGAAGGCCTGGGATTGTAGACAGGCTGGGGATTTCCCTGAGGATCTGTGTAAAGATCGGCCATCTCAGGAGTAAACTGAGAAGAGGATTCTGATACCGGAATCGAGCTTGCAGACTTTCTTCGGAGGTAATTAGCGGTATTTTTCGCCTAATGTTTGGGGCGAAGACTATTTCTACGTTTCCTTCAGCGTCTTGAATAATTTGTTCCACTTCTCTATTGTCTAGAGGTCGTGGGGCAGTGGCTTCTGTAATCTGCCAGGTTGAAGGGAAAGAAATCTCATCCCATTTTAGGGTACGAGGGATGATTGTTTTAGTTGACAGTTCATTATATTCTATGAGAGTCGTTTTTCCCCTGGCCGAGGCTATCTTTACTTTAGAGGTTAAAGTATTTAACACTCTATAGTAAATACGGTAAATTACCGTAATAGTCTCAGATTCAGGCAGGAAGTCATAATTATGAGTTCTGAGGTTGAGACTCAATGCTTTCAGAAGATGAGGATCTGTAAGTGAAAGAGCTAAGTCGGGGTAGATGTTAAAGTAAACAGGACCGTTTGTCAAACTGGTCTCCATAACTCCCATTAGGGAATTTGCCCAATTAAGGCATCTAGCATCACGTAATGCGACTAACATAGATGTGTCTAATCCTTTAATGGTGAGTAGTTTAAGGGCCACTTGAACGCAGCCTATATGAATAAACTTATATTTTTCCCGGAAGGGATATATATCCTTCTCTGTAAGGAGTTCGATTGTTTGTTCAGTGTCCTCTATAGCCAGTGATTGCTCTAGAGTCTTTACAACATGGGACCATGCTAGGGTAAAGGATGTTATAAATTTGCCTTGTAGGGATTTTGGGAATGGACCAGTTGGTGAGGTCCCCTTGACGCCGACGGGCGTATTCGTCTAGCGCAACGTTCTTGCTACGGTTAGTAGTAGAGGAGGAGACGTGATCTTAGCATTTTATGCTAGAGCCGACGAGAAAGATCGGGGATATCCATATGATAACTAATCTTATATTAATTCTACAATATGCTTATCTCTGAAACAAACCGATAAGTAAAACCTTTCTAGTTCTTGTCCCAGACGAGATTCCTGCCGTGTTACCGCTCACTATCATTTGGGATAGATCAACATCATGAGGCATACACCCTACCCCCGCCTCTTCTTGGGCCTTACGGGAATTCTTTGGGCTACGACGATGATTCCTACTAAATAGGAACACGAGTCTCGGACTAGTAAGAACTATTAGGTTTACATATTAATTTGTTAAGAGATACGGAGCATATGGGGTAGATAATATAAGACTGCTAAATTATCATGGCTTCCCTGGATCCCCTCTCAGGCCTTAGCCTGACATGGCTCTGATACCAATGATGAGAGGATCGGAAAAACACAAAAATCCAAAATCGGCAAAGATATAGTATAGAAAATCACACTAAGCTTTTATTGAAAGAAAAGAAATAAAGACTTACAATAGGCACACCAGAGCAGAAACCAAGCAAGAGACTTCAAGAAAACTAGACTTCAAAAGGATGATCCTCAACTGAGGGGGGTGGTCTCCTTTTATAGTGGAAGGAGTATCCGGACCCGATTACAATTATTAAACAAAGTTTGCCGGTAGAGGCTAGAAATCCGTAAACCAGGGGCGGATACCAGGGGCGCCAATGGTTTTATGGAAAGCGGAAAGTAGATGCTGACGTCATTCTTCTAGAAGTATGCCAGGTGGTGGTAGGCCTTCTCTGGCTTCCTTGAGATGCCTTGTCATCCGTTTCCATCTTAACCACATATAGTTTGGATGATACCGAACATTGTGAGCCGTAGAGGGAAATGGGTCCAGGTCTTCTGGGGCAGTATTTGTTTCTTCAATCCAGTCGGCGTAAGTCGGACTGAGTTCTCTTAACTCTCGCTTCATTCTTCTTATGTGAAAAAGAAAAAAGCGGTCTTCGAATCGTTTTGCAAAAATCTCTGCTAGAGTAGCTGGTAGGGCCAAAGGATGATTGGCCGGCCAAAGTCCATCTGGCCACCTTTGCCATGGTCGATTATTCATGTTCTTCTGTGTATGGGTCTTGCGACTCCTGGTAGAAGCCTTCTTCTTTGTCACTCTTTGGAGATGCGGGTGGAGCCAAGTCAACCTGCTGATTTGGGAACATGCTAGCAATATTAGTCAGAACCCGTAGGTGGACATATTGAAAAATCTCTTCTTCAGTAGCTTGAGGATTTCGTCGTATACTTTGTTTCTATTTTATTCTTCACTACTGCGTGCCTTTGTTCTTCTTTGGTCTTTTTTTTTTTTTTTTTTTTTTTTTTTAATGTTTTATTTTTTATTAAATTTCATAATCATCTTTCTCCACAACCCACGATTCGTATTATGCTTATTCTATGATAGAATTCATATGACTCAACCCGTGTTTTGGGAGACTACTAAGTCTGTTAATTCCTTGGGCAATCTTTGCTCTACAATTTTTCACTGACTTGACTTTAATTAATTTGATAAAAACCAATTTTTTAAAATGTGTGGATGTGGTTCTGCTTGGTTAACCTAAAACAAAAATGTAAAAAGAAATTGATTGGTCACGCTCACAAGGGGGTTGGGGAAGTTGTAAAAAGGGAAAGACAGAGAGATTTACGTGGTTCGGTCCTAGTGACCTACTCCACGGAACAGGAAAAAAATTCACTAAGGTTGAAATTCTGTGTTTACAAAGGAGGAACGCTCAACCTTTTATAGGTGAGCAATTCCTATTTCGGGACCTCTTAGTTCGGATCTCACAGTTATGAGATCCGAATCAGGCTCAACTAAAGGAGCGCAGTCAACACTCCCCCTCAAGTTAGGGGCATACAAATTAAATGATCCTAACTTGTTTAGTATACAAAAGAATCTAACTTTTCCTAAAGTCTTGGTGAAGATGTCTGCATCCTGATTGAGACTTGAGACATGAGGAGTAGAGATGATCTTCTTCTGCACTTTTTCACGAATGAAGTGACAATTGACTTCTATATGCTTCGTTCGTTCATGGAATACTGGATTTGAGGCAATATGGATTGCTGCTTCATGTCACAAAATAGGTTCATAGGTACATTTGGTTGTAGTCCCATATCTTCAAGGAGTGCTTTGAGCCACATTAGTTCACACGTAGCAGAAGCCATAGCTCGATATTCAGCTTCAGCACTTGATCGAGCCACCACAATTTGCTTTTTGCTACGCCAAGTAACCAAGTTTCCTCCGACAAATGTGCAAAATCCAGTTGTAGATCTTCTATCTGTTGAACAACCTGCCCAATCAGCATCACAATATCCATGTATATTGATATTTTTATGGTTCGTCATTAAAATGCCTTTTCCAGGTGTGCCTTTTAAGTACCTTAAGATCCTATCAATAATTTCTACATGAGTAGATCTCGGAGCATGCATGAACTGACTCACTAGACTGACTGCAAAGGTGATATCCGGCCTAGTAATAATTAGGTAAATCAATTTTCCTACAAGGCGTTGATATTGTGTGATATCATGGACTGGTTCTCCCCCTTCGGAGGAAACTTTTACATTTTGTTCAAGAGGGGTAGGACTAGGCTAAGCACCAAGTTTTTCGGTCTCTTTCAACAAATCAAGGATATATTTCCTCTGAGACAGAACTAAGCCGTCTGTAGAATATGCAAGTTCAATGCCTAGAAAATATTTTAATTTCCCTAAGTCTGTCAGGTCAAAGACTTGTGAAGATAACGTTTGAGTGAAGTAATCCCTATTGGATGATCTCCTGTAACTATAATATCGTCTACATAGACAAGGGGAATGATAATACCTTTTGTATTCTTTGTGAGGAACATGGATGAGTCACTTGCACTTTTATGGAACCCATAACGTTCAAGAGCTAAACTTAATTTAGCATACCACGCCCGAGGAGATTGTTTAAGGCCATAAATAGCCTTATTAAGATGACAAATTAACTTGGTTTCATATTGAGAGTGGCCTTGAGGTAATTCCATATAAACTTCCTCTTCTACATCTCCCTGAAGGAATGCATTTTTTACATCTAAATGATAAAGAGGTCATTGGAGGTTACTGGCAACAGAGAGAAGGACCCTAATAGTATTCATCTTGGCATCAGGGGCAAAGGTTTCGGTGTAATCTTCTCCATAGGTTTGGGTAAATCCTTTGGCTACTAGGCGGGCCTTATAACGTTCTATAGATCCATCACTTTTATATTTAATTTTGAATATCCATTTATTTTTAACGGGCCGTTTTCCTGGAGGAAGTGGGACTATATTCCATGTATGGTTATGAGATAAAGCCTCAAGTTCTGCCGTTATAGCGTTTTTCCACTCTGGGTGACAGATAGCATCCTCATAGGTTTGAGGTTCTGAAGAAGAGATAGATCCTAGAAATGCATAATAAGGTGAATGGAATCGAGAATAATCTAAGTGGACTTGTATAGGGTAACGAGTAGAAGAGTGATACACCTGGTAATCATTGAATTTACTAGGAGGCCTAATCGTACGAGGTTCTCGTTGTAATGCGAGAGGAATGTTAGGAACAGGGGAGTTTGATGGAGTAAGAGTATTTGGAGGATTTGGGGTAGTAGGAGTATCAGCTATAGGGTACTTACCTCTACTTGTATATGGTTGTCAACTTGAGGTGGAGGTGAAGTATCGCCTGGGTACTTACCTCTACTTGTATATGGTTGTCAACTTGAGGTGGAGGTGAAGTATCGCTTGTGTCATGTATTTGTAAGTTCGGATGAATAGGTAATGATTGCTCCCCCTGTTTGGAACTTGGTAAAAGTTTTGGAAAGTATGAAATATATTCATCGAAAGTGACATCACGAGATAGGAACAATTTATTTCTAAATGGGTCATAGCATTTATAAGCCTTTTTAGAAGGAGAATAACCTAAAAAAATACATTTAATAGCTCTAGGATCTAATTTATTTGAGGTCTGTGAGTGTATATAACAAGTGCAACCAAATACCCGAAGATGATCTAAACTAGGTTTAGTGCCACGAAGTTTTTGAATAGGAGCAACATTGTTAAGAGATTTACTTGGCCATCTATTAATAAGATAGCATGCAGTGAGAATAGCATCACTCCAAAAACGCTTAGGCACATTGCACTGAAACATTAGGGCTCTAGTTACCTCTAACAAATTTCGATTCTTACGTTCAGCCACACCATTTTGTTGGGGCGTATAAACACAAGAAGTTTGATGGTGTACACCGTTTGTTTTAAAGAATTCTGAGACATATTTATTGATAAATTCACTACCATTGTTAGAACGAAATACTTTAATTGTTTTGGAAAATTGTGTTTGAATTAAGAGAAAAAATTCTTGAATGGTTGGAAATACTTGAGATTTTGAAGAGAGTAAATAGATCCAAGTAACTTTTGAAAAATCATCAATAAGAGTTAGAAAGTAACGAAAACCTTGATAAGAAAGAATAGGAGCAGGGCCCCACACATCTGAATGAATTAAATCAAATGGCGCTACAGCTACACTATTTGAAGGAGAAAAAGGTTTTCGAGTTAGTTTTGCATATTTACAAATATTACAAGGATTATGAAAAGATGTTGTAAATAGTTTAGAAAAAACAACATCTGAAGGATGTCCCAAGCGATAGTGCCATAAATCAGCACCAATTGTTGCATTATTAGAACATAAACTATGTCTAGAATTCAAAACATAAAGTCCATTATTCATTTTTCCTTCACCAATCATTTTCCCCAAATCCCGATCCTAAAATATAACATTGTGAGGAGTGAATATAACATTGCAATTGTGAGATTGCGTAATTTTGCTAACGGATAACAAGTTAGAAGTAAAGGAAGGAATGTATAGCACTTTAGATTCAAGAGAGTTAGAGAAGAAGTGAGTAAAGCCGGTTTCATTAACCGGAACAAGACTCCCATTTGCGATAGATACGGGTGCTCTATGAGTGTCACTAACAATATTTGATAATTGAGTATTATTTTTGGACATATGATCTGAAGCACCAGAATCTATTATCCAATATGAGTCACAAGAAGTTAAGCACATACCTGGAGGACTTTGAGGAGACTCCTTCTCAAGGGGAACAACAATCGAAGCTTCTGGACCTGAAGTCATTCTTCAAAATTATAAATAAACTGACCTGAGGAGCTTCTGAAGTGATAGTTGCCAGAAATTAGAAGAAATCCGCCCAAAAATGGCTAAAAATTAAGCCTAAAGGGGCCAAAAAATGATTCTGGTCCGTATGAGAGAAACTGGGCCAGTTTAGAAGCGGGTAGTCGGATGCAGAACGCTGGACCAGAATTGAGCGATGCGAGTTTGCGCGTCGGATGCGGGACGTCGGGCCGGAATTGCGTGGATCTGGGCGTCGGATGCGAAGCGGATATTTTAATCGGATGCGGTTTTCGTATTCGGATCTTCTGTCGTCTTCAACCTTTAGCCGGGTCGCAAAATCAGATCTTTAAATCCGATTAAATTAAAGCTCAATCGAGCTTTCTTTTTCAGGGAAAAAAATGGGGAGAATTAAGTATTTCAAAAACACCAAACCCCACTCAAAGACGTGGATGATAAAACCACAATTTTGAGGCTCACAACTAGGGGTGCCAATGATTTGGATAAATTCAATATTCAAATCAAATCAAATCAATAATTTTGTTATTGGATATCCATTACCAATCCAATAAGCTTATTGGACTCTTATCGGATATCCAATAAGAATCCAATAAGCTTATTGGATCTGTATTGGATATCCAATACGGATCCGTTAAGAAAAGAATCGGTTAAAATTAAAATTAAATTTAAATAAAAATTATTAAAAAAAAATATAATTTAATTTAAAATTAAATTAATTTTTTTTAATGCAAATTATAAAAAAATCATAATTAAATTAAAACAATTAACAAAAAAAAACTTAAGAGAAAATTTAGAGAGAGAAGAGAAAAAATTAGAGAGAGAAAAAGAAAAACCTAGAGAGAGAAAAGAGAGAAAAAAAAGAGAGAAAACCTAGAGAGAGAGAAAAAAAGAGAAAAACGTAGAGAGAGAAAAAGAGAAAAACTTAGAGAGAGAAAAACTTAGAGAGAAAAAGAGAAAAACCTAGAAAGAGAAAGAGAAAAAAAAAAGAGAGAAAAAAAAAGAGAAAAGAAAAACCTAGAGAAAAAGAGAGAAAAAAAAACCTGTGAGAGAGAAAGAGAGAAAAAAACCCAGAGAGAAAGAGAAAAACCCAGAGAGATATAGAGAGAAAGAAAACCTAGAGAGAGAAAGAGAGAAAAACCTAGAGAGAGAAGAGAAAAAGAGATATAGAAAAAGAAGAGAGAGAAGAGATAAAAAACCTAGAGAAAGATAAAGAGAGAGAAAGAGAGAGAAAAACCCAGAGAGAGAGAAAACCTAGAGAGAGAGAGAGAAAGAGAAAAAGAAAGAGAGAGAGAAAAAGAGAGAAAAAAAAAGAGAAAAAGAGAGAGAAAGAGAGAAAAACCTAGAGAGAGAAAGAGAGAAAAACCTAGAGAGAGAAAGAGAGAAAAACCTACAGAGAGAAAGAGAGAAAAACCTAGAGAGAGAGAGAGAGAAAAACCTACAGAGAGAAAGAGAGAAAAACTTAGAGAGAGAAAGAAAAAAATTTAAGTAGAGTTTTTAGACTCCATAGAATTTATGCCAAAATATTAGTTCTACTTACAATACCAAATTCGGAAATGGATTTTTTATTTTAAAATTAATATTTAAAAAATAAAATTGTTTTAAAATTTTTGTTACTGTACGGAACTTAGTACTTGAATCCGGGTCCGAGAGACGGTTCGCTACGAAAATGGCTCCCCGAAAAAAAGAAATGAGAACGGGCCGAGGCGCTGATGGACTAGCGGATCTAAGAGACGCCGGAGAAAAACCAGAGGTATTTCTCTCTTTATCTTCTCCCTCGTCGACCTGGGTTTGCGCCGGTATTGCGTAAACTCTTCTTCACGGGTTTGGTTTTCTATTTTCTTGCTCTGTTGTTCTCTTCCATTTTTCTCCAAATCGACAACTTTCTTGTCGAGCCCCTTTGCTTATCACTCCTCACAATGCGCATCTCTCTATACTCTACTTCTCTTTCTTCCTGAACCCACCTCGAAGAAGTCACAGTGTCTATGTACGACTGCATCACGACGATTTGCGAGTACTTCTTCCACGGCCGCCCTAGGTAGGTTTTTACGGTCGTCCCGTTATTGGAAGCCAAATCCGGCGCAGCAGATTATCGTGTTGTTCTGGATCGATATGCCCGAGTTCTGATTCGGGTCCATTCTTCCCTGCGCCGTCACTGCGTTGAATTGATTTTGCATGGGAAGTCTCGCGTAGATGTTGCAGTCGGGAGGGGGGTGTCGGGAGGGGGGACTCGGGAGAGTCGGGAGGGATAGAGTCGGCTAAGGCTTCGGGTCCGGTGGATATCCATTACCATTATGAATAAAATTCATAATCAAATCGTTAACAAATGAATATCCGATAAGCTGCTTATCGGATATTCATTTGTTAACGATTTAATTTGAATTTTTTGTATTTGATTTGGATATCCATCCATTGCCACCCCACCGCACCACTTCGCAACTCCACCCCACCGCACCACTGCTGCCGACGACAAGCCGCGGAAGCGAGCAACGCCCCAGTCCGGCAGCAACGCCCCAGTCCGGCAGCAACGCCCCAGTCCGGCAGCAACGCCCAACCCAATAAAAAAAACAAAAGAGTAAGAAGCAGAGAAGAAGTACCGGTAATTAACTTAACCGATTGTTGTTGATGGAACAAATTAAGACTTCAGCAAGAGAGCTTGGACGGAGGGAGAAGACAACTGCGATGTGATTGATGGATGGACACTATTGTGACATAGAAGGCTTCGACAAACTTTGAGACGAGCACATAGTTGTTAGCGTTAATACCTCAATCAACCAGGACGTATTCGAAAAATTATCATAATCCATCAATTCCACAGAGAGTTCTGCTGGAAGACGACTTCGAGTCCGAGTCCAACTGGACTCGGAACTCGGATGAATCAACCAAGCCAGGGTTCGTTCAGTTGGCTAAATTCGCCACAAGTTCATGTACATTCTCCCCGAGGTTGTGATTCTGATCATGAGAAGGCTCAAATTTTACGTATACGGGGATCGAATTAGAGGAGCACTAGAAGACAAAATTTCCCAAATTTCCCAAAAGCTTAGTAAACTTTTCTTTGTATTTTTTACCAGCAGCAATCGCTACGTTTCACGGGCCCGTTTGCGTGAATACCATAATTTTCATAAAAAAATTTAAAAAAAGTATTGCTTAAAAAAACTCTATATATGTTCCCTTCCTTTTCTTATGTAACTGCTACGACTAGAATTAGTGTTTTAAAAAAAACTGTATTGTTCATGAAACCGGTAGTTTCCGGTTTTGGTTGAACCACGATTAGACCGGGAATATTGCAGTACATTTCTTATAGGATATACATGTTCTGGTGGCAATCGGAATGCTATTTGGGTTTGACCGGGCAGACTGGACGATCCGATCCGGTTCTTAAAACATTGATTAGAAACAAATTAAAGAATTAAAGAGAGGGAGCAGTTTAGTATCTGCCACCATGCAAGTTAAGTACCTTGCAGCTGACTGAGTTTTGAATCAGAATTTCATTCACCATCAAACTCTGAAACTGACTTGTCGCTTGGTTAAAAGGCGAATAACACGGCCGGGTTCCACTTCTCGTATATATAACTTACGAATTACGATCACTAATTCAATCAAACCGATGAAGGGCAACAATTATTTCAGGCAATATTGGCAGAGTCTGCAACTGCAAGTACTCATCTTCCCCCATTATTATTAGACCCACCCAGATAAGAGAAAGCAATTAAGTGGAAACCGTGTACTAGGCTACTCGCTACTCTCTCTTAAGCTGCCGGTTTTCTATATGGAAATTACCCGCTTAATTAAATTAAATTAAATTAAATTAAATTCACCCACGAAGTAGTCCCAAAATGGAAGGAAAATTATCCTCTATTAATCTTTACTTCTTCCTCTCTCGCTCGCTCGCTCGCTCGCCCGCTCCCCATGAATTAATTTAATTAATCACGAGAGCTCATATTTATATTATGGGGGAGCCACGGCCGCCTCTCTTTGCATGAACAGATCGACCTGTAACGCCGGCTTTCTCTCCATCGCCCACTTTCTTTCTCATTCCCTGCTCCATCGGATTCCATCCTCTACCTTACTTATAAGTCCACTTAATTAAATTACTTCTTCTTCTTTTTCTTTAGGAACATTAGTTAGACAGAGTCCTCCTTTTGTTTGCTTGCTTGCTTGCTTGCTTGCTTGCTTGCTTGCTTGCTTGCTGTTGCTATTGTTTTTTTTTTCGGTGGAAGATCGATCGATGTTGAAGAAGGGAATAATATTGATGCTGATAATGGTGTTAGCGGTGAAGGGAGGGAGTAGTAGTACTAGTACTAGTACTAGTACTGGTACTGCATGGGGAGGGAACACGGGGAAGTGGGACCTTCTCCTGAACAACAGCGGCGTCGTGGCGATGCACATGGCGCTGACCCACCTCGACACCGTCGTGATCTACGACCAGACCCAGGCGGGCCGATCCGGGTACCGCCTCCGCCCGAGCTGCGCCGCCCACTCGAACGACTCTTCCTCCTCCTCCTGCTGGGCTCACTCCGTCGAGTACGACATCGCGTCGAACACCCTCCGGCCGCTCACGCTCAAGACCGACACGTGGTGCTCCTCCGGCGCCTTCTTGAGCCACGGCACCTTGTTGCAGACCGGCGGGAACCTCGACGGCGTCAGAAAGATCCGACACTTCAGGCCGTGTTCGGATAAGAGATGCGACTGGGTGGAGTGGGAGAAGACCCGGCTCAGCGAGAAGCGATGGTACGCAACCACGTTGATCCTTCCGGAGGAGGAGGACCGGGTGGTGGTAGTCGGTGGCCGGGACTCCTTCACCTACGAATTCCTCCCAAAGTTTCGACCAAACGAAGGCGCTTTCTACCTCCCCTTCCTGCGCAGGACACGTCTGCACCAGGGAGAAGAGAACAATCTGTACCCCTTCGTCCACGTGTCTTCCGACGGGAACCTGTTCATCTTCGCGAACCGGGACTCGATCCTCTTCGACTACAAGCGGCGCGGGAAGGTCGTGCGGAGATTCCCACGTATGCCCGGCGGCGGCTCAAGGAACTATCCCAGCACCGGCTCCTCCGTCATGCTTCCTTTAGATTACGCGGACGAGTACAAAAAGGTGGAGATCATGGTCTGCGGAGGCGCCGCCCAGGGCGCCTATCGCGCCGCCCAAGGCGCCGGGGTGTTTTTGACCGGTCTGACCTCGTGCGGGAGGATGGTGATCACGGACCGGGAGCCCGAGTGGGAGATGGAGGAAATGCCCGCCCCGAGGCTGATGAACGACATGCTGTTGCTCCCGACCGGGAACGTGCTCCTTGTCAACGGCGCAACCCGCGGCGCCGCCGGGTGGGAGTTGGCGCGGAACGCGTCGCTACACCCCTTTCTCTATAAACCGGACGGAGCCAAAGGGGAGAGGTTCAGGGTGCTCAGGTCGACGGAGGTGAAGAGGGTGTACCATTCTTCCGCGATTTTGCTCCCCGACGGGAGGATTCTGGTGGCCGGAAGCAACCCACACCGGAACTACGTCTTCGACGGCGGCGACCGTCGGGTGAAGGAATTCTTCCCGACGGAACTGCGGCTGGAGACGTTCACGCCCCACTACATGCTCCCCTTCTTCGACGCGAAACGGCCGGCGAACCTCACCGTTCTGGGGTCGGCCGCGGTCCGGCACGGGGAAGAATTCCGGGTCCGGTTCGGGCTGGCGAGGAGACCGGCGAAGGTGGTGGAGGTTTACTTGTACGCTCCGCCTTTTGTGACACATTCGTTTTCGATGAACCAGAGAATGGTGAAGCTGAAATGGAGAGGGATGGTGAGAGAGGGATCGGACGGGGAAGAAGAAGGCGGCGGCGTCGGCGTCGTCGTCGTGGTGAGCGTCACTGCTCCTCCGTCTCCGTCGGTTGCACCGGCTGGTTATTATTTGCTCTTCCTCGTGAACGGGGGAATCCCAAGTAAAGGCTTTTGGGTGAGATTGATTCGTAATTAATCACTAGTGGTTTTATAGATTCATTAATTATCTATCTATAGATTCTATACTCTTAGGTATGTATAAATATTATTATTAGTATTCTACGGAAATCGATCGATTGGCTGTGAATTGTTTCTGAATTATTTCATTTTCTATTATAATTATATATATATATATATATATATAATTATATATATATATCAGATTTGGACATTGATTCTCACTTAAAATATTCAATCCCGACCAGACCCGTCGATCTTCCTGCCAATAATTTAGGCATGTTATTATGTTATAATTCATTGGCCCTTGTACTAATTAATTAAGAAATTGACCCAATATTTAAAAAACCGAACCGAAAACTGGCAGTATATCCGGTTTTGGTAAAACCCGGTTGGACCAATGGTTCAACCATTAAATATTATACTGTATATATTTTTTATATTTAATATTTTTATAAAAATAAAAATAGTGTTAATAATAATGAACCGGGCCGAGTTAATAAGAACTGAACTGACCTCTCATTCTCCTTCAACCGGGTCGGACTGACCAATTTGGTTCGATTTTTGAAACACTGAGGTGGCTCACAAGCACACGTATTTCTTCCCAACACCACATGACCCAAAAATTCTCCCCGGAATGAATTTGCGGTTCATATGGGTTCAATTGCAATTACGATAACACCCATTTCCCAATTCCTTTCTTAAAAAGCATACAACAAAAGATATGTAATGTATCAAATTATACCAGGATTATTCGTCATAATAGTATCTAAAAAAATTTAAAATTAAAATAATAAACATAAACTATTATAGGCCATGGGAGATGTATGTACAGGATTGGACCGTGTTGATTTATGTCATATAAAAGCGACCTTAGATACTTAAAAATGAATATTTGCTAAAAAAGAAAATGGTATGGTTGTAATATTGTGTGCACTGAAGCCTTCTTCTGTAATCTGTTCTTTCCAATATCCGCCATTAGAAGAAGATCCGCAGGCATTTAGCTTTCTGAATTTGCTACAATGCTACCTGTATCAACTGAAATGTGCTAAAGTTACACGACGAAGGCCGACGATGGGTTCTTTCAATCAACGATTCAATTGGGGAAGCTGAGAGAAGGAGAGGAGAAAAAAAAAAAAAAAATCAAAATGCAATCTTTGAGCCTGAAAGTTTGTGCGGATTTCAGCTCGGGAAGTAGGAAATCGAGCTCGTGGGGAAGGGGCAGCAGAGATGTCACAAAAACTGTCAAAATCGTGGCGTGTGCTTCGGCTAAGAATGAAGGGGATAATTCGTCGGCGGGTTCTTTTCTTTCTCGGAGCAAAACGTATGCCTTGTTGAAACAGCAGATGGAAGTCGCAGCAAAATCCGAGGTGGTGCGAGTTGAAATTTCTTTAGCAATTTTTTGCATTTTATGGGTGGATAATTCTGAGTCTTGTTTAATGTTGTGAGAAGAATTTTTTGGTTGTTATTTTGATTTTTTTTACTTCCTCGTACGCGATCTTTTTTGATTGTTTGGTTCCATGGTGGAGGCATTCCCATATTCCAACATTGAAGATTCTTACCTGGAGTTTCATCAAAATATCCATATCAAACTTTTGTCCTTTAATTTTATAGGCGTTTACGTTTTACACTCGGTCGTCCTCTTTATTGTTTTCTTCTGGTGGACTTGACCATGAGGAAATTTTTGTAGTTAACGAGCTTTCAGAAGATTAGAAGATCAGGAGGCTTGAGCTTTTATATATTTGTTACTTTCTTTGTCTTCCAGTGAGAAACTGAAAAGTCTGAAAGCCACTCTTCAAAACATGATGTTTTAAGGCTTTATTAGACGTGTATTTCCATTCAGCCGCCGCAATTCAGACTGCCTTTAACCTGTCTTTGAGTTCACGTTTGTTTCAGGATTACAAAGAGGCTGCTAGAATCAGGGACTCCCTAAGGTCATTTGAGGAAGAAGAACCCATCCTACGCCTTAGAAGACTAATGAAAAAGTCTGTCCAAGAAGAGAATTTTGAGGTAGACTTTCTTTATTCTCCTCTCTACTTTTTACTAAAAATTCGTTTGGTTTTGTCTCCATTATCAGTTTCTTTGCAAGTTTTTTAATGTACACCAATTTGCTCTAGTTGTAATACTGTTGCCAATGCCATTCTCCCATTAGTCCAATACTTCAGATCTTTATCTTCAAATTGGTGTTTTCGTCAAAAATATTGTTTTATCCCTAATTTTACAGGATGCTGCCAAATACAGAGATGAATTGAAGGAGTTGGCTCCACATGCTCTCCTCAAATGTTCCAGTGATGCTACAACCTTGGTATGATACAACTAGAGCTTCATTGTTTTGTTCTTCACAACCTTGTGCATTAACTTTTCAATCATCTCAGGAAATAAACTATTTCGTTTTCTGCCTGAGATGGATTTTCAATTCTAGGATGATAGATTGTTACAAAATTCTGTGGGCTGCATTTCATTCACATTCATTCTCCTCGATATCTCTTCTTCTAGAACAGCTATGCATTTGTTCTCTGTGAATGTGTAGCTGCTACTTTATGTGAAAAAGACCAAATTGTTCAGTTTTCTGTGTATGAATGAACTTGAAGGTGCAGCACTTGTCAGCTTAACTTTAGTTAGCGGTCAGTTGTACTTTTTTTTTTTTTTAAATGTATTTCTTGTCATCCATTAGGGGATTCGTGTGCAAGTCAGGAGTGTATATATTGAAGGCCGGAGTCAGCCTTTGAAAGGGCAATACTTTTTTGCATATCGGATAAGAATTGCGAATAATTCAAATCGTCCTGTTCAACTCTTAAGGAGGCACTGGATCGTAACCGATGCAAATGAGAAGACTGAGAATATATGGTTAGCACTACTCTTGTTGCCTTTCGTCACCTTCTGCCATCTATTCGCTTTGAAGAGCCAGAGTGTGAAGCAAATTCTTCTTAGAATTTTATTGACTTTTCTATATCAGTTTAATGAAGTAGTTTATTGGTTTGTCGTAGGGGATTGGGTGTTATTGGAGAACAACCAGTTATACTTCCTCAAACAATATTTGAGTACTCCTCTGCATGCCCACTGGGCACCCATAATGGGAGGATGGTAAGGCTTGAAGATATTCCCAAACTTTCTTTGCCTTTCTCTGGTCTTACATTGTATAACAATGTTTACTTTCATAATAAATCTATGAGCAATCTCACCAGCCAGGAATTCTTTCTACGCATTGAATAAGAGAAAGTGTCTTGATCATGTTGAGATGCTGTTATTTCTTTTTCTTCCTTGTTTTCCTCTGCTCCTTCTTCTTACTCTTCTTCTTCTTAACTTTCTGTTTCCTGTACCCTTTTTCTGCAAGGTAGGAAGGTGATTTTGAGATGAAGCATGTCGACAAGGTAGGTGCGCCTACTTTCAATGTTGCTATTGCTCCCTTTGCACTCTCTATCTTGGGAGATGATTCTGATCCCATATCTCTTTGAGGAGAAAAAAAAAGTAGAGCTTACGAGCATCCTGTGGAAGGTGGTGAAAAAGAATTCTTATAGAAATACAAATTTAATCTAAGTGTAATATGTAATCATGTTTGTTTCTCGGTTTTCTGGTCTCAGATTTGCTGAAGATTTCTAGAGGCCTCTTATGGCTGTTTGTGCTAACTGGTCAGTTCATATCATCTAGCTGATTTGGTTGAGCATCTGGGGTTCCCCAAAGCAAACAGATGAAAGCTTCTTAGTTCGTGCAATAATCAGAAAAGGATAGAAGAAGCTTCTCTGCTTCTGAGTTTCACAACAACATGTTTACAACTATAAAATAGTGATAAAATGAAAAAATCATATGCAAGAAACTCATAGAAACATGTCCAATTTCTGCTCTATCTTGAGCAAAAATAACTAGGCTCCATTTTGTTTAAATGATGTTCCTGAAAATTCTTCTGGCTTGGAATATTAATATATTCTATAATCATTGTGTTCAAGAAATAGTACCTTGTCCATATAGGTAAAAAAGTACTTGATTTTCATGTTTACCCAAGTATTTAACAATTGTTTCTTATTTCATATATTGATATTTTATGTTTATTCCAGATTTTTTCACGTTTTATTAATTTTTAATGTAATAAATAAAATAACATTGTCATAAGTATAATGAACTAAATGACATTTTATCAGTAAAGATGTTTCTAAAGAAAAGAAAGATGGGGTGTGGTTTGTATGGTTAAAAAGTTTAGAATGACTGAATCGTATAATTCATCTCATACTGATGTCAATAATGTTTATCCCAAACAAAGAGATTGAAGTGGGAAAAACTTTCCTTGTCGATCTTGAATCTTTGATGCAACAACGGGGAAGTACTTACGTTCTCCCAAACTTTTTCTCTTGATGCATTGCAACAGTGGATTACATTGTCCCATATGTCGAGCTCCATTATAGTTGTCTTATAGTTGTATCTTATCAAAAAATAAAAAAATGTAGTTTTGTTTAGAGTAAATAAATGTACTAATCAATGTTTTAAAAACGCCATCAAACCGGCAGTATGTTCAGTTTAGGTCGAACCTGGTTAGACCGGGTTGGACATTATCCTCTATATTTTATAAATATGTTATATTTTTATAGGTAAAAAGATAAAATTAATACTGATTATAGTGAACCGATCAATAAGAACCGGATTAGCCTCCGGTTCTGGTTCAACCGGGGTTGGACCGCCATGTCCGGTTCGGTTTTTAAAACAGTGGTACTAATAGTGGTATTCATATAAAAAAACATTTTCTTTTTATATTATTTAAAATAATACAAAATTATAATTTGTAAAACTTAATATTTCTAATGTCGAACCAACGAGGCTTATTCTAAAAATAAGATATATGATTTATATTTTTAAACATGTCGAGTTTGGTTACACATGAACCTTCCCTTTAGTTGAAAACTGGAAATAATTGACCGTCAGTCACAAAAATTGAAAGTCAAAATTGGACTCTCTTTCTCCTGCAAATGCTAGATTAATAATTCACCTGTTATAATTTTATTCGATCTGTGGATGAGATTAGAATATCAATGCGGTGTCACTGGATGTCGTCGTCGGATTGGCTGCTACCTTTAGACACTGACTCTGTCGTCTCATTCGGACTTCCACTGCGAGGCCCGTAATCGGACTTCTTATCTTCTAAGGCGAGCCAGAGTAGCAGAGGGGAAGCCATGGCTGCGGTCTCAGGTGTCGGCCTCTCATGGGGATCCAAGGTGTCTCCCTCGCGGCCTACGAATCCTTCTTCTTCGTCTTCTCGTCGTCGGGTCTGCTCTAAAGTAAGGATGACGCTTTCTGTTGACGAGAAGAAGTACACGCTTCAGAAATCCGAAGAGATATTCAATGCCGCCAAGGTTTTGCCACAATTGCGTTCTTTTTTCTTTTTATTTTTTCTTAGGGGCTTATATTGGGTCTTTCGAAGCGCTCAGGTTTTGAGTTTGTCGTTTCATTTAGCAAAGATGATCTTCGGGTAACGAGTTCTTCGGGGAATTCCTAGTAAATTGTATCTTTTTTCCTTTCTGGTGTTGGTGTCGGATTTCAAACTAATTCTCTATTTAAATCTGTGTTACTTTGTTTAATTTTGCTCTGGTGCATTCTTTTCGGCGCAAATTTTGGTTTTTTTTTTTCGTGAGTTCGTTGGCTCTTTGTTTCTCCATGTCTGGATTGTTTAAGGTCGGGAACGCCTTTTTATCTTTAAACTGCTTAATTGAATCTGCTTCTATTTGGATTAGTTATATTTGATCCATGGTGCATTGTTGTGAAGAAAGTTCGAATTCATGACTAATAATGACGAAAATTTGACTACATTTTTTGGACTATATGCTGTATGCTGAGTGCTGATGGGGGGTGGGGACGTATCCTATATCTGCTACTTGGGAAACTCTCTAAGCCCAATTGTAGATCTTTTATGGTCGAACTAGAAAAATTCGTGGATTTCAATGATACGCCGTTAAGTGCCATATCGTTGTTGGTTATGAGGTGATTGTTTGCCGAGAACCAAGTTAAAACGAAGGTTGACTTTCCATTTCTTTGAGATATTTTTAATGACGATAGAAAAAGATGATTCCACTTTTACACCCCTCTACTAAAAAGACCACTTGTCATTCTCCTTGGCATAAGGTCTCATTTCAGTAACTCTTCGCAGTTTATCAGCAAATATGGTTAGTTGTAGTACTGACTTCTCACATGAATTAAACATTGGCAAAGGAAATTCTCAGTAGAGTATTTACATGTTGAGGTGGATATTTTTTTTGTAAAATGCAATTCACGTTTAACTCGACTTCCAGATTTGGAAGTCTAATATGCCTTTTAAAAATAGTAGTTTTGTTCTGCTCCTGTACCATGTTGAGACCGTCAATTTTCTTCTTGAATCTTCCTTATGGAGGACTTCTGTGATCATTTTCTTAACATGCAACTTCGTACGGAGAAATAGATTCTGATTATGCATTTTATAGTGGGAGTTTGTTATGAGATTGAGCTAAGTACTTCTTCTAATTAAAATAATATTTATTTCCTGTTCATGAAAATATTGTTAATTTATCACAATTTGTTTCAGCAGAGTACATGTGCCACTTGAGACGATGTTTTAGGTATTTCAAATGTCTGTTTCTCTTGTATCTCATGGAAACATTTATGGTTTTAGGAGTTGATGCCTGGAGGTGTTAATTCCCCTGTACGTGCCTTCAAGTCTGTTGGTGGGCAGCCTATTGTATTTGACTCTGTAAAGGGATCGTATGCTTGGGATGTGGATGGAAACAAGTACATCGACTATGTTGGTTCTTGGGGGCCAGCAATCATTGGCCATGCTGATGATGAGGTACCAATCCTAATTTTGTGGTTAAGTACTAAGCATTAGATTCATTATGAAATATTACGCATTAGATTTGTCATGAATAAGTTCCTGTTGTTGATTATGATTTGAGGAGGATAATATTTTTTGGTCATCTTATGAACAGGTTAATGCAGCCCTAAGTGAGACCTTGAAAAAAGGAACAAGTTTTGGTGCCCCATGCTTGCTAGAGAATGTGCTTGCTGAAATGGTGATCTCAGCTGTTCCTAGTATTGAAATGGTTCGATTTGTTAACTCAGGGACTGAAGCTTGCATGGGAGTCTTACGTCTGGCCAGAGCCTTCACTGGCCGTGAAAATATTATAAAGTTCGAGGGCTGCTATCATGGTCATGCAGACCCTTTTCTCGTCAAAGCTGGAAGTGGGGTTGCCACTCTTGGTCTTCCTGATTCACCTGGTGTCCCAAAAGCTGCCACAAATGAGACACTAATTTCTCCTTACAATGACATTGCAACTATAGAGTGTCTCTTCAACTCCAACAAAGGCAAGATTGCAGCTGTTATTCTTGAACCTGTCGTAGGAAATGCTGGCTTCATAACACCTAACCCTGACTTTCTAAGTGCTTTGCGCAAGATAACCAAAGATAATGGGGCTCTCCTTATCTTTGATGAAGTGATGACTGGATTCCGTCTGGCTTATGGTGGTGCTCAGGAGTATTTTGGTATTACTCCTGATCTAACAACACTTGGGAAAATTATTGGTGGAGGTCTACCTGTCGGTGCCTATGGTGGAAGACGGGATATTATGGAGATGGTCGCTCCAGCAGGACCCATGTACCAGGCAGGGACCCTGAGTGGGAATCCATTAGCAATGACGGCTGGGATCCACACTCTCAAACGAATAAAGTACCCTGGAACTTATGAGTACTTGGACAAGGTCACTAAAGTCCTTATTGATGGGATTCTGGAGGCTGGAAGAAATGCTGGCCATGCAATGTGTGGTGGGCATATAAGTGGAATGTTTGGGTTTTTCTTTACGGAAGGTCCTGTCTACAATTTTGCCGATGCTAAAAAAAGTGATACTGCAAAGTTTGGTAGGTTCCATAGAGGAATGTTGGAACAGGGTGTTTACTTAGCCCCTTCACAGTTTGAGGCAGGATTTACAAGCTTGGCCCATACGACAGAAGACATCGAGCGGACCATAGCTGCTGCAGATACAGTATTCCGAAAGATTTAGTCTAATCATCTCTATTTATTTTCTTTCTTCGCTAAGTGACTTCTTCTTTCCTGGCGGGTCTCTCGTTGTCGATTTTCATAGTTAACAATTATTCAGAGGAGAGCTTTTCTGTAGGAATGTATGTCTTTTATGTTATTTTTGTAATCTAGATGAGATGTATTTTCTTGAGCAAATTACTTTCTTTATCTCAATGCCGTTTTTATTGTTTTTTCTTTACTTTTGTTGTTGAAGAGTTTGATTGACGTGTACGGTTCCCTTGAAATAAAATTGTCTGCAGGCATTTTAACGGAAAAGAGAAGATAAACTAAATCAATTATTGGTTTCCTATTCACTTGTGTTATGAATTGTGATGATCTATCCTTGCCTGGTCATTCAGCTTTGCCGTTTTGCATGCTAGTCATGGAGTGGACTGGTTATAAAACTGCAATTGCTGTTGAAATATTTGTCCGGCCAGGTTTTTGTACCAGGAGGGGGTAGGAGGACTAATCACAACAAAGGCAGCAAGTCCAGTCACTAACCTAACCAGACCTGATCCAGTTGGAATCTGTATCCAAGTCATGGGTTGACTGACCAGCCAGGTTGCAAAACCGTGGTAGCATACAATCCAAGTGTCATTTAGTCTCATGTTGTTTCGTTGATTCAGTTGCTTATAAAGTTCTTGTCTCTTCACTTCTAACCTTTCTTTTTGTGGCACAGCAAGGTGCATGTAATCACAACTGCCTCAGGTAATCAAACAGTTCCAATATACATATAATCAGTTCATCATTAGCAACTGCTAAATAAGTTTGCCCAAAATATTAAGATATTCTTTTGCATTTTACAAATGTGCTTTCCATGATTTCCCAAGTATTCAAACTCTGCAATTTTCTTGCAAAAACATGATAAATAATCCTGCAACTTTCTTGCAAAAATATAGAAAACCCTGATTTTTTTGCCGTTGTAGTCTTCGCTCATCATGGATTCTGCGTCTGGGGGCAGTTAGGAGGTGATGGAGGGAGCAACGGAAACCAAGATCTTGGGTCTAGTAGAGAGAAGTGAGGTGTGGGTGGTGGCGATGGAGGAGAGAAAATTGATGGCAGAGGTGGTAGCGGAGGAAATGGGAAGGGCAAGGATGGTGGCTTTGGTAAAAAAGGTATGGGTGGAAATTGGAAAGGTAAAGGAGGCAATGGAAGGTGAGGAAAAGGAGGCAAAGGGAGGGAAGGCCAAGGGGGAAGAGGAAAATTAAATGGTGGGAAAAAGGGTAGAAAGAACTCCGAAGAATTCAAAGATCTTGTCAACGTCTCTTCTTTGTAAGCCCCACATATTGCATGATTTCTCTTGTGTGGTCTGTAATTCAGAGCATTGAAGCTGTAGATGCAAAGATGAGCTTGCTTCGATATGGCTGCCATTTGCTTAGTTGATGCCTTCAGGCCTGGAGTATTACATGAAGAGGCGGAACTTCGAATAACCTTTGCTCGGCAGATCGACTCTATCAGTGTTCCTTCTTGACATTCAAATCCTCCAAAAGCTGGAATCTCAAACTTGTACGTCCCATATTTATCCGTCGTTTTATTCAGAGACAAAGAGATCTTTCCTGCTTGCAATGAGTTCGCTTTGAACTTGCACTGGATTCTCACTCTAACACCTGAAAGAAGTGTCAAAAGCAGCACCATTCATCAGCCTCTCTTCACTGTTCGTGAAACCGAATTTGAATTTGTTACAAACTGGTTATGAGCTTTACCTGGTAAAAAGTAGCTGTGCTTAGAGAAGCTGTTGTTGGAGCAAGTATCACAATAAACAGTCCCCACAACAGTTACCTTTGAAATGGGCTTTTGCTCATCAGCAGTAGCAGCGAGCAGGAGATTGAGCAGCATAAGAAGGATACAGAGTTTCATTGTTGTTTTTCGAGTTGAAAGAATGCTTCAGAGGTTCAGGAGTAGTACTAATATAAAAGGTTACTCGGTGGTGCTACCATATATTAAGAGAACCTGGAGTCACAATTTATAGGCATAACAGAAGAACCTGTGAGTTGTAAATCCCCATTAAAAAAGTGGCTGCTCGGTATTCAGAAGCTGTTCCTTCTTCATATGAAACAAAGACATGTGAAGGGCTCTTTGGCAGCTAGCATATGAGATTCCCAGATTTGGATCACGGGAGATAATTGATTTGCAGGCACTCTGTCATAGTCCCGAGGCAGAAGCTGAAGGGACCCTTAAGGAAACGAGGTGATGGAATGGATATCTGGGGTTCAATAGAACTTGTGGTTGAGGAAATTGTCTTTGTTTTCTCCATGGTTTTATCTCTCGATCTACTGTAGGAAGAACTGTGGTTTTGGGTGGAAATTTGAGCTGGAGCAGCTTGTCTCCACAATCTGCCAATTTTGGCCTCCAATCTTGCGCCTGACATATTGTTTCTGTTTCGGTTTACTTGTGGGTGGTTATATCACTTGCTATTTTATGGAGTGGCACAGGTGGGTTTCTGGCGGGATATTAACCTTGTCAAAGAATCTAGATATAAAAGCATTGAACAACAACGTAATATATAAGAATAAGTATGAAATATAAAATGATACTACTACTACTACTACTACTACTAATGATAATAATAATAATGATAATAAAGAAACAAAGTTATATTAGTCTCTTCCTGTGGATCAGATTTACCGTGGATAGGAACTGTTTATTTATACCACGACACCTATTTATTGTGTTGAATTGGTGGGATTGTGGGTATGCAAGAAGTTTGTTTTTCGAAATACCGTTGGATTTTTTTTTTTTTTAAAAAAAGAAAAGAAAAAAGCAGGAACGTCTTAACCGGCTCATTGCAGTCTGCCGCCCTTATTACACTAGTAAAAACCAAGGCTATGGGGATGGGTTAAGCCCGTCCCCATAGATAAAAAAATTAGTCCCCATAAACTAGGGGATTGGCCCCACAGGTTTAAAGTCCCGATAGGGTTTAGGGATAGGCATATGATCACCCGTCCCCACAGCGATTCCTATGAGGACCGGAGCTAATCTGTAGGAATTGGGTCGTTCAAAATATGAGTATTTTATCGTCAAATAATTTAAAGAATTATTAATCCTAATACTCTGTAACCGCCTTAAACCAATGAGAAGAGTCTATATATAACCTCACAAAGAAGATCAGTAGAGTCCGGAGAAAAAGATAATAACCTCACGGAAAACCCTCCGAGTTAGTCATATAGTTAGTACCATTAACATATGTGGAGTCATATATGCCGTTGTTGGTTTCCCAAGTGAAGAAAGAGTCAACTCTCATGAGGAATTATTTGACCATTGACCCTGGGTTATGACCATTTCAAAATGGCTCACTCACACTCCCAAAGGTCAACATTGAAAAGAGAAAAAGAAGATGATGGTCTGTAAATAAATTACTACTGAACGTTAATTCTATCTCGAGTAGAACTGAAGGTTAATTTTATCAGCAGTAATTTGAAACAAAAGCACCCTTAAAAAAATCTTCTTAAATATTTAAAAGCCCAAGTGTATAAGATTTAAGACTAAAAGTTAGTCTTTTATTAGTTGGGTCCTACTGTAAATTAGCTAAAAGAATTTTCAAGCACAAACACTTTATGGTTGTTTTAGTATTAGGGTTTAAGATGTAGAACTTAGGATTTGAAGTTATTTACTAAAGCTTTTTTTTAAAAAAATTCTATTTCATCAAACCGGCAGTCTATCCGGTTTTGGTTAAACCTGGTTGAACCGGGTTGGACCAATTTGGATATTATGCCCTATACTTTATATTTTCTTAATATTTCTATAGAAAAAAGACAAAAATAATCCTGATTTTAGTGAACCGGGGTGAGTCAATAAGAACCGGATTGACCTCCGATTCTGGTTTAATCGGGTCGGACCGGCCGGTTTGGTTCGGTTTTTAAAACACTGATTAAAATAAATATTTAAAAAAAAATCATTGACCAAAAATTATTTGTAAGAAGTTAACTTCAAACTTAGATATCTACGGTCACGTTATTGACACAAACTCACTACTGTGTTGTTAAATTCTTTCTAAAAATAAACTAGGCCACAAATGGAGGATTTGGAGGCATTGGTGGATGCTCAGGTTTAGGCTGAAACTCAAGCTCAAGACATACTTGTCCACGTTAATATGACATTCGGTGTGAGGGACTCATCCAATTAATCTGTAAATCATAGCACACAACAGACCAAAAGAACATGTTAATTAGCTCTACTAGTTAAAGAACAACCCTGCCATTTTTAGTGATGAACTCGCCAATCATACTTGCAATAAATGTGCACTTGAGATATTGTCAACTGAAATAACCAACAAATAAGAGACATGTCCGTGAATTAATGGTTAGAAAAATGGGGAGGGGCGGGGCGGGTTTCGCGGGTTTTCTGCCTGTAAACCCGCTCCGCCCCGCCCCGCCCCGTTGCGACCCCTGTTGGGGAAGCAGCCGACGACAAATTGACAAGCTGACTTTGGAGCTTTTGTTACGATGTTCCTGAGTCATCCAGAGCATGTAGAGGTCAACGAAAGGCAAAAAATCAGAATGCACAGTCACGAAAGGGTTCAAACGCGAATCCAAGACCCCCAACAGTACAGTGAATGATTGTTTTGCTGTCTAGCAGCATACGGGTGATTGGGCTGAACGTGAAAAACTTGAATACAGGCCCTCTTATCATTCTACCCCTATTTATGCCTGTCCAGATGGGGCACATCACATAGTGGGGTCAGGATGAGATTTCAAACCCACCGATGTCAAAGCTGAAGTGTAGCACGTACGTGTGTTACACCATCATACGGGGGAGTAGACTATGGAGGGGAGGGGAAGATGCCGCCTTAGTAGAAGAGCACAAAAGTGGAGAATTCCAAGTGCAACATTCCTTTGGCAAATCCAAGGGGGAGGGGGGGAGAGGACGGTGGGATGGGGGCGGCGCCACCGACGCCACATCCGACGACGACATAGCCAATGACTCTCCCTCTGTCTCCTTCCTCTCCCCACTCCCTCTGTCACTCTCCCCTCACATATTCTCTATCTTTCTCTCTAAATTGGGCAAAAGAATGAAACCATAAACTAAGTCCACTTTTTGATATTAACAAGACCAACCCCACAATAAGAAAATCTCTTAAAATAGTTAGTGGTGCTGTTTCCCTCTCATCAATTCCTCGTTTGGGCCGGCCCAAGGAGTTCTGGGACCCACCCTCCTTGTTTCTCTCTCCACCAGACCCCTTCTCCTTTCTCTCTCTTTTTTCTCTCTCTCTCTCTCTCTCTCTCTCTCTCTCTCTCTCCCCAAATACCCACAACCTCAAAATCCATATTGAGAATAAGGGTGGGGATGAGATTGGCTTTATAACCCTAAACTTCATATGCATCAAGTACCCTGAAAAATATGGTAAAGTAAACAAAATGATAATAATGATATTACAGCAACACATTTATATATGTGACTTCATATATATAGTAGCTATGCCTGTACTCTCTGTATATCTACAAAATTCTATATAAGTAGATCGACATTGTGTTACTCACCTCAAAATGAAAATTTTGTCATTACAGGATAACTCTCAGTAGTGATAGCATCGACTGTTCTCTCTCCTGTGTGGACGACTGGTTAGGATATTTAGGAAGAAAAAAATTAAACGGGTCCATGGTAGTAAAAAGAAGGGTACCAAAGATGACAAAAATGAAGGTTTTAAGAAACAGCTACACTGATCAAGGATTTGGATGTAATAGAGACGATAAGCAGAGAAGAAGCCAAACGAACAGTGGAGGAGAATAGCAGAGGAAGATCCAAACACAAGTGGTGAAAATGGTGATTTGTCTCCAAATTCTCCATCCTCCTCATATACAAGAACTTGGTGCAAGGTGACAAATCCTGATTTCAGTGGGAATTAAGAGAATGGTTTTGATCTTCTTCACTTTTTCTCTCTCTCTCTTCTCCAGTACTGTCACCCCTGATGCCTCTTCCTCTTCTTCCTCCTCTTCCTCCTTTTACTCTAACTGAGCTTACCTCCGTCGTCGGGCTTGTTGTGACCGCCTCGAAGAAGAAGATTAACGGTGAATTTTCCCAGGGTGGAGTGTATATCGGAAGAAGAAGAAGAAGATGATAAACTCGCTTTGTGGGAGCATGGGGAATCTGAAGAGCGAGAGAGCTGCTTCCGGTGCCAAGCAGCTGCAGCCGGCTTCTCCGACTGCTTCCGTCTCCGAATCCAACGTCGTCGTCGCCGCCGCCGCCTCCTCGGACAACTTCGATCAGAATAACCACGAGTACCCCTCGACGCTTTCGTACCAGAGCATCAAATTCGAGGACGTGGACGTGGATGTGGAGGTGCAATCCCCGGATAATTCCATCTGGGAGGCTCTGTTCTCGGACCAGTTCGATTCCGGCGCCGACTTCATGATCTCCTCTCCGCGGCGTTGCGAGTTCATCATCTCCTCCCCTAAAAGAGGAGACTTCACGATTTCCTCCCCGAAAAGAGGAGACTTCATGATCTCATCCCCTAAAAGAGGAGACTTCATGATCTCTTCCCCCAGAAGGGGAGATTTCATGGTCTGTTCTCCTAAGAGGAATCAGGTGCAGGGATACAATAACAGTTTCGGCGTCGTGCAGGGAATGCACGTTCAGAGCTTGCTGGGCTTCTCGCCGGCTTCCGTCAATTCGTCTCTGATGGGAGGTGCTTACGGTGGCGGAAAAGGGAAAGCGCCGAGCCCACTACACAGAGTGTTCAATCCTCCGCAATTCGGGCAGCCGGAGAGTAGTACCATGTTGCCGCCCTTGGACGAATTCTTGGACGATTTCAGCAAAGACGCCTTTGGTTCCTCCTCCTCCTCCTCTTCGTTCCCCGCGATGAAACTCTCCGATTCCGGCGTTGGCTGCTCGCCGGAGAGCTTCGAGTTGCCGGGGACCGTCCCCGTCGTGTCCGAGTTCTTGCACACGTTTTCTTCGAGGTTCTGTGGGTCAGGAAGCGAAATAGGGACTGGATCAGGGTGCTTGCCGAGTGAGGCACTATATCAGGCGAACTCGTATGGGACTGCACCACCGACGGTGGAGACGCCGTCGTCTTCTTCTTCTCTACAACAGCAGTTACTCCAAGAGGATGAGCAGCAGCAGCAGCAAAGCGTCGATCATGGCCTCGTCTCGACCGACTGCGAACAGGTCTTTTTCATAAAATCCATCTGTTTTATAGATTGTTTTATTTTCAGACTCTGTTTTATGGAAGAACGCTGTTTTATGCTCATGAGACTGTTTGTATTATGGGTTGGTTCTAAGAGAAAGAATCAATACCCATGGAATGAATGAATGAATTCATTAATGGAGATGATAATAATTTGGGTACTAGTGGTGGTGGTGGTGGTGGTGCAGGAACAAGACAGTGGACTTCAACTGGTTCATCTCCTCCTGGTCTGCGCGGAGGCGGTGGCGAAAGAGGAGTACATGACGGCAAGAAAATACCTCCACCACCTGAACCAGATCGTGAGTCCCCTGGGCGACTCTATGCAGAGAGTCGCGGCCTGCTTCACCGAAGCCCTGACTGCGAGACTCACGGCGGCGCTCACCACAAGGACGACCTCCCCGAGCCCCTCCGCGAACCCATGCCCATGCCCATGCCCCCCCAATTCCCTGGAGATTCTGAAGATCTACCAGATTGTGTACCAGGCGTGCCCGTACATCAAGTTCGCACACTTCACGGCGAACCAGGCGATCTTCGAAGCGTTCGAGGCGGAGCAGAGGGTGCACGTGGTGGACCTGGACATCCTGGAAGGTTACCAGTGGCCGGCGTTCATGCAGGCGCTGGCGGCGCGGCCTGGCGGGGCCCCCTTCCTCCGCATAACCGGGGTGGGTCCGTCGCTGGAGTCAGTGACGGAGACGGGGCGGCGGCTGACGGAGCTCGCCCGCTCCCTCCACATCCCCTTCGAGTTCCACCCCGTCGGGGAGCGGCTCGGGGACCTGAAGCCCCACATGTTCCACCGCAGGGTCGGGGAGGCCCTCGCCGTGAACGTGGTGAACCAGCTCCACCGCGTCCCGGGGCAGGCCTTAGGGAGCTTAATCGGGATGGTGAGGGACCAGGCGCCCAACATCTTCACCCTGGTGGAACAGGAGGCCAGCCACAACGGCCCCTACTTCCTGGGCCGCTTCCTCGAGGCGCTCCATTACTACTCCGCCATTTTCGACTCGCTCGACGCCACTTTCCCCGGGGACTCACCGGAGAGGGCCAAGGTGGAGCAGTACATCTTCGGGCAGGAGATCAGGAACATCGTGGCGTGCGAGGGGGCGGAGCGGGTGGAGAGGCACGAGAGGCTGGACAAGTGGAGGAAGCTCGTCGAAGCCAAGGGCTTTCGAGGGGTGCCCCTCAGTGCCAACGCCGTCACCCAGTCCAGGATACTCCTGGGTCTCTACCCCTGCGATGGCTACCGGCTCACCGAGGACAAAGGCTGCCTGCTATTGGGGTGGCAGGATAGAGCCATCGTAGCCGCTTCCGCTTGGCGCTGCTGAATGCTGAATTCCCTGATCATCACTCATTTTTCTTCCTCCTTTAATAAATGCTCTGTTTTTTTTTTTTTTTTTTTTTTTGGCGCTGTGTTATTTTTGCTGTTTTCTTTTTTTTTTTTTTTTTTTTTTTGCTGTTTTTTTGTTGGGTGACTAGTGATTTCATTTCTTTTGTTTATTATTACCTCTGCAATTCTTGCTTTATATATGTTTGTAGAGATTTGTTCTAATATATATATTATGTGTTGCAACAATAACATCTTAATAGCCAAATAACTGTGAGAGAGTACAAACTCAACGATGGATTTTCATTAAGACACAGTGATTAATTATACAAATACTTGAGGGTAGTAATTAACAAGTAAATTCCTAGAAGAATTGGGCTTCCAAACAAATTTATGCTACTGTTGCTGCCCTGTAAATAGGGATTCAGACCTCTAATTTAAGACCCACAATTCAGAAATAAGAAGATCTATTGTGTGAAGGAGAGAAGAAGCTTGCCATGAAGGTTCGCCTACGTTGTTCTCATATCTTAAATAAGCAAGTTAATTTATGTTGCGCTCATCTCCAGTCATCAGGCATTCACTACGTACTCAATTCAGCTTCTCAAAGTGAAGTTCATGGGTGCTAAAGGAAGTAGTTTATTTGGGAAAAACACATTAAGGAGGAGTTTTGGTGTGTCACATCAAGAAGGTGTCTTAGTGTGAGGGTACGGTAGATATTTGTTGGTGCGAGACAATAGAATTGTCAAAGAGTGTAAAAGAGTTCAAGTCCTTGGAGGGGAGCTTCAATCTGATCCGTGGTGTAGTGTAAGTTCAGATTGCCCTAAACCCTAAACCCTAATGTCTTTGGTTAGTAGATTTATTACCCTGGGTCGAATGTCCAGCAAAGTAGAAACATGTTGTTCCGAACTGCAATAACAACATTGTTGTTCCAAATTGCATTGTTGTTTTTGTGTCTTTCTTGGCAAATTGTGCAACTCTATAATACTCAAGTACAAAGTATATGCTTAAGACTCAATGCCTGTTGAGTCTTTGCCGGTCACAACTATGTCATCAACATAGACCAAAACGAAGACACTATTGCTAGAGGAGTGACCAATGCACGTGTGAGGGCTTTGCTTCAATCCATACATAGACTTGACGAACCGACACACAAGAGGTGTATTTTTTTAATCCTGGTAACCTAGAGGTTGAGTCACATATACCACTTCTCTAACTCGATCATTGAGGAAAGCGTAGTTAACATCAGCCTGATAGGCAAGCCACTGATTCAAATAGCAATGGCGCCCATGAGATTTACTAATTGAACAAGATAGAAGAAAAAGTTTTTATTTTGTTGCAGTATGAGATTACAATTCACAAACAAGGAAAAACCTGGTTCAAGAGATTTGAGCCAGGGTGACCTAATCTACTGTAATCGAATTGTTTTCACTGATCTTTGAGAGTACAGGATCGTGCTTTTTAGTTTAGAGGAACATTAATACATTGATATGTACTACAACGACTAAAAATTGTAAACGGAAGCAACTTCATTATGAATAAAAAAAAGGACATACCCGGTGGGACTCGAACCCACAATCGCCTGATTAGAAGTCAGACGCCTTATCCATTAGGCCACGGGTACAAGATGTTAACTTAGATTTTGTTTAGTTAATAAGTTAGTATAATGTCTGAATAATCGATAAACTAATCTAAGATTCCCCTTCGTTTAACGTATATAACCTCCTAAAAATTCAGAGATTTTAGCGTGGCCATGGTAGATATATCCATCGAGGAATTCATGCCCCTTTGAGCTCCAAATGAGCTAGTATTTATAGGTGAGATGGGTAGTTTGATTTTTCCCTTGCCCTTTCAAGATTTGAATTTTGGCAAATGAGTGATCGCCACGTGTTTGTGCCAAATTTGTTTCCTCAATTAGCTCGGATCATGCCACGTGTAAGAGGCTAAGTCCAAGTCTCATCACCACATGAGGCATCCGTCCTGCTGGCAGTCCCTTATTGGTCGGTTGATGCCTAGGTGCCACCACATGTCGTCCAGTCGTCCAGTCGGATGCCACACATGCATTGACGCGTTAATTCCAATTGGATTTTAATTGGGTTGGGTCAGGCTTGAGTCGATCCAATATGACCAGGATTAGGCCTAATCGGGCCCAATTTCCTTGATTTGAGCTTTGATTTCACTTGAGCCGATTGTGAATCTGCGACCATGTATTTAGTTTTGATGATCAGATTCAAATTACTCCTGTGATCATAGATCAGGCTTTACCAAAACCAGTACACTAGTCTTATAACCGGTTCGGTTTCTAAAACATTGTTCTAACCACTCACTTGAAGTAAAATGATTTAAGGGAGGGGGGAAACACTGATTTACCTGTTCCACCCAGACGTTCAAGGCGCACCCCAAACTTATTCTTTTGCATCTGAATGACACTTCCGCTTTTCTAAAGAACTACCAAGACGTGAAACTTTGAACTCATTGGAAAGTAGACCAGCTCGGACTCTCAAGATTTCACTATATAAAGAACAGTAGTACAATTACAAATAACAATAATAATAACAAGAACAACATGAAAACCTAACGTATAACTACACCTGCCAACAAATCGACGCACGATACATATCTGGCTATTATTAGTCTCTTCCCAAGCAGCTTCCCATCTGTGAGCATAGGTGACAATATGACACTGATATCAAGTATGCCAACCTCCTCTCCCCTCCCCTTCCTCCGCAAACAGTGCTGATGAGATCAGAATGCGACCTGAAATAGCTGTTACTCGTTCTATAATATGGAGCACGCGCAACCGCTTTTCTTTGGCATTTCATCCACCTTCTTCTCTGTTCCACAGGACAAACATGCTGAACATTTCAGTAACTCCAATAATTGAACAGAATAAGACTACTTGGTCGAGATAAACTGTCCGAGTTATTGGCCTAGTTGACAAATTTCAGATATGAAAATTTCCTACACTGAAAAACTTGGTGCACCCAGTATAGAGATGTTTTGCACTCTTCATGACAATTTTTCAAAATCGTGTACAATAAAGCACATGTAGTAATTTACTACAGCGAGAAAAATTAAAAGAACAAGTAAAGTATTGGCAACAGTAGGCCAACACGGCCAATAATCAGGGTTCACATGGGGGATTTAGTAGTGGGAGGACTTAGGTTCAAGTCCCCACAAGGGCAAAGGAATTTAATGAAGTTTGTATTATGGGAGTTTATATTAAAGGGTTTTTTATTACGAGAATCTTAATCTTTAAGATAAAAGAAAAAGGTAACAGAGATCTTCAAGCCTCAAAATACTGTAGTAAGTTAGCCACATCAACATGCTGAGAGGAAATTCCAATTAGGAAAAGCATCAATGAGACAAGTGGGCCATGGCTGAAAGAAGAAGATGCTATAAAAAAATAACAAGAGGCTACAGAACAGATGACTAACCAAACATGCAGTAACCTGCCTTTTATATGGTCATGTAAACTACCTAAGGTTCAACAAGATATTGTTAAGGTACAAAGAAAACCATTTTTCCACCAAAAAGGTGTTTTAACTTGAGTAATGAAAAGCAGTTACAACTTATGCACTTCAAAACTAACAAAATTTTGAGAAGAAGTAAAATCGATGGCTCCAATTTATTTTGGTAATAAGTATCTGTATGTTTATTAATCTCACTGCAAATTAATAGAAAACGATCATTACCCAAAAAATAGAGAGAAAATATCGTTTTTGCAATAAAGACGTACAACTCATATCAATTTATGTTGGAGAACTTTCATTTTTCTAAGAATAAATAAGAAACTATTCCTGGAAAATAAAAACACCAAACTTCTAAATCAAAACATTGGCAATCTTCTGATAAACCATCCACATTGCTAACCAATTTCAAGCCTTACAGTTTCTCACAAATTTCCCTGTTGTATTAAGCTTTGGGGATTTCACAATAAATCATAAAAGATAAAATACATCAGACTCAAGGGCACCCCAGCACTCTCAAAGTTTCATACATCTAACTAAATATCAGTGCTTTATATTGTCCAAGAAGGGTACATGCAGCAATTAATTCTTGAGAAAAATTTATAATGTCAAATAAATTCTCAATTTTAGCATTTTATTCTTATTCATAAAGATATTTTGATAATCTTACACCTAAGCAATTATCAAAATCATAGTATACGAATCTCAAGGTCACGGTATCATGTTGTTTATTTCTTTCTCTGTTTTTGTGTAATGCCTTTTCATATTATTGGACCTACTATTACTATAATGGGAATTTGAATCAGATGATATATTACTTGGACAGAATTTGAAAAGGAACTCAAATCACAAGAAACCTCATGTCAGAGGCAACGTTTTTGTCAAACAAGGAAAAACAAAATGAGTCTCATGGGACAATTGATTTCTTTGTGAATTTATCTATTACCAATTTTTAAGTCAATACCAGTAACCTGCCCTACTGAAACTTCGGTTACGCGAGTGTGATAATTGAAAGTAACTCAACTAAGCTGGGCAAAGGGTACTTCCATTCCTCCATGGAAGTTGAGACACCTTTTTGATGAGATAACAGATACCAGGAGTAACTTCCAGGTCACTTGCTAAAAAGTACCAAGATCAGCAAATTTGTTTGCAGACCAATTAACAAAAGAAAGAATCACCAGAGATCAAATTGTAACAGGCCCACCCATCACTTCACATTAAAGATCATTTACTGTTTTACACAGTATTACCCGATAAAGCACTACAAAAAACCTTTCACCAGAATGTACCCTATGTACACTATGTACTCTAATGTACCATCATTGTATTTTCTTGTGAAAGTTTAATAAAAAATCTCACTACTTTTCGAAAAAAACCAAAAGTGGACAAGTGGCCAGAGACGGAAGGTAACAGAAAGATTCACTCAGGTACATTGATGCTGAAGAGGACCTGACAATAACATACACTCTGTAGCTGATAAATTAGCAAGGTCTGGGGTATCATAAAAAGGGCTAACCACAGGCCACTCTGTAGCAGAACTACAAGTTCTTAAGCTGGCCTTGGACTTTGTTTACCTCTGTACCACTACTAGTGCATTGTTATTGATTTTAATTCTAGTGAAAGATTCACCATTGATAAAATAAAATAATAATAAATAATAAACAAGATACACTCAACCAACACTTTATGAGAACCGATGCATTAAAAATACTGGTGCAATCCCTACCAAGAGGTGTGGTAGTGCCACTTCAAGGGTCTCTGGTTATCAATGCCAATGAATAAAATATGAAAATGTGCAATTCAAATAAAGAAAGAATTAAAGATCTAAGTTAAGTTCATTAATGGAACGTGCACAAAAAGTTTGCTCAAAAGGTCTAAACCATTGTGCCCACTCTGAAACACAGAAACAGATATAGAATCCAAGAATAACCAATACATAAAGCCTCGCACAGGATCGTAGTAACCCATGCTGGTTTATATCCAAGGATGATGAAAGACTACAATTCTTATGATATATAACTGAAGAACGAAAACTATTTCTTAATTGTAAATCCACTTCCAAGCGAGCATAAAATATTGGAGATTGTCTTGAGATGAGAATTACCTGCTTTTGTTTTTGCCACAGATGGCTGCACAACAACATGCATGGTGATAACTCCTCCTGGAAGCTCACCAAATGGTATTCTACACTGTGCAATTGTTTTGTTGTTCTCCAGAATCTTTCCCGCACTTATAAGTTTCACATCACTGGCTGCTTTTGGCATAATTTTTTTATCTATAAACACAGAAGTTTAGTTAAAGAACTGCAGATAAGCTTAAAAGCAGACAAAATTTTAGGTCACAAGATAAATCAACTTTAAATCCAAATGAGCAATGTGTTCAAGTTGTACAAAGTAGTACAGCAATGATGGTCTTCCAGATTATGCACACGGCTTGATGGGTACAAAGTCTCAGGAAGTGCAAGTGCAAGAAACAAAGTTTGCTCATTTGGATTTGAGAAAGGGGACTGGGAATTTACACATATGAATGCCCATAGTGATATATACAAAGATAAGCTAAAAGAGGGCAAGATATCTACCGGTTGGTCACAAAAAGTTCCCATACAGCACCTGGAACATTACAATGAAAGAGTATTACATCAAACTTCATCAGTCCTCAGATTTCCTACAAAATCTTGGATTCTGCTTTTCAAGTTGGAAAACGTAATACTTTAGCTCATCCTCAACTGATTATGCTCTAGCTATTTCATACCTCCTTCCCCTAACTAGTTTATCCCTTAAAACAAAAAATTCAACAGTTCCATCACAAGATAAATTTGCCATTTTACTCATATAAGATGAATTTGCAAGAGATTTTAAATAAATACACCACAAATCACTTGACTCGTCCAATGATAAACAAGTGTGGCATCTAGAGGCCTTTTCTCATCCCTTGATCTAACTTCAATGGAGCCCTGAGCAATAGCTCAGGAGGTCTCGTGGGGGTAGTTAGCTGTGGGAGGTCTTGGGTTCAGATCTCCCATACAGCATTGGGAATAGTTAGCTGTGGGAGGTCTTGGGTTCGGATTACCCATACAGCATTAGGAGTAAAATAGTAATTGGGAGTATAACCAGATGTATTAGCTGTTTAAAAAAAAAGGACTCTTCAATGAGGAGAGAGGATACCTAAGTCTACCACTTGAAATACAACTGAACTGTCTTCACAGAGTAAGATCTTCACTGCTAAGAGAAGCCATTCATGCTGCATAATCCAGGTGCTGTATGTTGTAAGCTTCAAATGGAGAAGATAAACTTGGCTATATTACTCAAAATTAGTTCTTGGTATAGTACATGCTTACAAATGCCCTTAATTCCCAGCTAAATGAATCATTCTGGTTCAATTCTTTGCATTGCACCAAAGTAGGAGCAATCTGATCAAAAACCATCTTCATACAGTTCAATTACGTTTTACCCACTAGAATGTGTAGGAGTTGAGGGCAAAAGAAGAAACACAACATCACCTAAAAATAGAAATGCAGTACATTGGCAGTTACACACACATTGGCATTGAAACTTGGTAGCTCAATTATTAGGAATAAAAGAAATCGTGTGGTTCGCAAAACCACAATGTAAATTGGAGCTTACATAACCTCATTAACATTGTATAGCTTTATATGGATGAACGGAACGTGATTATAACATGGAGCGGCTAAATTGTTTAGCGGACAAAGAAACTAACTACAACCTTCCCGAGTAAGGGACAATGAAATTCCAGTGCCCTCGACGGTACAGCTATCTAGCTGTTTCGCAGCACATAAAATCTAAAATATCCAAAAATAAGACTTGTTTCACCTAAGGGTATCAACCGACGATACCCAAGAAAAGAAGTAGGTTCACATTAAAGTTGCAAAGACTGAGAAGCTGAAGTAACCGAGTCTAACCTCGTGGCCAGTCAGCGACGATCCTTTCCTTGAGCATCGCAACCGTAGAAGCTGATGAATACCGAAAAGGGCCAATATCAGTTCCATCGTAAAGACGGAATTTGAGCTCAACCAGATCCTCTTCTGGCATTAGTTTTCTTCAAGCACTTGATGTCACCAGGTGCAGCAGGGAACTGCCCCCAAGTCCCCTTCCTTCAGCTCCAAACAACCTTCGCTACAGTTTTACCCCACATGAAACCCTAGATCACACAATCCGCACCAAGAGATGACGTTCTCAGTCCCCGACACTCGAAACGGTCAAAACGAAATCCGAAACCAGCCGAGTCGACTACCGGATCAAGTAACACAAAACAGTCCGAAGTCGAATTATAGCCGCGACCGAATTTCTCAACCACATCCGACTCGAATTCCACTTAGGTTCCCTAACCGCCGGAAGAAATTCCGGCTTCGACACTTCAACCACCTCAAGCTGATGACATTCCTGCAGAGTATATAAAAGAGGAGGCACAAGAGGAAGAAAAAAATTTAAAACTTCGAGCTTGCGGTGATACGAGCCGAAGAAATTATGGATTTCCTAGACTTCAACGACCGTCAGACAAATTTCAAAACAGTTACGTTAAAACAGGTCAATCCGATCAAAACCAAAGAAGCACTACCAAATTTATAAAGAAGAGTGCATCGGATCGAGAAAAAATTTCGAGATCTAGAAGTCGTGGAATCGAGAAAAGAGGAATGTGCAGAGCCCTAGAAGCGATCGTGACGACATTTTGGCTTTGGTTTGTCTCTCTCTCTCCTATTTCTCTCCTATTTCTCTCCTATTTCTCTCTCCTATTTCTCTCTCCTATTTCCCTCTCCTATTTCCCTATCCTATTTCCCTATCCTATTTCCCTATCCTATTTCCCTATCCTATTTCTCTCTCCTATTTTCTCTCTCCTATTTTCTCTCTCCTATTTCTCTCTCCTATTTCTCTCTCCTATTTCTCTCTCCTATTTTCTCTCTCCTATTTCTCTCCCTATTTTAAATCTCCTGTTTCTCTATTTCTCTCCTATTTCTCTCTCCTGTTTCTATCTCCTTTTTCTCTCTCGGTTTTCTCTCTGTTTCAATATGTCTATTTTTATATATTATTTTCTCCTATATATAAGTTTTAATATGTCTCCTGTAATATTATGTCCTGCTTTAATAATGTCATAAAGCATTATTATTCATTTTTAATATGTCATAATTTTAATATGTCAGCGAATTTATATGAGCGGGTATATGTCATGGTTAATAATATGTCATAATTTAATGGCTATAATGTTTTAATAAATATGTCATGAGCGTAACGTAGTATTAAGCGAACGTATGTAAAAAGCGAACGTTTGTAATATAGCGCGTAATTAAGCGAGCATTAAGTAATAGTAATATTAGTAATGAAGTAATAATAAAATAATAAGTAATAGTAAATAATGTAAATATAAATATTAATAGTAAATATTAATAAATAAATAATAAAAAGTAAGTAATATTAAAAATGTAATAGTAAATGAAGTAAATAGTATTAATAGTAATGTAGTAATAATATTAGTAATGTAATAAAGTAAATGTAAAGTAATAAGTAATAAATAATAGTAATTATTAGTAATAAGTAAGTACAATATTAAAAATAAAAAATAATATTAAATATAATAGTAATAGTAAATAATGTAATAATAAGTAAGTAAATAATAATAGTAAATAAGTAGTAATAATAGTAATGTAAAAGTAATATTAATAATAATAATATTAATAAATAATATTAAAATAATAATATTAGTAAAAGTAATAAGTAAATAGTATTAAAGTAATATTAAATAATAATAATAATAATAGTAAAATAAATAATAATGTAATAATAATAAGTAAATATTAAGTAATAGTAATGTAAATGTAAAAGTAATGTAAAAAAATAATATTAATAATAACCAAACAAATGTAAAATATAAAGTAAATATTAAAAAAAATAGTAAGAGACAGAGAGAGACAGAGAGAAACAAAGAGAGAGACAGAGAGAGACAGAGAGAAACAGAGAGATAGAGAGAGACAGAGAGAAACAGAGAGACAGAGAGAAACAGAGAGACAGAGAGAAACAGAGAGACAGAGAGAGACAAAGAGAGAGAAGAGAATATTTGCTTGCTGAAATTTTTATTTGAAGTAGGTTATGATTTTTTTTTAGCTTAGTTTATGACCTAGGCTGGAGGTCTACACTTGTGGAACCAAACTTTAACCCTATGGAAATTCTCCACTGTTATGATCCTAATTTATGTGCCTAGCCTTCTTTATTCAATCAACTCTTGAGCTTTTGGAATATCGGCTAGGTGTGTAACATTTGGTAATGTTACGATCCTAATATATGTGTTTAGCCTTCTTTGTTCCATCAGCTCTTGAGCTTTAGGAATATCGGCTAGGTGTGTAACATTTGGTATTAAAGCAGGCTCCACATTACGTGTTCAAATCCCAAAGGAGGCGACCTATGGAAAAGGGCTACCTGGGTTAGAGTGACAATCGTCACAAGGGTGGAAAGGGCTACCTAGTTTAGAGTTAAAACCGTCATAAAGTGGACTGTTGTGGAGGTCTCGGAGGGAGCGACCTATGAAGAGGGCTACCTGTGCTAGAGTGTGAGTGAAAAGGGCTACCTAGTGCAGAGTGAAAGTTATCATAGAGTGGGCCGTCGAGGTTGTCGGCATGGAGGCGAGGTGGAATGTTACGATCCTAATTCATATGCCTAGCCTTCCTTGTTCCATCAGCTCTTGAGCTTTTGGAATATCGGTTAGGTGTGTAACATCCACCAAATGAGGAAAAACCCACAAGTTATTGTGGATAGTGTTGTGCAAACCCTAGAGAACATGGTTGAAAGTTCTAACACAACAGTCCAAGAAAAGGGTAAAATTTTTCAAGACTTTGTCATGCCCGACCTAGGTCAGTTAATAGCCAAGAGATCTGAAATCAAGCCTCAAATTATTTAGATGATCCATAATGCCTATCAATTTGGAGACTTTAACAAAGACGACCTTCACCAAAATCTAGCTAATCTTAAAGAACTTTGCGATACTTTTAAAAATGATGATATTTCTAATGATGTTATGATGTTGAGAGTGTTTCTTTTTTCTTTGATGGATAGGGCAAAATGATGGTTGTCTACTCTACCCCAAGGTTCTATCAAAACTTAATATGAGATATAACAAAAGTTTCTAGGTAAGTATTTTCCACCCTCCGAAACTGCCAAAGTGCGCAACGAAATTTCTTCTTTTTCGCAAAGAGACTTTGAACTTTTATATGAGCATGGGAGAGGTTCAAGGATATGCTTAGAAGGTGTCCCCACTATCAGTTCCCCCTTTGGGTGCAAGTGTTAATCTTTTACAATTGAACAACCACTCAAGCAAAAGGTTTCTTAGATGCAGTTGCCAGAGGAACCCTAAATAGAAAGACACGGCGCCCATGACACCCTGCCAAATGTCATGCACGCATGTGTCATAGGTGCCACATGAGAGCCACAACACTAGACCATTGCCCACGCGCACGGGCGCCAACTAGAGTGCCACAACGCCCAAATGGTTAGAATCTTTTTGAAATCCAAAATTTGAACCTTATCTTCCCCCCACTTTTGATCCTATAATAGAGTGCCCCTAGGGTTTTTCTCTTCATTTCAAAGTTGTAGCTCGAGAAGGAAGAAAGGAGAGTGAGATAGAAAGGAGAGTTAGCCAAAAAGCCGTCAGAGGTCATCGGAAAAGTCATCGGAGTTTGGACTCTCGCCTGATTTCAGCATTCAAGGGCCCAACTTAGAAGCATCGAGAAGAAGTCATCTAAGATCTACATTGAGTTCTGTAAGTTGGCATGGATAGAAGGTTCTGAGAGGAGTCTTTTGGTGCTGATTTAATCCCCATCCAATTTTTTTGCTATTTCTTGAACTTTCTCAAAGTAGCGACCCTGCAAGCTGCTGCCATGGCCTCTTCAAGTGAAAATTGAAAATGTTCTGGTGATATCGGTTAGTATAAATTATTGGGTGTTAAAACTCTGCTTGGAACTCTGCGTTAAACACCTCGAGAAATAAAGAACAATGCAAAAACAAACAAGTTGTTATCGCAGTTCGGAACAATTGTTCCTAATCTGCGGGGCATTCTTGCCTGGGATAATAACAATCCACTAGTGATAACTGATTACAAGTCTTTCACAAAGACATTACAGTTTTGATTCACCTTCTCAACAGAATCGTGGATTACCTTCAACACCTGACCCACTCAGTGTAAGTGGTCACGTTACTATCCCACTGAGGCTCCCCCTCAGTTCGAGCTTCCAGGTTGGAAGACTCAGTCTGTCTCCAACACAGACTTCAGCAAGGGTGTTCCAACTGCGGGTGGAACTCCGTCTTCATCTCCTCGACCGCTTCTCAGAAAGCTAATTGATGAAGAACAAATACGCTCCAGAACACACGAACTTCTATTGAATACTCGGAATAGCTCTTTCAGAAGTTGTGTTTTTGTGTACGAGCCTTCATGCCTATATATATACTGCGTGTCCCCTTTTTTTATGGCATGTCCTTTAATCATGGTTTAATTAATAGTCCATGATTTTATCAATCTTCCTTCCTCACGTGATCCTCTTCCTCATATATCTCCAGACCCTCCTTATTTAAATCGATTGCAATCCCCTCATGTTCCATCGAAATCCTATATAGTAACTCCTTGATTGATTATCAATCACTTCAGTCCAGTTGGTTACTCTCTTAAATTCGTTCCAGTCATCAGTCAATATCACTCTCTCATTGATCTCGATCAATCTAGAATTATTCTTTCTTCTTTCATCTACGAATATCTCTGATAACCTTTGTAATGTTGTTATATCTCAAACCTTCCATATATATATATATATATATATATGTCTTGATGACGATTTTGTCCAAAGATAGTCAATCCATCATGTTCTGACACTAACAATCTCTCCCTTTGACTTTCTTTGACAAAATATCATTCTTTTTGTAGAAGTATTTGAAACACTGTTTGAGACATCATCTGAATCTCCATGATTGATATTGCTGCAAAATAGCAGAGAGGACATTCATAGCAATGATGAATATAAACCAAATATTTGTTAGATAGATACACTCATAGCCCAGATGATACAAAAAATAACACAAAATTCTCCCCCTTTTTGGCAAAGACGAGGCAAAGATCTCAAGTTCACCATATTCTTAAGTAGGTACCTTGGGCTCATCTGCAAGAAGAGCTTGAAGTTGTCGCTTCCTATGAGGACTACCTTGCTCTGCTTCTTTAGTATTAAGATGGCCGGTCTAAATAGCAACTTTTCTGGTGCTGATCCTCAATATTGCTGACCAAAAATTCAAAGGGTCGGGTGACCACTCGAACTCCTTCTGAGACATCATCTCAAACACAATCTAAGAGAAACAGCTGGGGGATATGTCTGCTCCTAAATTATCAGGCTAGTCAGCAGGAAAAGCTTCAAACTTTCTTATCTCTTTTTGGTGGCAAGGCTTAAACTGCAACATCAGATGAAACACTACAAAAAAACCATGTTATAAGAGCAAATTAAGTACTGTTACTGCTTCTTCTTGTAGTACTACTGCCTGTGGACACAAATTATCCTAGTATATCATGTAGAAACATCTATGTGATGCCTTTGCTACTTTCTCCAAGACAAGTGTAAGGCACAACCACTTGTCTTTAATTCCCTTTTCGAAGGATGGGATGTTCAGACAACACACATGCTCAAAGTTCCTTCTAAGAACTCAAAGCATCGATCATCTTTTTCTGAATCAATGTGTGGAACACCGTCTGGAACACCACCTTGAACACAACCTGGAACAACATCTAGAACAATATTGGCATATGATACTTCTTTAGTGTGACCAAGTGTCTGTGTACAGTAAATATCTTCATCATGTATATCCCGATTCTGGGCTTTTTACCTTTACATTTTCGATTGTGCGGACTAGTCCAATTACATCAACATTAAGGAATTCTAGCGGTCTGGCGATGCTTATCTGTATAACATTTTTGTGTTGAACCTTATGTTGTTTCCCAAGTTGACAATCTCCACATCTTCTGTCTCTGGTTATCTTGAGATTAGGTTGTCCTTTAACATCTTCATGCTTAACTAACATTTGCATATGTCTGTAATGGTCATGTCCATGCTTCTTAAGCCAAAAATCAATATGGTTAGATGAAATAGAATAACATTGCTTGTGATGCATTACCTTATAACAATTATCTCCTGTTCGAACTCCTTCCATCACCAATTTTCTTTTGAGTTCGGAAACAAAACATTTTTCTCGAGTGAAGTTGACCAACAAACTCTCATCACATGATTGACTAATGCTAACCAAATTTGCTTTTAGACCTTGAACAAGTAGCACATTTCTCAATTTTGGTAAACCAACAACATTTAAAGTACCTTTTCCAATGATAGTGCCTTTCGCGCCATCTCCAAATGTCACATGTCCTGACTCATGCTTGGTAATGTTGCTTAACATACCTGAATCTCTTGTCATATGCCTAGAACAACCACTATCAAAATTCCAAACATTATTAGTAGTAGCTTTCAAAGGATGATAGGCTGAATAAGATGACTGTTTTCGAACCCAAATAAATTTATATTTCAGGTGTTTCTTAGGAAAGCTTCGGTTACTTTATTTCAAATCTCGAAATAACTTATAACATTGAGAACGAATATGTCCCAAATCTTTGTAGTAGTAACAACCACTGCTTCTGAGATTCTGATATGAAATCTTCTTTTGAATACCTTCCTTAACAAACACTGTTTGTGTTCTAGGAGTGCTGCCACCATATCCAAGCCCCCTCTTATCACCACTTGGTTTTCCACTACTCAAAATCTCGTCCAACTTACCTTTCCCTTTCTCCAGATTCTTCAAGATTAGTTTTATCGAGTTTAACTCCTTTTGCAACTCCTCAATCTGTTTTTCCTGCAGCTTTAATAATTCATCTCTTTTCATCACATCTAATTGAAGAAATTTTTGAGAAGCTTCGGACTCATTAAGTTTAACAATTAGTTCTCGATTCATAATGGAGATATTGTCCAGTTTATCTTTCATACCTTTCATAAGAGAGGTGTCGTCCTCCTTTACCTCAAGTGTTGAAACACCATCTTGAACTCCAGCATAGAACACGGTATAATTTTTATCTGAATCTGAAGAATTGTTATCTGAGTCACTCCAAGTTATAGCATGAGCTTTCTTTTTCTTCTGTACTGTGGGACATTCAGCCTGGATATGACCATAACCATCACACCCATGACATTGCACTCTTCTTGTTATGTAGTAAACTTCTCATTTTCTTTGCACCATACTTTGAGGAGTTTCCTAGCTTAGAGAATTTCCTGTACAACTTGTTAAACCCTTTGGACAGGTCATCAATTCTTTCATCCAAATTTTCATTTGATGGCTGACCTTCTTTTCTGGTTTCACCAGCAAAGGCAATGTTCTGATCATTCACTGAAGATACATTTATCTCAGCTTCCATCTCTGTCTCAAATGTACATAATGAGCCAATCACTTCATTCAAGGTCATCTTGTCAATATTGTTAGCCTCAGTAATAACAATGCTTTTCACAGAAAATTTTTTATTTAAAGACCTCAGAATTTTTCTTACTAGTCTGTTCTCTGGAAACGGATCTCCAAGCAGTCTTGCTTCTTTGGCCAACTTTCTGATCTTCCCACCGTACTCTAGGATGGTCTCATCGTCTCTCATTTTAATTAACTCAAATTTTGTCATGAGCTGTTGGAGTTTAGCAATACGTACCGAATCAGTTCCTTCATAATGTATCTCCAGTGATTCCCAAGCTTCTTTTGCAGAGGTGATAGCTGACATTCTGCTGAATTCCTCTAAGTTGACACCACAAAATATGGCATTAAGTGCCTTTGAATTCAGATTGCTGCTTTTCTTCTCTTTATCAGTCCAATTCTTTTCTGGCTTATCTAACATTTTTCCTTCAAGTTCAATAGTAGGACGTGTCCATCCTTCAAGTACTGTCAGCCACACATCTTCATCAATGCTTTTGATGTAAGCAATCATTCTAGCCTTCCAGTAAGGATAATTTGTTCCTTCTAGAAGAGGTGGACGAGCTGAAGAACCTCCATCCTTGATCATGTCTGCCATTTTCACTAGAACTCCTGAATTTCACCAAGTAATCTGTCTGGTGCCTGCTCTGATACCAATTGAAAATGTTCTGGTGATATCGGTTAGTATAAATTATCGAGTGTTAAAACTCTGCTTGGAACTCTGCGTTAAACACCGCGAGAAATAAAGAACAATGCAAAAACAAACAAGTTGCTATCGCAGTTCGGAACAACTGTTCCTAATCAGCGGGGTATTCTTGCCCGGGATAATAACAATCCACTAGTGATAACTGATTACAAGTCTTTCACAAAGACATTACAGGTTTGATTCACCTTCTCAACAAAATCGTGGATTACCTTCAACACCTGACCCACTAAGTGTAAGTGGTCACGTTACTATCCCACTGAGGCTCCCCCTCAGTTCGAGCTTCCAGGGTGGAAGACTCAGTCTGTCTCCAACACAGACTTCAGCAAGGGTGTTCCTGCGGGTGGAACTCCGTCTTCATCTCCTCGACCACTTCTTTGAAAGCTAATTGATGAAGAACAAATACGCTCCAGAACACACGAACTTCCCTTGAATACTCGGAATAGCTCTTTTAGAAGTTGTGTTTTGTGTACAGACCTTCATGCCTATATATACTCGTACATGTCCCCTTTTATGGCATGTCCTTTAATCATGGTTTAATTAACAGTCCATGATTTTATCAATCTTCCTTCCTCATGTGATCCTCTTCCTCCTATATCTCCAGACTCTCCTTATTTAAATCGATTGCAATCCCCTCATGTTCTATCAAAATCCTATATAGTAACTCCTTGATTGATTATCAATCACTTCAGTCCAGCTGGTTACTCTCTTAAATTTGTTCCAGTCATCAGTCAATATCAATCTCTCATTGATCTCGATCAATCTAGAATTATTCTTTCTTCTTTCATCTACGAATATCTCTGATAACCTTTGTAATGTTGTCATATCTCAAACCTTCCATATATATATATATATATATATATATATATATATATATATATGTCTTGATGATGATTTTGTCCAAAGATAGTCAATCCATCATGTGCTGGCACTAACAAAAATCAAGGCAAATCTGTGGAGAAGTTCAATCGTAAGTGCTTCGAGACCAGAAGAGTCAAATATAGGTATGCAGAAACTATAGAAAAATTAAACTTCACCCAAGAAAGGGGTTTCCTTATAGGAGGTTCACTAGGGCCAAATATAGACCTATGATAAGTGCTAGGTCATGACTTGTATTCTGCCAAGATCCTATATATGCCCTAGCTCCCATGGTCAAAGAATTCTATGTAAATCTCCTAAAATCAAGGAACAACACTTGCTTTGTGAGAGGAATATGGGTACCCTATTCTCTCGAAGCCATAAACAACTACTACCAAACCCTGGAGGTGGATGACTCGGAATTTCAATACCTAGGGACATAGGGACATAACTAATGCCTTGTGCCCTAATGGAGTTGATTGGCTAGAGAGGAATGATAGACCAATTTATTTCCTAACGAATTTCTCAAAGTGGATGCAAGGATTTGGGCACATTTCCTTTTCCTAGACTTCTAGGAAACTCCCACCTCAATAAAATAACCCATGTCAAAGTTATACTTCTCTATGTATTCTTGGAAGGGAAACCCATTAACATTGGGAAGATCATTCACTCAATGATTCTCAAGCAAATAGAACACCCATGTGCCTTACCTTTCTCTCAATTAATCAGGGGTTTATGCATTGAAGCTGGGGTAATTCAAGAAAGAAGAGAGAATGATCCCTCCGAGCAAGACCATATGTCTAAGACCTATATTGGAATGTCCAAAGCTCCAATTGCTACCTCAACCTCAAGAAGAAAGGTTGAAGATGCAGAGAGACTCAAGAGAATCAAATCCAAGCTCAAGGCTATGAGGGAGGGACGATTTGAAATGGGAAAGATCAATTTTGAGATGTGGAAGATGTTGGCATAAAAGAATGGGATCGACAAGAGGGATCTCCCCTTCTACGGGGATGAGGATGAAGAAGAAGAAAAATAATCGAATTAGACTACTACCTTCTTCCCCTATGTTTTTAACTTTCCTTTGCTATGTTTGCTTCTTCTCCCTAAAATGATTGTCGTTGATGAACTAATGATAAATGCAATGATCAAGCTTGTTTGAATTTCTAGGGCATAATTAGAATACAATGGTACATTTGTAAAATAAACAACACCACTCACTTTAAACAAGAAGGAAGATCAATGAACAAATTCAAAAGTGATTCTAAGTGTTTGTACAATAGTTAATTGTGTGCTTTAGCATTGGGTTCAGAATGTGGACTAATACCAAGGAAGAAAAAATAATAGAAAAAGAAAGAAGAAATTGCAAGAAAAAACCAAGGCAGGCTCAAATAGAGTCTGGTGCCACGACGCCACATATGGTGCCTAAAGTGTCCAATTCTTGGGTTATGAACAATTCTGGGCACTTAAGTGCCCCCACAAGCGCTATAAGCAAGTGCACCACAGTGCCACTACAGGCGCCAAAAATGCCAATTTCTCCAATTATCGCCACAATGGCGTCACACATGGTGCCTAAGGTGTCCCATTGTCTGCCCATGCCCTACCGAACTGGCGCCTAAACTGCCAGTAGAAGGGCCAAAGGCGCCAAACTCTCTATAAGTGGCATGATCTGGGCGCCACAGAGCCCTGTCGGCACCATATGACGCCCATAACTGAACTTTAATGAAAAAAAATTCGTCTCTCTTGTAAAGACCTGTCCTTGTTGTTTTAGGCTAGATTTAACCTCGTTAGTCCCTATTTTATCATTCGAGCAAAATTCATGTGTCTCCTCTTTAGTAAAGAAAAAGACAGAAAATGCATAGAAATTGGAGCAAGAAGGAGGAGGATGAAGACCAGCTTGTTGAGGGAGGTTTCTCTTACAATCTTTAATTTTAATTTTTGCATTAAGGACAATGCAAATTTTACAGTTTGGGGTTGGGGATTCAAATTTCTCATCTAAAATTTTTAATTTTTCTCTTCATTTTGCTTATAAATCTTTGCATTATAGGAAATTGTATTATGATTCATCTTGGATAATGACTGGAATTGAATGAGAATGCTTGAAATGATGGTGGCTTAGTTGAATGAGTTGATTAATGAAGTAGGTATTATCTTTTGTCTTGATGAACACTTGGTTAAATTTTTTTATTACACAAGGCAACTACCCATGGTTTGTAGTATGAATGGTTGAATGTGATCACAAGCATGCTTTCTTTGTGATTTACTACCATCCCAAGGAAAACTTGAAGCGAAACTTAATAAAGTTTTCAAATATTTGAGATGATTAGGCCATGTTTTCCACTGAGTTTGAGCCTTTGAAGCCACCTAAGTTGAATGCACAAGATGCATCACCTGTTGTACACTCCTTTGAGCCGACAAGATCCCCAAATTCTTGTAATGGTCTCATGCTATTTATGAACCTTGCCTTTGTTATTTATGCCTTGTTTCTTTTTTACCCGTTCTCTAAAATCATTGAAGAGTTCTTGTGAATTGAGCATGATATTGATCTTCTGAAAGGTGAAGAGCATTAGGCTGGGATGGAAGTGGGAAGAAATGTGAACAATGATTGGAGAAAAGAGAAGAAAAATATCAAGAGAACACCAGAGAAAAAAAAAAAAAAAAAGGTAGAGTAAGAGAAAGGTCACCCTGTGTGTGCACCGAGTCTCGGGACTCAGCAAGCTTCGGTTATGAGTCAATGGCGGGGCAAGCTAGTCTCTTGACAAAGCCAAACAAAAGAGAAATAAAAAGGAGAAATATCAAAGTGTCATTTCATAAAAGAGTTTGAAAATTCTAAGTTTTGGGTGGAAGAAGTTAAGCACATATAAAGAGGTGACATCATGCTCAAGGAAATAGGACATGGATATGAGTAGGAGAACCTTCCTACATTGTGGCCCCATTACTAATCCTACCCATAACCATGCCCCATTACTACCTAATTAAAGACCTCTTGATCAAATTTCTGAATTCTTCTTATTAGTGGAGAATGGACTTAGGTTTGGCTTATGGAGCTCAATGTGAATTTGTTGATCACATGGGCTTTTGGTTTCAAAGGAAAGGGGTAACTAAATTGTGTCTAAGTCTTGAAGCCATGGGGAAGAGGCTTGGATAAGTTGACTTCAGATTGAAGCTTAGAAAGTGTTTGCCACCAAAAATCAAGTTTTCTGAAAATAAAGTCATAACTCTAAGTTTTTGTTTTTGTTTTGCTTTGCTTAGGGACGACCAAAGACTTAAGTTTGGGGTAATTGATAAGTGTTTATTTTATAGTATTTTATAGTAGTTTTTACTATGTTTTGTAGATAGTTTTATCCTTGTTTTGGACTTGTTTTATGTAAATTGCACTGATTTGATATGTTTTATGTGTTGGAGCAGTTCAAAAGAGAAATTGGTGAAAAAAGGCAAAAATCATATAAAATAGGCTACAATCACCAAGTACTAGCGCCATAGGTGTCAGACAAGGCACCACGGTGCCTGACTGCCTCAAAGAAAAACCATCGAAGCAATGTCGGCGCCACAGGCGCTACAAGCCGCGCCATGGCGTCGGGCTTCACCAAATATGCGTACACCGACTTAAGAAGACTCCCAATCTAACTCCGACTCTTAAGTACCAATGCCTAAGGCGCCCAAGAACCTTAATGCGCACTAAGTTTCCTAATTTGGAGCACTCAAGAGTACTGATCAGTTTGGGGAACCTCTTGGGAAGAATTGACAACAAATTACGAGTCATTTTCACTCTTAAAGACATGCTCATGAAGGAGGATGGAGGGCAATTATGGAAATAATTAAATAAGATATGCCCTAATCCCTTCAGAGCACGAAGCCCTAGACCCACTTGGACTAAACGTGGAATATCTCCCTCATCTGGAGGGTTATTTTAGCAAGGTCGGGTCCATTGGAAAGAGGAAGCAGAGAAGAATATTTTGAATAGAGTTTTGTAGCCAAAACCCTAGGTAAAATGGTGGATAAAAGGATCCAAAGTCAGAGCATGTGAAAGAAGCTAAAATAGTGTTGTTTTTCTTACTTTTATTTGTTTTTCATGGTGGAACTTATGATGAATACTTTCACTTTTATTTTAATAAACATGAAGTAATTTCCCACGGGTTGGGATTCCAACTTATGAGTAGTTATGTCATGTAATTTGATTATGATTTATTTATTCAATTTAATTTCTAGTCGTGCATATGCTTAATTTGCAAGAGATTATCATTAAAGTTGAGTTCTTTCTCACTAGGTACCGATAGGAGATGCTTGAATATGAATTCCTTGTGTAATTTTGTGGCTTTTAGCATGAATAGCAATTGCTGATGTTTCCCGCATTGTAAGGAGATCCTAGGTTAATTGACACCATAAATCTTTTTTCCGCATTGTAAGGAGGGATTTCTCTAAATTCATCTTTATGCAAGTTAGGATATAAAGTTTCCTGCATTGTAAGTAATTTATAACCTAATTTGAAAAACTATTTCTTAAATGGTATGATTAGCTAGGGTTTTTATTGAACTTGCCTAGATTATATTGAATCAATTACCATGAGATGTTGTTTGCATAACTATGAGCACTTGGAGTCCTAACCGCCTTAAAAATCTGATATTTTTCCCCAAAACTATTATTTGCTTTCTTTTACTTTGCTTTTAAAAAATTCCCACTTCAAAATCATCCTTTTACCTCACCTAAATTGATAGTTAGAGAAGAATTCAGGAAGTTGTTAGCTAGTTCCCTATGGGATTCGAGTAGAGTACTCTTGAACCTTCTATTACTTGGATCAATACACTTGAATGTGTTGCTTGAAGCACACTACTTTCATTGACCAAATGTTTTGAAAAGTATTCTGGCATTGGTGTCTAGGTTGGGAGTGATGTTCCAGCTCTTCATAAAACGTTAGTTTAAACAATTCAAAAAATATGCAAATTAAGAACAAATGACACATGATAGGTTTTCGTAGTTTGGAACCAAACACGTTCCTAATCTGCAGGGCACTGTGGCCCGAATGATAACAATCCACTATTTCAAAATTATTACAATATCAACTTTCAACATTTAGATAATGGGGAAGTGAATATTCTATATTTTTATTTCATTAATGAAATATGTCATAGGTTAGAGAAAGGTACAATTGTAAGGGTATGTCCGCCAATCTTGGTCCTTAATTAGTATAAATAGAAATGAGTTGTATCTCACATTACCTTTGAAATCAAAGATGTATTGGCAATAAGTGAGATGTATCATGTCTCATTAGGAAATTATGTATAGTTATTTGTATTCTTTCATTTTGTATCTTTTGTCCGTTGGAGCACTCCTAATGTCTAATGTTTTAAACTTTTTGGCAGGAAAGGTGCAGAAAGAATATGTTGCTATAGTTATTGGGGTATTCCCTGCAAAAGAGGTATTTGATGGCTTCTATGTTTTATGATTATGTATACTGTTTAAATTGTTTATTTGTATGGTTTTCGTTAATATTTATTACCTATTCGATATATGCCCTAGTGATTCAAATTGTATTTGTATCCACATTTTTTGTAATCAATCTGGGAGTTGCAATGGATTTCCTCATGTGCAATGTTGCTCACTAAACGTGAGTACTTTCTCCTTAAAGAAAGTTACTCTAGCACCCAAGTACAATTGTTGCTCAAGTAATAAAGTCGAACCCAGAGGGACTATGTATAGACTAAGAACTAAGCGAATGTTTTAGTAACTATATATTTAACAGATCGAAAGGATAATAAGTGAAATTAACATAAATATGGACACTAACTGAGACTAGACAAGGGTAAGAGTGTGATTTCACATCCCCATGCTAAGTATTGAACCTATTCTAGCATTCGGGCATTTTGTCAAATATTTTGTGGACCTAGGAATTTGGTACGTACTCTCTATTCCAACCCTTTAATCTCCCGATTGGAGGTCAATAAAGAGAATCTAATACACGTAACCTATAAGTCATGTACGGTGATGGGCTATCCCTAACATTGCCTACGAATCCCTTAGCTAGACCTCTAACTAGGTGGTCTCTCAATGCACATAATCTTGAAGGGGGCTTATGTAGACATAGAAATTTGATTGAACCAAGATTCGACGGTCTAAGATTGATCTTACGATTTATAGCCCCAATTGTCTTGATTTCTTGTCAATTAAAGTCAAAATCAACAATTGACCATCACAAATCAAGGATTTACTAGAGATTGACCAATTATCAAAGTTGGATATTCGATGGATGGCCTAATTTTAGTCAAATCGACAATCCTAAATTCGCGATTATGCTCGTCTCAATTTCATGATCAATCTAGTCAAAATTCCTAAAATTGACCTCTACAAGTTAAGGATTGACTAGAGATGGGACAATGGTCATAATCAGATCTCCGATCAAAGCCTTAGTTTCGATCTGATCAACGATCACAAATCAACGGTCAAGATCAGGTCAAATTAAATTGAGCCTAAATCAAAGTAATTGGGCCCAGGGAGGCCGATTCAACTCAAATTTGATTGACCCAAGCCTTATCCAACCCAATTAGAATTAACACTTCACTGCTAATTGGGTGGCACTAGACACCTTACCAACCAATAGGAAGCTGTCATATAGAATGATAACTCACCCAAAAAAGCTGACTCAGCTTGTTGGCATGTGGCGTGATGTGGTGAAGCCTGGACTTAGCCTCTAACACGTGGTGCAATTTGAGTGAATTGGGCAACCAAAATTGCCCCTAACACATGGCAATCCCTCATTGGCCGAAATTCAAATTAGCAATGGTGAAAAAGAAAAATCAAATCAACCCTCACTCCTATAAATACCAACTCAGTAAGAATTGGAGATTTCTCTACCGCGAAGCTTTGGGAAAGCGTTGGGACATTGATCAATCATCAAAACGCTTGTAAAAAACAAGGTTTTACCTTGACCAAACTAAACCTGTCCAAGTAGGACAAAAATAACGGGCTGGAAATAGAATATCATATTTTTTTGGATAAAATACTAATATTTAAAAATTTATGATAATTATGAAATTGATTGCAGCCTTTATAAAAATACTTCAAATATAAAGTGTTTTAAAAATAAGGGTACCTTCCAGCAAGGACGCACAGTTGGCGTCCACATTGGAAAAAAATTCCTATTTTATAGGGGTACCCCTGGAGCAGAGAAGTCACGTCTTCTCCATTCTAGGTTTGTGAGGAAGCTCATCTCCTCCTTGTTCCACCTCCTGGGATGGGCTATTTTTTTTTGTTTGTGAAACTGATCCCGGAGATCCTTCATTGGCTTCCACAAGCCTAGCGCCAGGTTGGTGCCGAGGACATGCGATAAAAAAATGATGCATCTCTATCTCTCTCTCTCCCTCTCTTTCAAATTGAACGCTTTATGCTTCCCTTTAATCTAAATTTTGCCATGGAAACCAAATTAGACCTCTGATTTCAAATTCATCGGTCGGCCTCGAACTTGCACAACACAACTGTTAGGGGAGTGGTTGGCACCCACCCGACGTTGGAGCTAGTCGAAGCAAACGACGAGAGGATCTACCAGATGAGAATCCTGGACAGAAGTGTAGTTTCAGGAGGTGGTGGTGCATTGGTGGTCCAGCTGCGATTCTTCCCATACAATGCTAGATTCAAAAAATTGCCTAGACCCAGAATGCTAAACAAAGAGGACATGAGCTTCCTCACCAAACCTAGGAGGGAGAAGTGTTGGACTAAAACCTTAATCAGGTTAGAGTCCTCTCACACTTAGCTAGTGTGTTTAGAAAATAACACAACAAACTAGAAGAACAAATGAAGAACAAAGAGAAAAAGAAAGAAGAGCTTTAGAGAACTTGAAGAACTTTGTATTCTGAGAGATGAAAAATACATTGAGAAGAGCCCTATATATAGGGTTAAAAGAAATGTAACCTCCATTGGAATTAAATTACAACTTAATGGAAATTCAAAACTAAAACTGAAATCCAATTTAAATCTTATTCAATTCTAATAAAACTGATTTCTAAGTGTAACTGAAATCTAATTAAACAACCATAATGGCTTAGTCATAACCACTAACAGCCTCCCTTGAGCTAAGAACATTCACACCATACTAACCATGCCAAGCACCTTCTTGAACCTTAAGAATTGTTCTGCTTTGAGTGGTTTGGTGAAAATGTCTGCAACCTGCTCATCTGTTCTGCAAAACTCAAGCACAAGTTCCTCCTTCTTCACTAAATCTCTGATATAGTGATACTTGATATAAATGTGCTTGCTCCTCCCATGAAACACTGGATTTTTTGACAATGCAATGGCTGATCGATTATCACATCTAACTGGTGTGGGTCCGTCTTGTTTGTGATATATCTCCTCAAGCAACTGATGGAGCCAAACTGCTTGTGTAGCACAATAAGCTGCAGCAATGTACTCTGCTTCTGTAGATGAAAGTGCAACTACCTGCTGTTTCTTGGAAGACCAAGAAAAGAATCCTGACCCAAGAGTAAATGCATATCCGGAAGTACTTCTCCGATCTCCGCCATCACCAGCCCAATCACTATCTGTGTACCCCACAAGCTTAAACGAATTTGAGGATTTATAAAGAATATCATCACTAATCGTACCTTTAATGTACCTCAGAATGCGTTTAGCAGATTGTAAGTGTGATTGTCGTGGTTTCTCCATGAATCGGCTGACCATCCCAACACTGAATAGGATATCTGGGCGAGTAGCTGTCAAATAGCGTAAGCTGCCGACTATTTGCTTGTAGTAGGTGGAACTCACCTCTTCTCCACTTCCCTCCTTGGTCAGCTTGATTCGTTCTTCCATGGGTGTGCGAATAGAATTGCAATCTAACATCTTGAATCTCTTCAGAATATCACGAGCATATTTCTGTTGAGATACAAAGATTCCCTCCTGTGTTTGAACAACCTCAAGTCCTAGAAAGTAAGACATAAGGCCCATATCGGTCATTGCAAAATCACACACCATGGCCTCCCTGAACTCTTGGATCATGGATACACTATCACCTGTAAAAATCAAATCATCCACATACAAACAAATCAGTAACAAGTGCCCATTGTTGTCTGATCGCACATAGAGCGTGTGTTCATGTGGACATCTTGCAAATCCTCTCTTCATAAAATACTCGTCGATCCGAGTATACCAAGCACGAGGGGCTTGCTTCAGCCCATAAAGTGATTTCTTCAACTTGTACACCATGTGCTCCTTCCCGGTTTGAACGTATCCATCTGGCTGGTCAACATAGACCTCCTCATCCAAAAAACCATTGAGAAATGCAGATTGGACATCCATTTGATAAGTTGTCCACTTCATTTGAGCTGCCAATGATAGGATCATCCGCACTGTGTCAAGTCGAGCAACCGGGGCAAAAACTTCAAAATAGTCAATGCCCATTTTTTGACGATAGCCCTTTACTACTAATCGCGCCTTGAGTTTATCAATTTCCCCATTTGATTGATACTTGGTTTTATAGACCCACTTGACACCAATGGACTTTTTCCCAAGAGGAAGAGTAGTGAGAGTCCATGTGTCATTCTTCTCAATTGAAGCTATCTCCTTATCCATTGCCTCAACCCATCCATCATCTTTTGTTGCTTCCTCATATGTCTGAGGGTCACAATCTGCAAAAAGACAAAAATTGATGATGTCTTCATCAATTGGGTCAGTATATTTGTAGATAACATAATCTTGGAGGCGAGCTGGAAGTTTGGTTTGCCTAACAGGTCGTGAAGCTGGAGAACTTGATTGTGAAGGTGAGGAAGGAACTGAGTGAGAAGAAAATGGTTCATCACTAACTGGTAGAGATGGAGCAGCATCTTCTTCTACCTATAGATGAACAATTGTCTCGGATGTGCTTGACTCATCTGGAAAAGGAAAAACAACTTTCTCCTGGTGCCCATCTTGAGTCCATGACCACTCCTCCTCCTCCTTGAAAATAACATCTCTGCTTGCTAGAGTCTTTTTGGTTACTGGGTTGTATAACTTATACCCTTTGATTTGATTGTGGTAACCAATAAAGACGCACTTAACAGACTTGTCATCCAACTTCTTTCTCACTTCCTTTGGCACTTGAGCATATGCAATACTTACAAAAATTCTGAAATGCTTCACATTGGGAGGATGCTCATTCCATGCTTCATAAGGGGTCATATTCTTTAGCCCCTTTGTTGGACATCTGTTCAACACATAAACAGCACAAGCAACTGCTTCTGCCTAAAAAGAATGAGGAACATGCTTACCTTTTAGCATGCAACGAACCATCTCCATGATTGTTCGATTCTTCCTCTCTGCCACACCATTTTGTTGTGGTGTGTATCTGGCAGTCATCTGATGCAGAATTCCACACTGCTTGAAATATGGTTCCCCTGCTATGTATTTTGTACCTTGATCTGTTCTCAGAGTCTTTATCTCCTTTCCACTTTGTTTTTCTACATAGGATTTAAATTCCTTAAAACAAACATTGTGTCAGACTTGTTCTTCAAAAAATACACCCATGTTTTCCTCCTGTAGTCATCGATAAAGGTGATAAAATAACGATTCCCTTTATTGGAAGGAACCTCAATAGGACCACACAAATCAGAATGTATTAATTCAAGAGGTGCTGTTGCACACGAAGTCTGCCCTGATGGAAAAGAAGATTGACTATGCTTGCCTAGCACACATGTATCACATACAATTCTATCCACATGAATATGAGATAGTCCTCGAACCATATTATTTCTTTCTAGCAGTGCCAAACTATCAAAATTGATATGTCCAAATCGACAATGCCATAACCATGATTCATCATGCATTGAACTAGATAAACATGTGTCATATGTAAGTGAAATAGGAAATAGGCGGCTAGAGTTCATGTGTACCTTTGCGATAAGTCCTTGTTTACTGTCTCGAATCGTACACTGACCGCCTTGGATGCGAACATTATACCCTTTTTCTGCTAACTGTCCAACACTCAACAAATTGGAGTGTAGGCCTAGCACATAGTACACATCACTTATCTTCTGCATTGAGCCATCTTTTGCTTTTATGCCAATTTGGCCTTTCCCCTTCACTGGAATTCGGCTATTGTTCCCAAATTTTACCTCTGTAGTCACTGTGTTGTCTAAAGAAGTAAAAAAATCCCGTTGTCCAGTCATGTGGTTGCTGCAGCCTATATCTAAGAACCATAGATTGTTCTTCTCTTCCACTGCAACATCACATGTTAGTAATAAAGCATTCTCCGAATTTGAGTCACTTTCACCGTACATAGCCATCTTTGCATAATGACCATTTTGCCCCTTTTTCAGTTTAGGACAATCTGACTTATAGTGGCCAAATTCTTGACAATTGAAACATTTAATGTGGGATTTATCCTTTTTCTTTCCTTTGTGATCTAGAGAATCTTGTTTTTCACCCTTGCACTTCCCACCTTTCTTTCCAGAGTTATTGGGCGATCTGCCCTTTTCACTCTTCAGAGTCAACTGACTCTGTAAGGCTTGTACGGTTTCCTCTTCATCATCATCTTTCAGCATAATCTCATATGCTTGTAAAGAACCAAGTAAAGAATTAAGGGTTACCTTGCTAAGATCCTTGAATTCTTCAATGGCACTTACTTTAGGCTGAAACTTCTTGTTGACGGATCTGAGAGCCTTCTCTACCAATCTTTGGTTGTCTACAATCTCTCCGTTATCCTCCATCTGATAGGCTAGAACCATGAGCCACTCGAAGTACTCCGAGATGCTCTCTGTGCTATTCATCTTTAAACTTTCAAATTGAAGCTGTAGAGATTGGAGTTTTACCTTTTGGACTGTGATCTCTCCTCTGTAAGTCTCATCAAGATTGTCCCAAGCCTCCTTAGACGTTTTTGTTCTATGTATTCTATGCAAGATAGACTTTTCCACCCCTTGCATGATACAGTACAATGCCTTCATATCTTTCTTCTTCAACTCCTTCTGAATCTTTTGATCTTCTGAGGTTTGTGCTTTGTCTTTCTCTGGTTCTTTGTAGCCTTCTTCTACCAACTCTAGCCATTCTTGAGATGCAAACAAAATTAACATCTGCGACCTCCAATGCTCATAATTGCCCTTCCCGTCAAACTTAGGAGGAACAAAGAAATTGTTGGAGTTGCTGCTAGAAGCCATGGTAGATCTAGTTACAAAACTGAACACAGCAAAGCCTCACCCAATCGACTCGCTCTGATACCAGATGTTGGACCAAAACCTTAATCAGGTTAGAGTCCTCTCACACTTAGCTAGTGTGTTTAGAAAATAACACAACAAACTAGAAGAACAAAGAGAAAAAGAAAGAAGAGCTTTAGAGAACTTGAAGAACTTTGTATTCTGAGAGATGAAAAATACATTGAGAAGAGCCCTATATATAGGGTTAAAAGAAATGTAACCTCCACTGGAATTAAATTACAACTTAATGGAAATTCAAAACTAAAACTGAAATCCAATTTAATTCTTATTCAATTCTAATAAAACTGATTTCTAAGTGTAACTGAAATCTAATTAAACAACCATAATGGCTTAGTCATAACCACTAACAAGAAGACGTGCAGGATCTCTCTTGTTCGTGAGAGTTGTTCCAGGGCCCTGACCCCTCTAAAACATGAATTTCTTTTCCAGTGTGGATGCCAACTGTGTGTCCACGTTGGAAGGTACCCGGTGGGGTACGTAGAGGTACTGTTTCACCGAACATCCGCCCGTATGTGAAGAGGTGCAACCAAATGAATAAATTGATTTAAAACAGAAAATTTGTGTTACAATGTGTTGAAAATCAGAAAATGCGAGTACAATCTCCTATATGTCCTCTGATTCGATCTCTGTAAGTGATATGCAAAGTTGCTGCCTCCTTCGAGTTACTGTCGAGCTATGAGCCTCTGAGCAAGTGTACATGAACGACGCAGTTGTAGTATGCCGGACGGAACTATTTGTTTTCCGTATGTGTATCGACGTGTTTCGACGTCACCGGTGAGTGCACAGAGAGCTTGTGGAAGGGTTGTTTGAGCTTCGACGAACTTGAACTTGGGTGAATGAACTTATTTGATCGAGAATGCTTCTACTGTGGGAGAAAGCCAATCTTTTACCTTATTTTTTGTGATGATTTTTTCAACCCCTTCGACAGAGTGTTTCTGGCTATTTGTAGCCGGCTCTGTCAATTTGTTGGAGGTCGATCTTTGGAATGCGGATCGTGATCCCCTTTCTGCTGCTTCTGTTGATATGAGAGGAGGACTTGGGCACTCCTTTTCCTCTACCGAATGAGGATCGATGGTGGACTTGTCGTTTCTTACTTCCCACTATTGTGGCTCAGTGGAGATTTGGATCGAATGACACATTTATTGACGATGACTTGATGGTGGAAAGCTCGTGCTGACTGTGACGCCACCGAGGCTAGTGATATAGCAAGTCAGTGGACTAACGACGGACGGTTGATAGTGACTTCGAAAATCGGTGGAGCAGGTCCATGACAAGCTTGTGACAATCGATCGATGGGCTGGTGGCATTTGGGCTCACCGTATTTGGGCCAACCACATTTTAATGTCTACGGGGTATCATTATAGAAATATTAAATATACATAAAATATAAAATATAATATTTTATAATTGAATCATTGTTCTAACCGGGTTTAATTGAGTTTCGACCAAAACCAGACAATGCTGGTTTGATGGCCGGTTCAGTTTTAAATTGAAAACACCTCAATATAAGAGGTAATAATGTATTTATTTGTTCATGTAACAACAATTTGACATTGCAAATGGCAAAAGAAGATCTGAACCCAAAATACTCTGGTTAAATTTAATATACTTTACTTTCAGTAAGAGTTGATTATATTTGTTCAGAGGTTAATAACGAAGAAGCTCTAGTTAAATATCCCAAGTGGGTAATTTACAAGTTATGCCTACGGACGCGTTTCCTAGCTGGATAGCTTGTGAAGTGTGGGGCGTTATGACGGTTGTCATCGCGGTAGACCGGCAACGAACCGAAGCGCGCTTCTCGCTACCGTAGCAGCTGCGATCACACGGTTGGCCTTGGTTGGTTCCTTCCTCCGAGGGGCGCTGGAGAGCTCTCTGATGGAAATCGTGTGGCAGACTCCTGCAAACCCACCGGAGGCTCACGATTATATCTTTCGCAACGGTATAACCTTAAACCCTAAACCTCGGTTTTCCTATATACTCCTTTTCTTCTTCTTTTTTTTTTTTTTTTTTTTGTGAATAATTTAGACAGTTTTGATATTTGGCGGGAACTCTGCAGGAAGGCGTCATGTCAGACCTTACTACTTCGAGTTCATCTCCCATGTAATGCTCCTCTTTTTGCTCATCTTCTTTTGACCTTCTTATAGTTATGTTACTCGACATTGATGGTTTGCTTGGAAGCTGGGGCTATTGTGAACAAAGGTGAGTGGAGCATAGGTTGGATATAACATATTTTGGTGGCTCAGAGCGGTTTTCAATTTTCAGGTCAAGAATCGATGGGCTGGAAAAACGATTGTTGATCTTTTTGCGGAGGAGTTCAAAGGACGCCCTTACGAGTACTACGTAAGCTTAATTCTCCTCGTTGCACGTGTTCAGAATCTGTTTTTGGTGCTTGTTTACGTTAAGAAAATTTGTAACGGTCAGCATCCTGCCCGGGGGCTATGTTGAATTTAGTTGCGTGAGCCTGTTGATTTCACAGGTGAAAGCTGTTAAATCTGGACGGATCCAAGTGGACGACCAGATGGTGAATGTTTTCTACAGAGTTCAGTCCTCGCAAAAAATAAGTCATTTCTTACACAGGTCATTTCTTACACCTAGTTCAGTCTATCTCGTTACTGGGGTTAGTCTCATTACTGCAGCTCGGTCAATCTCAGTGCCAGTGCTCCTCTATAACTAGCTTTTTTCAACTCCATGTGCATTATGGGCCCATGTCAATTCATATTTTTGCTGATTTTTAGTTTTTGACAAATTATATAGATTCTTAACTTCTCATTCCCATATCTCCCCTGCCTTTTGATGTTTAATACGACGAACAAATGTTTTTACATGCATATAGTGTACTTTATTTTAAGAGAATGACAAAATCTACGAACAAGAAAGCCTTGAATTATGTGCGAAGCATCTGTGTATCATATGATGTAATGTTGGATGGCCATTTTATGTGATTTTTTTTCAAGTGCTTGCACTTGTCTGATAATCCCAAAAATCAGAACTTTGTGTGTGAGGTTTTGTCCTGAATTACACTTTTGAAAAGTCTAGTCCAGATATTCATTGGAGAATTTAAACACTAGGCCCATTTCAGATTAAAAAAATCTGTTGATGCCTTGGTTTTGGTGTTTTCTACTTTTGGATACAGCAAATCCTTTATTTGGTCCTAATGCTTGTGCAGAAGCAGATGGTTTAGCTTTTGAAAGTTTTTTTAAGGATAACTCTCGTGGAAGATGACTCTGCCACATGATAACCTGCTCGTCAGGTTATCAGGAGTGTAAAATGGTTTAGACATAGTCTTATGGAACTCAAAAGAAACAATATAGAACATGAAATTCGTGATACAATACTGTGAAACACTGCTTCAATATGCATAAAGATTTGCTTGATTTTTAATGTAAGAGTGATACTTATTCTGGTTCTCATGTAGAACAGATCACTTCTCTCAGCAACGATTGTGCTTTGAGGAACTTCGTATATTTATTTATTTATTTGTTGAATTCTAACATAATCTGGAAGTTATTGTTAAGGTGAAAAGATGTGGAGTAGTGAGCTTGTAAATTTTGATTGTTTGCCATTCAATTCCCTGTAGATGGTATTGGGACTAACATGTAACTATTTTCAAACTTTCCAATAAAAACATATACTTTTTATTGACCTTTAGCAATTGGTTAAATTTCCATTAGTATCTTGCCGTCTTCTCTTCCATTGCTGATAAGGGATTAGTTCTGTAGACATGAGCCCCCAGTGTTGACGTGGGATATGCAGATTCTACAAATGGAAGCTGATGTGCTAACTGTTTGTAAGCCACCATCTATTCCTGTATGTAGTGGCTCTATCCTATTTTCTGTACTGCTCTCACTGATGAAACTTCTGACTAGATGCTGCTGTTTCTCATTGTCATTATGTTCATTATCAACTCATGAACAATAACCTCATGAACATGTTTGTCACTGTCCATTAAAAAAAAAAAACTCATGAACAATATTTTTTTTTGACATTGATAAACTCATGAACATGTTCCTTTGAGCATTATTGTTTTGAAAATACTCCCATAAGCATATTTTTTAGAAAGGTTGTCTTTAAGCATTCCTTTTTGAAAAATATCCCTGTAAGCATTCCAAAGGTTTATTTATTTAGTTTTTATGTTTTATATTTTTATACTAAAGTCAGGTAAGTAAAGTTCTCAATGTGAAGAGAAAGGGTGGAGTCGTTTCTGATGTTGCCTTTCTTTTTGTTTTTCTCTTCATCTCATATGTACTACCACTTACCTAGCTGGTTTACTTGGATTGGAGCTCGCTGCTTTAGCCATTATTATCAGTATTATTTTTATCCTTTATTTTATTTTTAAAATGGTTCTTTTCTTAACTACTGGTTTATCATGGTTTTCATCCAACAGTATATCGTGAGCTTGAGCTGATAATGTTGGATACTTTATGTAAATCGTGATTTGTGGCCTTTTATGAAGTATAATATTTACTGAATGGTTTCCCAGAATTTGTCCAAAATAGGTAAATGTTGTCGTTTTGAACTTATCATGTTCACTATAGGAATACTCGTGATTGTTCAGAGAACTTCATTAGATGTTGCTGTTAAAAACAGTGAAGGGGCACTCTTGTGATTTTCTTGTTTGGAAGTGTATTTTGAGTTGGCTACATCTTGTTAGGTGCATCCCTGTGGCCAGTATCGCAAAAACACAGTGGTTGGCATTCTGCAGGCTGAGCATGGCATTACACCCCTGTTTCGTATCCAAGAAAGTTGCATAATATTATCACTATGATGTTGGTGATTTGATTTGGTTTAGAATTATGTTTTCTTGATATACTTATCTATTTTATATTCATCCTTATGTTTTAATGCGATTTCCCTCTCCTTATTGTTGTTGTGTAGTTTCACCTTTTTCTTCCTTAACCTACAATGAACAGCTGTGCATCGCCTGGATCGCTTGGTTTCTGGGCTTCTTATCTTAGCTAGAAATGCGACCAAAGCAGATAATTTTAGGCAACAGGTACTTCATCTGCCTCAATGTAATGATTCCTTCTGCTGTTGATTTGTCTACGTTTAATTTGCACCTCAAGTAATTTCGAGAAATTGATTTTATATATCTGTGGGGGAGGGCAGATCTATACTTAGGTGTATTTGTATGTTCATTCTAATCTAGGAATTTTTATATAAATTTCAAGCAATGAAGTATTATGCAAAAAGGGTTTATTGTCTTGGTAAAACATCTTCCATTCACCTGAGTCATCTGCATGAATTTTGGCAGGCTGACTCAGATTTGTGATGACAGATCCAAAGTAGTCAGATGGACTGCATTGACCATGACATTCATGTCAGTTTGCACATTGATGTTGCTCCACAAGCAATTCCTAAGTTGGAATTGCTGGGGGACATAAGCACAGAAGTCGCAAGTAGTACAGTGGAAAGTGAGTATTGTCCTACAAGGGAACCTAGGCTGAGGACTAAATTTAGATCCTATTAACTATATCTAACCAATCATATTGTGGTGAAGATAAATATTTAAACTTAAATATGCAAAATTAAATTAATTAATTGCAAAAGTCTAGGAATATTAAAAATTCAAATAAGGAGGTGCTCTGTCGTGTCCCAATGATTGATCTTAGTACCACCTTTTCGTTCTTGAGCTTTCGATTGAACACCTTGTGGTCCTGGAATTGATACATAGGGGCTCTCCTGAGTGTATGTAGCCGTGCTCACTTAGATGAACCCTCTAATCTCCTGATTTTGGATCCATAGAGTGGGGCCAATGCACACTGCCCAAGGGTCATATATGGCAGTTAGTTATCCCTAACTTACCTGCAAATCTTGCAGCTAAATCTCTAACTGGTAGAGAGTCGAGAAAGTTTTCCCTACTTTAATGGCGTCGCGACCCGAAGCCGAAACGAGCCGCGACGCGAAAGGAAGGGTCGCCGACGACCCTTCCTCTTCCTCGACATCTCGGGGTCGGTCGACGGCGGAGGAGAAGCGTTCGGCGAGCTGCGACGGCGGCGACGGCAGCGACGACGGCAACGGCGGCGGCGGCAACGGCGGCGGCGGCGAAGGGAAAGAAGGTCCGAGGTGGACAGAGGTGCGGAGGAGCAAAACCAGGCCATGGAAACTGAAGACGAGGCTTCTGAACATGGATACAACAACTTTGAAGGTAGAGGAAACGAAGGAGAAGACATCCCGGGGTTGGAGGAAGGGAATCAAGTTCACAGCGACCTCGGGGGAGAAAAAATCTTACGTGCGTGTGCCGGCGGAAGCAAAAGGACTCTTTTGCACGCAGTTAAACCTTCTTCTGCACGCTTCTACACCAGGAGTCCGAGATAGGGAGGTGTGCGTGGGTGCAGTTTCTACTTGGATTCGTGGCCGGAAGGAAGCCCTTCTACAAGCTGAAGCAACTTCGAGTTGGAAGGGTCCTCGCACGTGTTCATATCCCCAGATCTGCTCGGGAGCAGCTGTCGGAAGCCCTGTTCGAGGTCGGTTTTGGAGTCACAGGCGAAAAAGGAAGCTTTTTGCAGGTTTTGCAGAACTCGCCGGCGCCGGAGAAGGTGACCGGAGCTCCGGCGCCGGCGCCGGAGAAGACGACCGGAGTTCCGACGACTTTGCCGGAAATTTTTTTTTCTTCTCACCCGGCTAGGACGGTGATTTTCTCGAAGTCTTGGTGGGACAAGGGGGCAAAGGAGGCCTCCCTAGCCATCGTTTTGGAAGATTTCAGTAGTCCCAGGGAGAGCATGAAAGCCTAAGTTTGAAACTAAAGGACAAATGGGATCTCCGGGAGCTTCCAAAGTCGCCCCTATAAGTGTTACGGGGCATGGGTAATATGGTTTAAGGAAGAAGCTGATAGGACCAAGGCATTGCAAGATACATCTAGTGTCACATGGTCTTTGGAAGCATGGCGGGATGCTGGAAGAGAGGTTTTCCCAGAGTGTATGGATACATTATACATGGACTCCCTATTGAACTATGGAGGACTCCTGCACTAGAAGCAACCGGAAGACTTTTGGGGGATGTTATAGAAATTGATCCAGCCACGGTCAACTTGGAAAGAGTAGATTATGCGCGAATGAAGGTGCATGTTAAAGGCTGGTATGCAAGGGAGCAACCAGTAGTGGTCAAAGTGGGTAGTAACGATTATGAAGTACTAATTTGGGCCGAGGAAGCGCCCCTTGAGAAGGGTAGCAATATGGCTGAACGGAAGGAAAATTCCACGTGGATTGAAGAAGGCAACATCCAATTCGGAGGCTTCATCACCAATGGGAAAGAGATAACCCGGGCATCCGAAGTTGATTTCCAATTACCATTAGAGGCTGGCCAACCCCACTCCCAACCATCCCAACCTTTAGCCTCCTTCCCAGTCACACCATCTACCAGCAATTCCACCCCTAACCGAACCCATTTGAGCCCACCCGGTGATGGGAAAGTTAACCCACTCAGCAGCACACCACTCCCCAAACCACTTGACCTAGCCATACTCTCCCCACAACCCCTTGATATCTTCATTCCTCCATCTGAGACCCCTCAATCTATCACGTATCATCGCCGCAAACCAATCCACCCATCCAAACCCATCACACTTTCATCTCCATCTTCACCACCACACTCACCACCCTCCCCAAAGATGGCGAAAGGGGTTTGAGTTAGTTAGTAGAACGTGAGGAGAGGCGAGCTACAAGAAGCGCAGTACACAAAGGGAAAGATCCTTCACTAGATGGTCCTGATTCCAGGAAAATTACCAGCTCTTGGGTAGAACTGTTAAATCAGCATAAAGGGCAATGCAACGAAGATGAGCTAAGAGAAATATTGGAGTTTGGAAGACTTCTGGATGAAAGGAATACATGGAAGGAAGTAGGGAGTAGCAGTGGTTGCACCTCATGATCATTGCATCGTGGAATGTTAGGGGAATAAGGAGCCCGCTCAAACGGGCTAATATTAGGAAGGTTTTGGAGGATCGGAAGGCGCAATTGGTAGTGTTTCAAGAAACTAAGTTCGAAAGGCAGGAGGAAAGGCTAATAAGGGATTTACTTCCGTTCAGAGATCCGCAATGGGTGACATTGGAAGCCACAGGTACATCCGGTGGGATTTTGGTTGCCTGGGACGCAATAGCCATTTCCTTAGATAGTTTAGAAGTGGGTCAATTTTGTGTGGGAGTAAAATTAAAGGATCTCTTGGGAGGGCAATCCTGGGACTTTGGAGGTGTATATGGACCATGCATTAGTGCTGACGGGGATGCTTTTTGGGAGGAATTAGGAGACTTGGTATGTAGGTGGGACGTCCCTTGGTTATTAGCGGGAGACTTCAACTCTATCCGTTACAGGAATGAAAAATACCCCCCGGCTCGGAGAATATCTATGGCTATGAGGAAGTTTAATGACTTCGTGGATGCATACGAGTTGGAGGAGATTCCCACCTCTGGCAAATTGTGCACTTGGAGTAATGGACAATCCTGCCCAATAATGTCAAGATTGGATAGATTTTTAGCCTCCGGGAATTGGTTGAGGATGTATCCAGGAGGCATCGGTGTCTTTAGGGGGGAAGGTGGTATCGACCACCGCCCATTTTGTGGACACACGATCAGCTGCTGGGGCCATAAACCCTTTCGGCCTAAAAAAACCGGTGGTTGAAGGAGGATGAATTGGGCGATCTATTGCAGTCTGGTGGGAGGAATTAGAAGTAAGGGGGGGCGATAGGTGGCGGGTTGTCTATGAAACTCAAGCTCCTCAAGAGGAAGCTCATTGAGTGGGCTAAAGGGAGAAAAAGCCGCCAACGCTGCTCAAAAAGTCGCTTCTCCCTGCTGCAGGTTGACAGCCTTGATGCGTTAGAGGAAGGTAGACCCTTAACTAGTGATGAATTTTCTACGATCGTTCGAGGGCCTCTAGGGATCTTCGGTCCTTAGTGGCCCATGAGCGTATTTTATGGAAGCAACGGGCTAGATACGGTGGTTGAAGGAGGGAGACGCTAACTCTCACTTCTTTCACGCCATAGCCTCGGCCCGCCGTCGCTCTAACAGAGTGAATTCTCTCAGTAATCAATGGGGAACTCACTCACCGATAGGGCGACTATTATTACTAACTCTTGTGGAGTTCTATGCAGGTCTATATAAAGGCGGATGCAGCCCCGTGCATTCCATGTGCGGCATGCCAATAGCTCACCGCCTCAAGCCAAGGCAGAATGGATGGATTCCCCTTCTCCATGGAAGAAATAGAAGCAGCAGTAAAGAAGTTTCCTCAAGACAAAGCCCCAGGACCAAATGGATTTAATGGAGAATTTTTTAGAGCTACATGGGAGTTCATGAAGGAAGACATTATTGCAATGGTGAATGACTTCTACAATAGAGGATTAGTTTACAGAAGTCTTGGTGCATCCTTGATAGCGCTATTACCTAAGAAAGGAGTTGAGAATATGAAGGACTTTAGACCTATCAGCTTGATCTCAGGTCCTTACAAGATAATTGCCCGCATACTAGCAGCAAGGCTGCGAACCGTTCTCCCACATATCATCAGCAAGGAGCAGAATGGTTTTATTCAGAAACGACAGATTTCAGATGCGGCTATGTTGGTGCATTAAGTGGTAGACCGCTTTGCTAAGGTGAGACAATCAAGGGTTATCCTGAAATTAGATATGGAGAAGGCTTTTGACAGAGTAGACTGGGATTACTTGGAGTCCATGATGATTGAAATGGGATTCGGTGGAAGATGGCTAAAGTGGATACGCTCTTGCGTCTCCAATGCTAATTATTCTTTGTTGGTGAATGGAGGCACCTTTGGATACTTTGGGGGCACAAGAGGGTTGCGGCAAGGGGACCCCTTATCCCCCCTCCTTTTCAATATAGTGGGGGAAGGATTTACAAGTATTATCAAAGCGGCCTTGGAAGTGGGTTGGTTAAGCAATGTACTACCAGAGGAGATGTTGCCAATAGCACAATTCCCTGATGACACTATAATTTTTGGGGAAGGATTAGTGGAGCAAATGAAGAAGTGGAGGGCAGCGATCAAGCTTTTTGAGATAGCTTCGGGACAAAAGGTAAATTGGGACAAGACAGAATTATTTGGTTTCAACCTCTCTCGAATCTACTCAAATCATGGCAGATGTGCTTGGATGCAAAGTAGGTTCGCTGTCGAGCACTTATCTCGGGCTCCCCCTCTTCCATGGTAGAATTACTCCGTCTATTTGGAGCCCAGTGGTGGAGAAAATCCATAAGTGTCTTTCGCTATGGAAAGGGAAACTACTATCAAAGGCGGGAAGGCTAATCCTCCTTAAAGCATGTTTATATGGTATTCCGGCGCACTACCTTTCCTTCATGCACTGCCCAGGCAGCGTAGCAAAGGAAATGGAGAGGCTCTTTAGACGATTCTTGTGGAGAGGGTCAAGTGAGGACACCTAGTGAATTGGAAAAAGGTATGCTTACCAAAAGACATGGGGGGACTTGGCATCCGGAAGGTTTCAGCAGTGAACAAGGCTTTCATGTTGAAGTGATGTTGGAGATTAAACATTGACAAGCTGGCTCCTTGGAGTAAGTTGGTCAGAGCAAACTTCGGGGTGGATGATGACTCTTGGATAATGGGTTGGGACTCTCCTAGAAAGCTCTCTGTAGTCTGGAGGTACATATTTAAATGCTTTGGAGACTTCAGATTATATGTTAGGTGGGCAGTGGGGGATGGGCGACATACATCCTTTTGGGGAGATCCTTGGATAGGCTCAAGCTAGCGCTCAAAATGCAGTCATCCATTACTCTACAATGTAGCCAGGGACCAAGAGGCAATGGTAAGTGGGGTTATCGGATATAACCATCCTGGGTCCATGAACTGGAGCACGGTTTTCAGGAGAGATCTAAGGGATGAGGAAGCAGTAGCCCTTAGTTCTCTGGATTTCTTGATGGGCAGCTTCTTTGGGGATGAAGAAAAGCGGATAGTCTCATTTGGACCCTAACCACCGATGGGGAGTTTTACGTGGCTTCCAGCCTCTGAGCTTTAGCTTCAGGGGACATGACCTACATCACACCAGGGCGTGGTCCCTCTTAGTTCCCCGAAGATTGGTTTTATATCCGGAGTACTCTACACCGCAAAATCCTTACTCGAGGCGTCTTAGCGAGGAGAGGGTTGATCCTTCCGTCATTGCTTTTGCCCCTTGTGCACCACGCACCAAGACAACAGAGCACCTGTTGCTTCATTGTGATTACTCTTGGAGGATATGGAGTTGGTTCGTAGATCAATTTGGATGCTCATGGGTGATTCCGAGATCATTGGAGGGTCTCATTGGGTTCCAAATAAATCATCTCACTCCATCAGGAAGGAAAATGTGGAAAGCTCTTGTCGCATACCTCCCATGGTCCATTTGGGAGGAAAGAAACAAGAGGGTTTTTCAAGACAAGTCCATGCAGTGGGAGGCAGTAGCACTCACAGTCCAGAACCGGGTCATCCAGTGGTTAGTAATTCAGGGCAAGTTGAGCGATGCAGAGGTTATTACAGCAAGATCAACATGGTTAGAAGTTGCTACCACCCCTAGCACCCCTAGCACCCCAGCACCCCCCCTGATTGTGGATTGGATTCCTCCGTCAGCAGGGATGATCAAGGTTAATTTTGATGGGTCATCACTGGGTAATCCGGGCCCGGTGAGGGTTTGGAGGGGTGTTTAGGAACTCCGGAGGGGGTAGTCCCTGTTGTCGTTTGCGGGACCATTGGGGATTGAGGATTCAACCTATCTTTGAGGTCCATGGAGTCCTCCATGCGCTCCGATGTTTCCGTTCTCAATTCACGGGGCCTTTGTTGGTAGAAGGCGATTTAAGCAATGTCATAGGATGGTGCGCATGGACCTCGCCTCTCCATGGAGGTTCCTTTACATTTTTTGAGAGGTTTTTCACCTTGCCTCCACACTTTCGTTCAGGAGTGGATATGTGTTCCCCGGTCTGCCAATTCCTTGGCAGATAGTTTAGCTAAAGAAGGGGTTCAACTCTCGTCATTAGATGTGAGAGTGTCCCCATCACTTGTACCTTAATTATTATCTATTAATAAAAACCAGCACTTTCCTCAAAAAAAAAAATCTCTAACTGGTAGGATCATATGTTGTCAAATGCATAGTCTCCTGAAATCATTAGGGGTTCCTAACTAAACGTTGGCCTGAATTTAGTTGAACATAGAACATATAGCATACATTACACACACATATGGAAATAAACTCAAAACACTTAAGATGATATCAAAATTACCACATTGTACACTTAGTACGCCCATGAAAGGGTTTAGCCTATAAAATACATTGATCTACATTTAAACATGACAAAACATTGAAGTTAAATACATGAAACACGGATGGAGAGAGCGAGAGAGAGCAGGAACCTTCTCGACACCATGAACTGGAAAAAATGGAGTGCCTCTCTTTCCACATGATAGATAGAGGAGTGAGAATATACATTGATGTCGTGGCCATGGGAGAAACACTAGCAATCAAATACGCAAACAAAGGGAAAGAAAAATAACCTTTCGTTCGTATACGAGCAGAAAGCTTGGGTGAATTCATCTATGCCTCCGGCAACATGATGCAAGCAGAGTCACCAGAAGAATGCCAACCATCCTGTAAAGTCGCTTTTGTGGGGACATTCTGAAGAAAGCACCCTCATTTTCCGGACTACAGAGGCAAGAGGACAAATTATCTTAAGCTCGGTGGAAATTTCATAGAGATTGCACAAGGGAGACAGATGGAAATGGCTGAATGAAATCTGGAAAAAACCTAGAAAAGGAAGCAGCAAAAACTCCAGCGAAGGAAATGCCGCAAACTAACCTGCAATATAGATCCTTCAGGGATGCTTTAATGCATTCTGTGCTGCAGCAACTTGCTAAGGAAGTAGCAAGATGAAGTTCATGGAGTCCTTCCTGGACTCAGGTTATTTAGAAATGTAGAGGATCAGATACTAGTAGCATACACAGGCCCACTCGGTGTTGATGATTCTACCTCAGCCGAAGTTCATGGAGTCTTTCATGGACTCAGGTTATTTTGGACTAATTTGGTTGGGGAGTTGATAGTGGAAGGAGACTCAAGGAATGTAATAGGGTGGTGCAGACAGACTTTGGCACCACCATGGAGGTTTATGTATTGTTTTAGAGAAGTTATTTCGTTATCCACATCGTGAGTTCACGAGTGGATTTGTATTCCTAGATCTGCCAATTCTGTGGCAGACACTTTAGCTAAAGAGGGAGTCCTCACCGACCTCTTGGTTAGATTGATCCCTCCCTTTGTATCTTGATTTCATTTTATCAATAAAAAATAGTACTTCCTCAAAAAAAAAAAAAAAAAGGAAGAAGCAAGATGAAATTAGAAAAAGCCAAGCAATGGTGAGGCTCATTGTATCTCCAGAACTGGCAAAATCTCGGAGTGAGAAACTAAAAATGTTTTGGCAGTATGCATAGACAACCCCTCTCTGGAAACTAAAGAAATCCATTCTTGGGCCCAAACATATTGGAAGCTGGCTACAATCCAAAACCTCACTACATGGGCGAATACGATTGGGTCATAACTTGGGATACTGTAGAGGAGAAAAACATAATAGTAACTCTCTAAGAGGCACTCATAAATGATAGATATATGAAAATACAAAAATGGAACGAGTCATGGGAGACTAAAACTCACTGTAGTTGGATCTCAATCACTGGAATCTCGATTCGTCTCTGGTATGGTGACATCCTCAGATAAGTGGGAGAAGCTCTTGGTATGGTCGCTGAAAGAGAAGAAGTGACCCTTGCTGGGGCAAGGCAAGATCGAGCTCGTGTATGAATAACAATGTTTGGCCCTCTACCAAAATACACAGAAGTGCCAATCTGTGTTTGAGAGCACATCTACAAAGCATGCATTGTGCCAGAATCTGTAGGAAGAAAAATGAAGGTGGAGAAAAGGATGAAGAAACAAAAGCCTCAGAGGAAAATAAAACTCAAAACAAAACAAATTTGGCAAAGAAAATCCTGTGAACTTGCCTACGCCGGAGAAGAAAAAGAAAGAGAGTTCTAATTGGTGGCTGATCCAAAGGGGGACTGAATGGCAGTGGACTCTAACGAGGTCATACACCTGACTCCAACTAGGTCAGGTACGGTCTGGACAGCTTCCAAAAGTTCCTCCGCAGGAAATGATGAAAGACAAGAAGGAAACCTGGAGGCTGTTTGACACATCGACAGATACTGCAACAAACCCTCTAATATAGAAGGGGATCTCGGTGAATACATCTCAAGAGGCACTTAACTCTCCAACACATGCCTTATGTGCGGTGCGGCACGTGACAGAGGTACACCCCCTAACTTAAACTTAAGCAGAGAAGTTATTAGCCATGAACCCAGCGTACCTTGCAACTTAAATGATGAATGGCTTGGATGCTCATCTTCAACCTCGATGCAATTCGTGGCTTGGGAGCAGAATACTAAAAGGGCGTCTGAATACCAGAGCTATAGATACTCGTATGAAAGAAGAAGAACCAATAGAAAAGAATAGGAAAGTTTGTGCAAAGCCACTCAAAATCTAGAAGAAGGCAGTGCACTAGAAAAGAGACTGAACGAGTACTTAATAGTATGACCTTTTTAATTTGAGCTCAATTTGATGTCAAAATCTTGAGATATGACCTTTTTAATATGGCTGAAAACTTTCTCTGTTTTCTGCTTCCTTTTCTGGATTTAAGCCAATGTGCCGTGAACCTTATGTCATTTACTTTCTTGCACTAAAATCTTCATAACTTCGTTTTAGCTCTGATTTGAATGATTTTTGTTTCATTGGATGCCAGAGAGAGAACACTTTTTAGCCATTTTCTACGAAATTCTAATAAAAATTAACCATGAAATGACCCAAAAATAATGTACAACAGATAGTAATCAACTACCCAAACTTAAGCATTTGCTCGTCCTCAAGCAAAACTAAAAACAAACAATTCAGAGAAATAGTCCAATAATTCGAGTTGAAGAAATCCAATCATAGACTCATTCAACTCTTTCACACCCCATGGTTACAACACTTAGAACAGCATGATCAAGGCATCTCTTTCTATCATTCCATAATCCAGTGTAAGTAAGAAGAATAAATTAAATTCCATATGCCAACCATCAGTCCACTCTCACTAAAATGAAGGAAATCAAAATTTTTTTTATCAATAAGTCTTTATAGGTTGTAATGGGGCATGATTAACAGGTGAAAAAAAGTATTGAAGGACACATACTATAAGTTCAACCTCCTCGTCTCTGTCCTGTCTTCTTGAGCATAAATCCACTCTGTCATGTCAACCCTTTGTCACCAAACTTTTTTTTTTTGAAGAAACCTTTGTCACCAAACTTAGAATTTTGCTCTATCTCCACAAATTTTTCATAGATTACTCTATCTTCGAGGAAAGCCTTTTTTTTTTTCTGCCTTATATAGATTCCAGCTATCCTCTCCTTTTGATGCGAATCCCTATGCTTACTGAGGCACGAGACCTGGTAACTCAAAAAGGTAGCCTTCCTCTTACTTAGCTCTTTTTTTATTTTTTATTGTTTGGCTTTTCCTCTCAGATTTCCAGCATCTTTATTCTTCCTTTCATCTTTTCCTTGCTTCTTTTTCTCAATATGTCTATGCCCTCCTTCGACCCTCCTTATTTCTACATAGATTCTAGAATTGATCCATGCTCATTTAGATAGAACACTTCAATAATTAGAGAATAGGACAGTAAGAAACAAGTTTTTATCACAAAGGCCTGGTTCATGAAATGTATAGGATCATAAACAAAATAGGGATTTTGAAGACTCAAAGTGTCTAACTAAAGGTGATGCATCTTGTACTTTAAAGTAGATGCCTTAAACTGTCAAACCACATACCAACGATTGCTTTTCTCATGTCATCTATGCATTCTAACAAGTGGTTTTTTAAGAACTTGAAAAAAAATCTATCTTATCAATTCACTAAGCATAATGGCCAATGAATTTTCAAAAACACTTTCGGATTCAATCAAACTCTAAAACTAACTAAAAAACAACAAAAATATTGTGTAAATACCAGAAAACCAAAAACCTTAGTTTCCCACCCCAAACTTCAAATCTTGCATTGTCGTCAATGCAATCAAAATAAACATATGAGTGAAGAAACTTCCCTTAAAATGATGGTTGCTTGCATTGTCCACAATGCAATCCAAGCTTGCATTGTTGGAAGGCTGAAAGTGGTGTGAGGAATATTGGGTTTTAACGCCGGTGAGTGTAAGTTTTTCTGTTGAGGGGGTTGGAGTTAGTTGCACCAATTTCAGGGGAATCGTTTGTTTAAGGTGAAAAAACAGGGTTCGTATATGCACTAAGGTTGTCGAGGGCCAAATGGTCCAATAAGGAATTTCGGGAGCTGCTTTGGCTGGGTTGGTTTATGGAGGTAGGTTCAAGTGCTATTAATGGATTTATGGCAGGGGTAGAGTGGGAATTTTGTTTGATGCAGTGTCACAGCTTTTTTCCTTTCGTGAGTTTACTTCAGCGTAAGGGAGGAGGCAGGGTTCAGTAGGTAGAGCAGGTGGGATAGGTATAGAATGGGTGGGTGAGGAGGTGGTAGGTGAGGGAGGGTTAGGAGAGGCATTTGTGGTGGTGTCTCTGATTGGATTCGTATTAAGGCTGGCTGCAGCAACCGGTCCTTGGCTCAGGTTCTTATCTGGTAATGGATTTGCAATTTGAATATCAAAATCTCCCACATGCTAGCCTTCGAGGGATGTGGATGGCTGATGCGGTTGTGACTCGTTTGAGTCATGGTTTTCAACTTGACGTCTTCTCAACTTCTCCTGATTTTGTTGTTTGTCTCCACTGCTTTTACTGATGCTATTACTAGAAAATCCATGTCGGTGACCAAGCAGATGATTCTTCCATTTGTTGGTCCTTCTTTACCAAATAATATTTTGCCTCTTGCAATATCTAATCTACTCTTCTCGTCACTGTCTAATTCCAGAAGTTCAACAAAGGCTCCTAATATTTGTTACAGATTTGACACCGACCTAATCTTAGGCGAAATACCTGAAAGTTGCAACCATCTGGGTCAGGGAAAAAGACAACCTCTTTCTGACCATCTGCTAATTTGCTGATGGAACAGGCGAATCGGTCTCTGCCTTACGACCACTTTGGTATATAACTGACTGACCAATAGTGGTTCGTCCTTTCTCCAAGGACACTCGGAGTATTGAAGTATTTTCCTGCCTCGCGATGATGCGCCTTTTTATCTTTCCAACACCTTTCTCCCAGTATGTGGTTGATATTACCAGAGCACCACCGATTGTAGACGTCGCAACTTGCATATGTTTTCATGGTTCTTCATTTCTTTCTACTGAGCAAGTGTAGCTTGAGGATTCCTGAGTTCATCTAGTAACGATGCGAGGCGATTCCAGCAAGCTTTCAAGTCACTATCTGGAAACTATATTCTGGCTAGAACTTTATTGTCTCTTAGGTGAAGAATTTTAAAGATCTTCCACAAACTCTCATATACCGAAAAAATGAATCTCGAGTTTTTTGCCAGACTTCCATCATTTCCGTTGAGTAGCAGCCGAAGACTTTGAATGCTCTCTTTCGTTACCTGTACAACGAACTTCGCAAAAGATCTTTTCTTCCCTTTGTTGATGGTAACTTCAACGCTTCTTCCTTTTCTCCTTTTTCATTATCCCACCAGTCTTCGACTTTGAGTATCGACTTTGAGAAACGTAGATCTTCGATCTAATGCTCCATTTTTTTCTCATCTCTTTCTTTTGAAGAAGGCAAATACATTTTACTCCCAATGCTACTGTGGAGACCTGAACCCAAGAACTCCCACAATAATAACTCCCTTGTGACCATTGAGCTATTGCCCAAGACCCATTTGTCTCACCACTTTCTCTACACTATTGTAGTCCTTCCTCATCTCTTCTATATTCACTATCCTCTCTACCTAGCACCTCTAATGCCATCTGCTCCCACGCCTTCGCCATCTGCGTCCCAATCCCCCGAGAAAGGCAAAGCCTCCCCTTGCAAAATTTTGATGATTGTCGTTGACGTTGGGCTTTATCTCCCGTTCCTTCTTGTTGCTCATATCAACTTTCAACATTTAGATAATGGGAAAGTGAATAGTCTATATTTTTATTTCATTAATGAAATATGTCTAGGTATGTCTACCAATCTTGGTCCTCAAGTAGTCAAAATAGAAATGAGTTATATCTCGCATTACCTCTGAAATCAAAGATGTATTGGCAATAAGTGAGATGTGTCATGTCTCATTAGGAAATTGTGTACAGTTATTTGTATTCTTTCATTTTGTATCTTCTGTCCGTTGGAGCACACCTAATGTCTAATGTTTTAAACTTTTTTCACAGATTGAGGCAGGAAAGGTGCGAAAAGAATATGTTGCTAGAGTTATTGGGGTATTCCCTGCAGAAGAGGTATTTGATGGCTTTTATGATGTTTTATGATTATGTATAATGTTTAAATTGTTTATTTGTATGGTTCTTGTTAAGATTTATTACCTATTCTGTATATGCCCTAGTGATTCAAACTGTATTTGTATCCACATTTTTTGTAATCAATCTGGGTGTTGCAATGGATTTTCTCATGTTCTATGTTACTCGTTAAACTTGAGTACTTTCTACTTAAAGAAAGTTACTCTAGCATGCAAGTGCACGTGTCGCGTAAGTAATAAAGTGGACCTAGAGTCCGGATGTTGAACCTACAGGAATTATGTAGACTAAGTACTAAATGAATATCCTAATAGCTATATCTAACCAATCGAAAGGATAATAAGTGAAATTATCATAAATATGGACACTAACTAGGACTCAGGCAAGGTATAAATAGGAGAATCTACTTAAAATAGAGGTGAGAATGTGATTTCACGTCCCCATGCTCAATATTGAACCTATTCTAACATTCGGGCATTTCATCGAACACTTGGTGGACCCAGGAATTTGGTACGTCCTCTCCCGAGTGTACCGTAATCATATTCCCTATTCTGACCCTCTAATCTCGGATGTCAGGAAAGAGAATCCCATGCACGTTGCCTATATGTCATTTATGGTGATGGGTTATCCCTAATCTCTCCCACGAATCCCCTAGCTAGACCTCTAACTAGGTGGAACGTACATTGGCTAATGCAAGTCTACCCAAATTTACCCTCCTGGGATCGAATCAGGTTCCTAAATATCAACTAATCGCTAACTAGGCAATTAATCGAACACTAAGCATACATTAGTCACACCACATCATTGAATCACGCTCAGAATACTAAAATAACTGCATTCATTGCATAAGTATGCTACATCACACCCCCAAACGGGGGTCTAAATATATATCACGTCAAAATACAAATACAATCTCAAATCCAAACATATTTTCATACTCAAAGTATATCTAAATGAAAGAAAATGAGAAAAAAAGACAAACTCGGAGTGTATAACACTTCTTGAAGGTTCAATCCTCCTCTTAGATAAGAATTGCCCTAAAGAAATGACCCCAAAGTCCTCCTTTTGAGCTCTGACACGAACCATAGACGAGTCTAAGTCGACTCTCCAACTCCCAAGTCCAAATCCTTTGCTTACCTCAAAACAGGTATTTATAGTGCAGATAAGTGACTTGGCGCGATATGGCATCGGGTGAAGCTTCATGGCGTCCGGTCACTTAAAGAGTGATAAACCGACGCCATAAGGCATCGGGCACTTTCATAGCGCCAAGGTTCCTGGCGCCATAGCGCTGAATTACGGCACAAAGGCGGTTCCTGGTGCCATAGCGCTGAATTACGGCACAAAGGCGCTAAGTTGTGCACTTTTTTGCCACAATTTTTGCCGCGACGCTAAGGATCCGGCGCCATATGGCACCCAACATCATCCCATGGCACCCAAGTTTGCACGTGTCAGGCTCACGTGCGTCAGAAAGCTCTCATAGTGCTCTAAAGCCCAACTCTGCGCACTTGGCTCCAAACGGCACCGGGCAAGTTTTATGGAGCCCATTGGGTGCCATGAATTTCCCTGGCACTGTATAGCACCCAACTTCTGCACTTTCTAAAAAATGGGGCAAAATCTTAGTTTCTCTCCCAATTTGCTTGGGACTTCTATTGTTCTTCTTATTGCATTTCACAAATGTTCCCTGTGATAAATAACCAAGACTAAGTTAAATTGCTCCTAATTGGGGCAATTTTAGGTATAAATAAATGTAAAATATATGTAATCACTCTACAATATGTTACTTGATCTCAATGTGTTTCTTAAGATTTATGACCATTTATTGAGATGAAATGTATGTAAAAGTTTCCCCTGGCACTGTATAGCACCCAACTTCTGCACTTTCTAAAAAATGGGGCAAAATCTTAGTTTCCCTCCCAATTTGCTTGGGACTTCTATTGTTCTTCTTATTGCATTTCACAAATGTTCCCTGCGATAAATAACCAAGACTAAGTTAAATTGCTCCTAATTGGGGCAATTTTAGGTATAAATAAATGTAAAATACATGTAATCACTCTACAATATGTTACTTGATCTCAATGTGTTTTCTTAAGATTTATGACCATTTATTGAGATGAAATGTATGTAAAAGTTTTCTCATTAATAGCTATTTGTTGAATTAAAGTATTTTGGTGAATTTTTCTAAGCCTTCAACAGACACAATAGGTGTATTTCTATACCGTTGTGGATTTTATTTATGAACTGCTCAATGCTTTTTGAGACTTTCTTTTCTACTAAATTGTTGGCTAATGTTGAGATTTGCATTTTCATAACTTGGTTTGATTTATGTGAAATTGGAGAAGAGAGAGAGAGAGAGAGAAAGGAGAGAGAAAGAGGAGAAAAGATGGATGGAGAGAATACCAAACGTTGCCTACAACAGTCTGGCCACCTTCAGCAATTAAAACAAATCCCTAACCTCTTTATTAATCGCTTAAGTTATTATAGAACGATGAAATTGCTCGTATACAAAATATGACTATTAGGGCAGTAAATAAACACCAAAATAAAGTAAAAGTTAGATTACTCAACTCCTAACATGGAGCTCTATGCACTCATGTTTTCCAAACATTGCACACCATTGGCAACGCCTGAAATTACCAAACTACCCCTTGTACATTTTTTAACACTCACCTTCAAGCTGACCAAAACTTTTCAAACTCTTTCTTACCCAAGGGTTTTGTAAAGATATCACCATGTTGAATGTACAAATGGTGTAACTGCTACATTCATAATTGCTTCATGGATGAAGTGACAATCAATTTCTATATGTTTTATTCTCCCATGAAAGATCAGATTGCTGGCAATAATATAGCTGCTTGAGTATCACACCCATAACCATAGGAAGCTGAACATAATCTTCAAATCACCAAGAATAGATTTAACCTATAGGAGCTCACTTACAGTATGAAGCATTGCATGATACTCGAGTTCTACACTTGAACAGGCTACCATATTCCTTTTTTGCTTTTCCAGCAATCTACATATCCCTTAACACATACACACTAGCCAGTCCTAGATTTTCTGGTCCAACTTAGACCCTGCATAATTTGCATTAGAAAAACTTTCAACTTATAAAACGACCATGATCTCGATAAATCAAAACTTTTCCTAGGGACCCCTTCAAATATCATAGAATCTGCAATGCAAGCCTGAAGATTATTTTTTCTAGGACAATCCATGAACTAAATAACCACTTTGACAACAAAGGAAATAATCGAGGCTCATAACTGTAGCATGTATAAGCTTGCCAACCGGTCTATGAAACTCAGTTTTATCCTTCAGTTCCACACATTCATCATGCAAATTTTGATTTATATCCTTAGGTGCATCAACAGGTTTAGCACCAAGTAGTCCATAAGCTGATAACTTATCTGTAATGTACTTGTGTTGCGTAATCACTAAGGTACGAGCAATAATTTCAAAAAAATATTTAAGAGAGCTCAAGTCTTTCATCTGAAATGAGTAGCTAATTTTCTTTTGATCTCTTCTATCCCTTGATCACTACCAGATAAGATATATCATCCACATACACAAGAAGTACCACAATATGTAAAGGCCCGCTTCTCGTGAAGAGAGAATGATCACAATGAGTATGAGCAAACCCAGTGGAGATAACTACCTTGCTAAACTCCTCAAACCTTGCATGACGATTTTGCTTAAGACCATAAATAGCTTTCTTTAGATGACAAACCTTGTGATTCTCCCCTAGAGCAACATACCTTGGAGGTTGCTCCATAAATATCTCTCCTGGAGGTCACCATAGAGGAAGGCAATCTTCACATCCAGCTGAAAGTGTAAACCAATGGCCACTTCTAATTAAGTACAATGGAAATCAATACACGAATAGAGTTGAGGAGTGCAATTGGAGAAAACGTCTTAAACACATCTACCCCATAAGTTTGGGTATATCAACCAGCGAGCCTTGTATCTTTCCAATGACCCACCATCATTTTATTTGATTATACGTACACAATGACAACCAACATATGTGTATCTGTATGTAGAGTGACTAGTGTCCAGGTATCACGCTCAATTAACGCATCCAGTTTTGTATCCATTGGCTCTTTCCATTCTGGAGATTTAAGTGCATCTGGAATTGATGAAGGAATAAAACAAGTAGATAAAACGAAAAAGTTATGCCAAAATGAAGGAGACAATACATCAAAAGACACAAATTAATAGATAGGACATCGAGTACATTTATGCGTATATGCATGAATACCCTTGCGGATGGCTATAGGAAGATTACTTTATGATCTGTATCGACAAAGGGGTGAAGAGGAATTAGGGTCTTAGCAGGGGAAACGAGGAAGAAGAAAGAGAATTAGGGTTTAGAAAAGGGGAAGAAGAAAGGAGAAAGAGAGATTAAGATTTTAATTATTTTGACCTAACCGGTACAGGGGGAAGACCTCTTATTTATAATAAATTAAAATATACAATATTGTGGTTTATTCCATCCCAACATGGACTTACAAGTAAATCCCAAATGTGACATAAATCATAATAAAGTTCCTAAGCTATGGAAACCTATCATTAAGCCCACTAAGAGTCCATAAACCTAATTAACCCTAATATATCCGTAACACTTTCATTGATCAAAGGTTCACCAAACAAATCAGATTGGCACGTTTGTGGCGCTGATACACTTGCAAAGGCTTTATTGTAGTTACTTCTAAAGTACATGTCTTGATTAATAGTCGGCTTAAGCCATCGTTCACAGGGACTGGTGATACCACGACTAGAAGATGTGGATAAAGAGAGGATGATATCTCAAAAGTCCCTGTAGAAAAATAAGGTGTACCTTCAAAGAAGGTAACATCAGTTGAAACATATCGTTTCCGAATAGTAGGACAGAAGCAAATGTATAGTAACCCAAAAACACACTTTATAGCTCGAGTTGAGGGTATATCCATGTAGACTCAAAGTTCCTAGGACAAACATGGAACCAAGTCGAAGTATATGTAGTGTAACTCACTTACTAAGAACTGACAAGTGCATTTTTTATTTCAAGATATTACATCCAATAGTTCTTTTCTCTGGTTTCTCTGGTCTCGCACTCCAGTATTTTCTGGATGCTGTCACGATCGAAACCTCAAATACCACTAGGAAAATTTGTCTTATAAAGGACCACTTTACTGCCTGTTTGGGTATTACAAACTTTCTGGAAGAAGCTGTTTCAGAAGCACTAGTGCCTTTTTCTACCTTTGTTTCCAAGTAAAGCTAGTAGGCCCTAGATGAAAGAATGGACAGATGGATAGCAGCTTGGGATTATTGGCGCTTTCTTCCCATTTTTCCATGGTCACCTGGTTGATCTTCTTGGTTGGGATTGAGGTTGGAAATTGTTTCGTATAAAATAGGAACAAGGAGGAGAAATCTTTCAGAGGTGCTAAGATTAGTTTACTTTTCTTGTTCTGATATAATACTTGCTGAATCCGCTTTTTGTTACTGTTTACTTCAGTTAATAGTTTTACAAGAAACTAACCATTCTTTTGTTCAGCAAATAGTCAATGCAAATGTTGACTATGATGCCCGAGAAGGAAGGAGTTCAGTTGAGGTAATACATCTTGTTCAATGTATGTTTCCATCAATGAAAATATGAATGATTTACATTTTCAAAAAAATAAGAAAAATGATTTATAGCATCCCTAACTGACAAAAAGAAAGCATCCATAGAAATCCAGATAAAGTTCACAGAGGGAAGGCGTTTCTCTCTATAATCTGTAGAGGAAATCACCTTTTGCTAGCATATCAGGAATACCTGATCTTGGGCAGGAATTTTCTTCAAATAAGTCATTTAACTCGATGAGGTTATATCTATATTGATCAGAACTGATTCTTTACTGCTACAAGTCTTATCCAAGCAAATGACAGAATCAATCTAAGATGCTTGCCTAAGAGGCTTAAGAGGCTTAACAGAGCATGGCTGGGATTTCTTTTTCTTCCCCTTCTTGTATGATAGCAGTGAGGTTCTGTTGATTTCTTTTGAAGTCCACTTCCACTAAAAGGAGATTAGAATTGGTGCCTGAACAATGTGAACCACCACCTTTTAGTACCTTTTTATAGAAATCCAGGGTATCCCAAATTTTCTCTCTAGTTATGTTGATATCCTTCACTCAGCCAACCAACCAGCTGACTCTTTAGCAAGAGTTGAAAGCTGACCAGCCAATTTTCATCAAAGGAGTCTCCTTTGTTCCTTGGGCTGTCTCTCCCCTCATTTTGTTCTGGTTGGACTGCAAGTGGTTGTGTTCTTCTTTAAGTCTTCCATTATGTACATTTTTTTTAGAGGAACGTGAAAAAATATCTATTGAAGTAGAAACAGGAAAGGATACTTAGGGGAGGCTGCTAAGAAGGTTCAATTACAACAAGAGAGTGAATGGAGATGCCTTAGTCTGCATCAGCCAATGAATTTGCAGAATGAGGAAGACATGACCAGTGACAACCAATTTGTGCAGTAATATAAAAAAATCACTCTGGAGAGATGGAGGTATTGCCAGCCCAGATGAATTGCCTCTATTTGCATCATAAACAAGATAACCCATACTGTCATTGCAGGCTTGCCACTATTGCATTATGGTAAATTTTACAAAGTCCTTTTTCATGCAGCTTGGCCATCCTCAGAGTAATGAGCCTCTGAGAGGGAAAACCGCTTGTACAAAATTCTCTCGGATTAGCACCAATGGAGCACATAGTATAGTCTTATGTCAACCACTGACTGGCCGAACTCATCAGGTACGTGGGGATTCTATAACTGGCTGTTTTGGATATTACTGCATCAGACTGCACCATTAGTTCCCTTCTGTTAATATTTCTGATTACCTAGTAAATATTAGACATCCATGACAGCAATATAAGGATTGCACTCAGCTAATGGCTTTAACTTGTTTTCCTTCATTTTGGTGGGCTCTTGGACTGCCACCTGAAGAGATTTGATGTTTTCTTTCATGAAAAGTTGAGGTCATTTTCACCTAAGAAATCCTCTGGGTTAAAATCCATGCTTCTAGACAATCCAGCTTACCTTTTTCCTGTTTCAGCATTTAGGTTATCGTAATATACCACATGATTGTTACTATATTAATTTCATTAGATGAAGTATCATTTGCTTTCCCTGATATGAATTAGGCCCTGCCCTGTTTTGTGATGAAAAGTGCTCTTACTAGAAAAATGGTTTCATAATAATTTAAAAAGTGTAATGGTTCAGATTTTATTTTTATGATTCAGTTCTCCCAACATTTGACCTATATATTTTCTAGTCATACAAAGAGAATCTTACTTTGCTTTTCTCAATTCCATGTAGATTCGCGTCCATCTGCAGCATGCAGGTTATCCTATAGCCAATGATGCACTTTACCTTTCCGAATTTGTTTGTGAACGATCTAGCAATGGAAGGGGGGCTGATAGAGCTGCCCTCTTGGATGGGGAGCAGCTTTCAGCAGAATCTGCCTTTCTATGTGGAGGCAATTCTTCTGACGGAGTGAGTGCATGTGAAGATTTCAGTGTGGATCCTATGTGTACAAATTGTCCAAATCTAGCTCCAAAAGGGTAAGATAGTAATGACTACTAATATCATATCTTTCTGCACCATTATCCAAATTTGGACCTTGAAGTATAACATTCTTTTCGGCTCTGTATGTTAATAAATCAGAAATTATGATTACATGTTTTGAGTCTTTTGACCGTTCAATAACAATTATATATATAAGATCACGCCATGGCCCATGATTCTAATTTCATTTAGCATACTGAGTGACAATTATCTTTGCTATATTTATTCTACTATTGCAGTGATCATCTTTATATTTAACGGTTATTTTCATTATTTTCTCATCTTTTTTATTTTATTTTTTTATTTTTTTTAATTTGTTGATTAATTGCCTAATGACCCTGTTCTTGTCCATCATGTATGTTTTGCTTGTTGATGCATTTCTCATCATTTAAGTAACAAATTTGTTCAGCTATTTTGTATATCTTCATGATTATGGATTTCTATTTTCTGTAGATATGATGCATTGGAGGAACCTTTATGGCTGCACTGTGTACGATACACAGGACCCGGTTGGCAGTATGAATGCCCTTATCCAGATTGGACTTGTCTAGTTTAATTATCTACTGTTTGTTTAACTTTAAGATTAGTGTTCTGTTACCTTAATCCATTTATTTATACCTTTTTACAAGTTTTGCTTGAAACATGGTCTCTAGATTGTCTCAGAAAACAAATGGATTTAGTATGATGAGGAAAGGTCGGGGAGCTTTTCAACTATGGAGAACTTGCAGTCGTTAAAGAAAGTTGGAACCATTTTACTAGGATTGGCCTATGGAGTCCTTGCATGCTTAAGACTTCAGGACATGAAGGGCCACTGGAATGCCTATAAGATAGCTAAATGCATGCATTTAGGAATCTGGCGGGCCTACTTGCAATTTGGAGAGGCATCAAATTCTAAGATCTTTCGGTGCCGAGTAAGAATCCTTTTAAAGATTTGATTCAATCATTGAAATAGTTTATCGTTTTAGTTGAGATGAAGATCTTAGTTTTGGCTGTTTCATTTTCTGTTCCAACAATTCCCTACTTTGATAAAACTGGCTGACAGGTAATGCATATATCTATCTTTTTATTTTAGTAGACAAATTACCCATTAACCTTGAGAACTGAGACCAACTTTATCCTTAATTTGCTATCGCTTACATCAAGTAATGCACATGTTAAATAAATAAATATATTTATTTAAATTTGATTATAAATTGCATTGTAATTATGGTGTCCTTCGTAAGTGTACATTCTCGTGTAATTACACCTATGAGCCGATGTAATTATACTGCTACATTTATGATGTGTTACGCGAAATTGAAAAACCATTAGTACAAAGTGTTATTGCAGTTTGGAACCAATCGTTCTTACTGTATGGGGCACTCGGCCCAGGGCGAAGATTTCACTATTTTAAGAGATTACAGTAACTTACATGAGTTACACTTCGGATAGTTCTCCTCCAGTTAGGATTCGAAACTTGTACAACACTTTTTGATACTTTTGTTATGACGCGCCAACAGAATACTTTCAACACCCCCCACACCAAGGCTCCCCCTTGATGTGACGCCCCAAAACTCCCCATTGATGTGTGTTTCACTGGTGTCTGTGATTGAACAAACTTAATGAGTTGTTAATTGCTTCTTGCTTCAAGTGTAATAATTGCAGTTATGCTTCACATATTGCTTGCTTCTCACACAAACATAATAGGCAAATCTCCTCGGCAAGCTTCTCTCTCTCCTTTACACAATAGATCTTTTCAGTGAATTGCTTGTCTTCTTTGATAAGTTTGAATCCCTATTTATAGGGCAGTAGTTTGCCTTCATTTGAAAGGCCTTCTCTTACTAGAATTGGACTTCCCTTCTGAATTTGCTTTACTATAGGATTGTTTCCTTCTTGCTGCCTGTCTTCATGGCTCTTTACATGATGGGTTGTAGTCTCATATTATGAAACTACTTTCATTCCTTGACTTACACTTTTGATGGCATTCCTGTATTAGGAAACTGAAGTTGATTTGTAGTATTGTCTTATTAGGAACCTACCTCCTCTAGTCATTGCCATACAAACTTTAGAAAAAGTCCTTGTTTTAGGAAAGATCTTCTTGGTTGCCTTATCAAACGTCTTTTCCTAACCCTGCACTTTTTGTCAAAAATAGCCAATTCTAATTCTTGCCTCAACGTTCTACCCCTTTGGCTCTTTTTGACAAAATGATGTCTTGATCTTGATGACACCTCCGAACGTGTGAGCATGGTCTTAAATGATGTTCAGTATACCCATATGTACCTTATACTGTTGGATACACTGGCAATTACAGCCTACCCAAACTCAAGACCAACCTGATCTATATCCAAACATTTTTCCCCTTTTTGCCAAATAAGGGCCAAAATTAGCAACTAACCTCTTATCAAAGTCAATAACGTTTGTCCTGTTTAATTTTCTGCTTTAAGATCTTTAAATTCTTTGCCTCATGTATGATTGTTCACCGACTCCTATTGGTGTATACACCAGATTGTTCACCAACTCCTATTGGTGTGTACACCAAATTGCTAACTCCTAATGGTGTGTACACCAGATTGTTCACCATCATTAATATCTTGTTAGCCAATAATGAGTTCTCCTCTAGATAAACACAAATTTGAAACTGAGGATTCTCTTACTTTCATTTTCTGTGGTGGATTGTAGTTTTTCGAGACTTTTTTTCATAATCAATCCTTTTCTGCACTTGATCGTGTATGTACACTGTCTTGTATTGTATCTTTAGGGATAGTTTGACCTCTTTTCGTGAACAAATTAATTCAATTATTAACTTCTACTTTCGCTAGAAATTATGGTGACTGTACCTCTTTACACACCTTTTTTTCTTTTTTTTTTTTTTTTGTTTTTTTTTTTTTTTTTTTTTATACTAAACACATCTCTCTATATATGAATGCATTAATAGTGCATACATTGTTTTGTACACCCAATGCTTAACTAATCACTTCAAACTTCTTCTTACCACCCCCTATGGAGTCCTTGCCGTCTTCAAGAAAGTTGGAACCATTTTACTAGGATTGGCCTATGGAGTCCTTGCAGACTTAAGATTTCAAGAGATGAAGAGTGTTGCTCACTAAACGTGAGTAGTTTCTAATTAAAAGAAATTACTGTACCACGCAAGAGCACGTGTTGCGTAAGTAATAATATGGACTTAAAGTCCGAATGTCAAACTCACAAGGACTATGTGTAGACTAAATACTAAACGAATATCCTAATAGTTATATCTAACCAACCAAGGAATGATAAGTGAAGATAACATAAATATAAACAATAACTAGTACTCTAGCAAGGGATAAAAGAGGAGAATTTACTTAAGATAAAGGTAGGGGTGTAATTTCACGTTCTCATGCTCTGTATCTAACCTAATATAGCATTTGAGCATTTTATCGAATACTAGGCGGACCTAGAAATTTGGTATGTACGGTTTTCTCCTAAGTGTACCATAATCATATTCTCATATTTCGACCTCCTAATCTTTCGATTGGAGGTATAGGAAAGAGAACACAATGTACATACCCTATAGGTTACGTATGGTGGTGGGTTATTTTTACTTCACCCGAAACCCCTAGCTAAACTTCTAACCATGTAGAACGTACATTGTCTAATGCATGTTTGCCCAAATCTACCCTTCTGAGACAAATTGGGTTCTTAAATCTCAACTAATTGCCAGCTAGAGAATTAATCGAATACTAAGCATACGTTAATTACACCACAACATTTAATCATGCTCAAAAAACTAAATTACATTAATACATCATATCAATACACTACACCACACCCCTAAATAGAGGTTTAAATACACATCATGTCAAAATACAAAACAAATCTTAAATTCATACCTAATGTTATATACAAGGTATACATAAATGAAATAAAATAAAAAAGAAAGGCAAACTCGGTATGTATAACACTTCTTGAAGATCAAATCCTTCTTCTGTATGTAAATTGCCCTAAGAAATGACCCTAAAATCCTCATTTTGAGCTATGATAGGAATCCTAGACAAGTCTAGGTTGATTCACGTACTCCCGAGTTCGAATCTTTTAACTTTTTTTCAAAAAAAGTATTTATAGAGTGCAGATAAGTGACTGGGTGCCATATGCCGACGGGTGAAGCATCATGACGCTCGATCACCTAAAAAGTGATAAAATGTAAAAAATGCCCCAACGCCATATGACGTCGGGAACTTTCATGGCGTCCAGGTTCATGACATCATAGCTCTAAAATACAGTGCAGATGCACTAAGTTGCACACTCTTTTGCCATAGTTTTAGCCACAACACTGAATATTTGACGCCATATGGCACCCAACATCCTCCCATGACGCCCAGGTTTGTACATGTCAGCCACACATGCCTTAGAAAGCTTTTGCGGTGCATGTAAGTCCAACTCTCACCCGGCGAAATTTCATGGCGCCAACTAGGTGCTGTGAATTTCCCCTTGCACATTATAATGCCCAATTTTTGCACTTCCTCAAAAATAGGGTAAATGGTTTGTTTTTCCCCCTATTTGGTTGAGACTTCTTCCTTTGTTCATATTTTTTTAGGTTATATCTTTTCTCTACCAAATAAAAGGAAAAATTAATTATTACCCAAATTTAAGGTAATTTAGGGTATTAATAAATAAGTATAAATATTAGTAATCGACGAGCCTACATACAATTTGCTGAGGTTTCAAATTCAAAGATCTTTGGGTGCCGAGAAAGAATCCTATGCTTTAATATTATTATTATTAACTACTCTTTTAAATATTTGATTCAATCATTGAAATAGTTTGTAGTTGTAGTTGAGATGAAGATCATAGTTTTACCTGTTTCTTTTTGTGTTCCGACAATTCCCTACTCCCATAAAACTGGCCGTCAGGTAACGAATATATCTATTTTTTTTATTTTAACAGACAAATACATTTGATTATAAAATGTCTGTTTGAATTTGATTATAAACTGCATGAATCAACAGAAAAGTAGAAGCAGCAGACGGTGACTGATCTCACTTACAGCTCTGCATGAGATGGAACAGAAGCTGAGTAAGTATGTCCCAACTCGAAATATAAATAACTCAATGAATTAATCAAACCTTTTCAAAAGTGGTTTTAAGTTGTAAGTTGGGATCACATCAAGGGATCTGTCTCAACCAAAAAGAGGGCCTGGAATCTTTTATTTCCGAATCGATCGATCATCCGACGAGGGAAAGAAAGCATGTCAATTGCTTTTGTAACTGGTAGTGCTAAATTATCTTTTGAACCCATAAAGGAATCATGCGTGGGATTTTACCTTTACACGCACGATTAGACGTGGATTCCTGGTCACCTTTTCCTGTTTCTACCCTTTATACTATGAGCACCGTGTGGCACATTTGATTCTTTGATACTTTCAAGCCTTAATCGAACAAAACGTTCGACGTTCTTTTTTAAGGCTAAGTTTGAAAAACGAGATCGTAGACTAATAATACCCATACGAAAGCTTTACCTGTAAAATCAGACTGGAGAAAAAGAAAGAGGAGTATGGTTCTTTTCTGGTTTAATCAATCAGTTTGAACAGGCGAAAGTTTAATTTCACTATTCTTTTTTCACCTTCTTTTCTTCCCGTAGTCTCCTACGAATACGGAATACGGACTCTACTAACTTTTAATTTTTTATTCGCAAATATAAAATAGATAAGTAGTAAATTTTAGGGGATAATTATATCCATAGAAAAACTAATATTTTTCTTTTATTTTTACTTTTTACTTATTAAAAAAAGCTCGTGGATCGAAAGTGTACAAGTAGTAGAGCCCGAATCCGCTGGCCATAGAACGAAAGTGTACAAGTAGTAGAGCCCGGATCCGCTGGCCATAGAACGAAAGTGTACAAGTAGTAGAGCCCGGATCCGTTGGCCATATTATAAGTAATCACAGTGAATCACGGGGGTGCCAACTGAGCGCTGTACAGGGGGTCCCATGTTTTGGGACCCGTAATTCGATGTGGCTACCTACAATATGGCCAGTAGGCTTCGTAGCAGGAAGGAAGAGGGGACATTCGGGAGACATTCCCCCGGTCCCGCCTCTCCATCCGCACGACTGCCTCGCCACGTGTTACCTTTATCCGGCGTCGCGATTCCCGACGTGTCCTCGTACGGACTCGCGCGTGGTGACGTGGTTGGCTCCTAGAAAAGAAAACTAAAATAAAAAATAATAATAATAATCCGCAAGCGAAGAGTATATATATATATATATATATATATATATCTATATTTAACGGAAAAAGAAAGGAAAGAAGAAAAATAAACTACAATCTATCCCTCATCCAAGTAAGTGTACATATGACAAATTAATGGAAGAGATCTAGGAAGGACGAACAGAACACGAAAAAAAACAAAAAAACACTTTGCATGCATGCACACCCATTTCACTCAATTGGATCCGGCCGCCCATAATTTCTACCTATCTCATATATCTCCATCTCTAATCTATCTCAGCGATGGAGCATATATATCTATATATATAATTAGCATGATGATCAGCAGCATTAACATTTAAGCAGCTAGCAGTAGTACGAACGTACGTATGTACGTAAGTAGAAGAAGGAAGGAAAAAAAAGAAAAAAAAAAAAAAAAAAAAAAGAAAGAAAGAAAGGCTAGCTGTTGTTGCTAGGTAGGTAGGAAATTAAGGAGCTAGAGCCAGAGAGCTCCTGCTTCTTTGAGGAGAGGAACGAGGGTGCCGTTGATGTGGGAGGCCATGACCCTGTCCATGGCGCCGACGAGCTTTCCGCCAATGAAGACGACGGGGACGGCGGAGGAGGTGCCGAGGAGGCGCATGAGGGCCTTCTCCACTTCCTTCCCCCTTGGATCCTCGTCCAGCTCGTACACCGTCGGATTCACCCCCATCCCGCAGAAGAGACGCTTGATGGCGTGGCACATGCAGCAGCTGCTCACGCTGAATATCACCACCGCGTTCTCCCTCGCCAACCTCTCCACCCTCTCCAGCGGGTCCCCTCCTCCCCCCGTCGCCGCCGCAGCCGCCGCCATGTACGTCCCCCACGCCCCACCCGCTCTCTCGTAATGCATTCTCAATATCTGTATATCTATATATATATATATATATATACGTATAGCTAGTGAAGAAAAAAATAAAAAAAATAGAAAGAACCCACCCACTAGATTTCAAAGACGACGATGCCGTCCGACGACCAGAAGAAGAAGTAGAAGAAGAAGAAGAACAGAAGAAGAAGAAGAAGAAGAGCCGAAGACGAACCCCGCGAAGACGAAGTAAAGAGATGAGTTGTACAAATAGGAAGAGTTATAACGAAATGGAACTTATTTATAAAGGAGGGAAGTGAGGAGTGGATAGGCTGAGGTAAATTGTGCCTTTTGACTTGGAGGGTACTCTCGTAAAATTTGAAGTTATATATAAGTTGTTAAGTATTTAAGGTCGTCAGCGCATGCAGATTCTTCAGATTGGAGAGTTAAATTGTTATTACTTAATAATAATAATAATAAACAAAATCCAAGTATTTATATATATATACTCTCTCTTTATCACTCTGTCTGCCTGAGAAAAAATAAAATAAAAAATTTAAAAAAATAATAATTAATTTTGTTCAGGTCCGGAGAAAAAAAAAAAAAAGAATGTAGTAAACTTGAGTGAGTACGGAAGAAAGAAAGGATTAAGGGTTGTAATTAATTCCGGCTGCTCCGGTGGGAGTAGCAGGAGAGGAGTGAGTAGGGAGAGTAGGGAGAGTAGGGGAGATAGAGTCGGTTTGACAGGCTTTTTCAGGGAGGGAGCGTTGGTAAAAAGACGGCTGTCGGCGTCCTTCTTGTCGGCTCTTACCCTGAAAAGCCGAGGACTCTCTCACGCACGCACGCACGCACGCACGCACGTTGGTCGCAATCAGGCTCTCACACTCTCTTACCGCCTCTTGTCCGTGGCTACTTGCTGACGAGGGAATGACATAATCCGTAATCCTTACTCATCGCTGGACCCGACCCAAGACGAGAGTGGGTGAGACTGTGAGACTGTGAGAGACTTGCGAGAGACTCACGGGAGAGACTAGACTCACGCGAGAGACTAGACTTAAAGAGAGGGCGGGTGGGGCCACGTGGAAAGAGAGGGTCGGGTCAGTCCGTCGTCGTCACTAACTCACTCACTCGTCGTACCGGGAGGCGTGAAGGAATGATGATGATGTTGGGAGAGTGTTTTCCGCTGCTGTAGCGCCACGTGGGAACAGGACGCCGCGTAAACCCCCGGTGCTTCCTGCCGCCTTTCTCCCTCTTAAATTAAACTCTTGTAGCTATCTAAATACTACCAAATTCAGTAAATAACTAAATACTAATCCTTTTTTTTTTTAAAAAAAAAAAAATTTATAAGGGTATTAGAGGAATTAGGGAAGGGAATTTGGGATTATTTTCCTATTTCAAAATATATTTTTTTTAAAAAAGTAAAAATAAAATAAATAAAAAAACGAAGAATCCGAATTGTTCGAGTGTGGCAGGGATGAGGCATGGGCGCGTGAAGCAGGGAATCTCTCGCACTTTCTTCTTAAATAACCCTCCCTCTTTCTCTGGGCATCTTCCGTGATTAGGCCCGACAGGAAGGTGGCCGGATTCCGCCAGGGCGGCGATACGGATGCGGCGAATTCCGGCGGCCGATAAAACTTTAAACTTAAAAGTCGGTGACGAGTGAAGAATCCAAAGGTGACCCATGGCCTAATCCCCAGTTCCACTGTTCCTTCCAAAACGTCGTCGCCCTTGATCGCCCTTTCGCCCTTCCTGACCAGTAGAGACCGAGTCTAGTGACAGCAGTAGTGCGAGCAGACTGACACAAGTGCCACTGGCCGCCTCTTCGGCCTTCGCGTCCTCTGCTCTCTCTCCTCTGCACCAAATGTCGTTTGGTCTCCCTCAGGCTCTGCTGGGCATGCACCGATCCTCATCTCATGCACCCCCACGGCCTTCCCTCGACGCCTCAACTCCTGCCCACCATCATCATTATTCATTATTCATTCCCCCTTCTATATATTTCTTTACTCCCCCCTCCCTCAATCCCATGCGCCCTCCTCTCCTTACTACTCACGTCTGTCTTTTTTGTTTTTGTTTTTTTTTTTTACTTCTTCTCCTCTCCTTTCCATCTCTTATTCTCTCCTCAAAAGAGAGGAAAATAGTAAGAGCTTAATTAAAAAACTTTTGCTTCTCAGATTCATTCGTTTCAACTGGGGTGGGGACACGACGGCATGGTTTCAGTTCATCGTTCTCTGTGTTCCTGCTTCCTTTTCTGGGGAGAGCCGTTCCTGAGATTAGCGGCTGCCTCTTGTCTGGTTGACCGCCTTTTCTGGGTTTTCTCAACAATGTCTCTTCATCCCCACCATGGATTCATTCAGATTTTCAGAGATTTCGTTTCAGAATTTCAGACACGCAACTTTACCCACCTTTTCTCTCCTCTTATCTTACTCTTCTTACTCCTTACAACACACAAGTCACAACAACACAGACGCGAGCGCCTTTTTTTCTTTTTTTTACTCTGCATAGCAACCCTCTCCGCCGGAAGTGACAAGAGAAAAGAGACGACATGGGTCGGTGGAATTTTGGCTTCTTTTGCCCTTTTGGTGTAAGCCACATTTCTCTGTTTTTGGGTTCACAGAGGAAGCAAGTGTAATGGTTGGTTGGGAGCTTTGAATGATGATAAGATGGGTGTGAGATTACTGTTTGGTCACTCGGTCAATTTTCTGTACCATTTGTCTAGCTAACTTAGGTAAAAAGGAACAATATATATATATATATATTGCTCAATTTCCACATTATTTAGTTCGAGATGTTGGATTGCTTTCTTTTCATTAGTCATTACATTGCCCTTTCAAATGAAAAGAGAATGAAACAATATGGAAGCCAAGTTTTTACTTTCAGTTTGTATGTAAAACATATGATCTGAAGGCTGCAGCAGCTACTGACCAGTGACCACTAACTAATTACCACGACCTTTAGCAGCTACTGACCAAACTTGAGTTGAAACTTGAGTTGAAACTTGAAAAAATTCAGAAAATTTTATCAAAAGATGTGATATATATTGAGCATAAAATATGGACCGAGTCGGCATTTCTTTTAAAAAATCAGAAAATTTTATCAAAAGAGAGAGGCAAATGGCTGGATAATAAACAAGGATTCGTCCCTTTTCTATAAACTGATCGAATCAAAATATCATAAATTTGTTAAGAAACCTTACTTTGTTTTCAACTGAGAAAAATAGATAAGCACTTCTCCCGGAAGAAATAAAGGAAAGAGTGTTGTGTTTGTGCTTGTTAGCCCAGGCAGAGTAAAACAAATACATCATCAAACCTTTTAAAATGACTTTCGAGTAGATACATACATTTCTCCATCTTCCAATTTCTATTGTATACTCAACTGTGAAAAGAGAAACAAACAACTGTACCTGTTTAATTTGACAGTAAAAGCACTTCTTCCTAGACCAATTACGTTACCATCTTTAATAATATACAATCATATAGGTTATGTAGCTATCTGTTACTAAAAAGTACATGATCACAAGCGTGAATCTATGGTCGATTCCAGCCTACTCCCCTCAAAAAGTAATGTTTCAGCGACAAAGCCCCTTCCTCCTCTCAAGGCCGGGATATGGGTGGAGTTGTTGATAGAGGCTGCTGGCTGAAGTACACACTGTCAGCTGCTTGAATGTTGGCAAACTGGATTTGTGAAGGATAAGGCTGCACACTAGACAGGGGTGCTCCAGCCATCTGATAACCGGATGGAAGGTGCTGAGAAACAGCACCATAACTGAATGGAACATTGGTCATAGATCCAGCAGCCTGGAGAAACTGGCCAGCCGGAGGTGGAGGCGGAGGTTGCAAAGGTGGCAGTAGAGGAATGTGTGGCTGTTGCATGGTCGGAGGTGCAAGTGAAATGGTTGAAGAGGTTGAGAGAGACTGTAGTTGGTGGGGGCTTGAGATGGGAGGCATCAAGTGTTGAAGAGACTCTGGATGTGGGTAGCTGGGCTGGGGAGGGTTCTTCTGTGGTGGCACATAAGATGCAGAAGGACCATTCTCAAGTTTGGGTTTCTTCTCTGGTTGGAAGTCAACTGAGGAAGATTCATTTAGAGTTTTTCCAATAACACCTTCTGATGCAAGGGATGAGAGGACGTAACTAAGCATCTGGGCAGAAGAAGTTGATGCAGCAAGTTTGGCAGCCACAGCTGCTGCAGTAGATTTTCGGTGTTCTTCTTCAGAGAGTGGGTTCTCTGCTGCTGACAGCTTTTGCGTGTACACAACCGGTGGGGTTGACTGTTCTTTCTTCTCCCCAACAATATCAGTAGTAGTCGTTTCAAGTGCAAAGTTAGGAGGCATATCGGGATATGTGGGGGCTCCTTCCTGCCTATGGTCAGATAGCAGCTGTCCGTTGTTAGAGTTCATGATCTGCTGGCAGATGTTGCCTGCTTGCTCAAATCGAGATTGAGCAACCTGAAACCCAACTTTAACTTATCAGTGATTCATCTATGACATCTAACAAGCCACATCGGAAAATACAGCATACAACCGGGCAGATCCAGAGTAAACCTCAAAGTACAAAACCCAAAAATTGATATGCCATATCAAAACAAATAAACGCATTACATGCCATAAAAAAGACCTGATATAAAATCCTATTGCTATACCTGAATAAATCAGAAAAAGAAAATGAAACGTAGCCATATTGTCCCTAATATCATAGTGCAACAGAAACTATATTAACAATAACAAATTGTCAACCTCAAAGTAAGAAACTATATACATGTTTTTTCCCTCTAGTTCATTGCAGATTCAAATCATGGGGATGAGGCAAAAGTGCAAATGACCCAATTGTGTATCAAATTGACCACCTGCTATAAGCAACATCTCTAGAGTATCATTAGCCAAATGACAATTTACCCAGAAAAGCATTACTATATTAATAAAGTAATCTATATCTGGGGGGTGCTTAAGTGTGATATGAAAGAGATACACGGGAGAAGAACAAGGTAAATAGTTTTTGGGACATAACTTGTCTACCAACAGTAAGCCAAGAAGGTGCATAAATCAAATAAAACAGGATGACATGATAAACAACATTCAATTATGCATCAACTCCATTAAAATAAGACTGAAATACAGGTCGAATATATTCACTGAGAAATAGAAAATAGTAATTTTACATAAAATTTTATGACCATTTCCATGCATTTATTTTTTTAAAAATCTTGTTTTTCCACGCTTTTGAGAATTGAAGACTGCGAAGAACTAGATAATCAGGTGAGTCAAGAAAGATATCCTTATTCCAGAATGTGTTCAAACATGAAATTAAAGCTTTCCTAAAATTAATACGTCTCATTGCAACACAAACTTTTCAATAAGTACCTGAAGTTCATCATGTAGTTGCTCCAGCTTGTACTCCTGAATGTCATCAAGACTTAGTTAGACAGAAGCCTCGAGCAGAAGGACGTGTACGTATATATAATTACTCAAGAAGGATCAAAAGATGCCACAAGATGGAATGGAACTGAAACAGTTTAGACGAAACCTGATCCTGAAGTGCCCCTTTTAAATGGGATACAAGTGCTGCCCTAGAAGATTCAACAACTCTCAACTGTTCAATGCATTCTCTTAACACCTGATGCTGCCCTTGCAGCTCGTCTACAAGTGCAGTAAGGTTCCCTGAAGGAAACCAAAGGAAATTGAAAATTAACTGGAGATAAGACATATGCAACAAAAAAAATCAAAGTTACCAAAAAAGCCATGCCTTGCAAAGCTATGCTTCTCAAAAGAACATGGAGGATGGAAAAGATAATAGATATAAATGGAAGAACATCAAGCATTACTAACATCTCATTACTCCAAGTTCCAAAGCCCAACAAATGGTACAGATCAGTAATGTCTTTTTCTTCCCCAAAGGAAAAAAAAAGCAAATAATTGTAACTAAGATTTCAGCCCCCACAGATCAAACCCTATAGAATGTACAGTTCCTCACAGTTCCTAGGTTGGAGAGATGATAATGTCTTCGTAAGAAAAGGTACATTACAATGCACTGGAAAATGAATCCATGATTCATAATATTGAAATGAATTGGATGGTGCAAGCAAACTTCTGCACCCCCATGGTGGTTCCTTTACATTTTTAGAGAAATTCTTCACTTGGCTTCCACATATGTTCATGAGTAGCATTGTATTCCCAGGTCCGCCAACTCTTTGGCGGATGCATTAGCTAAAGAAGGGGTTTAGCTCTCGTCTTCCATTGTGAGTGTCCCCCCCATTTGTTAACTAGCCTTTCATTCAATCAATAAAATAAGCATTTTCTTCAAAAAAAAAAAAAAAAAATTGAAACGAACGTCATATTAGGAAGAGTATGTCATGTAAAAAATAAATAAAAATAAATAAAACTATGCTTAATGAAATGAGAAAGACTAAATTCATTTTAACATTTATCAAAAGAGTTCTCTAATAGCTAAAAAAGACCTGTATGAAATGGAATTAAAGTTCATAATCACCACATCAAGTACTGAGAAAATTACACACTTAATGCCAAACAATTTTATTTTACATACCAGAATTATAATCACCTACTTCCTTCTCGACTTTCTCAACACAGCTAATGGCACTTTTGCACTTTGCCATTACTGCATCTTCTTCCACAGGCCCATCATAGACAGCCTCGTAACTTGAAACAATCTTTTCTAGTGCACCTCCAGTTGATGACTTCTGAACAAGGTGAAAACAAAAAGCTATGTAACCCATAAAACTAGAAAGCACTGAAACAAGTAAACAATGAAAATGGAAAAGAACAAATTTTACCTGAACAATGCTAGAATTTTTCCCATTACTAGGCTTATACTCCACATTCCTACCCAATAGCTCCTCCTTGAGAACTTGTCCACGAGAGCCAAACACCTTCCTCTCTTCCCATATATCAACCTGAATAGAATACAAACACCACACTGATCAAGCAAGACATAGGACCAGCACTAAACCAAATGGACACTATAATAACACTCAAATTAGAAGGCAATAGATATTATAGAAAACGACATTAATCTCAGAATAAAAGTCAAAACAGAGTTCCTATGCAGTGATTAAACTCGTTCAACTCACTGTTGAAATACACCTCATAAAGCTTTTTTTTTAGAAAATGCCTCGCAAAGCTTTAGTAACTTATTTTTTATCAAAAAGCCAAGAAAATAAAGTTTTAACATCTTGAAAAACATAAATTTATCGATAGCTGGTCCCACAATTCAAACTGCTTCCATATGCTTTCCTCTTCAAAAAGTTTTTCAACAAAAAAGTCGTGATATTAAAAATGTGGTCATGAACGGACAATCTTCCAAGTCTTTTCTTACAACTATGCCCATGAATTTACATTCTTCCAAGATTCGTTTGACTACTAAAGTATTTCACACTATTAGATTCATTGTTTTCTAACTATGTAAATTTCCAAATTTCGTTTTTGCATCTTAAACATAGAAGAAGTACAAAGAGTACGAGGTTTGCCCCATCTCCACTTCTTGTTTGATCAGAGACAGAAAAAATGAGAACAAACCTCCTCCCTGTATGAGAGCAAAGGGAAGGTTGGTGGCACCTTCCCGGCAGGACATAACCTTTCAAATAACTCCCATTCCCCTACCCCCCGCAGCCTAATGAGGAAAATAAAAGAAGTAAAAAGAACGGCGTGAGATGGTTTTATTAGAAAACATAGCATTACAATGTTTGGATAAGAATTCAATCACATATTAGGCTTGTTGCAGGGGGAAGTTACCCTGTTTCAGTTTCTGTTTACAAGATTTATAGTTAGTGACGGTAGTGGAGGTGTGATTACAGTCACAGATGGTATTATCAAGTCCACTCTTGCCCAATTTGGTGATTGTCGTTCATATAAGTGTCTCCTCTGGCTTCAGACTCCAGCTTTTCATTAAGCACTCCAGTTCCCTTGTGTACATGTGTGTGTGTGTGTGTCTGTGCAAGAGTACATGTGCGAGTGCGTAGGAGTGGATGGGAAAGCTTGCGAGTGTGTGGGAGTGCTTGCGAGTGTGTGGGAGTGCTTGCGAGTGCGTGGGAGTGCTTGCTAGTGTGTGGGGGTGCTTGCTAACGTGTGGGAATGCGTGGGAGTGCGTGGGAGTGCGTGGGAGTACGTGCGAGTGGGTGCGAGTGAGTGTGAGAGCATACAAATGCGTGCAAGTGGGTGCGAGTGCATGTGAGTGCATACGAGTGCGTGTGAGTGCGTGTGAGTGCGTGTGAGTGCGTGTGAGTGCGTGTGAGTGCGTGTGAGTGCGTGTGAGTGCGTGTGAAGTGCGTGTGAGTGCGTGTGTGAGTGCGTGTGAAGTGCGTGTGAAGTGCGTGTGAAGTGCGTGTGAGTGCGTGTGAGTGCGTGTGAGTGCGTGTGAGTGCGTGTGAAGTGCGTGTGTGAGTGCGTGTGAAGTGCGTGTGAAGTGCGTGTGAGTGCGTGTGAAGTGCGTGTGAGTGCGTGTGAGTGCGTGTGAGTGCATGTGAGTGCGTGTGAGTGCATGTGAGTGCATGTGCATGCATGTGAGTGCGTGAGTCCGTGAGTGCATGTGAGTGCGTGAGTGCGTGAGTGCATGTGAGTGTGTGAGTGCATGTCAGTGCATGTCAGTGCATGTCAGTGCATGTCAGTGCGTATGAGTGCGTGAGTGCATGTGAGTGCATGTCAGTGCATGTCAGTGCGTATGAGTGCGTGAGTGCATGTCAGTGCATGTCAGTGCATGTCAGTGCGTATGAGTGCGTGAGTGCATGTCAGTGCATGTCAGTGCATGTCAGTGCGTATGAGTGCGTCTGTTCGTGCGTGTGTAGGGATTCAGTTGTGGGCATCATCAGGGTTTATGGGAAAAAGGAGTCCAGAACACTTTATGAAATTTTATTTTTTCTGTTTTTAAAAAAAGAAATATGCCCTTCCCTCCACATTACTTAATTACTGCCAAGACCTTGAATCAGCACAAGTTGCCACTGTAGTGATTTTGTATCTTCTCTTCTACCATTCTTTTAGCACTGAGAATTTTTTGGCCTTAAAATTCTTTTATTATAGTCTGTTCCATGTAACTTATGTCCTGTAGGATCTCTCACTTAATACAATCCCACCCTCACTGTAAAAACATTGCTAGACTACAATATCATACCCAAAGGCCAGAATTAAAAGTGATTTGGTTTAGTACATTGCCTCTTCCCGTAGTCTGGAACCCTAACTCTCTTGTGTCTTAAATCTCATTCTGTCAGACACAGGCAAAAGAGAAAAGCACAAACAGATTGATCCTCCGACCACACTATTGAGAGGTGAGGTACAAGGGTTTCTCAATGTGCAGCAGTGAGCTTCTTACTCATACCAATTGCTTTTTCAGGGATTTTATCCCAGTTAAGCACTGCAATTGCATGCCAAAAAGGAACCCTAAACCCCAGGTGCCCTCTTGTTATGGGTGTAATCATATGACAAGCACCACAAGGCCCACTTGCTGGAAATGATGAGCTCTGCTCATCTACCTTGTCCTTTATTGTGAGAAAAATCCTGAAAACTCCCCAACAAATCCAAAATCCACTTTCTCATTATCTAGATCTGCTCGACAACTTCATCTACCTCAGTTTAAACGATTGTGGGGTCTGAATCCATTCACCTCCTAGGTGTCAAGAAGAAAATCAAAGCCAAGTCCATCCCTATTTGGAAGGCAATCAAGCAGTCCAAGCTCAAGATGGAGATTAAGCGAAAGCTTTGTAGATCCTATGACCTTTTCTTTGTTGAGAGATCATTTTTTCCCCTCGTTACAACCTCACAAATTTAGACCCAGCTCGAGTTCAAATTGGGCTACTTTGGTGATTCAAGCTGGCTCTAGACCAATGGTTTTGCACAAGCTCAAGCTCAGTAGTTTTGCACCAGCTCAAGCACGATAGTATTGCACCAGCTCAAGCACGACAGTATTGCACCAGCTCAAGCACAATAGTATTGCACCAGCTCAAGCACGATAGTATTGCACCAACTCAAGCACGATAGTATTGCACCAGCTCAAGCACGATAGTATTGCACCAACTCAAGCACAATAGCTTTGCACGAGCTGAGCTCTATAGTTTTATAAGAGCTCGAGCCCCACACTTTTGTAAGAGCTCGAGCCCCACACTTTTGCACGAGCTCAAGCTTTATAGTTTTGCACAAGCTCCAGCTCCATAATTTTGCACGCACTAGAGCTCCACAGTTTTGCATGCACTCGATCTCCATAGTTTTGCATGCACTCGAGCTCCATAGTTTTGCAAGAGCTCAAGCTCCATAGTTTGGACAAGCTCGAACTCCATAGTTTTGCACAAGCTCGAGCTCTATAGTTTTGCACTCAATCTCGAGCTCCACAATTTTGCACAAACTCGAGCTCTATAATTTTGCAAGAACTTGAGCTCTACAATTTTGCAACAGCTCGAGCTCTATAGTTTTGCATGAGCTTGGGCTCGAGCTCTATAGTTTTGCATGAGCTTGGGCTCAAGCTCTATAATTTTGCACGACCTTGATCACTACAGTTTTGCACAAGTTTGAGCTTTTTAGTTTTGCACGGGCTCGAGCTCTGAAGATTTGCACGGGCTCGAGCTCTGAAGATTTGCACGGGCTCGAGCTCTATAGATTTGCACAAGCTTGAACTCTATCGTTTAGTACAAGCTTGAACTCCATAATTTTGCGCAAGCTCTACACTTTTGCACTAGTTCAACATCGAGCTTGAACCATCACTTCTCTATTCGAGTTAAGCTCAAACCTATTCAGGTTGTAGCTCACCTTTGTCCAATTCCACCTCCATGGCAAAGATCGATTAACAGTGTAAAGAATGGCACAAAAAACTGAAATTAGCTAGTAAGCATGGAAATCTGCATAAAAATTTTAACAGTTCAAATGTTTTAATTCAAAATGCATTTTATACACCAAAACAACACTTAAGAGCAAAGGAGATTAGCAGTTCCAAAAAATTAATTAATGCTTGCCTGTATTTAGCGCAAAGATCAAAATCTCAAATGTGAAATAAAAATAATAATAATTTCACATACCAGTCGAAATACAGCAGTTCTTCCAAAATCATCACCATTTTCAATGACATCACTAAGTGTATCTGGAAGAACCTTCCAAAATTCACCAACAAACTCTGAACCCTTTCGCCTACTATTCTGAAGAATATCATTTGCAAGATATAAAAAAGATACTCTCTGCTCCCGTGGGGAACAGTGGAACTGTCTCTCCCATGTTTCCACGACTTGTTTTGCTTTCTTCCTGTGGAAGATACACCAGTGGGAGAGAGCTGATTTTGTCAAGGACAACCTTGCAAAATTTGTGTCAAAAAGTAAAAGCTAGGAAGCAAGAAATATCCAAGGTATCAATCTAAAAGAGCAAGAAATTGCAGCATTAGCTGGAAGAATATATCCTGGATCATCCAGGATCACTTTACCCTTTCTCCGTCCATCTTCACCATATAAACCCTCTCTCTACTACATAAAAATTCACTTATTTTAAACCCAGCTCTCAGCATGTGTTCTTCTATGACAATAAAATTTCAGAGGACTTAGAAGTATGGACTAAATAAAGTAAACAGATAGAAAGATGGTTGGTATAACCAGCAAGACAAGTGAAGCCACACTTGGAGAATTACTGTCAGCGCAATCAATAAGATGGACATCTAACTCCTTTAAAATATCAAATAGATGGTAAGCAAGACAACAAAACAACATCCTCTCCTACAAAACTCTAGAAGGGTCTAGCATCTTCTCAAACAATAGTCATATAAGTGACGATGACATTGCCGCAATAACAATGGCAATGGAAGTCACAAATACTATATTCAGGCTTCTCTTTCGTTGTATGTTTTAACTATTTATTTGCAAGCTTATACAAAATACTAGCAGAAGACTGCTTCATGACAGTTTTTATTCTAACAAAATAATTGTATGAGATAGAAGAGAGGAATAAAGGAGAGGGGGAAAAGTACAAACAGCTGAAGGAGGAAAGACAAAATTAGGCTGGAAAGGTATCCTGCACAGTGACACTTAAAGTGTTTGCATCTGCATACCCTTCTTAGTGGACAGCTATCGATGCTCCAGGATATTAAGATGGTAACACTTCAGCAGTAAACAGATGCCAAAGCATTATTCTGATCTTCGAATACTAGAGCAATGCTGTGCGCTCTTCATTTTATGGGCATCTTATTATAGTTTTGTGCATTAATAACTGACTACAAGCTACACTCGAATACAATGTTCTTCGGATAGGTGATTGTCCTAGTAAATCTATAACTTGAACATCATTTCAGAATTTTCCAATAAATCAACAAAGAACTAAGGGTCAGCTATAAAAATTATAATTACATTCTTCATAATCAGTGGCTCATAGTTGATATCCAGTAGTAATCTCTTACAGTAAGTTGATCTCAGTATCACCATATCTAGTAACCTGAAACAACTAGATTCCAATTGAACATAACTTCATGGACGAAGGTCAACAAAGGACAGGAAAAAAAAAGTATAGCATTACTCTCATTTCATTGACATCAAAACAAAACAGAGACATTTCCAAGGATACTCTCTATACTCTGCTGTGAGTTGTTGAGCTTTGCAAGCTTATCAACCAGAATTTGTCCATTAAATGTACCGTTCATCTTAATGTTTATATTAATTCCCAAATGCCAATGTAAAAACCTGTAAAAAGACCAGGAAAGATACAATAAAACTTCAAACATCAATCTGTATGTGAGCTTATTAGGGAAACCTTTGCACAGAAAAAAAACAAAAATATATAATTTGTGAACAAGGCATTACTTGAACTTATAATAAGCAAAGTAACTTATCCAAAAAAATACTTACCGGCATAAAGAAGTTCACAGACAATAATACAACATAACAATGATGATAACACAAGAAGTAATATAAATTCTACAAACGAGGCTTTGGGCTTCTGTAGATACTTTGACAAGAATAATAGTAACATCGAAAAAAGTTAAATTAAAAAAAGACCGGTTTACAAGGATAAACCAGATAGAGCATGCAATCTTCCAGGCAAACGATCATTACATGCCTCACAGAGAATAAACAGCACACGCACAGCCACAACATTGCCATGCATGCACTTCGTCACTCCCAGTCAACGAACCGTGCATGCCTTATCCGAGCACATATTTTTCTATAAAATCAGAAAAAAAACCAAAAAAGATACCATACAACAGAACTTCACACATTCCCCCAACAAACACTAAACAGAAGACCGACATCCAAACCCACCCCTCTCCACAACCCAAATACGAAAACTGAAGCCAACCACAGAGGAAACAAAAAAAACAAAGACAAGAACACTACAAAACACATAGACGCCCATGGACCACTTTAGAATCTCATGTTCACCTTGAGTAAACCAGGAAAAATTGATACCTAATGCGACCTCAGTATTGGTATGCTGCGGAGGAAGCGAATAATCTGATAATCGAGTCTTTCTCCTCCTTCTGCATGTTCCCACGCTTTCAAAAGAATTAGGGTTGTAAGCTTTTAATGGCGGTATTACTCCGGGGAGGCAAATATCAGCCGTGCAGACATGCGTTTTTTGGAGAACCTGTACTTTCGAGCTCGGCACTTCTGATTTTTAAACGGATTTTTTTCTTCCTATTTTTGAAAAGGACAATATTGCTCGAGTTTGTGTTAAGTATGAGAAAGGAACTAGTAAGGAGAGGGAGAGAGAGAGAGAGAGAGAGAGAGAGAGAGAGAGAGAGAGAGAGAGAGAGAGAGAGAGAGAGAGAGAGAGAGAGAGAGAGAGAGAGAGAGAGAGAGAGAGAGAGAGAGAGAGAGAGAGAGAGAGAGAGAGAGAGAGAGAGAGAGAGAGAGAGAGAGAGAGAGAAGAGAGAGAGAGAAGAGAGAGAGAGAAGAGAGAGAGAGAAGAGAGAGAGAAGAGAGAGAGAGAGAGAGAGAGAGAGAGAGAGAGAGAGAGAGAGAGAGAGAGAGAAAAGAGAGAAGAGAGAAAAGAGAGAAGAGAGAAAAGAGAGAAGAGAAAAGAGAGAAGAGAGAGAAGAGAGAAGAGAGAGAAGAGAGAAAAGAGAGATAGAGAGGGTAGAGATAGAGAGGGTAGAGAGAGAGAGTGAGAGAGAAATCAGCGGCTTTTTCTTAGATTAACTGACAACTTTACCCTTACGTCTTTCGAAGAGTAGACGAGTTAGCGGGTTTGAATAATAAAGAAGAGGTCGCGGAAGTGCCCGTCGTTGACCATAGAATACGTGCACGTGTGGAATCCGAGTTCTCGTTCGTGTGACGGCATGACGTAAGGCTCGGCCTGCGCCGCAACGCGGCAAAGGAACTAAGGAATACAAATTATAAAAAGCGGTAAATATTAGTCAAGCGACTCAAGTCAGATACACACACGGGTTGAGTAAAACAGTGAAACGGGGCGAAAGGAGTTGAAGAAACATGGAGGAAGAAGAGTAACTGAGGAAGCGACGGTGATTATGTGATTGATCCTCGAGAAACGGGGGAGATAGGAAATGTTCAACGCCCTCTTCCTCCTCTTCGTCTTCTTCTGTTGGGTATTTTCCGGCGACCGGCGAGGACTGGAGACAGAAGCAGGGGAAGAAGACGCAGATGGATAATTTGTGGAGGGGAAGGAAGACATCTCTGGGTTGAAGTGATTGCCGTTTCGGTTGACGGGAGTTGTATTTTCAGACTCTTACTTAATTCGTCGTTTTTTTGGGAAAAATACAAACTTAAACGACACAAAAAGTGGTTTAATATGTTAGATAGAAAACTTGTAAATTTGATTGAACAAATATTCGACCAAATGATCTACAGTCCTGATCGATTCAATTTCTCGTTAATTGGGGTCAAAATCAACAAATTGAATCTCACAAATCTAAGTATTAAGATATTCGATTGAGTTTAATTATTTTAGTCTAATCTACATTTGTAGTCACGATCATCTCAATTTGGTGGTCAGTCAAAATTCCCAAAATTGATTACTCCAAATTAAGGGTTTACCCAAAATTAGTCAATAATCAAAATCAGATCACCAATCGAGGGTTTAATTTTGGACTGATAGTCAAAACCAAATCGTTAGTCAAATATCGATTCAATACAATGTAAGCCCAATTCAAGGCAATTGGGCTCAATCAAGCCCAATTCAAATCAAGTCGGATCGATCCAAGCCTGGTCCAATTAGGAGTGACATCTCAACGCACACATCACTGCTAACTAGCGACTTTTGGGCATCGACCGGCCAATAGGAGATGGCCATGCTAGACGGATGACTCACTCGAAAGCTGACTTAGCCCATAATGTGATGAAGTTTGGACTTACCTTTGACATGTTGCACAATCTGAGAGAAGCATATACCCAAAAATTGCCTTAACATGTGGCAATCTCTCATTGAACGAAATTCAAATTTATAAAGGTAAATTGGGAAAATCAAATCACCATCCCCACCTATAAATGCAAGCTTATTTGAAACTCTAGGAGGTGGTAGTACAGAGGAGAACATAACAAGAAGATCAAGCCCTCTTGAAGTTACTTGCAAAACAAAGAATAAAGAACGACTCGTCACTGTCAAAGAATTTGAACCAAGTGTTGTTGAAGCTCGCTCAAGTTCAAATTAAAGACTACTACAGTTGCTCGTGGTAAAATTCCCAAATATTGCAAAGCAAAAGAAATCGAAGGGTCTAAATCTTCGACCATTGTCAAGAACGCTGCTAGCTAAACATTGTAGCAACAAGTAGTCCTTCTACCGCTTAGCTAACGCTGCCAGCTAAACATTGTAGCAACAAGGTCCTTCTACCACTATGCTAACGCTTCTTTGAACACCACCCAGTCATATAGGGCACAAATTCTCCGTCAAGTTCAAGGTGAAGGCAAGTAAGCTAATTCAAGCTCCTTTACCAGGAAGCTCGTGACATCAAGCAAATCGTTCGCTCACAAATTTACACGTAGAGATCAGACCTGTTAGTGCGTAGAAGCTTGAGTGGTTGTGTTATGCGTAGAAGCTTGATTGGCTGTTTTATGACAAAACTTATGTTTGACCACGTCAGCAATATATATATCATGAAGCGTGAATATCTGGAGTTTCCTAATCGTGGGTTATTGAGTTTTCCAGATTCTGTAGGAAAGAAATTAGCATGTGATATCATTGAGGATAAGGGTGATTGTGTTTCCTAGTTGAGATAGGAAAGTAAGCAATACAGGATGGAAGGTGTCTAAAGACAGAATTAGACATGGTTAAACCCTAAGGGTATTAAAAGCACAATACGTGTTGTGCTAGGGTTATAACGCAGAGATTAATGAGTATCAAGGTGAGACGCGTTTGAGGGGGAGCAATGAGGAAAAGGTTTTGACGTTCACATCTTGAGGTTGTATGTTTGTTGCTGAAGCTGATTAAGGGTCTACTAGCTTTCCAAGAAGCAATTGACCATTGTAATAAGGTGTTTTCATCCTGAGAAGCCTTCGTGAAGAGATTCCCTGGTGATAGGGATCACACTAAGGGGGAGTCTTAGTGTGTGGGTATCAAAGAGCTTCTGTGGAAGTGTGTTGACAGGAAGCTAGACTAGGAAGAGGCTGCTGTTCGAATCCTTGAGGGGAGGATAACTTATTACTGTAAGTTGTGCTGTTAAATTACTGTAATACTCTTTCTAGTGGATTTTGATACCTTGGGCCGAATGCCCCGCAGATTAGGAACGATTGGTTCCGAACTGCGATAACAAATTGTGTTGTGTCCTTTTTGTTCATAAGTGTAACGTTAAGTGTCACTACACCAGTCTTCGGGTGTAAGTACACTCCTGCGCTCACGGTTTAAGTTTACAGGAATTTCTGTAAGTACACTTCTGAATACACGTCTAGAGTTTACTGGGAATTTCAAGTGGTATCAGAGCGGGCTCCAGATTAGTTTGGAGATAAACGATGTCATAAACTTGACGTGAAGGAAGATGGCAGCGTATCATAAGGAAGGGGCTTCAAACACACGACCACCGCTACTTGACGGAACAAATTATGCTTACTGGAAAGCAAAGATGAAAATCTATATCAAGGCTCAGGATGAAAGAGCCTGACGTTCTGTTGAAGATGGATGGGAACCTCCAACTGTTGAAACTGGAAAGGATGCTGATGTTAAGAGAGTTGTAAAGCCTAGTTCAGAGTGGAATGATGCGGAGGAGAAATTAGCAAACTGCAATTCCAAAGCATTAAATGCAATCTTTGGAGGAATTGATGAAGAGCAGTTCAGGAGAGTATCTGCATGCACCACGGCTAAAGAAGCATGGAAGATACTGGAGGTTCATTATGAAGGAACTGAAAGCGTACGTGAAGTAAAATTGCAGATGCTGATGACTCAGTTTGAGCTCATGAGGATGAGAGATGATGAGACGATCTTGGAATTTGAAGGAAAGATCAGAGACATTGCTAATCAATCATCCAACTTGGGAGATAGGATACCTCAAGATCAACTGGTCAAAAAGGTACTTCGCTCACTCTCTTCAAAATTTAAGATGAAAAGAATTGTTATAGAAGAAAATAGGCCTTTAAAAGATATGACTTTGGATGAACTTATTGGATCTCTGAAAACATTTGAGATGAATGAAGAGTCAAGTGATTCAGTAAGAGAGGTTAAGAAAAATAGTGTAGCACTTCAGACTCTTGCCTGTAATGAGGTGACTCAGCCAACTCAGGAGTCAGATATTCCCACCATCACTCTAGCTGAGCAAGATGCAAAAGTGTCCTTCCTGGCTAAAGGATTTAACAAGTTTATTAGAGAAACCAAGAAGAAGAATTTGTCTTCAGGAGAAGGAAAATTGAGAGGAGGTAGTTTTGATTCAGCAACCAAGAACAAAAGTATAACGTGCTATGAATGTGGAGGACGGGGACACATTCAAACAGAGTGCCCTACTTATCTGAAAAAGAAAAAGTCGTTTGTGGTTGCTTGGAGTGACGACAGTAGCACCTCAGAAGATGAAGAATGTAATTATGTTGCCTTCACTGCTAATAATCTAGTGAATAGTAAACTACCAGCACAAAGAAAAATACGAGACATCTCGATAGGTTGGGATGATGAAACAGATGATGAGGATGATATTTGTACAAGATGAGCATCATTAAGCAATGGGATGGAGTTCTTGAGAGTATTAACGTCCTAAAAGAGCAAGTTGTAGTCCTGGGAAAGGGAGAAAGTCGTGCTGAAACAAAAAAACTTGATGAAAAAAAAAGAGGAGGAAGCCAGAGAATCAGAGAGAGGAAAGAAGGGTTGTTGAGAGATCAGAACTATACCTTAAGTGAAGAAAACCACTTGCTGAAACAGAAAATAAATGAGAAAGAGGAAAGAATTCTGAAACTAGAAGAGGAACTAAGAAAGGCAAAGGAGATTTGGGTGAAGTTTGACAAAGGCAAGCAGCAATTGGATGATATATTGACTCAAGAGAAACGAATGGGCAGTAAACATGGACTGGGATACAGTGGAGCCAGTTCATCTCTGTAACCAGCACGTACTCAACCTCGTTATGAACAGGTCAGAAGGTTCATTCCTACATGCCATTTTTGTGGGGTCTATGGTCATATCAGACCTTATTGTTACAAGTTACAAAGAGTTCGAAGAAAGAATGAAAACCTTAAAGGAGTGAAGTCTAGTGCTCAAAATATAGTGTGGATGAAGAAAGATATTAGTCTGTTTGCTGCTCATACTGCCGAAAAAACAAATACTGATGGAATATGGTATTTTGATAGTGGTTGTTCTAGACATATGACAGGAAGTATTGAGTTTCTTACAAATCTACAAAAGGAAACTGGTGGACAAGTTACTTTTGGAGATGGGGGAAAAGGATATGTAATTGGAGGAGGTGATTTGAATGTTCAAGGACTTCCAAAGTTAAGGGATGTGTTATTGGTTGATGGACTGATAGCGAACTTGATAAGTATCAGTCAACTGTGCGACCAGAATTTATATGTGAATTTTACTATAGATGGTTGTAAGGTAATGGATGAGGAAAACATCTACATCTTTGGAAGGAAAAAGAACAGGTGACAACTGTTATAAGATAATTCTGTCGCATCAGTGTCAGTACAATAGAGAGAACACTGCTCAACTGTGGCATAAGCGACTTGGACATATACACTCCAGAGGGTTACAGAAACTGATAAAGTATGGAGCCGTCAGAGGGTTGCCTACTCTAACTGGAACCGTTGAGACTGTGTATAAAGGTTGTATGGAAGGCAAACAACATCGAACTCCACACCCTCCATGGAAAATCATCACAACCAAACAACCACTGAAGTTGTTGCATATTGATTTAATGGGGATAGTCCAGACGGAGAGTATAGCTGGAAAGAAGTATGTTATGGTATGTGTTGATGACTTCACCAAATTTACATGGGTTGAGTCTCTCAGCGAGAAGTCAAAGGTGTTAGTGCATAGAAGCCGTATTGGCTGTTTTATGACAAAACTGAGGTTTGACCAGGTCAGCAATATATTGTGAATATCTTGAGTTGCCTAATCGTGGGAGATTGAGTTTCCTAGACTCTATAAAAAAGAAATCAGTGTATGTTATCACCAATGATAAAGGTGATTAAGTTTCCTAGTTGGTATAGGAAAGTAAGCCATACAAGATGCGTTGGGCTGAAAGACAGCAAGATAGATTGAAAAACCCTAATGGTATATAAAGCATAATACGTGTTGGTCTAGGGTTACGCTGTGATTAACGAGTATCAAGGAGAGACGCGTTTGAGGGGGAGCAATGAGGAAAAGGTTTTGACGTTCACATCTTGAAGGTTGTATGTTTTGCTGTTGTATGTTTGTTGCTGAAGCTGATTAAGGGTCTACTAGCTTTCCAAGAAGCAATTGACCATTGTAATAGGTGTTCTCATCCTGAGAAGCCTTCGTGAAGAGATTCCCTGGTGATAGGGATCACACTAAGGGGGAGACTTAGTATGTGGGTATCGAAGAGCTTCTGTGGAAGTGTGTTGACAGGAAGCTAGACTAGGAAGAGGTTGTTGTTCGAATCCTTGAGGGGAGGAGAACTTATTACTGTAAGTTGTTCTGTTGAATTACTGTAATACTCTTTCTAGTGGATTTTGATACCCTGGGCCGAATGCCCTGCAGATTAGGAACGATTGGTTCCGAACTGCGATAACAAATTTCTGCTGTGTCTTTTACTTATAAGTATAACGTTAAGTATCATTACACCAGTCTTCGGGTGTATGTACACTCCTGCGCTCACGTTTAAGTTCACAGGAAATTCTGTAAGTGCACTTCTAAATACACGTCTTGAGGTTACTGGGATTTTCAAGTGGTATCAGAGCGGGCTCCAGATTAGTTTGGAGATAAACGATGTCATAAACTTGACGTGAAGGAAGATGGCAGCTTATCATAAGGAAGGGGCGTCAAACACAAGACCACCTTTGCTTGATGGAACAAACTATGCCTACTGGAAAGCAAAGATGAGAATCTATATCAAGGCTTAGGACGAAAGAGCCTGGCGGTCTGTTGAAGACGGATGGGAACCTCCTACAGTTGAAGTTAGAGAAGGTGCAGACAAGAAGAGAATTTTAAAGTCTAGTGCCGAATGGAATGATGTGGAGGAGAGATTAGCAAACTGCAATTCCAAAGCGCTGAATGCCATCTTTGGAGGAATCGATGAAGAGCAGTTCAGGAGAGTGTCTGCATGCACCACGGCTAAAGAAGCATGGAAGATACTGGAGGTACATTATGAGGGAACCGAAAGTGTACGTGCAATCAAGCTACAGATGCTGATGACCCAGTTTGAGCTCATGCGGATGAGAGACGATGAGACGATCTTGGAATTTGAAGGTAAGATCAGAGACATTGCAAATCAGTTTGCCAACCTGGGAGACAGGATACCTCAGGATCGACTCGTCAAAAAGGTACTTTGTTCACTCTCTTCAAAATTTAAGATGAAAAGAATTGCTATAGAAGAAAATAGGTCTTTAAATGATATGACCTTGGATGAACTTATTGGGTCTTTGAAAACATTTGAGATGAATGAAGACTCAAGTAATTCAGTAAGAGAGGTTAAGAAAGATAGTGTAGCACTTCAGACTCGTGCCAGTAATGAGGTGACTCAGTCAACTCAGGAGTCAGATATCCCCACCATTACTCTAGCCGAGCTAGATGCAAAAGTGTCCTTTCTGGCTAAAGGATTTAACAAGTATATCAGAAAAAGCAAGAAAAAGAATTTTTCTTCAGGAGACGGAAAATTGAGAGAAGGTGGTTTTTAGTCAGCAGCCAAGAGCAAAAGTATAACATGCTATGAATGTGGAGGAAGGGGACACATCCAAACAGAGTGTCCTACTTATATGAAAAAGAAAAAGTCATTTGTGGCTGCTTGGAGTGACGACAGCAGCACTTCAGAAGATGAAGAATGTAATTATGTGGCCTTCACTGCTAATACCAAATTGAATAATGAAATACCAGAGCAAAGAAGAATATCAGACATCTCAATTGTTTCGAAAGATGAAATAGATGATGATGATTAGATGGAAACAGTACAGAACATGATCAAGCAATGGGATGGGATTCTTGAAAGTATTAACATCCTAAAGGAGCAAGTTGTAGTTCTGGAAAGGGAGAAAGTCATGCTGAAACAGAAACTTGATGAAAAAGAGGAAGAAGCCAAAGAATCAGAGAGGAAAGTAGAGCTGTTGAGAGATTAGACCTGCACCTTAAATGAAGAAAACCACTTGCTGAAACAGGGAGTAAATGAGAAAGAGGAGAGAATTCAGAAACTAGAAGAAGAACTAAGAAAGGCAAAGGAGATTTGGGTGAAGTTTGACAAAGGCAAACAACAATTGGATGAGATATTGACTCAAGAGACAAGAATGGACAATAAACATGGACTGGGATACAGTGGGGCCAGTTCATCTCAGCAACCAGCTCATATTCAACCTAGTTATAAACAGGTTAGAAGATTCATTCCTACATGTCATTTCTGTGGGGTCTATGGTCATATCAGACCTTATTGCTACAAGTTACAAAGAGTTCGAAGAAGACATGAAAACTTTAGAGTTAAGTCTAGTGTTCAAAATCTGGTCTGGGTAAAGAAAGATCTTAGTTTGTTTGCTGCTCATACTGCCAGAAAAACAAACATTGATGGAATATGGTATTTTGATAGTGGCTGCTCTAGACATATGACAGGAAATGTTGAGTCCCTTACAGAAAGAAAATGGTGGACAAGTTACCTTTGGAGATGGGGGAAAAGGATCTGTAATTGGAAGAGGTGATTTGAATGTTCAAGGACTTCCAAAGTTAAGGGATGTGCTATTGGTTGATGGGCTGAAAGTGAACTTGATAAGTATCAGTCAACTGTGCGACCAAAACTTATATGTGAATTTTACCAAAGATGGTTGTAAGGTATTGGATGAAGAAAACATCTCTCTTTGGAAGGAAAGAGGACAGGTGATACTTGTTACAAGATAAATGTCGTCGATCGGTGTCAGTACACTAGAGAGAACACTGCTCAACTGTGGCATAAGCGTCTTGGACATATACACTCCAGAGGGTTACAGAAACTGATAAAGTATGGAGCTATCAGAGGGTTGCCTACTCTAACTGGAGCCGTTGAGACTGTGTGCAATCAGGTACATCTCAGGTATCTTACTCACAAAACATCATATGAGCGGTGGAAAGGAAGGAAACCCAAGGTACATTACTTTCGTGAGTTTGGCAGCAGATATCATGTTCTCAGAGATCGTGAACAGTTAAGAAAGTTTTATTCCAGGAGTATGGCAGGGATTTTTGTAGACTACTCCAGGAATAGTCATGCATAGAGAGTATTTCTGAAGAATGCAAACACAGTCATTGAAACTGTGAATGTGGAAGTAGCAGACCAAACTGAAGGTCCTCAGATGTTAGGTGATGAGGAAGAACATGTTATCCTGATCCAGGAAAAAGGAACAGTCAGTACAGTTCCACGTATATATGAAGGTGCACTAGAAGATATAAGAGTATATACTATAGAAATCCAGGAAAGTGTTGCAGTAAAAGAAAAGACACCATCTATAAGAATACAGATGAATCATCCAGCTGATGCAATAATTGGAAATGTAAATGATGGGATGAAGACCAGAGGTAAGAAAAAGAATCATTTGGTGACATGTTTACAAAGAGTCGGGGATGCAAAGAGATTTGAGTTCCTTCGTGGAGCTCACGGGGTTATGTTGTATTTAAAAAGAGTACCAGGTAGTGTACTTAAGCGATAATAAGTACTGAAAAAAAAAAAAATATAGAGACAAAAAAAAAAAAAAAAAAAAAAAAAAAAAAAAAACCGATTTTATGTTTTCGGAAAGAGAAAAGGTAAAGTTAAAAGTGTGATTTTGTCTTCGAAGTTCAAACAACAGTTCGAACCGGGAGGAAGGACGGCAAAGGGGAAAACTTACCGTGAAGACGGCGCTCTCACAATGGCAACACCGACCGACGATTCAGCCTCGCCAAGCAATAGCCAAGGTAACGAAGTTCATCTACTCCCTCGTCATTTTCTGTATCTTCTTTGAATGATGAAGAAGACGTCGTTCATGAGAAATCGATGGCGCCTTCATTGGAGACATTGGCCGTGGGTGTTGATAGATCGTCACAGGCAAAAGAGCGTGGGTTGATGGAGGACGATACTACGATTAAACAGTTCCTTGATGCCCTTGTATCACACAAACGGACAGTACACAAAAGTGTACCGCAAAACCCTATGAGAAGAATTGTTGAGAGCAGTGAAGGATAAGAGGATGGCCTGCCCCTTATAATCCCTCGCAAGCGTAAGGCTATTCAATCTACGGAACGGAAAGCACGTCTTCAAGAGTCCACAATTTTACAAAGGTTTAGAGGTGTCACGAGTATGTGCACAAGTGAGTCACCCATTCGACTAGACGAAGAAGAAGTAGAAGAAGAGGAAGGTCAATTTGTTGTTCTGATGCCAGTTCAGGCGTTGGGCAGACAAAGAAAGAGACTTACTCGTTCAAAGAAAGGAAAGGGGGTTTCACAGGCTGCCAAAAAATCGACAGAACACCAGAAAGTGGGTAAGAAGAAGGCAAAGTCTTCAACCAAAGCAAAAAATGTAAAATTTGCAGATGCAGCTGCAGAGAAGCGGTTTCTAACTGTTATCAAGAAGGAATTTCGTCCTGAAAGAGAGCTGAACTTAGATGAATTCAAAATAATCATTCCACTGCTTGAGAATCTTGGTTTCATGCGCACGGTCACTCATATTGGACCGTATTCACCTTCGGTTGTTCAGGATTTTTATGCAAATTTGAACAGACCACGACATAACTTAAATTGTCAAGTGTATGTGAGAGGACACTGGTATGAGTTTGAGGTCTCCCAGATTTCGGACTACCTTGGAATTCAGTTGTGTCACACTGAGCCAGAAGAGTTGGATGATGAGAGTATGTTGAAGGAATTGACCGGTGGACATATCACAATGTGGCCAGCCTCTCATGTTTTTCCAGCTTCGAAACTAACCCCAAAGTATTCAGCCTTACACAAAGTTGCAATTTGGAACTGGGTACCCACTACCCACAGAGGAACTGTCCATAGAAGTATGCTGGATTTTCTGTACAGGATAGGCACGGAGTAGAGACTAGATTTAAGTGGGAGGATTTATGAACAAATTGTCAAAGTCTCTGAGCAGACAGATAGCAGGGGTGTCTCACCTTCCCATCGTTGATTCACGGCATTTTGAACAAGCAAAAATCAGTTGGTCTCACAGAATTGATCCCAGTCCACAGTAAAAAGAATAAGCTACGCAACAAGACAAGCTTTCCAACTACAGAACAGGTATCTGGAACTGATATGGTTACCACCCCTGCCGAGGGTGATCTGGCTCAGCCAACGGGGGCAGTGATTAGTAGCAGTGAGATGCTCCCTCCGCTCACATCTGTATCATTAAGTGCAACTGAGACAGTCAGTACACCTATGCCTGTTGTGTGTGCTGCACCTGCTGTGTCTGTATCTTTGAGTGCAATCACCACTGACAGTACACTTATGACTGTAGTGAGTGATGCACCTGTTGTTTTTGTGTCTGAGGCACCTTCGATCTTGCGAGATGAGTTTCATGAGGATATGTCTATGCATGAGGGTCCGGATACTCACCCAGAAGTGCTTCCGCTGCCGGTTACATCAGCTTCAGTGCTTATGCCTCCTCCATCATCAGGTGTTGCTATTCAGATCAGCTCCTCTCCCGCACGGCCTATACATCAGGGCTCTTCGTCCTCAGGTATTTCAGCTGATCAGATGACTTCTGATTATTTGACATGGAGATTGCAGGGTGTCAAGAGGGAGATGGATGATTTAGTTCGGCGCCAGACTTTTCTGAAGAATGAGATGAGACTTATCAAGTATCTCATTTCCAAGACCAATCAGCCTCCCTCTTCACCATAGAGGATCTGTGAGTTGTATCTTTTTTGACAAAAAAGAGGGAGAAAAAGAAACTTGGCTAAACATAGTGACCCTGCCGGTTGATTGATTTTGATTTGAGTATGGATCTTTTGATGATTGTTTGTGCGTTTGTGTTATTCTTCTTCTTTTGATATCTATGAGTTGGAGATGGATGATTTAGCTGGTGCTTGCTATGTGTGAAGTACTGATGTGATGTGGATAGATGAATGATGTGTGGCTTTTTGATTGTTGAATCGGCTTTCTTAAAATATTGGTATGCTTGAAGAATCATGGAACTCAGTTTAGATGCAATGAACTTCAGAATGGAGGTGAACCAATGTTGATGATATGTATGGATCAGGTTACAATGCTGATGGTATGTATGGATCTTTAGAATGGAGGTGAACCAATGTTGATGATATGTATGGATCAGGTTACAATGCTGATGGTATGTATGGATCTGCTGATGGTATGGTGAACCAATGTTGATGATATGTATGGATCAGGTTACAATGCTGATGGTATGCATGGATCTGCTGATGGTATGTATGGATCAGGTTCATCAAAGAATTTGTGATATAGCTGATTTCAGAGTGTATGTGGAGTAGTGGTTGTGATGTGTACTGGTCAAGGTTATCAGGAAGTTTTTGTCAAAAAAGAGCCAAAGGGGGAGATTGTTAGTGCATAGAAGCCGTATTGGCTGTTTTATGACAAAACTGTGGTTTGACCAGGTCAGCAATATATTGTGAATATCTTGAGTTGCCTAATCGTGGGAGATTGAGTTTCCTAGACTCTATAAGAAAGAAATCAGCGTATGTTATCACCAAGGATAAAGGTGATTAAGTTTCCTAGTTGGGATAGGAAAGTAAGCCATACAAGATGCGTTGGGCTGAAAGACAACAAGATAGATTGAAAAACCCTAATGGTATATAAAGCATAATACGTGTTGGTCTAGGGTTACGCTGTGATTAACGAGTATCAAGGAGAGACGCGTTTGAGGGGGAGCAATGAGGAAAAGGTTTTGACGTTCACATCTTGAAGGTTGTATGTTTTGCTGTTGTATGTTTGTTGCTGAAGCTGATTAAGGGTCTACTAGCTTTCCAAGAAGCAATTGACCATTGTAATAGGTGTTCTCATCCTGAGAAGCCTTCGTGAAGAGATTCCCTGGTGATAGGGATCACACTAAGGGGGAGACTTAGTGTGTGGGTATCGAAGAGCTTCTGTGGAAGTGTGTTGACAGGAAGCTAGACTAGGAAGAGGCTGTTGTTCGAATCCTTGAGGGGAGGAGAACTTATTACTGTAAGTTGTTCTGTTGAATTACTGTAATACTCTTTCTAGTGGATTTTGATACCCTGGGTCGAATGCCCCGCAGATTAGGAACGATTGGTTCCGAACTGCGATAACAAATTTTTGTTGTGTCTTTTACTTATAAGTATAACGTTAAGTGTCATTACACCAGTCTTCGGGTGTAAGTACACTCCTGAGCTCACGTTTAAGTTCACAGGAAATTCTGTAAGTGCACTTCTAAATACACGTCTTGAGGTTACTAGGATTTTGAAAAGGCTTTCAAGTTGTTTGCAAATCTGTGTAAACAGATTATGACTGAAAAGGGAATGAGCATAGGGAGGATAGTTCGGGTTAGAACTGATCATGGAAAGGAGTTTGAAAATCAGGAGTTTGCTAACTTTTGTGAAAGTAAAGGGATTTCACATGAGTTTTCAGCACCCAAAACCCCACAACAAAATGGAATTGTAGAGAGAAAAAACAGAACACTGCAAGAAATGGCAAGGACTATGATTAACACCAAAGAACTACCTCACAAATTATGGGCAGAAGCTGTAAACACGACATGTTATGTCAGAAATCAGGTTCATCTCAGGTATCTTACTCACAAAGCATCATATGAGCCGTGGAAAGGAAGGAAACCCAAGGTACATTACTTTCGTGAGTTTGGCAGCAGATGTCATGTTCTCAGAGATCGGGAATAGTTGAGAAAGTTTGATTCTAGGAGTATGGAAGGGATTTTTGTAGGCTACTCCAGGAATAGTCATGTATACTGAGTATTTCTGAAGAATGCAAACACAGTCACTGAAACTGTGAATGTGGAAGTAGCAGACCAAACTGAAGCTCCTCAGGTGTTAGATGATGAGGAAGAACATGCTCTCTTGATCCAGGAAGACGGAACGGTTAGTACAGTAACGAGTACTCTTACTCAGAATGAAGGAACAGTCAGTAAAGTTCCACGTACATATGAAGGTGCACCAGAAGATACAAGAGTATCTACTATAGAAATCCAGGAAAGTGTTGCAATAAAATAAAAGACACCATCTATAAGAATACAAAAGAATCATCCAACTGATGCAATAATTGGAAATGTAAATGATGGGATGAAGACCAGAGGTAAGAAAAAGAATCAGTTGGCAGACATGTTTACAAAGAGTCTGGATGCAAAGAGATTTGAGTTCCTTTGTGGAGCTCTGGGGCTATGTTGTATTTAAAAGAGTACCAGGTAATGTACTTAAACGTGTAAGTACAATGAAAAAAAAAAAAAAAAAAAAAAAACAACGATTTTATGTTTTCGGGTGAGTGAAAAGGTAAAGTTAAAAGTGTGATTTTGTCTTTCGAGTTCGAAACTACAGTTCGAACTTCGGGAGGGAGGACGACAAAGGGGAAAACTTACAGTGAAGACGCGCTATCACAATGGCAATAGTGACTAACGATTCGGTCTCACCCAGCAGTAGCAAAGGTACGGACCCCTCTATTTCCTCTTCATTTTCTGTATCTTCTTTGAATGATGAAGAAGACATCGTTCATGAGAAATGGATGGCGCCTTCAATGGAGACATTGGCCGCGACTACGGAGCAAGTTTCACAGACAGATGAGCAGGGTGTGATGGACGATGATGTTACACTCTAGAAATACCTTGATGCTTTTGTGTTGAACAAACGGACAGTACACAAAAGTGTACCTCGCAACCCTGTGAGAAGGATTGTGGAGAGCAGTGACGAAGAAGATGATGATGGGTCACCTATAAACTCTCTAAAACGTAAGGCTACTCGATCTACGGAACGACGAACACGTCTTCGGGATTCGACTATTTTGCAGAGGTACAAAACTGTCCCGGGTATGCGCTCAAGTGAATCACCAATTCGACTTGATGACGAAGAAGGAGAAGAAGAGGCCGATCAATCTGCTGTCAAGAAGTCAGTCCAGGTGTTGGGGAAACAAAAGCATAGATTTACCCGTGCAGAGAAAGCAAAGGGGGCTACACAGGCTACAGGTAAATCGACAGAATGTCAAAGACAGGGGAAGAAGAAGCCTACGCCTTCAGCAAAAGAAAAAAATGCCAGATTTGCAGACGCAGCTGCAGAGAAGCGTTTCCAAACTGTCATCAAGAAGGAATTTCGTCCGGAGAGAGAGTTGAACTTAGAAGAATTCAGCTTAATCATTCCACTACTTGAAAATCATGGTTTCATGCTCACGGTTACTCATATTGGACCGTATTCGCCTTCGGTTGTTCAGGAGTTTTATGCGAATTTGAACAGACCACGGCAGAGCTTCAGCTGTAAAGTGTATGTGAGAGGACACTGGTATGAGTTTGGGGTCTCTCAGATTGCAGATTACCTTGGAATTCATTTGTGTGTCACACCGAGTTTAAGAGACGGGTGATGAGAGTATGCTGAGGGAACTGACCGGTGGACAAATTCATATGTGGCCAGCCTCTCATGTCTTTCCAGCCTCGAAATTGACTCCAAAATATTCGGCCTTACACAAGATTGCAGTTTGGAACTGGATACCTACTACTCACAGAGGGACCACACACAAAAGTATGCTGGATTTCTTGTACAGAATAGGCACGGAGCAGAGACTTGATCTAAGTGGCAGGATTTTTTAATAGGTTGTCAAAGTATCTGACCAAACCGATAAGCAAGGATGTCTCACTTTCCCATCCTTGATTCATGGAATTCTGAATAAGCACAAACCAGTTGGTCTCACAAAGTTAGTACAGGTCTACAGTAAAAAGAACAAGCTCCAAAACAAGACAAGCACTCTGAGTAAAGAAAAGGTGTCCGGAGATGAGTTGTTTTCCACTTCTGCAGAGGGTCATTGTGCTGAGATACCAAATGCTAGTGTAACTCTGTCTATACCATCCAGTGTAATCTTCACTGACAGTACACTTGTGACTACAGTATGCAATGCACTTGTCACTACTGTACTTGAGGCACCATCGACTCCTCGAGACGAGCCTATAGATGATATGTTTCTGAATGAGAGTTCGGATAACCATCCAGAGTTGCATCCGTTGCCGGTTACAGTAGATTCAGTTCTTATGCCTCCACCTTCAATGGAGACTGTCACTAGTCTCAGCTCTACTCCAACACGCCCTGTCTTTGCAAGGCTCCTTATCCTCAGGTATTTCAGCTGACCAGATGAATCTTGATTATTTGACTAGGAGATTGCAGGGTGTAAAGAATGAGATGGATGACTTGGCCCGACGACAGAATTTCTTAAAAATGAGATGAGACTTGTCAAGTTTCTCATTTCCAAGATAAACAAGCCTCCATCTTCACAATAGAGGATTTGTGGGAAGCATCTTTTTTGACAAAAAGGGGCAGAAAAATGATGAATTGTGTGAGACTTGTGTGAATTGTTCTCTTATGTTTTTGGTACCGGTTAAATGATGAAATGATGAATAGTGATATTCGTTGGCATCTTGATAGTGGTGAAAGATAGCTGTGATGAGGAATGATGTGATGAGGAATGATGCATGGTTATTTGTTTTGGTAAGATAGCTGTGATGAGGGATGATGCATGGTTACTTGTTTTGGTTATGGTGTGTTCATGTGAATCTGTGCACTCAAAAGTGAGAAATCGTACAGATAACTCAGATTAGTTTTCAGGTGAATCAGAAGTGAGAAATCGTGGAACTCAGATTAGATATATCTGATTTCAGGGTGGATGTGAAACAATATTTTTGTCTGTGTGTATATCAGGTTCATTAGAAAGTTGTGTGATAGCTGATTTCTGAGTATATGTGGAATAGTGGTTGTGATGTGTGCTGGTCAAGATTATCAGGGAGTTTTGTCAAAAAAGAGCCAAAGGGGGAGAATGTTAGTGCGTAGAAGCTTGAGTGGTTGTGTTATGCATAGAAGCTTGATTGGCTGTTTTATGACAAAACTTATGTTTGACCACGTCAGCAATATATATATCATGAAGCGTGAATATCTGGAGTTTCCTAATTGTGGGTTATTGAGTTTCCCAGATTCTGTAGGAAAGAAATCAGCATGTGATATCATTGAGGATAAGGGTGATTGTGTTTCCTAGTTGAGATAGGAAAGTAAGCAATACAAGATGGAAGGTGTCTAAAGATAGAATTAGACATGGTTAAACCCTAAGGGTATTAAAAGCACAATACATGCTGTGCTAGGGTTTTAACGCAGAGATTAATGAGTATCAAGGTGAGACGCGTTTGAGGGGGAGCAATGAGGAAAAGGTTTTGACGTTCACATCTTGAGGATGTATGTTTGTTGCTGAAGCTGATTAAGGGTCTACTAGCTTTCCAAGAAGCAATTGACCATTGTAATAAGGTGTTTTCATCCTGAGAAGCCTTCATGAAGAGATTCCCTAGTGATAGGGATCACACTAAGGGGGAGTCTTAGTGTGTGGGTATCAAAGAGCTTCTGTGGAAGTGTGTTGACAGGAAGCTAGACTAGGAAGAGGCTGCTGTTCGAATCCTTGAGGGGAGGAGAACTTATTACTGTAAGTTGTGCTGTTAAATTACTGTAATACTCTTTCTAGTGGATTTTGATACCTTGGGCCGAATGCCCCGCAGATTAGGAACGATTGGTTCGGAACTGTGATAACAAATTGTGTTGTCCTTTTTGTTCATAAGTGTAACGTTAAGTGTCACTACACCAGTCTTCGGGTGTAAGTACACTCCTGTGCTCACGGTTAAGTTTACAGGAATTTCTGTAAGTACACTTTTGAATACACGTATAGAGTTTACTGGGAATTTCAAGACCGAAGGAACAACAAGAAAGTAACCCGCATAAATTTGTAAAATTTATTATTCATTGATCTTGTAGTAACGACCATGCCCTTTCCTAGACTGACCCCTTGTGCTCGATCACAGATTTAGCCTCTTGTCCTATCAGGCACGCCAAATCTGTGATTTGATACAAAGAGTCCCTTCGTGAATGGGTGCAATTATTAGTACTAGCTCCTCTCTCTAGTTATTCTTTCGATTCGATCTCCACGTGTTAATTTGAGTTCTAACAATTACTTGTGATGTCGTGAACAGAGTCCCAAAGTTGATCACGAACTCAGTCTAAAACTTGTCAAAGTTTATGTAGCGGCAGACAAACCGCTTGTTGCTACGACGCTTCGTAATGGCTCTTTCAGCCTTTTTTATGATCGTTCAGTGTCCCAAATATTCGCCAGAGCTTCATTTCAAAAAAATCTCTGGGCCTGTTAATTTGTGTGGGGACAATTTGCTTGTCATGTCACAAACACTTCACGAGCCTCCTAGTAGGCGACCTTGAATTTGGTCACTAGCCTTCACCTTGAGCTTGACAGTGAATTTGTGCCCCGCATGGCCAGGTGGTGTTTCAAGAAGCGTTGGCGTAGTGGTAGGATTGTTTGTTGGTAAGCGTTTGGTGAGCAGCGTTCTTGACAGTGAGTGAGGATCTTGTCCCTTTGATTTCTTTTGCCTTATAGTACTTGAAAATTTTACCGCGAGCAACTGTATGAGTCTTTAATTTGAACTTGAATGAGCTTCAGCAGCACTTCGTTCTTCATCAATGGCAACTCGTTTTTCCTTCTTTGTTCTTCATTCGACAAGCAATCTCGTCTCTAATCTACCACGCCTTCTTCGAATGTTAGAGGTGCGTCTTTAAAAGCAAGTTCTTCTTCTTGGCCTTTCTATTTCCATTACGTAAATGTGATTGACCATCACGGCCTCTTCATCAGCGTCATCATTTCTCAAGGAGTACTTAATGAAAATCACGGTATGTGCATTAATGACCAGAGGTCAATGCACATTTAGGTGCAGACTTGGAATGGTTTTGTTCTTCTTTCCTAGTTAGTTGGTTGGGTTTTCAAGCCTTTGAGACATAGAAGCTTTTTTAGCTGTCTCCTTTGGACTCTTCCCCAGCCTCTGGAAGACGGTTATTTGTTCTTTTTGCCGCTTCTCCTTTTTCTGCAAGACTTTAGGTACTTGGGTTTCTAACGATTCTCCAAGTCTTTGGAACACACCCTTTGTCTTAGCTGGTGGGTCTTCCTTAGGTGCTTGTATCTTTAATGGTTCGTTAAGTCTTTGGAACACGACCTTGGATTTAATTTGAAGGCAATGCTGCTTTTTATGCATCCATTTCTGAGGACTTGTCAAGCCTTTAAAACACATTTTTTGGCTTCGATGATTGACTCGTACCATCTTTACCCAACCGAGATAATACACAAGACCTAGGCTCAAGCTTCCAATTCGATCAAATGGTGACTTTCTAGGTTCAACACATTTAACCTCGTTTGTTTCCTAAGTCTTTCTTTTGGCCATGATTTGATTAACGATTGTTGTCCTGCCTGAAATTTGGATAGGTTCCTCCGCTTGGTAGCCAATCCCAAGGCAGTTTTGCAGTATCAAATGCACTCTTTTTCCTCAACTTCTCTTGAGTTGGTATTAACACCTGGGATCCGAGCAAAGGTTGTTTGTGCAATTCATCTTTGATAAGGGCACTTCCATCTTTCACCATCAAGCGATAAGCATTCAGATCATATCCTTTTGTCGTGCAAATTGATGGAAGCTTTTGTCCAAGGCTCGGGCCTTTTTTATGATGTTGCGGTCCTCAACCTTCGGTAGTGGCATCATAGTGTTCTTCCTCAACTTTTTCGTGTAATCCTCGTTACATGCAACAAAAGGAGATTCCCCTTTATTTCGTTGGGATTGATGGATGTACCTTAACACATGTAAATCTCCTTTAGTCGGTGTTGACAATTGGGGAGTGCCCTTTCTTTCTTCTTTGAAAAAAAAAAGTCATAAAAGAGATGGGTTTTGCTTTGGCTTTGGCTCTGGAGGCTGACTTGATGAAGACATTGTTTTAGCTAGTCTGAAAAACAATAAACCTAGCTCGGTGTACGAAGGACACAGAGGGATTTGTTATCGCAGTTTAGAATAAACCATTCCTAATCTACGGGGCTTTCAGCCCGGGAGCACGAATTTACTAGTGAAAGATGTAGAGTAACTTACACGTTACACATAAAGTGTTCTCCTCTTCAATCTAAGATTTGAACAACTCCACCTTCAGATGACTGTTGGCAAAGTTCCAACAGCAGGATCGTCGTGACTCCCTTACACTAAGGCTCCCCCTCAGTGTATCCCTTCGCACAGGGACTGGTTAAGTAGGTGTTCTCTCAGAATGAGACAAACATGGAAACTGTCAATGGCTGCTCTGAAATCACGCCTGAAGACTTCATTTAGTATACCGTAAAACACACCATCTGATATAATCTTCAATACTCCCCCTCAACTCTATGCTGGGTGATCTTCTTCTTCAATGTACAGCGTAACTCCAACCAACCCCAGAACATCCAACAAATAACCTTCTCAGAATCGGATAAAGTCCAACTTAGTCTTGTTCTTATCCTGAGATCCATTCTGCTCTTAATCACTTATACAGAAGTTAAAATTGAAACACCTGTACATATTAATTTTACCCTGAGGTTGTCAAAATGTAGCCAATCAGAATTCAATCAGAATTACCCACATTAACAAACTCCCCCTTTGGCTCATTTTTTACAACAACCACTCATCACATCAGTAGCAACGCAACACCCATTGATCACAACAGATAACATCAATAGCAACAAACTAAACTGTTTTAACTCCCCCTTTTTGACAAAAATGACACAAAAAACATCAGACTTTCTTCAACTTACCAAACTCCTTCAACAAGTGATCGATAAGCACAACCTCATGCCTTTTGAGGCGTGCTAATTTTTCATATTGAACCACCTCCTTATGCACAATTTCACCTCTTTTGCGAAGGAAATCCAGCAATTTATCATCTAAAGAGATTGCCGGAGACCATGGCCATGGCGGTGGAGCCATGCTCGACGAAGACTCTCCCAAGTCTGTGAATTCTGGAAGAAATCTCAACCCACCCAGGCCGGAGCTAGCTGGATCAGCAGGGGAGCATCCCAAATCGTATCTGGCTTCGCCAGATCCTTTGGAAGAACATGAGTTGTGACAGAGACACTGGAAGATACTATAACACTATCAGTATGAATTGCAGTAAGTGTATCAGAAATGTAAGTTGACACATTTACACAATCCGGAGACAAATCATTTGGCAATGTTGTGGTAGTTTCTTTAGTAGTGGTAGTACGCCTTGACTTAGGCATTGTAGAAGCCTTGTTCTGAATCATGTCTGTATTCTTTGTCAACAGAACCTCAGCCAACCCAAAAGACCTCTGTTTCTCAAGAATCCCAAAAATTAAAGAAGGAAACACAATACGTCCTTGTTCTCCATACTTAGGCACCCGAAGAATATGCTCAAAAATTCTGGCCCCTACATTAAATTGCTGCTCAGTGCCTACTCGATACACGAAGTCAACCAATCGCTTACTCTATGAGTAGAAGGGAGCCAATCCCAAACAGCTATCTTATGAAGGACTGCATATTTCGGTATTAAGGAAGAAGCAGGGATTGAATACGAGTTAGGCCACACACTCAGTTTACCACTAGTAAGTTCTTGCAACATAACAACATCTTCCTCTTCTTCTAGTTCTTCAGCATATACAGGTAAGTGCAGATACTCACTAACTATATTTGAATAAAAAACATACCAATGTCCTCTAACATATATATGATTCCCAATATCCTTCTTCAGCATTTCTAAGTTAGAATAGAATTCTAAAACTACCTCTTCAAAATAAGACTTGAAATTAGAAATTGTACCTTTGAGTTGAAGCTTCTCCAACAGAGGCAGCACAATCTTGAACTCTTTTGTAGCAATAGCTAGCTCCCCTCGAAACTTCTTTTTGGTAAGAATTGCATACTTCTTTTCAGCGTCTTTTGTTACAAAGACCTCAATGTATGGTACCATAGTTTGATGAGCAGACAAGCCTGACTGAGTTCTTTGAGATGTAGAACCATTCCCTGTATCAGTTGTTGTACCATGTACTCCTCTTTGCCACGACCGAGTACCTCTAGTTGTACTTGAGAGTGTAACATTTTGGTCCTGAGCAACTGTAACATCTATTGTACCTTCACTCAATCTTTATCTAGTAATCCGAGTATGTAAGGTTGAACAATCCTCAACCACCTTTCTTATCAACCTCCTTTTCTTTTTCTGAGTTATTGAAGCACCAGGTACTAACGCGGACTTCCCCGTCCCCGTCCCAATTTGTTCATCACTCCTATCATCCTCTTCATCAATTTGATTAGGAGGATCATCTGAAGTCATCCCTTGTTTCCTTTTCTAGATAGTACTGTCACGAAGACGTGATTTTATATCCCCTAACACTATATTTGATTCAGAACAATCAATCACAAATTGTGACCTTCTTCGAGAGATTCTTAACGGAACGTCTTCATCCTCACTACTACTCATCCCCTTTTCAGAACTTTCTGCATTTACTCTTTCTGCCACTGATTTTTCACGAGGTCTCAGTACACATGGGTGTACTGTACTTTGTCGTGTACCAAAAATTTCATTCAACATATCTTTCAAGGTAGGATTTTCAAGCACAACTTCATTCGAACTTAGACTCTTTACATACTCACTAGCAGCATTTAGGGCTTCAATCAAACCACATTGTTCAACCACCAGATGCCCTTGTGACCTTCCTTCACACAACTCCATTGGAGTCGACTCACCTCCCTGTTCAACCCTAGCACTCTGTCTTGAGCTATCCATCACATCACTAGTTACAAGATTCGACATACCTGATCAACTTCTGTGGAGCCGAACACACCACTTAAACCTTCAAAACACGTAAAGCTTGGATTGAATGACCCGCACTCAACGTTCAGTGTTCTGCCCTCTGTTTGCGCCCTCGAAATCCCGCTACTCAGAAGCTTCCGACTTTTCGTGTTGCTTCCTCGTGTGAGAAGCACTCCTCTTCTTCCTTCAGAACCTTCGTGCTCGCCTCATGCGCCCTACGACAAGTAACAAAATAAACATTGAAACTCTCTCTTCTTAAGTTAAACACACGACAGCAAATGCCACTTTTGCCACTCTCTTTATTTTATTTTTATTTTTTATTCCTGTTACACTACCTGATACATCCCCTCTTCCAATATCAGATACAACACAGCCCAAAAGCTCCTCTAAGGAACTCAAACCTTTTTACATCCACACTTTTTGTAAAAATATCAGCAAGTTGTTTATCTGTGGAAATATGATTTAACATAACCTTACCGTCTTCCACAAGATCCCGAATAAAATGATGTCTGATGTCAATGTGCTTAGTTCTAGAATATTGTACAAGATTCTTCGAAATGTTGATTGCACTTGTGTTGTCACAATATACTATTAGAGCACCACTGGAAATACCATAATCAGCTAACATCTGACTCATCCATATGAGCTGAGCACAACAACTTCAAGCAGCAATGTACTCTGCTTCGGCTGTGGAAAGTGAGATAGGGTTCTGCTTCTTGCTGTACCAAGAAACCAGGTTATTGCTTAGGTAAAAACATCCACCTGAAGTACTCTTCCGATCATCTACATTCCCTGCCCAATCAGCATCACTGTAACCAGCAAGTATTGTGTTTGAGTCTCTCGAAAACCAAAGTCCCCAATTTACTGTTCCTTTTACATACCTGAGAATCCTTCTAGCTAACTTCACATGGGACTCTCTAGGAGCTGACTGGTATCTTGCACATACGCCCACACTGTAACTAATGTCTGGTCTGCTGGCTGTAAGATACTGTAGACTACCTATCATACTTCTGTACATTGTCGCATCTGCAGGGATCTCCTCTTCATCCTTTGTGACATAGGCAGTTGTGCTCATGGGAGTTCTCATTGCCTTTGACCCTTCAAGATCGAACTTCTTTACTAAGTTCTTAGCATTTTTTTTTTGAGAAATGAAAATACCATCTTCCTTCTGTTTGACTTGGAACCCTAGAAAATATGCCAACTCTCCCATCATACTCATCTCAAACTCACCTTGCATATCTCTTACAAATCGTTTCACCTCGTGTTCTGATGTAGAACCAAATATGATGTCATCCACATAAATTTGAGCTATTGTCAGCTCTTGCTCTTTCTTCTTAATAAATAAGGTTTTGTCTACTCCTCCCCGTATAAAACCTGTAGAGCACAAAAATTTGGACAGCCATTCATACCAAGCTCTCGGAGCTTGTTTCAATCCATACAACGCCTTAGAAAGACGATACACATGATCTGGATATTTAGGATCAGAAAAACCTTTTGGTTGTTCCACATACACTTCTTCTGACAGGTATCCGTTCAAGAATTCACTTTTAACATCCATTTGATGTAACTTCAGCTGCAACACACTTGCTACTGAAATCAGCAGTCGAATTGACTCTAATCTGGCCACAGGTGCAAAAGTCTCATCAAAATCCACTCCTTCAACTTGTGTATATCCCTGGGCCACTAATCGAGCTTTATTTCTAGTAATATTACCAGACTCATCAGTCTTGTTCTTGAATATCTATTTTGTCCCAATGATATTCGCATTCTCTAGTCGTGGCACTAACGTCCATACCTCATTGCGCTCGAACTGCTCAAGTTCCTCCTGCATCGTCTTAATCCAATATTCATCTTTCAAAGCATCTTCAACTTTCTTTGGTTCCAATGAGGAGGTATAACATACAAATTGGACCATCTCAGCAAAATTTGGCCTCTTTCCCCTGGTTTTAATACCGTCATGTATATTGCCAATAATCAACTCAGTAGGGTGATTCTTCTGAACTCAAACAGAAGGTGTCTTTTCTGTGGTGAACTCATGTAATGTATCCTTCTCTGATTGGATCACGGTTGTAACTGGCACTATATCACATAGTGGAACGTCTACCGCAGGTGTAACTGTACCTGGCTGACTGACAGTTTCACTTGAAGATCCACTAGAACCTACAAGTACAGGTTCTATCTTGTCCAGGTTCACATCATCATTGTTTACCAACCAACCTTCTTGATCATCAATTCTCACATTGACATATTCAATAACTGAGTTTGATTGCTTGAAGTAAACACTATAGGCATGACTATTCCTAGAATAGCCTACAAAGATCTCTTCCTTACTTCGAGAGTCGAACTTCGAGAGGTATTCACGATATCTGAGAATATAGCACCGTGCACTAAATTCCCTAAAGTAATGAATCATGGACTACGTCCCTTCCACAACTCATATGAGGTTGTCTGAGTCTTAGCCCTCAAATACACCCTATTGACAATGTGATAGGCAGTATTTACAGCCTCTGCCCATAACTTGTGTGTCAAATTCTTGGCATGAATCATTGTACGAGTCATTTCTTGAAGTGTTCTATTCTTACATTCCACAACTCCATTCTGTTGAGGAGTTTTAGGCGCTGAGAATTCATGAGCAATACCCTGGGCATTGAAAAACTATGCAAACTTCAAGTTCTCAAATTCTCTTCCATGATTACTTCAAATTCGAACAATTTTTCCAATACTAGTCTGTTTTTCAGTGATCAATCGCTTGCACGAAGTAAAAAAAACATTAAAAGTTTCTGATTTCTCTTACAGAAACTCAACCCATGAAAAACGTGTGAAGTCATCAACACACACAAAGACATACCTCTTTCCAGCAATGCTTGGAGTGTGAACCGGCCCCATGAGATCCATATGCAGTAGCTCCAGAGGCAAAGATGTAGTGACATATGGAACACTAGGATGAGAGGTTCGAGGTTGCTTGCCTTCCATACATCCCTTGCACACAAAAGAAGTTTTACCACTAAGTTTTGGTAATCCACGAACAGCATTAAGCCTGATTAGATTCTGCAACCCTCTATCATGAATATGTCCCAACCTTCTATGCCACAAGCTCATGTCACTTGTGTTACTGTAATTACACCGCCTCCCAATTTGCAACTGATAACAATTATCAGATGTTCGAGCACCTTTTTAAATCGATTGATTTTTAGAGTCAGACACACAACATCCTTCTTTTGTAAACTGCACAACCAAATTCTGATCACACAATTGACTTATGCTGATCAGATTTGCCCTTAAACCTTTCACCAAAAGAACACCCGTCAAACTAGGCATCCCTTCCAAAGCAAGAGTTCCACTTCCAAGACCAACTCCTTTAGCACCATCACCGAAAGTAACTTGACCTCCATCAGATTGAGTCAGATCTATCAGACAAGCAGCACTCTCAGTCATGTGCCGAGAGCAACCACTATCAAAATACCAGATACCATCCGTAGTAGCTGTAATTGCAGAGTGAGCGGCATACAATCCAATTTTCTTCATCTTCCAGACAAGTCGAGTACCTACTCTTTTGACATGCTGAGACCCACTATTTCTCATATCCCAAAGAAGTATATAACAATGCTTTCTAATATGACCACCTTTTCCACAGTAGTCACAAACTGATGCAAAGCCTTTTCTACGATCATGTGAAGTAACCATATTCCTGTGGACTTGATACTTATGTCCACGAACATTCCGAAGTTGTAACTTATGAGTCACTCTGACTCTGTTTTTTATTTTCAATTCATGAGTTACTGCTAACAGCCCTTCCCATTGTTTAAGAATATCTTCAATAGGATCCTCCTCAAAGTCGTTCTCATATTCATGCTCATTCACAGATGCCTTGACATGCTTATTTTCTATCACGTAACTCTCCCTGTACTTGGCAGTGAAAGACACAAAACAGTCTTCATTCTCAGATTCATTGTTATCCTCTTCACTCCAAGAAGAAACTAATGACTTTTTCTTCCTCAAATATGTAGGACACTCCGATTGAATATGTCCTCTTCCCCCACATTCAAAGCATATCACCACTTTCTTTTTACTTTGAACCTCAGGACTAGTAACTTGCTTACGTTCACTAGACTTGAACCCTTTTTGTTTTTTCTTCATAAACCTGTTCAACCCTTGCGCCAACAGAGCTACTCTTTCATCCAACTCAGCCAATGTTATAGTAGAACATGAGCTATCAATTTCCTCCTGACCTTTCTCTTCAGAAATTACTGATTTAAGTGCAACATCAGTTTTTTTCTTTCCTATGTATAAACCACTTGCTTCTTCATTCATTTCAAACGTCTTAAGAAACCCAATCAATTCATCCATACTCATGGCATCCACATTTTTATGTTCCTCAATAGCAATCATTTTCACCTTGAACCTCGAAGAAAGTGATCCTAAAACTTTACGTATAAGTCTATTCTCAGGGATTTTATCTCCCAATGCAGCAGCTTGATTAGCAATATCTCTAATTTTTACCTCATACTGGAGTATGGTTTCATCCTCATGCATTCGCAAAATCTCAAATTGTGTTGTGAGCATTTGTAACTTTGATAAACGAACACTCTCAGTCCCCTCAAAATGTAACTCGAGTATCTTCCAAGCTTCTTGTGTAGATTGGCAAGCAGAAATTCTTCAAAATTGATCTGCATCTACTCCACCAAAAATAGCATTTAACGCTTTTGCATTGCAACTGGACAACTTATCATCTTTGTCTGTCCACTCAGAATCGTCCTTCAAGACTTCTTTCCTGGCTGCACCTTCTCCCACTACCTTTGTAGGCAGCGTCCATCCTTTCTCAATAGATTTCCAAGCCCTCTTATCTAGGGCTCGAATATAAGCATGCATCCGTGCCTTCCAATAAGAGTAATCGGTTCCATCCAGCAATGGGGGTCTAGTGTTAGACGCACCTTCCTTCATTAAATCAGCCATGACCACCGAAACTAGTTGCAAGATCTTTATTCCAAATAAACTTGGAGTCCTGCTCTGATACCACTTGAAAAACAATAAACCTAGCTCGATGTACGTGGGAGTGTAACTACACCTGGACACTGGTGTACTTACACTTAAAGTTGCACTATGAGTTATAACTAATGTTACAAAGGACACAGAGGGATTTGTTATCGCAATTCGGAATAAACCATTCCTAATCTGCAGGGCTTTCAGCCCGGGAGCACGAATTTACTAGTGAAAGATGTAGAGTAACTTACACGTTACACATAAAGTGTTCTCCTCTTCAATCTAAGATTTGAACAACTCCTTCACCTTCAGATGACTGTTGGCAAAGTTCCAACAGCAGGATCATCGTGACTCCCTTACACTGAGGCTCTCCCTCAGTGTATCCCTTCGCACATGGACTGGTTAAGTAGGTGTTCTCTCAGAATGAGATAAACATGGAAACTATCAATGGCTGCTCTGAAATCAAGCCTGAAGACTTCGTTTAGCATACCGTAAAACACACCATCTGATATAATCTTCAATACTCCCCCTCAACTCTACGTTGGGTGATCTTCTTCTTCAATGTATAGCGTAACTCCAACCAACCCCAGAACTTCCAACAAATAACCTTCTCCGAATCGGATAAAGTCCAACTTAGCCTTGTTCTTATCGTGAGATCCATTCTGATCTTAATCACTTATCCAGAAGTTAAAAACGAGACACCTGTACATATTACTTTTACCATGAGGTTGTCAAAATGTACCCAATCAGAATTCAATCAGAATTACCCACATTAACATAGTCGCGACTTGTGAAGATAAATATTATTTTGCATTAGAAAATAAGGCTTCTGCTTTAGTGAAGGGGTTCTCATCTATGACCATGGTTTTCTTTTCGTGTTTAGTCCAATATTTGAAGCATTGGTTCAGAGTTAATGCCACCACCATATTGTTGTGCAGCCAAGGCCTTCCCAACAACAAGTTGTACGAAGTCCTCGAATTGATAACATGGATCAATTAGTTGGAGATCATCTCACCAATATGTATTTCTAGCTGAATCATCCCAAAAGCTCTTTGGCCCTCCTAGTTGAACCCTTGAATTAATAGAGAGCTCTGAGATAGATCATTGGCCAAAAGACCAATGTTCCTCATCATTTGGATTGGAGTTATATTTATCGTTGAATCGTTGTCGATGAAGATCCAGTTTATTGGGCCTTCTCTGATATACCCAAACACGAAGAGGGGTCGATTGTGCATCTTTGCCCTCAATTGGAGATCTTCTTCTTCGAAAGTGATGCAGTGGGAGCATGACATTGCATGCGACTCCACTTTCTTCTACTTGCAAGAAGAAGTTTCTTCTTCCTTTCTGATAGAGGGGACAATGTAATTCTTGGCTCATCATACCTCCTCGTTTTGATATGTTCCACTTCAGCTTAAGCTTCTCCGAGTTAGCCAACATCTTCGCAAGAGCTTGTCGAGATCTGGTGGGCAGATCCAAGTCATCTTGTACTTCATTTGCAAGAGAGATATGCTTCAAAGAAGTTTAAAGATATCACATTCAACGATCAAGGGATTACCTTTGTCTTCTTTGTCACTTGTTCACATGGAGATTGTGAACAAGTGGCCACCATTGCAGGGGCCTGAGTAATGAATCCTTCTAGGAGGAATTCAGCAAGCATGAGGGTTCTTCTTCTCCTTCTATTAGTGTTTTGTTTGTAAACTTTTGGAGGGACCCTCTTGCGTCTAGTGGCTTCTTTTTGTTGTTGACGCCCCTCAATTTTGATCTTCACTAGCGTATTCATGTCCTTGAATGGCTTCTTGCGGTGAGTGATCGGAATCCACTCTTTGCCATCTTCTTTTGCAGCTTCTAGCGGTTCAGGCTCCGAAACATTCAACTTTATCTTCTCCTTCTTTGTAGGTACCTTGTTGGAGGAGCTGCACTGTGGAATATGATTCTTCTCCTTTACAACTCTAGGCTTGTTGAGCTTAATCTTGGAACTAAGCTCGACCTTGATGAACACTAGGTGTGAAGCCACAGTTCCCTCGTCCATCTTAATTATTATGCAATCTTGTGTTGAGAGCTCCAGAATTTTGTCATTTAAGACAAAACATCTCTCAATGGGATGCCCCACCCAAGCGGTGATACTTACAGTAGTTGGGATCTTTGGTTTTCCCAACGTCTCCTTATCTCTTTGACTATGCAACTGAAGCATGTTCTTTTGAAATAGTTGTTCTAACATCCCTGACACATCAGAGACAAGCAAGGGGTAAGACTTGGCTTGCCTCTCTTTGAGGTTGGGCCTTTGAAACGTTGTCCCCATTGATTCTTTTGGGCCACTATACTGCTTTGGCTTCGCGACGATCTTTGATGGCTCGATGATGTTGGTGGTGTGGGACCCCTTGGAAGCATCCTTTTGAGGAGTTTTCTAGTCCTTTGCGAACTTGGCTTTTTTATCAGGTTCATCAATAGCTCTCCCTCTTTTGTTCGATGTGGATCTCCATATTGTGTGCCTTTGTGGTCAATTCTTGGAAGTCCTTGTGCTTTTGGTTCTACAAGAAATACAATATCTCCCAATTCATTCCGTCGATGCACATTTTGATCTCTAACTTGGTTGACAAAATAGTGCTTTCATTGAATTCAAGCTAAGGTTTCTCCACTGATTGATTTAATCGATGTCCTTCTCGCATTTTCTTTGATTCTAATTGGTGAGCTCCACTAGTGTCACAATACTTTGAGTACTATAGAAGCGACTTAGAAACTCGTGTTCTAGTTGCTCCTAGCTGTTGATTGACTCCTCGATGAACCAGTCGAAGGCAATTCCTTTCAAGGATTGGCTAAATTGCTTGACCATCAAGTCACCATTAGTCCCACCATAGTTGCACGTTTCAATGAAGTGTGTTATATGTTGCTTTGGGTTGTCATTTTCATCGAACTGATGGAACTTAGGTGCCTTATAACCCAATGACAAACCTAGAGCTTGAAATCTTGGACTCTAGGGTCGAATGTAAGCTTGAGAGGCCGATAGGATTGCTTCTACAAGTTGGAGATTTTGAATGATGTTGTTGACCATTGACTAAATAAATTTTAAGCTCAATGTACAATGAGTGACAATTTCAAGATCATGTCAACTTGTTGGAACAAGATAAGTGTCTTCAGAGGCCAAATGATCTTGAAGAGGATCTTAAGAAGATGAAAGTTCTCCATGACGAGCTATCAATGACTCGATCTTCTCCATGAGTTGTGCAATTTGAGCATCTCTTCTATGAAGTTGTTTGTCCTTTTCTAGCATTGCTTCACATAGTTCGGTGAGTTGCTCTTCAATGGTATTTGTTTGTGTCATCATCACCAAGACTGATTTTCAAAGAAACATATTGTGTTATGTTGTAACTCTAAGGTGTGCAAGGACTCGTTACAATTTCCTTTAAGGAACTTTTGCAGGGCTCCTTAAACCTTTTCACTATTTTTTACACGTCTGTATGGCTTTAAGGGCAACGTACACTTTCTCGTAACATGTTGGTGCAAAGTTCTTTGTTTGCGGTTGAAGTTGTGGCTTCAGGAGCATTGATCCAACCTACAATCACTTTGGCACTTCTCGAGGCATTCAATTGTTCATTTTCCTCCATCATGGCGCATGCTTGGAATTCTGGAAAATTTATCAGCATTGATCGGGTGAACGCATGTTGGAAGCTTGCAAAAGTTTGGGTTGACAGAACCTCCTTTTGATTTGAAGACTCTTGGGAGGCTGGAATAATTAACCTTGTTCTTTGACTTGACATTGTAGCAGTTGGATTTGAAGTTTAAGAGCTTGATCGGCTCAGATTTGAGTCGTGGTCTTAAGGCCCTTGATTTCTATTGCAACTTGAGATGTCATGCTGTTTGAGTTGATTTTTCTTGTGGAGCTCTAGACAAAGAGATGTAAGGTAGTGAGTGTCCCACCAAGCATGCCAAATTTGTAATCAGGTACAAGGGGCTGATCTGCGAAAGAGTGTGACCGTTAGTACATGATCAATAAATAAATGAAAAAATTACAAGTTATGTAGGTTCTCTCTCTAGTTGTTCCTTTAATTCAATCTTTATTGTTGATTTGCTTTTTGCAACAAAGTTTTGCCGAAATGCTAGAACTCTAATAAGATAATAAAAAATGCTTACAAAACTATTAAGAACGTCATAGAAATAAGTAGTTTGTCTACCACTATATAAATTGTTCTAGGTTCGACATAGATTTTTCAGAATCAACTCCTACAAGTTCAAAACTAAGTTCATGGTTAAGTTTGCGACCCAATGATTTCTTTGCAACAAGGCTTTGCCGAAGTACCAGAACTCTAGTAGATCATCAGGAAAACACTTAAAGAACCATTAAGAACGTCGTTGCAACAAGCAGTTTGCGTCTATCGCTAAATAAATTGTTCTAAGTTTGGCGTAAATCTTTCAAAATCAACTCCGACAAGTTCAAGACTGAGTTCATGATAATTCCGAGACTATTTGTGACGTCAAGAGTCATCATCAAAACGCAAATCAACATGTAGTGATTGAATCGAATGAACAACTAGAGAGACAACCTACATAACTTGTAATTTTTTCATTTATTTATTAAACTTGTACTAACTGTCGCGCCCTTTCACAGACGAGCCCCTTGTAGCTGATTATAGCTCTTAACTCGTAATCAAATTAACAAATGTAATATACACATACTTTTGAGTTTTATTTTGTATATTTTAATTATTGATTAGCTATACTCTTTAAGTAGACATGCATAAAAGGTCTGATGAATAAAAAGAAGCAAGTAACTTTTTATTCTCTTAAGTAGTTTTATTATTTTACCATGTATATAAATACACAATAATCAACAGTTAACCTACACGAAAATCGCCCTTGTATTGGAGAAATGAGTCTCCACTCGACTAGGAATCCCAAACCAAAATCCAAGTAAAGTCAAACCAAGTTACCGTTACGATGACATTTAGCTCAAATGCCATAATTTTAATTGGTTTTATAATCAATCTAATAGATTAGTTAGAGTTTACAATTAACATTTAAAATTGACATAATTTACTTATATATGTTTTATAGGCATCATATTTATGCTTATGCTATTTTGCTGTCGAAAGACGGACTCGCTCCACGATGTCGGGTTGGGGTAGGTTGGTAGACGCAATAAAAACTTATATTCGTAAATGAAACACAGAATTTCCTCAATGGCGGTATACAGAAATGGTTTTTACAGTATCCTTTCTAGAGACACAGAAAGAATGAAGGAGAGTCTCATTGACATCACCAGAATCAGTTAACTGAACCCCATACTCCCGCAGCCTACGTATATCACGCCCAATAGGAGATTGCCACTCATCATCCCACCACGCAGGGGGAAGCAAAGGTGTATAAGCACACTGGTTAGACTGGCCACGACAGCTCAAGGGCCCTGCATACCTGTTCCAGACATGGCCCCATCCAATCTGAGACCTCAAACCTTCCACCAATAAATTGCTGTGGAAGCTGCTCAAGAACAAAAAGTTCCTACTTGCTGCCGAGTCTTGTTCACCTGCAGTGAAGTGACGTGAAGTGTTTCCTTGAACAAATGACCGTTGGTTCGTTCGTTTTGAGTGTTTAACAATTAACATGAGGAGGAGGCCGGAGGGGAATAAGGAGTTTTCAGTTTAGTTACCCGGTTCATTTGCTGCGGCTGCCAGTGCTGCAACAAGCTGGGCATAAGTAGTCCCCACGCGTCGATGTGCCCCAGAGATGACTGCATGTTTTGCACGGGAAGCCAGGAAAAAATCCACGAACATCACCCACCTCGGTGCTGGACCCCAATCCTTTGCCCTAAATTCAGTGTTATGTTCTGCACCACCATTCACGCCATCTCCAGAAATATTTCCTCTATACGATTTGTAATCAAAATGGAGGACCTAGCCACGATACAGAAATATGTTACATAAAAAGGTACACTGTAAATCTATTGCTAAATCAAAGCAAAATGTAATCTTGGAGTTTCACGGGCCATTTTGAGTAGTAACTAAAACAAAGGTTATCATGCAACTGAGGAGGGACAATGCCTCAGGTCCACAAGCTGGGGAGAGGACGACGGTTAGTGCCTCTGATGGGATAAGCCTCAAGTATCTACAGCTTAGTGCCTCTAATGGGACAAGCCTTAAGTATCAATTTAACTGACTACAGTTTATTGGCACTCATTCTCTCGCTCTACGCTGGTACTGGCTACATTGGACAAAGAGTAACCGGGAGACGCTCCACTAGAATTCATTTTTCAAACACCAAAACAACTAGAACTCGGAAAGGAGTAGGTAGAACATCCATTAACCACTTGCACATATTCATAGAGATATGAAACATGATAAAAGTTGATCTTCACCAACTATGACATAAAATACTCTAAATTGTAACAGAGAGAGGATCGTCAAATCAACCACAGAGACTCTGTACCTCTGCAAAATTTGTTAGCATTGGCTTAATATCATCAATAACTGAAGGTGTATCTGAAACCAAAACTATCCGAGGCCTGACAGAGTTCTGCTGAAAAGCATGCAGGGCCTTCTTGATACAATGCACTGCAGCTTGCTCTGCTCTGACTGGCCTGTAAAACAATAATCCATTTACTGTTACCTAAACCAATAAAAAAATAATGAGAAAAACAAGACTAACCAAATTAAAAATGACAGTGGAGGCAATTTATAGAGTCCACCACTATCAAGGAATCTTAGATGCAAGTAGGCCTAAATAGAATATCAGGGCAACAGGCACAGGGGACCCCTATAAAAGTGGCTTTCTTCACTTTTTCAGTATTCAATATTTTACCTTCATTATTTATCATTGGAATCAAAGCAACACCACCTCTTTAAGACTGCCTTTACTACTTAAGGTAGAGGACTTCAATCATTTTCCTCCCATAAATCATTCATTTGCACGTCTTCACTAGATTTCCTTCTCAAGGTGCTGTGTTCACCGTTTCTCATTTCTGCTAACTCCATTTTCAGTCTTTATATCCTCTACGCCACTCTATGTGCCAATACTAGCTCAGTTGAAGCAATCATTTTACGTTTGTAATCATTTACTACCTTTCTCTTTTTTTTTCAGAATGCAGTTCTTTTTCTTCAAACTTTAGTATAGCTCTTGTAAATCATCAAAACAGATCCACTCATTACGTCCTTCAGCATCCAAAAGTAACACACATACACACACACAAAAAAAAAAAAAAAAAAATCTTGAATATACATGAGTTCTCAAACCTGTTCATCATCATGCGCATATGCAATGACACATCAGGAACTGGACCATTGTTGAGTACCCATTCTACAGCATCTTGGACAGCTTGTGAAGGGGAAACAACAAAGCGCATTAGTTCCCCAAAGACATTTGGTCGAGATTTAAGAATCCTAGGATGCCCAAATAAAATTGATGCTGCTTTCCTCATCCCCGGGTGGAGGTTTTTCAGCAAAAACTGAATTCCAACTGCATCTGTCGTGCCTTTGAACCTGCAGCAGACAAGAAAAACAATGTCTAGATATTGAAATTGTGATCTAAATATTCTTTCACTAGATATCTCACTACTAACCAAATTATGGGTTGCTTCCACCTCCTCCAATCGCTACACAGAATGTTGGTTTGAGCCGGTTTTTCAAAATCATCAGTTCTTATAAAAAGATGTTTGCCATGCTTACCAACACAATCGTTCAGATTCCAAAGATGCTTCACTTCCTTCAAGGTAAACGACTGATTTGTATAAGAAATGTAATCCCCAAAAGGGTATTTACCCCTGCAAGTATGAGATGTACATTTAATATTACAAACCGAAAACAAGACTTCGGAGATTTACTAGACTCCAAACTTCAACCAAGTAAGACTTTTACTACTCTCACTTTTGTGAACCAATATATGTTCTAGAGATCGGCATTCACAAATGTAGCCAACATCAAAATGAATCAATTCAACATCGTACCATCAGAGAGCAAAGCAACTGATAGAAAATCGATAGATTGCCAAACCACGAAAAACTAAAATCAAATGATTCAAAGGACAAAGCTAGAGAAAGAACCATATGCCTGGTTTGTCCAATGATGAGAGACCGATTTAATACAACACTCAAAGCTGCAGCACTTAAAATCTTGTACATTTCATTGCCAAACCCTGCTTCTGAAGCTTTGCCTAACACAAAACCTTGTCTGCAAAACTGGTCTGGAGGAAGTTCTCGGACTCTAGTAGCTCCTGGCATGTAAATTAAACATGTGAACTTCTAATTCTTATGCCTACCTCCAAGACATAAGTCTTTTACAAGTTCCCCCATTAAACTATGAGATACAATTTGTTCAAAATAAAAATATATGTGCAGTTTACAGAAACATGCAGAGAGAAACTCTCAGCAGAAGTTTTGGCCTTGTCATCTATAAATTGGAATACCATCAATACCATAATCACAATTTTAGGAGAAAACCAAAAAACAACAAAAAAACAAAACAGAGAAAGAAAGAGAGAGTCATAAGATGGAATTCAATATCACATATTGATAACAGGCACAACTTTTTATTTTTTTTATTTTTTATTTTTTTTATCAAGCACATGTATAACTTGATTAGTGCATCAATAGCAGCTTCTGCAAAGATTGGGGGTATATTTGAACAAAAAAGAGGATGAGTTTTTCATTTTTTCCTGTTTCCATACACAGTATATATGATCACATACAGAAAGAAAGTTTTCTGGGAATTGAAGTCATTTGCATCTTATACAAACCAAAATATTAATAGAATGCATGTAAATGGACTATATTCTATACATAATGCACCACGTGCTAGCTAGATGAAAGACAAATTATTCTGAGCAGCAAATTCTAAAGAAAAGATCATAAGGAGACATACAATCTAAGAGATGCAACACAGCAGTTTTGCTGATTATATGTCATTAAGAAAAAAAGATTTACCTTCTCTATAGTAATAGACACTAAAATTGATTACAATAATACCAATAATAAAGGACAACCAAAATTTGAAAATTTCTTGTTCTTAGGATCTGCTCTATCCATAATTGTCCACTACAAGTTCCAAGGCAAATGTATGATAAATGGCCAGTATTTTTCTTGGTTGTTATTATTAGGATTGCTATTGGAGAAGACCAAAGTTCATATTCACAAAACTAGCTAAGTTTAAACTTCACATCCACAATGAATTTCAATGATGAATGCGATTCTGCCAAATTATGAGAGAACTCCAGGAGGACCACCCTAGCCACATTGTCTCCTCTCCTTTTTTGGAAATGGCAAAATTTTATTGCTTGCTAAAGAATGTAAATTCCGGAAGATTCATAGAGTACATAGGTTACATAGGCTGTAGCCCCACAGTTACAAACTCATCTTCGTGGACTCTTTCTTTAGCAAGTCTATCAGCAATTGAATTAGCTGACTTGGGTAAACTTAACCAAACTACATTCCTGTCCCTTATAACTTCCTTGAGTTCAACAAATACTGCTCTAAGTTTCCAAGGCACAATGGAGGTCTGCTTGGACATGCCAATGACGAGCGTCGAGTCCCCTTCTACTTGCGCTGAACCAGTCATTTGTTTTGCAAGGAGTTTAGCACCAGACATTAAGGCACATGTCTCAGCTTCATTAGAGCAAAAGCCTGGTGTTTTCTACAACCTGCAGTACACCTACTAGGCCTGGATTCCGCCTAGAAGAGCATCAAAGTTCAATTTTAGCAATCCAACTGAAGGGGATTTCCACTGTTCCATCCTCGGTTTGTGTTGAAGTGTCACTCTTTACTCCAGTATTTGTGAACAACAGAGCTTGGGAAAGGCTGGAGTTTCTAAGAAGTGCCTGAAAATTTCTTGTCCTTAGGACCTGCTCTACCTATAATTGTTCCTACAAGTACCAAGGCTAGTATAAGATAAATGGCCAGTATTTTTCTTCGTTGTTATTATTAGGATTGCTATTGGAGAAGACCAAAGTTCATATTAGCAAAACTAGCTAACTTTAAACTTTACATCCATAATGAATTTCAATGATGAATGTGATTCTGTCTAATTATGAGAGAACTCCAGGAGGACCAGCCTAGCCACATTGTCTCCTCTCTTTTTTGTGGAAATGGCAAAATTTTATTGCTTGCTATGTAAGTTCCAGAAGATTCATAGAGTACATAGGTTACATAGGCTGTAGCCGTGCTGTCACAAACTCATCTTTGTAGACTCTTTCTTTAGCAATTCTATCAGCATTCAATTAGCCGACTTGGGTAAATTTAGCCAAACTACATTCCAGTCCCTTATAACTTCTTTGAGTTCATCAAATACTGCTCTAAGTTTCCAAGGCACAATGGAGGTCTGCTTGGTCCAGCCAATAATGATTGTTGAGTCCCCCACTACTTGCACTGAACCAGTCATTTGTTGTGCGAGTTTAGCACCAGACATAAGGCACATGCCTCAGGGTCTATTAGAGCAAAAAGCCAAACGGGCCTCAAAAGAACAGGAGGCATTCCCCAACAGTGTTTTTCATAACCTGCCATTCACCAACTAGGCCTGGATTCCCAATACAAGAGCCATCAAAATTCAATTTTAGCAGTCCAACTGAAGGAGGTTTCCACTCTTCCATCCTTGGTTTGTGCTGAAGTGATGCAATAACATCTTCAACATCATCCCCTTCTAGGGTTGATGTGGAAGTAGTTGATCGATTATAGACTCATGAGAGGACAAAGAAGAGGAATTGAAGCCCTTTGTGCTGATAGGAATCTTTATTTTCTAAATAAATGTGCCAGTTCACACCACACACCTGAAGCACTTCACATAACACACTAGGAGTTATTGGACATGTTGAGCTCTTCTATTTTTAGATTGTTGAAACTTTTCTAGTATTAGGAGTTATTGAACTCTTTACTTTTTAGACAAGTTATTTTAAGAATGTTTGGAGAAGGATAACCAGCCTATAAATACATTGTAATCAGCCCTTATTTGGGCATCATTTTTTTTTTTTTTTTTTCTGAGGAAATTGAGATTGGGCATCACCATATTGAATGAAAGCTACAGTTTTTCCTCCTACTTTTAGGTTGTTACCCATTTGTTTACTTTTGTTTTTTATTATTACTCTTGGTTGGTTTGTGTGATGTATTAGGTCGCCTACTAAATATCCCAATAGCCAACAAGGTTTGGATTAATCTCCTAACCTTGCCAACACTTTGATTAGGATCACACCACCCTCTTCTAGGCCTGTAAACGGATCCGGAATTCAGCGGGTCTTGTGATCCGGTTCCAAATTCGACAGAGACACATCGGATCCGAATCCAATCCAGATTCGAAGTACATTCGAATCCGGATATCTGAAATTCGAAATGGATCTGAATAATTCTGAATCCGAAACATGAAATTTTAAAAAAATAAAAATATGAAAAATACAAAGTAAATGGTTAAAAAACTTAAAATAATGTGATAAAGAGCACCTAATTACCAGACTTCTCAGTTTAAAACTAAAGCCCAGAGTGAAATGAAAAATAGGAGGCAAAAACAAAAACATCAAGGAGAGAATTCATTACACAAATCAGGGTTGGGTTTTTAAAGTCTCGGCTGCCCCTAATGAAAAATAAAAAAAGAAAAAACTCAAGCATATATAAAACAAAAATTGTAGATATGAAACAAAAGAAAAAAGGACAAGTAAAATGAACCGATTAAAAGTTCTGCAGCCTTTTTCTTGTATGGTTAAGAACAGCAAGTAATGATCTGGAACAAAAGAGGAAAAAAAGCGATGAAAACTAAAGTTGTGGTGCCTATTATAAGCTGCAGAAGAGGAGAGAGAGAGAGAGAGAGAGAGAAAGAGAGAGAGAGAGAGAGATATGAAGCCATCGAAGCCATAGCAGTACGCCAAGAAACAAAGCAGGGTGGGGGACGACTATCGGGCGTGAAATAGGGAGGAGGAAAAATGAAATAAGAAGTGCAGATGGAGAAGGAAGAATGAAATCAAAAGTCAAAGGGAGGAAGAAGAAAGAAGAAAAAGAGGAAAGAAAGTCGGAAGACTGTAGTGGAGATTCAGGAAAACAGAGTTAGGGCATTAAGAGATTTAGAGATTCAGGGACATGGAAGAAATTTAAAAAAAAACTATTAAAGAGTATCCAGATCCTAATATTTACCGGATCCCGATACCTTCATTCTGGTTCTGGTTCCGAAGTCCTCTTATTTCGGATCCGAATATCCGGAAAGGACCGAAGGATCCAAAAATTCCAGATCCGGATCCAAAACGGACTACTCAAAGTCTTAGTTTTGGAGCCACCTCCCATCAATCATTTGTGTAAACTCTGATATGGCTTCATCCAGCAATTCACACGCCAACAAAGAAGACATTCGAGAGTATGTTGACTGAAAACACTAAGAAAACCAAGATCTTAATCAGAATCGAAGACCTTGTCGACCAGGTGAAGGAAGCAAAAGACCGTCACCCCTAGAGGTGAACCTCGAGGTGAAGTGAGAGGCTACGATCCACAACATATAGATCCCCACATGGACCCACATGAGGCTCCCTATAGGCAACCACAAGCCAGGGCTCCTCCTAGGGGACCTCCACATAGCAAGGGCGGTTTCCGACCTAATAATAGTCATGAAGACTATCCCCCATGCTGCCATCATCCTCCGATGCAAGCAAATCCATATGGTGATCATATTCCACTCTATGGAACTGATGAGTGGGATGACAATTTGGAGGATGATCTTCACCTAATGAACTGACATGTAGAATGTGAAGAGCCACCAAATGCAAGAAACTTCTTTTAAGATAGCATTTCAGACCTTTTGATTGAACTGACAATGAAACAATAGGTGGTTCCACTAAATTGCATAGCTTGCATAAGGAGTTTATCACATGTCAATATTTTCTGTAATGTTGTCGTCCGAACAAATTGCTTAATCTTTGGAGGGACTAGAAGCTTCCAAGCATGGCTGGTTGCAGGTTGCTCTTGCAATATAGTTAATTCTAAATTTTGCCTGTAGCATGAGGCAACCAAGTAGCAGCCTGATGGGCAAGGACTCTGTATTGTGTCATTTTGTCCAGAGTCAGCTATATCCGGAGTCCAGCAACCAAAGTCGGTGGGAAGCTTTGAGGGCCTCACTCTCTCTTAAGGTTCTTCTTAAATTGAGATTCCATGATCTTCTGTGAACCACCCTGCTAGCTGCCACGTGTCTCCACCTTTGGCCAGCAAGTAGATATTTTGGAAAGCAGAGGACATTTCCAATCAGGGGGACGGAGTTCCCTTCTGAAGGTCCGTGAGGAAGCATAGAAGCAACGAAGCTGAAAAAAATGAAAGCGAAGATAATTGAATGGGTCAAAATAGAACAGGCAAAAGCGACAATCCAGAAAAGGTTATTCAATATACATATCAGGGGGCTAGATGAAATTGAAGAAGATCAAACACTATCTTCAATTGAAAGATCAGACAGGCTAACGTCAAGGATCTCCCTACACTCGCTCATATACAAAAGCACATATTGGAAGCAGAGGGCACGCTTCCAATGGCTAAAAGAGAGGGATTCGAGCTCAGCATTTTGTCATTCGATTGCCTCCTCACGAAGGCGATCTAACAGGATTAGCTCTCTAGTAATCAATGGAGAACTAACATCTGATAGATCGCTGATCACTAATGAATTAGTAAGTTTTTTTGCAGAATTAAATAAGGACGATGGAGACTGCAAGCCCTGCGTCGAAGGGTTACCCTTTTACCAATTCGATGCAGAAGAAAGCAGCAGCCTAGAGGCCCTCTTTCGAATGAAGGAAATTGAAAACGCGATCAAACAAATGCCGCTAGACAAAGCAGTGGGCTCCGATGGGTTCAATGGCGAGTTTTTTTGGGTTTCTTGGGAATTTATGAAAGGCGATATAGTAAACCTGTTGGAAGACTTCTATGGGAGTGGCATCAAGCACATAAGCTGAGGCTCATCAATCATCACATTGGTGCCTAAAAAAGAGGGAGCAGAAGACGTCTGTGGATAACGCCCCATTAGCCTAATTTTGGGCCTCTACAAGATCATTGCGAGAGTCCTAGCATCTCGCCTCAAGCAAGTTTTCGCATCAATAATAAGCCAAAAACAAAGCACGTTTGTCAAAAATCGTCAGATCCTAGACGCTGCAATGGTGATCCACGAAGCCATCCACTGGTTCAAGAAAAAAGCCAAGCCAACCTTCATATTGAAGCTCAACTTGGAGAAGGCATCTCAAGATGAATTTTGGAGCAAAGTGAAGGAAGTGGAGGAGGTGGATCCAGTCTTGCCTATCTTCAGCCATTCAGCCAGATTCTCAGGGGCGGTGAACGGGGGCTTGTTTGGATACTTCGCGAGCAATAGAGGAATTAGACAAGGGGACCCCCTGTCCCCCAAGCTATTCAACATCGCGGCGGAAGGATCTGCAGCCTTCTTTGAGCAGCTGGTACACATTGGGTGGATCAGGAATCCGCTGCCGGAGAGTGAGCTCCCGATCGTGCAATTTGCAAATGATACACTGATTTTTTGTGAAGGTAATCTAGATCAAATAAAAAGGCTAAAAGATGCATTACACCTATTGGAGCGCACCTTGGGGCAAAAAGTGAATTAGGGTAAGACTAAATTGCTAGGCGTCAACACAGTAAGGAGCCTCATAGAGGAAGCAGCAAGCTGCCTTGGCTGTGGCATCAGAGAATTCCCAACAACTCACCTAGGACTGCCTCTCTTCGAAAGAAGGATTTGCAAGCAGTTATGGGATCCAGTCTTAGAAAGATTACACGAAAGACTATCGGCATGGAAGGGGAGGCATCTGTCCAAGGCAGGAAGGTTAGTGTTGTTCAAATCATCTCTGATTGGAGTACCAACTTTCTTGCTCTCCTTGCATTGCCCAAAGTCTGTCACGAGAGACATGGAATCTATAATGAACAGATTATTGTGGAGAAGCGCAACCGAAGACTTCAAATTTCATCTAATCCGATGGGAAGAAGTATGCCGACCGAGAAGAGATGGAGGGCTGGGTATTAGAAGCATTAAAGATTTCAACAAAGCGCTCTTGCTAAAGTGGTGCTAGCGCCTTAATGAAGGAAACAGAAGTCCATGGACAAAGCTCATAAGGATAAGCCTAAATGCTAATGAAGGAGATTGGATACTAGGGAGGCACTCAGCCAGGCATCTGTGGCCGATATGGAGGAATCTCTACAAAATGGTTTGCAACTTTTGAGCAGAACATCAGATCTGGCTGGAAAGGGTGATCGCATCGACTTCTGGGATGATGTGTGGATAGGAGAGACCCCGCTAAAAGAAAAATTCTCGAACCTCTTCTCACTGGCAAGAGAAGAAAATTACAGTGGCGTCGATAATTCTGAGCCAAGCTAGAAATAAAATAAATTGGAATTGCATCTTCCGAAGAGGGCTACGAGACCAAGCAGTGGAGGAGGTAGAATTGGATAGAATGATCTCTAATGCATACTTAGACCATCAACAAGATGACAGAATGATATGGACTCCAAAGACAGAAGGATACTTCACTATGAAATCGGCATACCAAGCTTTAATGAGCCCAACTGCACCTGAAGCCCACCCCTCTCATCTAGTGTGGACCTTTAACGTCCCACCAAAAACCCAGTTCTTTTACGGATCGCCCTACGGAAGAAAGCACTCGCGAGAGATATATATGGAAAGAAGAGGAATGACCCTCCCAAGTGCACTGTCCAACCTGCAGCTCTGTTACATAAACCATTGATCACACGATCATTCACTGTGATGGATTTTGGAGAACATGGACAGCCATACTGCAGATGTTCGAAGTAGACTTTTGTATGCCTTCTACCCTACGCGATCTGATAACACAATGGAGGGAGATATCATCAGGAACCAAGTGAAGGATGGTGGTGGAAGCGATTGCAATTATTGCAACATGGTGTATCTGGGAAGAGCGGAACAAAAAGGTATTTCTGAATAAAAGCATAGACTGGAAGCGCCTACTGCAAAACATCATCTCTAAGGTGGTAGCATGGCTGCGCACTAAGAAGGAATTTACAGAGATCAGCAGGGGTCAACTTAGGCTGAATTGGAAGAGAACAGCAGACCTGTCCATGCCCAAAAAGCCAAAAGAAAATCAGGAATGAAGCCATCTTTGGGGAGAATCAAACTTAACACTGACAGCTCATCCTTGGGGAATCCCGGTCCAGCAGGAATTGGAGGGCTCTTCCGCGATCATAATGGAAACACCTTGTTGACATTTTGCGGTCCAATCGGAGAAATCAATTCCACATAAGTAAAAGTTAAAGCAATCCTAGAGGGAATTAGACTATTTAATAGCCATCTATCGGGGGAACTAGAGGTAGAAGGAGACTTGCAAAATGTCATTCACTGGTGCAAGCAATGTAAAGATCCACCCTGGAGATTTATCCCATAGTTCAGAGAAATCTGGGATTCGAGCACAATAGTAGTCAGTAGAAACAGAATCCCTAGATCGGCAAATCACAATGCCGACAAGTTAGCCAAGGACGGAGCAATACAAACAATGAGGAATTACTAATGTAAAAGATGAGAAGTGAATGTGTACGTGTATGTAATCATCAGATTTTATTTTTTTGAGGAAAGTGAATACATTTTTTACTCCCTATGCTGCTGTGGAGACCCGAACCCAAGACCTCCTGCAGCAATAACTCCCATGGAACCACTGAGATAATGCCCAAGACCCTAATCATCAGATTTTATAGAAGTAATACAATCTCAATTTCCTCAAAAGAAAAAAGGTACATTTCCAAATCTATTGGTCTTGCCAGAATTTGACTTGGCTGCCTCCTCTTACATGGTATCTAAAGCTTTCTTCAATTTTTTTCATTTCAGCAAAAAGGCTCTCCAAATAGGAGATGCTACTGCTCTATCTCTTGGCAGCCAATCTGGTGAGCAATTGCCGCATTTGGCTATAATCAGATGCCTCCAAAGACTTTCTTTTTCAGTTGCAAACCCCCAAACCTACTTGGCCAGCAAAGCCCCATTGATTTTCTTGATAGCTTTAATTCCCATGCCTCCTCAGTCCTCTCTCCTTAGTCTTACAGACCGCATTTCACTTAACCAGTGGGTATATGAGTGGGAAATTTCTTGAACAAAGGCAAGCAAAGAACTACTGATTCCACAAATAATAAATAAAATAGATGGACTCTTAGGAATGATATTCATAAGCAGGAGAGCTATCAACGTTTTATTGTGGGACAGCAACACAGTACACGTCTCAAATATAGATGCAAATTCTGTTGTATTCGTTTTGAAATTAAATAACTAGATAAAACAGAATCCTAGTCTGATTTTGGAAGCTCACCATCCCTACTACGCGAGTGAAATTAGGAATCCTATTTTAGGAAAACTAGGAGAACCCCCTCCTCTTAGGACTATGATTCTCTCCTAGTGCCTATAAGTAAACTTTTAGTAAATGGGGAAAAAAATAAAAAGAAGAGAAAGGAAATCAACGACTTAGAGGAATAAAAAGGAGAACTTGGTTTCCTTTTTGGTTGAGTTGTGCTTCTCTATGTGACTACAATTTGAATTTACAAATTCATTCGTCTTGGGAAGAGATCACCAGAATCCTCTTTCGAAGAGAGCGATCACACACCTAGGAGCTACTGTTCAATAATTATCTAATTCATTTAAGTTTTGTCGTCTGTAGAGAATCAATTTGGCAAACAGGAACACATCAAAACAAATTAAATTTCAATGTGCTAGTTTGATTTATTTGAGTTCTTTCTATTACTGAGTTTCCAACAACGTGTCAAAGATTTAACCTGTTGTTCCGCACACATTTTCCATAGCTGTAGGGGAGATATAACTTTTACAATCCCTCCAAGCACAACCAAGTTGAATAAACTAAAAGCAGGTATACATGGCAAACAAACCCATATTTATCGTGAATCATGAATTTCTTTTCTCTCACGGGCCACGAGTTCTATTGAACTGCCTCTGTTAGTTTCATTCCCCCCGTGCTCTCTTTTTTTTTTTTTTCCTTTCGAAAAGGAGCTCTTGACTCGTATCAACAGGTATTGGAAAAAGTAGGTAAAAAAATGGTAATGTCACTCGCGTCACCCGCGGGAACATGAATATTAAGGTACAAACTTCGGCCTACGCATGAAAGCCAAGTCCAAGATCAAAAGTTCGGCTATGTCTAGAAATGACCGTATTTCTCACTACATTGGACCTAAGGAAGCATGACGCAACGATCAGGTAGCCCACTCATTTAAAGAGAAGAGAACAGACGTCCAGCGAAAGGAAACGCAAAAGCAAAGATTATCGAAAGGACCTCACCATTCATGACAAAATGGCGTTCAATGATCCGCCGCACTCTCAGACTCTCCTTGGACGATCCCGCCGCAAACTGTTCCCCCATTTGCTCCACCGTCGCGCAAGTACTCCGCACCAGCGGCGAACCAACCGTCGGCTCCGCGAAGCGACCGACCGGTTCGTCTTCACCAACGGGCGGCAGCTGGGCCGTGTCCAATGAACCAATCGACCTCAAAGCAGTCAGAAGTACAGAGCAAACAGCAAGAACTCCGAAAAGAAGAAAGAACCGGCGCAGCGTGAAGCGTCTACGCGGGGAGCGATGATACCTCATTTCCCTCGCGTTGAGGAAGCTCGGAACGCCGCCGCCCGCGCTGAAATCAGAGTAGTGGGAGGTTCACGAAGCGCGAGTTGCGGCGTCGCGTTAGCGATGGAGGAGAGGGCGAGAGCGGCGCGGACGGAACTCCGTTCTGCCGCCGCTTTAATGGAAAGGAAGATTTGCTATTTGAGATGTTCGAGAGAGATTCTGTCCGAAGAACGATGTCGGTGCGATCGGAGTCGTTGACCTCTCGATCCCGTACCTGCATTCTGCCATCAACGGGTCGCGTTGCTTGACAGTCAGTATATTTAGAGATTATTAATAGATTTTTTGTCTGAGACTCCGAATAGAAGAATACGGGGGAAAGAACCCCATGTTCTGCGCCAGCAGCAAATATCAAATATACTAGCGGGTAGAAAAAGGAAAAAATAATAATTGTGGCGGGTAAACTTTTATCAGAAAAATAAGTTATTTTTTATAAATTATCTAAAAAATATAGCATTTTTGTAAATTATAGGGGCAATATGAGATAACAAAAATACCCTTATATTTGTCTCTCCTGAAATTAACCCAAACAACTATTAAACAATCTACCCAACCATCTTAAACCAAAATTATAATGTTGTATATTATTCCTTATAAGTTTATTAGTTAATTTATGTATTTTATATTAATTTGTCTTCCGTAATAAGTCACGAGCCTATGTTACAGTTTATGTTTTGGAGTAGGAATTTAAAATAGTACATCTAATGTATATTATTAAATAAAAAATATTTTAAAAATATTAAAATTTACAAGCTTGAGAGTTTTGTAGATGGTTCATTGTTGGTATTGCATGTAGTTTTCGTTTAATGTAAAAATTTGTTAACATATTACCATATTTAATGTTAAGTTATTACCTCTTAGCATAATAATATATTAATAGATAACATGTTACTTTATTTAATGTTAACATATTATTTTTAAATGTAATAACATATTAGTGGTCATCTATTGTATGTAGTTCTCGTTCAAATGTCGTGTAACTATTATATTGGATGATATGTTAACATCAATCGAATAGTATGTATTGTTATGTAAAATAATATGATAGCGACCAACGACTAATATGTTAGCCTATAATGAAAAGTGTTTTTATAACTTTCATAAATGCTTGTAATTACAATATTGTATAATATGTTACTAGTAGTTAAACAGTATACTAGTCTTATGCAAAATAATATATTAGAGATCAAAATATAATATGTTAGCCTAAAATGAAAGTTTTTCTATAACTTTCATAAATGTTGTGTATTACAGTATTGTACAATATGTTAACACCAGCCGAATAGTATGTTAGAGTTGTACGGAATAATATGTTAGTGACCATTGACTAATATATTAGCCCAGCATAAAAAGTGTTTCTATAACTTTCAGTATTTATGTGTAATTATAATATTGACTAATATATTAACTACAATCGAATAATATGTTAGGGTGACGCAAAATAATATGATAGTAACCAACGACTAATATATTAACTCAAAATGAAATGTGTTTCTATAATTTCACAAATATTATGTAATTATAATATTAGATGATATGTTACGCTTATACGAAATAATATGTTAGTGACCGTTGAATGTTAGCCAAAATTGTAATAGTTTTGGTTTGAAGTGTATTTGTGTTGGTTTTTGGTTGAACCAAAAAAAAAACCGAAGACACATATAAGGGCATTTTTGTCAGGTCACATGCCCTAGTAATTTACAACATACTATATTTTTTGGATAATTTTCGAAGAATAATATTTTTTTTGGTAAAACTTCCTAAATTAAACCCACTATCAAATTCCAATATGTAATTCCATTAACTCAAATTTTTAACCTTATTAATAAATTCCAATTTGCAAATCCCACCTCACTCAAGCTTAGAATTCTACCATCTTATATTATCAATATATTTCACTCAATAACTATATGTTATTGTAAACTCACATTATCCTAGTCCCCACATAAATTCACAACTCAAATCTCATCCCAAATCCCGATTCTACCTTCTAACTTCTAACGGCACTTAACCTGAACTTCATTTTTCAAACCTTGACAACCAACATATACTTATTGTTAATATCTGTATTTCCTTCTCATTCACATTGATATTAATTGTAGCATAATCAAATTTTTATATGATATATTTAAAACATAACTATAATTCATATGAGGGTTTTGAGGCAGCTCCCACATAACTGAAAAGCAGTTACACTTCTTTTTGGGTAAACGAGGAAGACCCCTTGAATGAATAAGATTTAGGGAAATGACTTTTTGTTGGAATCGCCATTGATTTCTCTCTAGCCAAAGTTCTCATATAGTGTGATGACAATCAAAGTAATGTGGGAGGGCTAAATTTCGGACGCCAATGAAGAATACACATGTAATAACAATGATTTGGCATTTGATAGGTTAAAGGGACATGCAATAGTGTGAGACAGATGAACCCAAATTAATGATGCAGTAGTACAAGAGAGAATGTGGGAGAAACATGCATATTACGACGAATAAAAATACTAGTTATTTGTAGAGAGTCATGTATGAGAAACCATAAAAAGAGTCGCAATTTTGGGAGTAGGTTAAGTTTACGAATAATGGACCATATTTTGTCTGTAGGGCCGTAGTGTTGAGTGCCCTTTTCTAAAAACTGTTGCAAGAGAAGGTAGGTATAAGCACTTTTGATGGAGAAGTCACCTGAAGAGGTCAGATCCCAAACAGGAGTATCTGGGGTGTTATAGTTGAGCAGTGTAGAAGAGATAACAGTCACTAGTGAGGAGGTCCATAATGTGTTTAATAAACGTATGTTCCATTTGCCCTTCGCTAAGAGAGAGGAGACTTTAGTGAACGGTGAATCTGGGCCTTGTGTAAGCTTGTGGAGTTCTACCAAACGTCTGTATAATTGAGGAATCTATCAAAGTAAAATGGAATGGCCCATTCCTAGGTGGTGGTAGTAATGCAATAGAATTTTGGTAATTTTTGGGTGAAAATGCTTCCAGATTAAAGAATGTAAGTATCCTAATTTTGATTTGATGGTAAATGGAAAAGCTCCATATTTGGCTCTCATAAAAGTATCCCAAAAGGAATTAGTAGCTTCACGTGTAGGGGTGGGCATCCCAAACCCGACCCGACTTAAAAACCCAAAACTCGAACCTGTTAAAAACCCGAACCTGACCCAATCTTTTAATTTATAAACCCAAACCCAACCCGACCCGAGTAAAACCCGTCAAGTTCTGAAAAAACCCGAACCCGACCCAAAAAAAATTGATTTTTTTATTCTATAATTTTAAATAACTAAATAAAAAGATATTAAAAATATTAAAATTAAAAACCTGCAGGTCGGGTTCGGGTAACCCAAACCCGCCCGACCCAACATCGGGTTTAGATTTCCAAACCCAAACCCAAACCCGACCAGTGGTTTGGATTTGGGAATCCAAGCCCGGGTTTTTCACGTCAGGTCGGGTCGGGTCGATGCCCACCCCTATATTTTTTTTAGACGAAGTCGACTTCACGTGATCTCGCGAGGCCAGAGAATGGGAGAACTGCGAAAGGAAGATGGCCGATAGCGAGTCATGCTAGCACGATCGATGATAGGTCATCAAAGTCCCACAAAGATTCGGACCCGAATAATCCGGGGGAACGTGGAGATGAAGGGAAATCTACCCGGAGACGGTTAACCGACGTGTTACTTCGTGGCCTACCACTTCCCGCCGTTTTCGGGTTAGACTCAGACCCGATTAAGGCCATAAGGCCCAAATCCTATTAATTAATGACGTAATGGATGAGTCACTTTTTTGTTTTTTGTTTTTCACAAATAATTTTTGCAAAAAGAGGAAAAAGAAAAAAAGGAAAACGGACACTCCTCTCTCACCGAGCATTCCTCTTGCCACCAACGACCATTTCAATCGCCCCATTACCGGGCTTTCCGTCTCCCTCTCATCTCTCCAATCTTCCGGCTCCTCTCTCTCTCTCTCTCGCTCCGTCTCGGTCTCTCCGTCTCTCTCCCTGCCTCTCTCTCTCTCTCTCTCTCTCTCTCTCTCTCTCTCTCTTCTTTTTGCTTTCAGACAGAAGGAAGACGAGAGTCGGACTCCTTTTGGGAAAGAGATAAAAAAGCATCGAAGAAATGGACAGGAAGTTCTCTGGGAAAGGCGGCAGCAGAAGCTTCAGCAAAGAAAAGGCGAGCACCCCCGCGGGTTCCGACTTGGCCGGCAGCGCCCCCGACCGAGCGAGAGAAAAATCCGACAGCGCCGGGGAGCGAGCGTCCGATTTGGATACCCGATTGCGGACGATCTCGGAGGGGGAGGAGGGGATGGACGCGTTCCTGGACTCTCTCTCTGTCTCTCACGACTGCCAGATCCCTCCTGATGTGCCGCCCTGCTTCGACAAGCTCGTGGCCCTCGTGGACGGGGAGGTGGGGAGGTACGATCACGACCGGGCCCGGGGGGGATACGAAGATGAATACTCTCCCTTGCTGGATGCGGTGGAGAAGCTGTCGCGGGTGGTCAACTCGCTCATCGGCTTCCCCTCCGAGTCTAAGTACTCCGCCCCACTGAGTCAAGGCAGCGCCGTGTTGCAGAGCGCGATGTCCTTCTTGGAGGAGGAGTTCCGGTGGCTCCTCGAGGACTCTCCCGGCGGCGGCGGTGGAGATCAAGGGGAGTCACACGGGGAGACGACGACGACGACGGCGGCGGCGGCGGCGTCAGAGAAGCATTACCCCTCCTCCTCCTCCTTCTCCTCCTCCTCTTCTTGCCACCCGAGGGAGGATAGACAGAGCGGCGTGGAAGGGCACTTTAGGGAGCAGCAGGGGCAACAGCATGGGCAGCAACAGCAGCCGGGGGATTCGGTGTCGACGCAGCAGCTGGAGCGGTTCGCGACGTACCCGACGGAGATCATGGGGAGGCTGAGGAAGACGGCGGCGACGATGATCTCGGCCGGGTACGGGACGGAATGCTGCCAGGTGTACAGCATCGCGCGGAGGAACGCGTTAGAGGAGAGCCTGAGGCGGATCGGGGTGGAGAAGTTGAGCATGGACGAGGTGCAGAAACTGACGTGGGAATCTCTGGAAGGGGAGATCTCGACGTGGACGAAAGCGTGCAAGCGGTGCGTGGAAGTCTACTTCCCGGGGGAGAAGAGGGTGTGCGAGGCGGTGTTCCCGGAGTGGACCGGGGTCACTCCGGGCCTCCTGAGCAATCTCGCCCGGGGCCTAGTCATCCAGCTTCTCAACTTCGCGGAGGCGGTGGCGATGACGAGGCGGTCGGTGGAGAAGCTGTTCAAGTTCTTGGACATGTACGAGGCCCTGCGCGACCTGATCCCCGTCTTGGACGACCTTTTCCCGGGGGACGCCTCCCCGGAGCTCAAGTCGGAGACGGCTTCGGCGCGGCGCCGGTTGGGCGACGCCGCCGTCGGCAGCTTCTCCGACTTGGAGAATTCTATCAAGGCCGACGCGGCCAAGGTGCCCGTCCCCGGGGGCGCCGTTCATCCGCTCACGCGTTACGTCATGAATTACCTCAAGTACGCGTGCGGGGAGTACAAGGAGACAATGGAGCAGGTCTACGCGGAGCACCAACATTCACATCATCATCATCATCCTCAAGGCCGGGATCATGTGAACATGCCTCATGATGAAGGGGGCCGGGGCCGGGGCCGGAGCCACCCGTCCCACCCCCATAATGAGCCGCCGGAGCCGAGGCGGGACGGCGCCGGACCACAACACCTGATCCCCTCCCCCTTCGTCCTCCAGCTCAATGAAGTCATGAACCTACTCGACAACAACCTCGACGCCAAGTCGAAGCTCTACAAGGACCCCTCTTTGAGGTGCATCTTCCTCATGAACAACAAGCGCTACATCATGCAGAAGATCAAGGGCTCCGCCGAGATCCACGCACTCCTCGGCGACACCCGAAAGAGGGCCGCCGAGCTCCGACACTTCCACAAGACATATACGCGGGAGACGTGGAGCAAGGTGCTGGCCTGCCTCAAGGACGATGGCCTCATGCAGGGTAAGTCCACCCTCAACAGGGCCCTACTCAAAGACAGGTTCAAGACCTTCAATACCATGTTCGACGACATTCACAAGACGCAGAGTACCTGGGTGGTCAGCGACGAACAGCTCCAGTCCGAGCTCCGGGTCTCCATATCCGCCGTCGTCGTTCCCGCATACAGGTCCTTCTTGGGGAGGTTCCGCCACCACCTCGACTCCGGGAGGAACGCCGAGAAGTACATCAAGTTTGGGCCCGAGGAGCTTGAGTCCTCTATTGAGGATTTGTTTGACGGTACGCCCGCCTCAATGGCCAGAAGGAGATCCTAGAAGACGACCTGATATGTTAAATCCAACAAACCCACTAGAAATTTTGAAGACAGCGAGGACCGGAATATTTCACAAGAACGAAGAATAATTTACCATAAATGCTTACCAAAAGAAGAAGAAGAAGAAGAAAAAAAAGAAAATCTTTTTTTTTTGTTTTTGTTTGGGTTATTCATCAACCTTGTTTTGGTTCCACTCAAAGAGATTATGAATTTTTTTTTTTTTTTTTTTTTTTTTTTTTGAGATGGAAATTAAAAGCATTGAACTTAATTTGTAATTGTAATTAAATACTAATTAACTACATTTTTCGTTATACTGATCTATATTTGAATCTTTACTTTCCTACCGAATTTAATTATTTGGAGCACAGATTCAAATCTCAAATCTGTTTTTCTCATTACAGAAATAAGATAATGGAAATCTACTTTACCATGTATGCGGCATTCTTCTAATTTTTTAATATGACTAACTAAGCTAGGTTACATGATTACTCGATTACCTGTATTTTATTACCTGTATTTTATTTGAAACGGATATGGAATAATTCTATTTCATACCCGCTTACCCGATTACCCAAATGATAATTTGGTTATTTCTTTAAAACCTATATTATTTCTTTTAATCAATCAGACTTATTTTTTCTTAATAGAATTTTAACTAATTTTATTTGTATTTAGTGTTATTATGAACATGATATTAGAGTTAATTTTTAGAATTCCATTACTATTTATTTATCTTAAACAAATTATATTTTATGATTTTTTAAATATTTATTAAGGTTTAGATGATAAAATTAATAAAAACAGTTAGGGGTGGGCATCCGATTGGGTTTATTCAGTAACCTGACCAACCCGAAAATTTTCTGTTTGGATTTTTACAGGGGTTTAATCAATTAAGAAAATAAATTCCCACCAACTCTCAATTCTGCTTAAAAATAGGAGTGAATTCAGATTTTCAAGGACACTATAAATATAGAAGCCCTTTGAGAATTCCATTTCTCACATCAAGATGCTGAATTTTAGATTCCCTCGAACTCTCTCTGTCTATACAACCTTCTAACAAGGAAGAAAAACAAAAATAAGAAAAATACTCCTAAAAATCTTCCATTAATATCTTGACTTTTTATACTCTTTTAAAAAAATCGCATATTGGCTTACTTCTTCTCAAACTTATCAAAAACTTATTTATCTATTTTTAAATAAAAATAAAAATTTTTAAAATTCTATATATACCTCTTTTATGTTTTGAATTCCTTTCAATAAAACCACAATTAAAAATTATTTTATTTTTAAATATATATAAAATATATAAAAGTTATATAATATTTGAATGATTAGAAAATATAAAAGACATAGATCTTTTTTTTTAGGACTTAATTTTTCTATTACCATTTATAAATTTAAAATATTTAAAATAATAAAATGTGATTATAATAAACTTAATTTAAATTTGTACTTAAAATATGCTTATTATTTTTCATTAATTGTAAACTTTTACTTATTTTTATTTTTTATGAGATATTTCTCATGAATAGCCTTCAATTTTTTTATTAATTTTAAAATTTTTACTATTAATTTTTAAAAAATTTATATTATTTAATATTTTATTTAAATATTATCTTATATTTTAATTAAAATGATATGTACTAAATTAAACCGTTCAAATGAAAAAAAAAAATGTTTACATGTAATAAATGGCTAAATATTTAATAAACTTGGTTTACTAAATACAATTAATCAAATAGTATGATCATTGTATAAAAACTTAAAAACATGAAATTATGTTTTATAAATAAATATTTATATTCTAATTCACTGTATAAAAATTATTTATATAAGAAAAGATAAATTCTTTGTATTTATATTAAAGTAGTGGTTTTTTAATTTTTCTCTTTCAAGAACACTTCTACAATAACTTCTAACTCATTGAATATTGTTATGAGAAATAAAATTATTATTGTATGCACTAAAATGTGGCTAGCCCAAATTCGACAAGCCCAAACGCCCATAGGTCCAGTAAATGATCATCGTGGGTAGGCTCTGTCGATTTTCAAAATTATCCGTCGCAGCCCATCCTTGGGTCCACTCACACCACTGCGTCATCGATACAGTTGGCACTCCACTAAGCAAGAAGTCGTCGCGACAGCACTAGTCAGCATCTAAATTACAACTCAGCTTCCTCAACGATTAAACGACCAAGCACAGTCGCCAACTGAAGGAGCCAAGAAAAGACAGGAAGATCCTCATTCAGTGGATCCGGGAGAGAAATTCTCTAGTCTTCCTTCTCTCTCAAAAGAAGCAGCGGAAAGGTGATCGTGATCCCCCTTTCAAACATCAACCTCAACAACGACACTGAATCGGCTACAAATAGCCAGAAACGTTCTGTCCCAGGGGTTCAAAAATCCTTTATCAAGAAACTCTCACTTACAAAAGCTCTCTCGAGTCGAAGAAGCCAAGCTACTTGCAGCCTATCGTCCTTCAACAATTCGACCAGGAATAGTTTCGCACGTTCACCGGCAACATCACAAGTCGATACACGCGGAATACAAATACTTTCGTCCGACTGACCAAAGCCACAACAGTTCGTGCACGATCGTTCCTGAAACTCGGATTTCGACAGCAACTCGCCAAAAGTTTACGCCTAACCAAATTCACACAGAGATCGAATCAGAGGAAGAATAGGAGATTGTACTCGCATTTTCTGATACGCAAACACAACTGTAACACAAATTAATCTGATATAATCGATTTACTCTATCGGTCGTGCCCCTTCGCAGACCGACAAATTTTCAGTGAAACAAATTTGGCACACCCGGTGGGACATTTCCTACCTCTCATCTCCTTCTCCGTTCAAAAAAAAATCCTACAGCCATGGCCAACAACGCCAACAACGGCAGCAACAACAATAACAACAGAGGCAAGAACCTTGCGAGTTCGAGCTCTGCTCACCCGCGCCCCGCCGCGACTGCAGGCTCAACCGCAGGAGCTCGCGGACCAGCTGCCGCATCTCCGGCCGACCTCCGGGCTCCTACCTCTCCACCACCCACCACTCGCCCAATCACAAGGGCTTTGCCGAGGAGCTTGTCCACCGGACAACCCTTCAAGCGCGATGCGCGTTGCCCAAGCGCCATCTTCATGCCACAGGCTACCGCGGCCTCCACCAAGCCAGTCGTAGCCTCCGCCAAACTCATGCTAGCAAATGGCCAAGCCAACATATTTGGTCGTCGCTGCCTCTCCTCCTCCTCACAGCCCAACTGTCAGCCTGGCTCAGTCGCCGCCATTGCGAAGGAGTTCCATCGTCCCTACCTTGGTGCAGCGGTACGAACAACATGGGGGCACGACTTCTCCCGCCGCGGCAAGAATGCATTCATCGCCGGCCTCTCCGTACAGAGAGCGACGACCACAGATAATTCGTCGATTGTGACAATATCTCATGATCTCTTGGCCATGCTCACCACAACAGCCAATTCACCACCCAACCGCTCTCCTCGCCGACAGACATCGACGATTTCCCCTGTCGCGTTATCGCCCATTTCATCCTTCCGAAACTCACCGGGGGCTGTCTCTACGAGCCAGTCACCTGCCAAAGCTACTCTCCACGCTCAACCAGCAGCCGACTCTCCCAACCGGTTGCCCACGACGACCTCTCTGCAGACATCGACGACCGTCTCTCCAATGCGGTCGCCGATCAATACTTCACCACTTCGATTTGCGTTGGAAACACCTTCGTTGACGCAGACCATCAGAATGGCCGCGATGACAACCTCGGCCAAGACAATTGAAGACCAGCTTGCCGAAATGCAAGCTGCATTCAAAGAGCAGAGTGAGCAATTGCGCATCAAAGACGTGCAACTCGCAGCTCATGACCTTCAAATCACGAGAATTCTAGATCGGCTTGAAATGGGCATGACCACAAACAATACTGGCAGCGTTCATCAAGATGTCGACTGAAATCGAGCGACTACCAGTGGTTCGGCTGAACCATTGCCAGAAGAGCCTTCTTCTGACGACGAACTGCTGCCCGTCGCACCAATTGCCATTCGTCGGGGCGAGTCGAAACAGAGCCAACTGCCCTCACACTCGATGCAATCACCGAGCTCATCAACCGCGCTGTACGGAATAGCTCGGGCAACAATAAATCTGTCGCTTACAGGAGATCCTACATGCAGAGGATCCAAAATATCCCGATGCCGGTCGGCTACCTTCCTCCCAAGTTCCAACTGTTCAACGGTGACGGGCACCCCAAACAACACGTCACCCACTTCATTGAGACTTGCAACAACGCCGGCACCGACGGCGACTTGCTGGTCAAGCAATTTGGCCGATTGTTGAAGGGAAATGCCTTCGACTGGTATATCGAGCTGGCCCAGAAGTCAATCAACAACTGGGAACAATTGGAGCGCGAATTTCTCAGTCGTTTTTACAGCACTCGGCGCACCGTTACACTGGTCGAGATCGCCAATCTCAAATAAAAGAAGGGCGAGAAAGTAGTCGATTACATCAACCAGTGGAGGAACTTGAGTTTAAATTGCAAGGAGAGCTCAAATCTATCCCTTGAAGCCAAAATTGAAATGTGCTCTCGAGGGATGCAATGGGAGCTTCTGCATTACATTCGAAGTCAGAGACCGAACGACTTCCAAGAACTCGTGACAAAGGCCCATAACATGGAGAACCTCATAGAGGAGCGAGGAGAAAAAACTTCTCCATCTGCCCACCCTCGCAAGAAAGGGAAGGCAATAGCCGCCACCGCGCCCAAAGACGCGAAGGAGAAAACAAAAGCATCCTTCGCGACGAATGTTTTCGAACCAATCAAGGTCGGGAGCAAAGTCAAAGCTACCTACCTCCCACGGCAACTAACTGGGGGCACCTACTGAAGGCCTTCGCTGGAGGAACGACAGGCCAAAACGTACCCGTTCACCGACGCGGACGTTTCTGTCATGCTGGACTAGCTTCTCGACAACCAATTACTCAAGTGTAGAGGCGGCATCGCGATGCCGCCTCTTGCTCTTTTAATGTCCCCGCCCCCTTTTCTCTCTTCTTTCTTTCTCCCAAATCGCAGCGCGAAAAAAAACCTTCCCTCCCTCTACGTTTCTTCCCAATTTTTGCCGAATCGAAGCAACAAGTCATTGATTGGAGGCAGCGACCGCAAATCGTGCGTTTCTCCCGCGAATCTTCGTCCTTTAGCTTGAAAAGTAAGTGATTTTATCAATTTTCATGGGTTAGAGTTTGTTAGGTCGTCGATTTGATGATTACACATGATTTGATGCATGTTTGTGGTTGAAATCGCTGCTATTGTAGTCTATTACACATTATTAGGCTACGAATTTCATGTTTGTTGGATGATTTAGGGTTGAATTTCATTTATTGCGTGAATTTGGGGTTTTTTATGTTAATTTAGGGTTTTTTATGTTAATTTAGGGTTTTGATGTTAATTTAGGGGTTTTGAAGCTAATTTAGGGTTTTTAATGTTCATTTTGATTTTATGCTATGTTAGGGGTTTTTATGCTAATATTGGGTTTTTTATGTTAATTTAAGGATTTTATGTTTATTTAGGGTTTTTTAGGCTAATTTAAGATTTTTTATAATAATGCTGATTTTATGTTAAGTTATGGTTTTATACGTTGATTATGGATTTTTAATGCCAATTCAGTCATTTTTTATGCTAATTGGGATTTTAGGCTAACTTAGGATATTATATGATAATTTTAATTTTATGCTAAATTAGTATATGAGTATGCATAAAGTGTGATAAAGATAATTTTGACAAAAAAATTGAAAGTCACCAAACTGTTTTCTAGAGGCGTTGTAGTTTTATATGAATTTGTCGTCTTGCCCTTGTAGAAAATATTAGGACTTGGGTCGGAACTGGTTTTTACTTGAAATCATATGAATGAGTATGGGAAAATAATAGATTGTTGTCTATAAGAGAATGTTGTAGGTCATAAGGGATTTGTGAATCTTGGAATAAGTACCTTACTCGAAGAAGTGGTTTTGCATGAAGAATTTTAATTCCAAGTTGTGTGCTTTATGAGATGAGTTGTGATTACCAAGTGTTGAGATGATTGGAAATCTTAAATGTCTGTTGCTTAATTTCAGTTGAAGATGGCAGTCGCGCCTACGTGCTGTTATTTTGGTGGTGAATTTATTTTTTAGCACGGTAATGTGGTCAGCTATAGCGGGGGGACAACCAGACTTATATTTCTAGAGCCGACGTGTTCGTTTAACGCGTTCTAGGTATGTACCTATACAGTTTAATCGTTATTTACACTTCCGTAAAATCTTGTGTAACTAACTTATATTGGTATTTTAGGTGGAACGTCCGACGGACGAATGCCACAAACCCTGGTGGAAACCTGGTGTTATAAAGGACATAGTTGGACCACCAGCAGAGCTATCAGGTAAGTTACTTTACGAATCTACAATGATGACAATTCATACCATAGCAGGTTGTCGGTTATAATTATTGTTTTTTTTTAGGTAAAATGGCAGTCGTACCTCGATTTCTTGCAGCATCTACCTGCTATCTGTGTTGAAGGTAGACGTATCTGGTTGTCTACGACACCACTTATTTGCTTCGAGATCGTCAAGCCGCATGTTCCTGATCGAGTGATGTTACAGTTCGGGTTGGATCAGGTAATTATTGCAACACCCAAGTTTAATTTTCGTTTATTGTAGGGTTCACTCGTTTAATTTTATAACTTTGAGCAGGTGACTCCACCGGAGGATATCGAGCATGTTACTCACATCTCCCGGAAAGGCCGAGCTGGGGAAGATTGGGCGGTATACCACCATGATTACATCACTCGGTGGGAGGCGCGGGCGGAGTGTGTTGTTACGGGCAGTCGGGCACACACCCCCAAACATGCTCCCAGAGACTATATGATGTGGTATTTGGGGGTTACTCGACGATTCGTATCACCTCCATCGACTGAGCCAGCCATGGTATACCATCCTAGAGGTTATACCGAGGAGGCGTTGGAACGTAATTAACTTTGTGAAATGACTATTTCTTTATTAAAAAATTTTAACTTATGTTTTTCTTTCGCAGTTGGGTTGTGTGCGGAATGTGGTTGAGCGCGTGAACCATACAGAGGTCTTGGAACCATCGCCGGTAAATCCATCAGTGTTGGAGATTAGACATTACTGTCAGTCGGTCCTGCACAGTCTTCCACTCTTGGAAGGAGCAATCGTCGACAGAGATGTGTCACATCCTGGTGAGCCTTCTCACGTGGTGGAGCCAACCAGAGATAGAGCACCACAAGGGCGTCGTGCAAGGCGTCGGCCTACAGCCGAGATGACGACCCGTGTCGAGGATTCTGACGAGGTTCCAGCCGTACCGGAGCCTATGGTGCCCGATCTTCTACCTGGGCAGACACTCGAGCCGGAGCTCGACCAGCCCCTTCAGCAGCCCCTGGAGCCTGAGCCCAGCTGCCACCCTCGCATTCGGAGGATTTATACAAGAAGCAAAAAAAAACAATTAGTGCACCAGAGCCCAGTTATGCCTTATGATTGTTTTTGTAAATTATGTTTGTTATTTATTATTATTTTTTATGTATTCATATTTGTATATTTACATATATTTTTTATATTTTTTATTTACTTTTCATGACAGATGTGTATGTTAATAATTTACAGTTATGTAGTGATCATTCATTTTGGAATATGAATGTTATCAGGTAATTGCAGGTTGAAAAATAGACTAAAGCGAAAATAAAAAATAAATTAAAAAATATTTATTAAAGGCGGCATTAAATGTCGCATTTAGTTATAAAATTGAAGGCGGCTTTTCTACGCCGCCTTCAATACTTATTAAAAGGCAGCATTGTGATGCCGTCTCTCGGATTTTTTTCACATTCAGAACCCAAATTTTCTCTAAGTGTTGGGTGAGGCGGCATCGAAAAGCCGCCTAGTGTTTTTCGCGTGTGGCGGCATTTTGAAGCCGCCTCATCTTCTTACGGAAAGACGACATTTGGAAGCCGCCTCTTCCTCTTATTGTTTTTACGTAGGCGGCTTCGAAATGCCGCCTCAAATTTTTTTTTTTTATGTAGGCGGCATTTCAATGCCGCCTACTAAATGTTTATTTAAAAAAAATTAGGCGACACGCTGGCGCCTACGAGCCAGCATGTCGCCTACGTGGCCTTTGACCAAGGTGGTCAACCTTGGTCAAAGGTTAAATATGACATTTTTAGAATTAATTTTGAAACATTGTTATTTTTGTGAATTTTTATTTTTTTTAATTATTTGTAAAAAAACTTCCTAATTAGAAGGATAAGGTTAAACCTAATGCAAATTTTAACCTCTTAAATTTGACATTGTTCAGTGATTATTCTAGACTATTTGTCCTACACATAAAAAGACAAATAACATGGGTCAAAGAATTTAAGTTAAATCATAATTTTAAATTTATAATTAAAGTTAATTTTCTACACCAAATAGAATATAATTTTGAATAAAAAATAAATCCAAAATGTGGGATTTTTAATTTTGGGATATAATATTGGATAATGCTAAAATTATCCATTAAGTAAAAAATCAAATATTTTACTCCGCTAATCTAATTCTTACAATGATCAATATCATGTATTATGTACATAAATTAAATAATTAATTAATATATGATGATCCACAACAAATTTCATTAAAATTGACATTGGAATATTTAATTAAGCCAATCCAAAGCTCAATAAGTACAAACTTGCAAATTAAATAAAATAATTTTAAAATTTACACTTAAGTAAAAACTTATCAAAATGATCTATTGAATAACTAATATTATCCAATATCAATGTTTCCTTTTAACTAATTGCCTCAAAATTAATATTAAATATCTAATTATTTTAAGAAAATAAAAGTAATCATCCACACCCGTGCCACGGAGTTTCAGGCCACGATGCGACAATATTGACTCTTCTTTATTCCTACAGTTCCGCCGACATAACTCACAAGTACAACCGACCCCTCTAATAGATGCGATGGACCCCACTAACTTTGACTCCGTTTGAACCGGGAACCCACTCTTCTGAGTCTTCTGAGAATCTGACATGCGAACCACAGCGGCCAGTCCGCACATGTAAGTTGACATCTGATTCCGCATCCCGCGCGGGCCCGCTCTAACCGCAATCTTCTCTCGATTGGCCGCCACGATATCATCACTTTCAGACGATCCGACGTTGGAGATCGAATTAAAAGCATCCTCCTGGTTTAACGCCGAGTAAAGCGCTTAGTGCTCAACCCAGTAAAACGAGTTGTAATTCCTCAAGAATCAAGAGTCAAGAGTCAAGACTAATGGTTGTAGAAGACGAGCCTTTTTCGGTAATTTTTTAGGATTAATTTTTTTAAATTGCAAAAATATATACCTTCCCTTCCTTGATTTTTTAAAGACACAGTTTTAAGGCTTTTCTTTTATTTTTTTTAATTATAATTTTCGCTGAAATGAAAATAAAAAATAAAGTCAAATGACCGAGACGTCCTCCTCCCCATTTTACGATGACCAAAACAGCCTTAAACATTCGAGAATGGGATAAATCAGATGATATGAAACCTAGAAGTTTGCGCACCCTGGTCCCGTGACCTCAAGGGTGCATGTGCGTCGGCTTCTAGATTTGTCGGCGGCACGTTATCTTCCCTGTCTTCATCTGACGTGGCCGAATCCGTCCCATAGATTTCCTATCATGGCACGTGGCATCTCTCCCACGTACTTGTAACTTACCTGAAGATCTTCTGGTCGTTTTATGTGATTAAATAAGTCAAATATCTTAATAACGCTCCTCCTAACTAAGTGGCATATGTCCTTTGGCTAACAATTAAAATAATCAAGGGATAATTAACTTGATAAATCGATGATTAATTAGCCACACTGAATCCCACCCCCAATGTGACATTTGTAACTGTTTTGACTCCAATCAACCGTTTTACATTGACTTCTATCTTTGGCCACCTCTGCTGATCATTACGCTTGTTAATTATCACAAATCAACGAAAATGTGTGGCTAATTGCAGGCCTGGATGAGCCAAATTGTAGGTAGCCAAAGCGAATCACAGGGCGCCACTTGAGCGCTGCACAGGGGGTCCCATGTGTTTAGCGCCCCGTGATTCGCTTTGGCTACCTACAATTTGTGAGACCTGACTGGTTTCATTTGCTAGATACATATACCAATAAAATCATTGAATTGGAATAGCGGTGGGCCCCTTTTTATCGTGATTCATAAAATCGTCATGGAAGTCTAATTTAATTTTCTGGAAAGTTGACGTTTCAAGTCACTCTTAAGTTTTTATGTCCACACACGCAATTAAAGTCCGAGACACATGGAATTTTCCACACGTGGCAATAACGCAGGTGTAAGTGCCATTTTTTTAAGTCTAGTGAGAATTACCATTTATGAATTTTTTATTGTCAAAATATTTAATTATGAATACGTGTTGCTGAAAAACCCTGATTTTCACTTATAAAATAAGTTATTTTAAAATATAACAAATAATTACGGGTAGGGTTTGGGGTAAACCTGAACCCAATTCGACCCTCGATCGGGTTTGGATTCCCGAACCCGAACCCAACCCATCGGTTGGATACGAAAATCCAAACTCGAGATTTTTTGGGTTGGGTCGGGTTCCTCAATAAACCCAACCCGATGTCCACCCCTAATTGAATCGGATTATACAGAAAATAAATGAACTAAACCCTTTTCTTTTAAACCATTGAACCGACTTAAATAGAAAAATAAAAATACCCCCTAATCGAGAGAGGGGGGGAGTCAGGTAGCCGAGCATAGGGGGTTAAGGGAGGTTGCTTTTTTTTTTTTTTTTTTTCTGGTTCGATTCTATAACTTTATTAGAATTTGGTTCAGTGTTTTTTTTTTTTTTTTTTTTTTTTTTTGTTGGCATTTTCATCAGTACATCAATGATCAGATATTTTAACAACATAGGTCTATGACTCGATATTTTTTATTAATGGATCCATAAGTTTTAATTATCCCACGAGTCTACTTACCATTTGGCAACCCGGGGGTGCATCGGGCATGGCCAAGTGTCTCCCATTACTCCCAGCTAGTTGTGACAAGGGACCATATTGACAAAGATGTCGGCCCTGGACTTTTTCTTGTGACAAGTGCCTGAAAATCAAAATGTCCACAAAATGTGACACATTCATTAAACAAGCCAAATCGAATGTGAAAATCTCCGTTACGACCCCTTCTTTACCGCGCAATTAAGACATATCAAATGTTTCATATATTATGTAAGGGCCGATATAGCGAGGTCCATATCAAACCCCATGTTAATATTTATGACGCATATTTATCCATTTTTAAAATTTTTTTCTCTTATTAAAATTCCATGTCTGAAGTAATTGGACGCTCCATTGTAATAATTTGTAAATGTAAAATACGAGGGGAGGAGGTGACACGCGTCGGCTCCTCCGCAGCCCTCCCGAGCATTAAGCCATAAAGACGTACTCCGCACTCCCTCGACATGCATTCATTCCATAATAAGCTTTCTTCACGCCGTAAGGAAAATACGCGCACTCTCTCGGACCTCGCTGCGTGTACACAAATTTACGCGGAGGTTTCACTGTAACTGCGTCGGAATCGGATCCACCTAATCGGATGCGGTTCAGATCCGACTAAGTAGCAAGGATCAGGATTCGGAATTGGGCTTATTAATTAGGAGGCTTAATGTCAGAAATTCCTGCTGCATTGAATGAATTTATATCGATGCTTTTGGAGTACTTATCGATTAGAAGAACTACAGAACAATATATATATACATATATATATATATATATATATTTTCTTCTATTAGATTTCATATGCATCATAATTCATAAGTTGAATTGAACCCGGTTCAACTAATTGGATTGGGTTTTTTTTGGGGTACTTTTAACTTAACCCGACCATGGCGGATCCGATCACGTGGGATTTGATATCATATCGGGGATCCGGATACCCGAAAAGGTAAATCTCGTTAGTGAAAGGTTAGATCTGTATCAGTAGAGAAGGGCCAAATTTGGGTCAATGTACGGATTAATTAATCATATATTTTAGCCGCAAAATTACGAAGAGCGTGTGGTAAGTGGATAAGGTAACGAAGAAGGAGGGAACACGCGGAATTTTACCGTGTAGGGGGAGCATACAAGGAATCTTCCTTTAAATTTAGTCTTCTTCATTTTTTTTTTTTTTTTTTTTTTTTTGGGTTGAGACTGGAGAGTGTATTATATTGTACATGTACATGCAGCCGGAGCAGAGCCGGCTTACTCCTGCTAAAATCATATCAACGACGCAAAAAACTCTGCTTTTTCTTTACTGCGATTCGATTCTTCTTCCATCGTATTTCCATCGCTTTTGTGTTGTTGTTGGTCTGGTTATCTTCTTTACCCAGATCCAGAATAAAGGAAAAACCCGGAAAAATTTAGTCTTTGGGAGGAGGATATTTATTGAGAGTGGCGAAGCAGGGGTGGGAGATGGGAAACTGGGAGGAATTTTAACTTGCGGGCGTTTTTATTGGGATTTTTATTCGTCCAGAAATGGGTTGTTTTCCTTGCTTTGATTCGAAGGAGGAGGAGGGGCTCAATCCCAGTAATAAGAGCGATGACAGGACGGAAGGGAAGCCGATGGTGGAGACTAATATTTCAAGATTAGCTTCAGGTCTGTTTTTGAGCTCAGATGTGTTGATCCGATCAGGGTCTTTGATTCTCTGTACCCGAATGATTTGGGATTCTTGAGATTTCAAAGTTTGGATTCCTTTTCATTCGTTTTTGGTTATTTCGGAATTTGCTCATTGGGGGCCGATGTGAATTTCTGTTCAATTGATTTCAGTGACTCCTACTTTTATTGGATTCCTTAAATCAGTTTTCTAGCTGAGATTTTGTATCTATTTTGACAACTGATCGTGTTTGATCTAATAGTAGACGGAGTTGAAGATGAACTGTTGACTATTGTTACTGATATTGCATTGACTTAATATAACTTCGATAACTGCTTCGTTAAATTTCCAAATGCCGAATCTTGACTAGAACTCAACAATCTCTAAGTTACTTGTTTTGCTGTTTTACTTATCTATTTCGTACTTATTTCTAAGCTGTGTGAAATATTTTTTTCTTCGATCAATCATCGAGTCAATTCAGTATGTCTTCTTATTGCCTCGCCCTGAATTTCTCCATCTTTTTCTATCTCTATGCAATCGTTTATTGCTACTGTGGTTTGATCTAACTGTGAAAATTGATATTAGTAATGCTTATGACTTTTATTCACACCGTGGGTTTACTGTGGATTGATGTAGCTGTGAAAAATAATATTAGATTGCTTATGGCTTTATCCACACTTTGGGTCAACCACAGTGGTTGTGTATGTCACTTTAATTTGGGGTTTTATAAATTAAGTTTCTTTCATTGAAATAGTGGGTTAAAACTGATATGTTTTGAATAAAGCACCTTACTTCCAATCAATATGGAGATCCAGAAGTGATATAATTTGTTCTCTTCTGTCACGAATATTGATTTGTTTTATCTCAATTCCAGGAGCTGATAGACTTAAAACAAGAAGCCTTTCCGGGTCGAGAAAGGAATCTATGAGTCCAAGGTGTGGGACAGATGTTAATATCGCTGCACAAACATTCACTTTTCGAGAACTTGCTGCTGCGACAAAAAATTTCAGACCTGAGTGTCTTCTGGGAGAGGGTGGCTTTGGACGTGTTTATAAAGGACGCCTAGAGAGCACTAATCAGGTGAGGTCTTTGATAGTCTCCAAACTTCCCTGAAAGAATTTATGATTCATCATTTGGGAAACTAGCCTACAGGTTTGTAAAGCAGAAAGTCTCTGACTTGTTCCCTTGTATGACGGTGACATTCACAGATTATATTCGAAGTTGAGTAAAATAAAGGAAAAATAATAGATTTAAAATGTATCTGAACAGTTGAGGTGCATGATTGCATGTCTTTTGTGATATTCTAATTTTTTACTTACAGGTAGTGGCTGTGAAACAATTAGATAGAAATGGGCTTCAAGGGAACCGGGAATTTTTAGTGGAGGTTCTCATGCTGAGTTTGTTGCATCATCCTAACCTTGTCAATTTGATTGGGTACTGTGCGGATGGGGATCAGCGTCTACTAGTCTATGAGTTTATGCCCTTGGGGTCATTGGAAGATCATTTACATGGTGAGTTAAATTGAAGATAATTTATTTTATAAAACCATTTGTGGTTCTCATATGTGGTATTTTGAAATATCTGACACTAGGTTTGACATTTGCACCTTTATATTTCTGCTATTTTCTTTTTGAAACTGTACTTGATAGATTTGATGTGAAAGATGAGGTAACTCCATTTTTCTGCATCATCTCTTTCCCTCCCTCTCTCTCTCTCTCTGTCTATGTGTTTTTATGTGTGTGTCCTTGGGTTTTTGGGTAGGTTTATTGATTCCCATTATAGGTTACTGATTCTCGTAGGTATTTATAGTTTTTATTTTACAGCCATTTATTTTACACCATTTTAAGGCACTTGCATCATCGAGTGGGTTGATTTTGTTTATAAGACAAAACAAAGAATTTTACTTTTAAGTTTTTCTATTTAAATTAAAGGTCAAATAGAAAAATGGGTGCAGCTAACTTGGACGGAGTGAGGTTCATACTCTTATCCTCTTTCAATAGCAGCACTGTTTACATGAACCACTTATATGAGTTGTCATACCTCTGATAGTTTTTTCTCATGGTGGGTGCATGTTTATCTATATGATTAACGAAATCATTTTGTGCAGACCTTCCACCTGATAAGGAGCCCCTAGACTGGAACACAAGGATGAAGATTGCAGCTGGTGCTGCAAAAGGGTTGGAATATTTGCATGACAAAGCTAACCCTCCTGTTATTTATAGAGACTTCAAATCATCAAACATATTACTGGATGAAGGATTTCACCCGAAGCTCTCTGATTTTGGACTTGCAAAGCTGGGTCCGACGGGGGATAAGTCTCATGTATCAACCAGAGTGATGGGCACATATGGTTACTGTGCTCCTGAGTATGCCATGACCGGCCAACTAACAGTGAAGTCCGACGTGTACAGTTTTGGTGTAGTCTTCTTGGAGCTGATAACAGGGCGGAAGGCAATCGACAGCACACGATCTCATGGAGAACAGAACCTTGTTTCATGGGTATGATTTCCTTGTGATACAATTCCGGAGTTTATCTGTTTGGCTTGAAGAACTCCCTGCAAAGTAACTACTGTGCTGAAATCTTAACTCCTACAGTTATTCCTTGCATCTAGTTGCGGTTTTTCCTTCTAGACTCTTGACTCTTCATCTATCAAAATCAAGCCAAAGAGCAGGGACAAAACCAGGATTAGTAATTTTTTTTTCCAAGTTACAAAATTGTCCTATTACTGTTTCTAAGTTTGTGAAAGAGTTACTTCCTTTCAGGAGAATAAGATGTTGAAAGGCTAAAAGAGCTCAAATAATGATAAGTGCAAGAGAGGGTGGGAAATTGATCAAATGGGAGGGGGGGAGATGATCACTTATTTTCCATCTTTTCAAACTTAATCTTCTTATGTTGATGATCACTTATTTTCCATCTTTTCAAACTTAATCTTCTTATGTTTTTTTTCAGGCTCGGCCCATGTTCAATGACAGAAGGAAATTTCCAAAACTGGCTGACCCACGGCTTCAAGGCCAGTACCCGATGCGTGGGCTATACCAGGCTCTTGCTGTGGCATCCATGTGCATCCAAGAACAAGCAGCTACTCGTCCTCTGATTGGCGATGTGGTGACTGCTCTTTCTTATCTGGCATCTCAATCATATGACCCCAAGTCAGCCCCATCTCATAGCATCCGAGAGAAGGATGAAAGAAGAAGGGCAGAGAGACAGGAGGATCGAGGCACGAGAATAACCAAAAGCAATGATGGAGGCGGGTCTGGTCGTAGGTGGGATTTAAGTGGGTCTGAGAGAGATGACTCTCCAAAGGAGACTGCAAGGATCTTAAACCGTGATTTGGACCGGGAGAGGGCGGTGGCTGAGGCCAAGTTGTGGGGGGAGAACTGGAGGGAAAAGAGGCGCGCATCTGCCCTAGGTAGTTTTGATGGAGCAAATGGTTAAGCAAGAGTGCACTCAATGGCTTTTGGCTCCTGTAGAAGTGGGTAAACTTTTGTTTCTTCTTCCATGCTATATAGAAGGAAAAGTGAATCAATGCTACGCAGAGTGTATATGCCTGAAGAAAAAAAAAAGTTGTAATCCAGGGTTCACAACCCAATTACATACTGGATATGTCTGTTGTGAAAGTAACAAAAAATTTTGTAAGAAAACAAATACAATCTTTTTCTTGTCAAACTCCCCAACACTGGCATTCCAGCTGAAAACATTCTTCCTTGTTCTGTACCTTGCCTGTTTGAGTAGCTTCTGGGAAAAACTGAGAATGCTGTCTTGCAAAGAAAATTGCTTGAGTGATCGTTGCTTCAACATTCATCCTCGTGGGATTGATATGATTGGAAGAAAAAAGTAACTTGTCTCAACTTATTCTATTACTCTTGTTATTATTATTTTTTTCCATGTGTTGATCTACTGCTTCTATTGTCTAAATGGTTTTTTCTATATCACGTAAGAATTGAGACGTATTTGAAAACATAAGAATGGCTAGCAAAAGTATTTATTGTTGCTAGATTAAGTTCATAAAATTTAATTTTTACTTTCGATCATCTGAAAACCATGTATCCGTTGATATGTCTTTTCTTACGTGATATATGATTATTTGTTACTGTTGCGCCTTTATGCCATCAGTGCTTGTGGAAAGCTAATGTCAAAGCACAACTGAAATAAATCTAAACACAATCGGGCCGGTCCCCAAAAAGGCATTACTATTTGTACAAGATCAGTTAATAATTTAAATTTGCAAGTTATGTGAGTTCTCTCTCTAGTTGTTCTTACCATTTGTTTTTCACGTGTCAACTTGCATTCTGATGATGACTTGTAGTCACAAATGAAGTGCTGAACTTGATGATGAGCTGCATCTCGAACTTATTAGATTTGATTCTGAAGGATTTAAGCCGAACTTGAAACAATTTGTGTAGCGGCAGAAGAATTGCTTGTTGATACAATGTTCTTTGATAGTTCTTTAAGCCTTTTTTAGTGATTTATCTGAGTTTCGATTTTTCAACTTATCCTTCAAATGAGCTGGTATTTATAGGGGAGGAGGTTGATTTGATTTTTGTTTCCCCAATTAGCACGATCGTGCCACATGTCGGAGGCCAAGTCTAGGCTTCATGAGATTGCGCCGTGTGCATGGCTGAGTCAGCTTTTGGGTGAGTCGTTCTTCCCACGTGTCAAATTCTGATTGGATGTTGTCGCTACATTGCTTGGTCAGCAATTATTTGTGCGTTAGTTGGGCTTTGAATTGGACTGGATCAGGCCTGGATAGATCAAATTTGATTTGGATCGGGTTTGTTTTGGGCTTGATTAGACTTGGGTTGGGCTTGATTGGGCTTGGGTTAAGCAGATTAAACCCACTTGACTTGACTTGACTTGATTTGATTTGAGCCGAATTTGACCGTTGATTTAATTTTGGCGATTAGATCAAAATTAAACCCTTGATCGGAGATCCGACTTTGGCGATTGACCGATTTTGGGTCAATCCTTGATTTGTGGAGGTCAATTTTGCGAAATTTGCCCAATTGACAAATAAAATGGAAACGATTGTGACCGTAGATTTAAAATCATAGATCAGATTAAAATTGGGCCTTTGATCGATCATCTGACTTCTACAACTTGTCAAATCTCTAGCCATTTGTTGATTTGTGAATGTCAATTTGTTAATTTTGACCTCAATTGACGAGAAATTGAGTCAATCAGAGCCGTCGATTGTAAAATTGATTTCTGACCGTTGGATCTTAATTTGATTAAATTTTCATGTCTACAAATACCCCCTTCAAGATTATGTGCATGGGAATAATGGACATGATCTTGAACTCGATTTATTTAATTATTATTATTATTTTTGGGTGGGGCCGAGTTGATTGACGAGATGATCTGTGTTAAGTGACAGATTAATGCCCCTGTAGAATCGCTGAGTTGCATTGACCAGGTAGGGTTGGCCATCTAATGCCTAACTTACGAAGTGCCAGGTCGACATGCTGAGTTGTTGACTTCGCCGGGCTGAGTTGGATTGACACTGGCAGTGAGTCAGTGACCTATTGTAGGGAATCCATACGTGAACTCCATATTGAAATCAAACTTGCGTAATCCTAGGAATTTGAAAATGGCCAGGAGATTACGCCATATAAGTTCATAACTGAAGGAGCGCAGGCGAAACCTTTACCGTCTGTGTTGAATTCGTTGTGAGCTGCTCTGTGGCCTGTGCTCTTCTAAATTCCTGTTCATGCTTTAGATTCTATTTTTATTTTTTCCTTGTTGTCATTGCACCCTTGCTCATGGAAAGTCCAGGTACGTTGGGGCTTTGATTTTCTGCGTTTAATGTTGATGTCCTGCCTCCTAATGGCTGATTTTTTTTTTTATATTTCGCTTGTGGTCGTCTTTTGTGTTATTCCGCCATGCTTTGTGTTCCGTTCTACCTTTATGTTCTGCCATGTTTTTTTTTTTTTTTTCTGAGTTTGCGGCTATTTGTTCAAAACCTTCTACGGGATTTAGTAGGCTCACGATTCAAGAATCACGATCGTATCTATGAGTGGATGGATAAAGTTTTGGTTTCGATCTCATTTGTGCCATGTACCAAATCGGACAAGGAGAGGCGACGAATGGCACCAATGTGTTCCTTACAAGCACCAAGATCCATCGTCTTCGCTCCAGCCTGTCTTTTCCCTGAGAGAGATGCAGACCAACTTCGGCCTTCCACTTACGATTCTAATCCGTAACGACAAAAGGGATGAAGAGGTATTAGGGTTTAGAAGGGGAAAGCGAGGAAGCTGAAGAGAGAATTAAGGTTTATGAATAGAGAAAAAGGGGAATAATTAAGAGAGAAAGAGATGGAAGATTAGAGTTTTGATTAATAATTGTAGCCTAATTAGTTAATGAGGGGAGACCTCTTATTTATAATAAACCAAAAGACACATACTTGTTAGTTAGTCTATTCCAACATGGATTTACAAATAAATCTCTAAATTAAGTTTGATAAATAAGAATAAAGTCCCCGGACTATGAAACCCATCATGAAGCTCACTAAAGGCCTATAATCCTAATTAACCTGATTATATCCATAACATCCACACCATTAAATTGAACCTTACCCTCTAGGTTCACAACTAAAAACAAAAATAATAAACCATACAATTAACCATGGCATGTTGCGATCATATAGCAACAAGTCCGAATCAGAAATAAAGATATCATGGAATATATGTAGATGACAATCTTTCTAGTGTTACATGCAGCATGCTGGAGGGCACCAAACTGTGGCAGACTGGGGATTGCAGGAAGTAGCTTAAAAAAGATAGCAATAGAGAAATTTCCATGGAATATGGCAGGGCTGCCTACATCAAAGCTGAACAACGATCGATCATCTTTCTTTGATAATGTTGGAGGAGAACACAAATTTGGCAAAGGAGGAGGGTCAAGTATGTATGACATGGTAACTGTAGCACGTAGTGCCGAAGCATTTAAATCTGAGTGATTCAGTTGAAAAGTGCCATCAAAAGGGTGACGGTGAACAATCCACTAATCAACAATCAAGGCTATGTCAAATATCGACAAGTCTGTCTCAATAACTTGAAGTGATCCAACATTTTGTACCGCTGGTGGTGAATGGTCCGGCAAAGGCGCATCAATAAGGAAATCGTCCAAGGCATCAAGCTTCAATATCGACAAAGGTGCATGAGAATGATAGTAGCGGGGTCGGTGATGGGAGTAGCAAATAATGTTGTAAATCCAAGAGCGGTGGGGGCGGTGGGTCTTCGACTAAGAAGAGATGACTCGACTAGCAATGATGACGACACATGTGGCCCAACCATCGACAGAGACTGGAGAAGAATCTGTAACTCTACTTAAAACACCTTGTGTACGAACTCATAAATAACTTGTACATCCTACATTCATATCATGTTATAAGTCATAACTTCTCCCTAATTGGTACTTTATTTGATAACAAGCATAAAATCTAGGAATTAATAGCAATTGAACACTCATTCATACACATATTAGCATTCCTAATTATTAAAAAATAAGTATCAATCTCCTTCATAACTAGGGAGTCATGGACTCCCAATATAGACAACTACTCCATGCTGGTGTTAAATACATAAATCAAAATTTCAATTACAGCCTTAAGTGGTAAGCAAAATTAAACTAAGTACAAAACTCCCTTAATAATAATTCACTTCTTTGAAGGTTGCTCCCCATAGTTGAATCTCCACCTTGACTCCAACAACACCAAAAGGTCATAAAAAAGGTCTCCAGATTCTCAGAACTCGGAACTTAGAAGAAAACAATGAAAAATTGGATGCCAAGCCTTCCTTTGGAACCCCTATTTATATGGTTACTGCTTTCCAGGCTTGTATCTTTCCCAAATTCAGAGGAAGAGTTGAAGGCTTATTCTGCTTTGCAAGCGACGTTTGCAGAGGCCCAAAAGGCTTGGCTAATTTTCCCATAGGCTGATGAAGCCTTTCTTTTTCTTTTCTTTTGTATTTGTTATTTTCTATGTTTGAAGACTTTTTATTATGAAGAGCTTTTTCCTTCTATTTTATTTCATTGAAGAGGTTCTTGGAATACAAATCTTATTTTTTGGTTCATGGATTGAATCGCTTAAAAAATTTGTCATTTATTGCTGGTAGTTCTCTTTCGTTTTGTAAAACAAGTTTGTAAGCATCATTTGTATATGCTTCTTGCACGACGTATTGGTATTTCTATTTCAGCTCAAATTTGCCCTCGCTTTTGCTTGTGATTATGATTAAGGGTGTCAATTTTACCCGATTACCCGATATTTCAAATGGTAATTAGATGGATAAAAACTAAAAAATTTATTGTCGATTACCCAATTACTTGATTGTCTAATTACCCTATTACCCAGATGGTAATTTGGTAATTTATTTATGTGGGATTAGGGGTGTAAACGGGTAATAAACGAAACGGGTAAGGGGTATTCCGTTACCCATTTCGCTTACCATACCCGGTATTCCGTTACCCGTTTCGCCCGAATAACAATTAGCTATTCCGTCACCCGAGTCTTTTACCCGATTACCCGCGGGTAACCGGGTAATCGGGTAAATAAAAGGATAAAGATATAAAGTTTTAAATATTTACCAAATTACCAAGAAAAAGTTAATTCGGTTAATGTATCAAACAAATAAGGGCATAAAGTTTTATATATTTACCAAATTACCAAAGTAAATAACTTCGGTTAATGTTTCAAACAAATAAGGGCATAAAGTTTAAACTATTTACCAAATTACCAAGTGTAAGTAAACCAATAAGGGCATAAAGTTTTAAATATTTACCAAATTACCAAGGAAAAATAACTTAGTTAATGTATCAAATAAAGAAGGGCATAAAGTTTTAAATAATTACCAAATCACCATCCGGGTAATCGGGTAACCGGGTAAGGAATACCCATTATCCATATCCGTTTCATTTAAGAGTCGGGTAATCGGGTAATTTTTTAATCGGGTAATCGGGTAATCGAAATACAATAAGTTTATACCTTATCCATCCGATTACCTTTCGGGTAAGCAGGTAAGCGGGTAAGCGGGTAAAACTGCCACCCCTATGTGGGATGTTTATGTGAGTTATTATTTTGAGATAAACTTAATGGAAGAGATGCTATTTTTAGATAATATGTGTGTTGAATGTTCGTTTGAGTTGTTTTTAGATAAATTAAAAATTGGGATGTTATTTTTATATTTTAATTTTATAAATATTTATTTTAATAGACTTTTAATAGTTTTATTGGTATTAGTGTTATTCAAATATTACTAGGGGTGGGCACGGGTCGGGTTTTTGAAAACCCGAACCCGACCTGACCTAAATATCCGAAACCCGAACCCGTTTAAAACCCGAACGGGTTTTAAAAATCTGCCCCGTACTCGACCCGATGCTTGCTTTTCCAAATCCGCACCTGACCCGACCTGACCAAAACCCGACGGGTTTGGCCAAACTCGAACTCGACGGGTTTTGGCCAAACCCGAACCCGACCCGACTTAAGTCCCATTAACATGATTTTTTTTAATAATTCAAACAAAATGAAAAAAAAGAAAAAAAAAACAGAAAATTGCAGAATTTTTTTTCACTAATTTAAAACCTTCAAAATTACAAAATATACATTCTTTACCACCATAAAAATATAGAAAAAACAGTACAGTTATACAAATACTTCATCCACATCTCAAATTCCTTGAAATGAATAATCACACTGGTTTACAACATCAATTAAATTAAAAAATTATAAGATATGATCATAATAATGTCATACAACATGAAATCAACACTTTTCTTGGAGTTCGCCTCAGCCGTAGAACTAAATAACAACCAAATACCATCATGAATTTACATAAAAAATAAATAACTCTTGTATTTCATTGAACCATTATCTAATTAACCTAAAACAGACACATTAAGGGTAAAACGAGAGGAAAATAAAATTGAACAAGACATAACGCAAAATACAAACCTCTCTGTCGTAATTGGGGTATTCATGGCTTATAGCTTCCCGAAATCGAGAACTGATGAGACCTAAAACACAAATTTCAGGTAGATAAATAAAGGAAAGAAAGGAAACAAAAAATAAAATAAAAGACCGAGGAGAGGAAACCTCTTCACAGATCGAAGTCGACAGCCTTCGGACACTCAAATTTCGTGGTCTGTAAGTAATCTGTCGCAGGTTGGAGACTTGAGTTTGGAGAGCAGCGAGACTGCGAGAAGATTGAGAAATGGAGATGGGAGAGTTGAGAAATGGAGATGGAGAGTTGAGAAATGGAGATGGAGAGTTGAGAAATGGAGATTGGAGAGTCGAGAGTCGCAAACCGAGAAAGGGGAACAGAAGATCGATTTAGGGTTAGGGCAACATGTTAAAAGTTATTTTGGTCTTCCAATATTAACCCTGTTCAACTATAAAATAACTTATAAGATCGAAGGATTTTTTGTCTTAAAGAAATTTCATAAGGTTAAATATGTATGTTAAAGTATATATATTATATAAGTATAAAAACCCGCGGGTCGAGTCGGGTTCCGGTAAATATTAATTTTGAAGTTATCTTTTATAATTTTATACTATTTTATTTGTAAAAATTATTATTTTTTTTAATTTATAAGGGTTAGATAATTAAATTTATTAAAATATTATTTATCCATTTACTTACCCGATTACCCGGTTACCCGCAGGTAATTGGGTAAGAAATTCAGAAACAGAATAAAGGATTTTTGTTTGGGCGAAACATGTGACGGAACACGGGTAGGCTAATCGAAATGGGTAACGGAATACCCCTTACCCGCTTCGATTATTGCCCGTTTACACCCCTAATTATGATGGGTCTTCGGACTGCTAAAACAAGATCTCCTTTTTGAAAGGATCACAATTTAACGTTCTTGTTGAATGCCCGAGTCAACTGTGCTTGATAGCACTCTAAGCGTTGTTGAACAAAAATCATGCTTTCGTTGATAGATTCAAGCTCTTCAAGACATAGCTGCACATTTTCTTCTGGCGTGAGTCCCTCAAACGACTTCGACTCCATAAACGAGTAAGGAGTTGACTGGGTTGGCTTTCTATGTGTGGTCCTATAGGCCCAAAAGCTTCTCCCAATCTTTGAGCCCAATCCCTTATGTTGCTCGATACGATTTCCTTCATGATCTTGCAGAGCGTTTTATTGAATGCTTCTACAAGACCGTTTGCCGCAAGATTGTGCGCCATTGACATCTTCTACCTTATGCCAAAATTTTCGCAGAATTGGTCCATCACTCAGTTCTGAAAAGTTTCATTGTCCATTACTATGTAATGGGGGACTCATATCAATATACGATATGCGTCCGAATGAAATCAACTATGGTGTTTGCCTTGATTTCTCGGAAGACAGTTCCTTCTGACCACTTGGAGAAATAATCTATCGTCGTGAAGATGTATTGGTGATTTGACGAAGACTTGGGAGAATTTGGACCTTTGATGTCTATCCCCATGCTTCAAAAGGCCAAGAGGCTATGGTGGGGTGCAACGACACTAGAGGCTGATGTATGTAATCCACATGAATTGACATGCCTTGCAGGTATGTGCAAACTCCATGCTATCTTGTACCATTGAAGGCCAATAATAACTTGTGAATGTAGCTTTGGTCATGTTTGATGGGCCCCACAAACTCTGCTGTGTACTTCTTCTAAGGCTTTTTAAGCCTTCTTCTTTGGACAAACACCGTAGGAGTAGATTGTCGTATGACCTCCAATAGAGAGTGTTATTGAAGAACACTGAAGAACACATATCTTGATGCCACTACGAACGTAGACTCAAGCTTTCAATTTTGTTGGCAACTTGCCATGTTCCAGATAGTCGATGAGAGGCAAACGCTAGTCTTCACAATCAATCGTGCACATGAGATGAGATTTACATCCTCTTTTAATTCCTCTTCATATTACGGAGGAGGTACCACCCATCTATTGTATATGAGAACTTGTTTCGGCTGCTCTTCAAATAGTGCCAGACTTGCTGCCATTCCTGCCAAGGCATAGGCTTACCCATTTCCCTTTCAAGGGAGTTGACTTAAGTTTATGCTTAGGATATATGCGATCATCCTTCTACTGTGTCCCCAATATGGGATCAGCTCAGGCTTCTTGACTTCGAACTCCTTGTTCAATTGTTTGATGTCCAAGGTGGAGTCACTGAAGATAGGGGTGTAAACGGGTAATAATCGAAATGGGTAAGGGTTATTTCGTTACCCGTTTCGATTAGTCCTACCTGTATTCCATCACCCGTTTCGCCCGATTGAAAATAATCCATTCCGTCACCCGAATTTTTTACCCGATTACCCGTGGGTAATCGGGTAATCGGGTAAGTAAATGGAGACTAGTGATCTAAACACAAAACACAAATAGATAAACACAGAGACAACTTCAAAAACGATTATTAGTAGATTACAATCAAAAGAGGAAAAGGAGAAGAAGCAACCGACCCAAAATAAAGGCCTTGGGCTTCGTCCGAGACCGCCGAGAAGATGTCCCAGTCGCTCCGTCCCAATGAGCAACGAGCGCGAGAGAAAAAACACTACGAAAGACTTGTCAGAAAAAGAAAAGCCGATGAAGTTAGGGTTTTTTTTCTTTTTCTTCCCGGTCTTTTTTCTTCTACTGCAGAGGAGGGGAAAGGCATCGAGAGCAGAGAGGCATTCGGGGAGGGCGTCGGCCATGTTGGGAAAAAATGGAAAGAGGGGGAGCTGAGGAAGAGAAAGAGGGGGAGTTGGGGAAGAGAAAGAGGGAAAGATGGGGAGTCGGGAGAGAGGGGGAGTCGGGAAAGAGGGGGAGCCGGGAGAGCCTGAGAGAGGGGAGTCGGGAGAGAGCCTGAGAAAGGGAGTGGGAGAGAGGGGGAGTCCTGGAGAGGGGGGAGCCCCGGGAGAGAGGGGAGTCGGGAGAGAGGGGAGTCGGGAGAGAGGGGAGCCGGGAGAGGGGAGTCGGGAGAGAGAGGGGAGTCGGGAGAGAGAGGGGAGTTGGGAGAGAGAGGGGGGAGGGGGGAAGGGGAAAAAGTTGGGAATGAAAATTCGGGGAAAGAAATTAATAAAGGTATATGTAATATGAATAAGGGCATACTGTTTTAAAAATTTACTAAATTGCCATTCGGGTAATCGTGTAATCGGGTAAAAAATACCCATTATCCATATCCGTTTCGATTAAGAGGCGGGTAATCGGGTAATTTTTTAATTAGGTAATCGGGTAATCGAAATAGATAATTTTATCCCTTATCCATCCGATTACCATTCGGGTAAGCGGGTAATCGGGTAATCGAGTAAAACTGCCACCCTTAACTGAAGACCTCTAATAGAGAGACTTTTATTTCAGTGGCCATTTCGAGCTTGAAGATAAGCGCTTGATATTCTACCACATTATTCAAGCAACAATGAGTCAGCACGAATGATTATGGAAGGAGGTCTTCATTGGGAGATACGAATAGGACCCCGACACCTACATGATCTCTTTGAGCTACGTTGTCAAAATAGAATTTCCAAGGTGGAAGGATTTCCACCAAGAAATTTTCTTCATTTGGTAAGTCCTTGTCAATTTCCATTATGCAACAACTAGAAGATCTGCCAAGAAGCTAGCCAAAGCTTGTCCTTTGATCGCCTTTCGAGGCACAAGTTGATCTCGAACTCGGAGTGCAAGAGAGCCATTTTGCGAGTTGTCCAAAAAACATCGGTTGAGACATTATATAATTGAGGGCATCCGCCCGAGAGGCTAAGCTGGTTGAGTGTCTAAGGAAGTAATGTGTCAGCTTCTACACCACAAATATTAGAGCCATTCACATCTTATCGATGGGAGAATAGTTTAACTCAGCTCCCACCAACGTGCGACTCAAATAATAGAGAGCCCTTTCCTTTTCGAGGTCGTCACATTGTGCGAGCAAGGCTCTCAAGGATTGCTCTTGGGCGACAATGTAGAGGATCACAAGGTCTTCCAGGAAGAGGTGCCCTCGACACTAGAGGATGCATTAGAAATGCTTTTATCCCCTCAAATGATCTTTAGTAGAAGTTATCCCACTTGAAAGGTACATATTTCTTCATGAGATGACTAAAAGGTTCGCATCATCCAGCGAAGTTCAAGATGAATCTTTTTTTTTGAGGAAATTGTGATTATATTACTTCAGAATGATGATTACATAGGTAGTTACTTCATAATGTTTACATATTTAATTCCTCACTATTAAACTTGATTGTGACACTCCTTTGGCTAACACATCGACTTTTGAGTTTGCCGACCTCGGGATCCTGTTCCAGTTCACTACCATCATGCTGAGCTCCCAAATTTCCCTGAATTGTGAGATAAGTCTCCAAGGGGGGCCCTTATGTCATTTACACTAGTGGATGGCGTTTTGGGAATCACCTTCCACCTCTAGCTCTCCTGATAGATGATTGCGGAATATTCTAATTCCCTCTAGGATGGTTCTGGCTTCGGCTTCTGTAGAATCGCCAACTCTAATCGGGCCACAAAATGTCAACAAGATGTTTCCATTGTGAGCCCAGAAGAGTCCTCCGATTCATGCTTGTCCTAGATTTCCCATCGAGGATCCATCGGTGTTAAATTTGATTCTTCCCGGTATTGGGGCCCTCCACTCTTGGTTATGTTTGGGTTTCTTTGGCGTGGACAGTTGCATTGTTAGCCTCCAGTTGACCCTCAGTTGGCTCACACTAATTTTGGAGAACTCCTTTTTGGTGTGCAGCCATTCTATCGCCTTTGTGGTGATGCTTTGTAATAGCTACTTCAATTCTGTCCTTCTGTTCAAGAAGATTCTTTTATTGCGCTCTTCCTAAATACACCACGTTGCAATGGTTGCAGTTACTTCGGCCATCATCCGGCCTTTGGTGCCCGGATGTACTGCCCTCCACTGCATGATAAGGTCGTGTAAGCTATACGATGTACAGAAGTGAATGCCAAACATCTCCATCATTGCCACCCATATCCTCCATGTGTTGGTGCAATGGATGATGGTATGATCAATGGTCTCTGTGAGGAGTCCACATGATGGACATAGTATCGTTGGGAGAGTTATTCCTCTTCTGGAAAAATTGTCTCTGGTGAGCATTTTCTTTCATAGGGCGACCCACAATAAGAATTGTGCTTTAGGTGGCCCATTGAAGGTCCACGCTAAGTGGGAGGGATGAGCTTCAGCCATTGGCGAGTTTGCTAGCACGTTGTAGGCCATCTTCACCATGAACTGTCCTTCTGTCGTTGGGGCCCATATCATCCTATCTTCTTGGTGATGGTCAAAGTAGACAGTTGAGATCAGCTTATCCAATTCCACAACCTCCGCTGCTTCCTGATCCCTTAATTTCCTCCAGAAGAGCCGATTCCAGTTTATTGTATTAGCATCTTGATTCTGGATTACAGAAGCCACTGTGATCTCTCATTCCCTTACCAGAGCAAATAGATGGGAGAATTGCTCCTTCAGTGGGGTGTCACTAATCCATAGGTCATTCTAGAACTAGGTGCGGTCTCCTTTGCTGGGTAAGAATCTGATGTTTTGTTCAAATGTGCAGAACATTTTGTATAAGCTCCTCCATATCGGCAAAAGTTTTCTAGCGGTGTGTCTTTCCCGTATCCAATCACCTTCATTTGCATTTAAATTTTTTCTCACAAGCTTGGCCCATGGGCTTTTGCTTTCTTCTTTGAGACGCCAACACCATTTTTGTAGTGAGTTCTTTGTTGAAATCTCTTATATTCCTGACCCCCAATCTTTTAGCCTTCCTTGTTTGGCATATTTCTTTCCTTCCCACTAGGTGAAACTTGAAGTTTTCAGTCACACCCCTCCATAGGAATTTCTTCATCACCGATTCCATGTCCTGTGCCACAGGTTTGGGGTAATGAAGAAAAGAGAGGAGGAAATTTGGTATTCCCATTAAAGAGGATTTTAGGAGTATTAACCTTCCCGCTTTGGATAGGTGATTTTCTTTTCCCGCAGCCTTTCTAGTACTGGATCCCATAGTTGCTTGCTAATTCTTCCTTCGAAGAGGGGTAGGCCTAGATGAGTCATTGAGAATTCTCCTATGCTGCATCCCAGAGAACTGAAAAACTTCTTCCATAAGTCCTCTCGTGACATTGACCCCTAATAGCTTCGATTTGCTCCAATTCACCTTTTGCCCCTATGTGCGCTCCAATAGATATAGAGCAGCCTTAAGTCTTTGTATTTGCTCGGTATTGCCTTCGTAGAAGATAACCGTATCATCCGCGAATTGAACTAGCGAAAGTTCATCCTCCGGCAGAGGATTCACAAGCCACCCAATGTGTATCAGTTGCTTGAAGATAGCTACTGAGCCTTCTGCTGCAATGTTGAGCAGTAAAGGGGATAGAGGGTCCCCATATCTAATTCCTCTGCTGCTCGGGAAGTAGGCGAATAGACCCCCGTTCACCACCACAGAGAATCGGGCTGAAGCTAGGCAAGATTTAATCCACCTCCTCCATTTGTTCCAAAAGTTCAAATTCTTCATGATTAAATCTAAGTATTGCCCATTCACATGATTGAATACCTTTTCTAGATCAAGTTTCAGTATGAGGGTCGACTTGCCTTCTTTTTTGAACCAATGGGTGACTTCGTGTATAAACATGGCGACATCTAGGGTTTGTCGATTTTTTATGAAGGCACTTTGCTGTATGCTGATGATAGATGCGGAGACTTGCTTGAGGCGGGAGGCCAGTATTCTTGCAATGATCTTATATAGTCTCGAGATCAAGCTAATCGGGCGGTATCCATGTACATTTTCTGCTCCCTCCTTTTTGGGCACCAGTGTAATGATCGACGAGCCTAAGCTTCTGTGTTTGATTCCGTTATGATAGAAGTCCTCCATCAAGCTAGCTATGTCACTCTTCATAAAATCTCAGGACACGCGGTTGAATTAGCCATTGAACCCATCAGGCCCCGCTGCTTTGTCTAGTGGCATTCACGTCACTGCTTCTTCTATTTCTTTCATATGAAAGGGAGCTTCGAGGTTACTGCTTTCCTGTGCATCGAGCTGATAGAAAGGGAGACGTTCTACACAGGGTTTGCAGCTGCCATCGTCCTTGTATAACTCTGCAAAAAAATTTACTAGTTCGTTAGTTATTAGCGATCTATTAGACGTTAACTCTCCGTTGATTGTTAGAGAGCTAATCCTGTTAGATCGCTTTCGATAGAAGGCAATGGAATGAAAGAATGTTGAGTTTGAATCCCCCTCTTTAAACCATTGAAAACGTGCTCTCTATTTCCAATAGGTGGTCTCGTTGTAGCTGAGTGAGCGAAGGGAGGACATTGACGCTTGCTGGTCTGATCTTTCGATTGGCGAGAGAGCCCGACCTTTTTCCATTTCGTCCAGTCCTCTAATATGTATATTAAGCAACCTCTTCTCAATCGTTGCTTTAGCCCGCTCCGCTTTAATCCATTATATTATCTTTGCTTTCAACTTCTTCAACTTTACTGCAGTTACGCTACCCCTGGGGCCATCACATGGGAGATCTGTCCACCAAGATTTCAACTTTTCTTTGAAGTTGTCTTCCGCCAGCCAGTGGTTTTCGAATCTAAAGGGCTTCTTCCCCCATGCTGCCACCTTCGTATCAAGTATTATCGGCCAGTGGTCCGATACAACTTTAGAGATTACTTTTCCAGATGAATCTTTGGATATATGCAAGGTGTCCTTGAAGGCTTTTAAGTTCCGTAAGGCTCCTCAGCTCAGGCATCTTTTGAATCGCGTCAATCTTGGCTTGAGCGATTCAATTCGGCGGTGGTGAAAACGAATTTATCTTCAATTGATAACAACAAAGATATTCAAAGACAACTCGCAAGTCCCACAAGTGGTGTTATCTTTCCCTAGACTTAAAGATTAGGTCGTCCACATAGCAATTCAACGAACTTGTGGAGTAAGTCATCAAATATTCTCTACATCACCCTTTGACATGTGACACCTACATTTTTCAACCCAAATGGCATTCCTTTGTAGCAAAAGATGCCTTTTGGGGTGCGGAAGGCCGTAAACTCTTCATCCTTTAGATCCATATGGACCTGGTTGTACTCGTAAGACATATCCATGAAGGATAAGGCTTCGTGTCTGGTCATGACATCCACTATAAGCTCTGTAGCGGGCCAGGGGAAGTCATCCTTCGGATACGGCTTGTTCAAGTCTTGAAAGTCAACGCAAAATTTGATCTGGCCATTCTTCTTCTTCACAGGGACAATGTTTGCAATTCAACTTGGGTATTTGACCTCGCAGATGAAGTTCACATTTATGAGTTTGTCAACTTCTTTTTCGATATTCGTGACTAGCTCGGGTCAGAATCTTCTTTATGATTGCTTTGTGGGTTTGGTCCCCAGCTTTAAGGCGAGCTTATGAACCTCTATCTTAGGATCAAGAGTTGGCATCTCCTTGTACGTCCATGCGATGACATCTTTGTACTCTTGGAGTAACGCAATGTAATCTTCTTCTTCTTTGGCTGTAAAGGACGCGCTAAAAAATGTTGGTCTTGGCTCTTCCTCAGTGCCCAAGTTTACTTTCTTCAACTCATCGACTATAGCCTGCCCCCCTTCTTCAAATACAGGAAGAGCGTCTTCAAGGATGAGCTCTTCTTCTTGAGTTTCTTCCATCGCCGAAATGTGATTGACCATCACGACTACATCATCATCGTCTTCATTTCTGGAAGAGTTAATGAAAATTACACTAGGCAGGTTGATGACTAGGGGCCCCTGCACGTTCAGTTGTGGACTTGGTATGGTCTTATTCGTTTTGTTCGCTCATTTGCTAGAGCTTTCCAGCCTTTGGAAGACTTATTGCTTCTCAATAGGCTTGCGGGGATTTTGCCCTTTGAGTCGTTCGAACACCAAGACCTTCTTAGTAGGAACATTCTCCTCCAAACGCTGGAAGACTGAAGGTTTCTCCGTGGCTTCATCCGAAGCTTTTCCTAGTCTTTGGAAGATGTTTGATGATATTTCAGCCATCATTTTTTTCTTTCTCCAGACTTTGGACACTTTTGTCGTATCGCTTGGTCCTTTGGAGGTTTTCTTTGTTTCATCGAGGTGGAGCCTTTAAAACATGCTTTTGGCTTCCATGGCCTGATTCAGCCTTTGGAACACATTTTTTGTTTCTATAGGATGGTCGAGCCTTTGGAATATATTCGGCTTTGTATGCTGGTCAAGCTTATCTTTACCTAAGCCGAGAAAATGTGGAAGGGCGAGATTCATCTACACCAATTCAATAAAGTGCTAATTTTCGTTGCTCATTTGATGAAGCTTCACCATTCACTCGTGCCTTTCACTTGGTTGTGATTTGGTTGACGCTTGCTGCCTTCCCTGAAATTTTGACGGCTTCTTCTATTTAGTAGCCAATCCTGTGGCAATTTTTGGGTATTAGATACCTTTCTTCCTCAGCTTCTCGTAAGTTGGTGTTAACACTCGGGACCTGAGCAAAGGCTTCTTGTGCAATTCATCTCTCGTTTCTAGCTTGCGTCATCAAGCAATAGGCGTTTGGGTCGTGGCCTTCAATCGAAGTGAATGCTCCTATTAAGGAATTGCAAGAAAATTAAAACAGTGTGAGTCAACAATAACCAAAATGTGAATGCTCCTAGTAGGGAATCGTAGGAAAATTAAAACAGTGCGAGCAAACAATAACCAAAATGAGACAAAGAATTACATGGTTCGGCCAGGGTAGCCTACTCCATGGGCAAGAAGAGCCAGGAGAGATTTTACTATGTCAGCAAAAGGGTACAAGCTCCTGGGCTTAGAGACAGCTTAGAGACGTCTAGGGTTACAAGATACAATCCCTAGGTCATTAGTGTAGAGTCTGAAATTGAGTTAATTCTCAAAACGCCCAACTCGAGTCAAATGGGTCTGGAAATGGGCTGGAGGCCCATACAGAAATCAAGGCACAACACAACAATCTCCATCTTTACTTGAATTTCCTTCATAATTTGAACATAGAATAAATATCTTCCCTCTCTTCTACCAAATTCCCTCTTGGGCATAGCTCAACCATCAAAGACACTGACTAAGTCCAAGCAATGGTCGAACTTCTTCACTGACAAAGATTTAGTCAACATACACCTCTATGAATTGTCACTCTGAATCACTTCTGTGTAGGCAGAAGATTTTGATTCATCTATTCTTTCGTCCATAGAAAGAGCATAAGCCACAAAATTAGCATCACTATATCACTTTGACATCTAAATCTCTCTTCTCGGTCTGCCTTTGGCAATGCTATAATTTTCAGTCTCCACTATAGATTTTGAGGAACCTCTCTCTTCTTCATCAGTAGTATCTTCATCCACTTCTTGAGAGCAAACCTGCCCTTTAGGAGCTTTAGAAGAGACTTCTATCTCACAAATTACCTTCTTATAACACTCTGGTTCTTCCCTTGTACCAAGAGAAACAATAGGTTCTTTCTTAGCATTAAGTAAAATAGACTCATCAAAAGTAACATCTCTGCTAATAAAGAACCTCTGTGACTTCGGATCAGAACACCACAGTCTGTATCCCTTAACACCAGTAGCATATCCAAGAAATATACATTTTTTTGCTCTAGGTTCTAATTTTCCTTCATTAAAATGCATACAAGTAGTGCAACAAAAAACTTTCAAATCAGAATAGTCAGCAGGAGTACTAGACCATGACTCTTATGGAGTTTTGCACTCAATTACTGTAAAGGGCGAGCGATTCATGAAATAACAAGCCATACTAGTGGCTTTGGTACAAAAATCCTTGCCCAAAACTGCATTTGACAACATGCATCAACCTCTTTTAAGAAGATTTTTATTCATTCTTTCTGCAACACTATTCTGCTGTGGTGTGTGGTGAACTGTGTGGTGTCTCACAATTCCTTTGTCTTTACAAAATTTATTAAATTCTCCATTGTAGAACTCAAGTCCATTATCAGTTCTCAACCTCTTTTTTTGTCTCCATGATTGTTTCTCAATCATACACCTCAATTGCTTGAAATTAGATAAAACATCATTCTTTGATTTAAAAAAATAGACCCAGATTTTTCTAGAAAAATCATCAATGGCAGTGAGTAAATACCTGACACCACATTTAGAAACGACTTGTCATGGCCCCCAAAGGTCTGAGTGAACATAGTCAAGAGTACCTTTCGTCCTATGAATTTCTTTGTTGAATGCAACTCTCTTCTGTTTGTCGAAAACATAATGTTCATAGAAATCCATCTTTCTTGTACTCTGTCTGCATAAAAGACCTCTCTTGCTCAATAGATTGAACCCCCTTTTGCTCATATGACCCAATCTCATATGCCGTAATTTCATGGTGTCACTTTCTGTCATGGAAGAAGAAGCCATAGCTGCAAAACCAGTGACTATTGAACCATCAAGCAAATAAAGAGTTCCAATCTTCTTCCCTTGCATAATAGTGAGGGCACCTCTACTAATCTTCATAACTCCACCTTTAGCGGAGTACCTACACCCAATTGAGTTCAAGGTGCCTACAAAAATAAAATTTCTCTTAAAATCCAGAACATATCTCACATCTGTCAGAGTTCTCACAACACCATCATCCATCTTCAGATGAACAGTTCCTTTCCAAATAGCTTTTCAAATCAAATTGTTCGCCATCATAACAACACCATTATCAACAACATCATACGTGGTAAACCATTCCCTATAGGAACACGTATGATAGGAACAACCCAAATCAAGAATCCATCCATCACAACCTTTTATTCTTTCTTCACCAACAACTAAGAGAACATTACCATCGACCTTTGCAATGTTGGCCTCTCCAGAATTTTGGCTTTGCCCATCTCCCTTCTAGTGTTTATTTTTCAATTTGTAACAATAGGCTTCAATATGCCCCACTTTCGTGTAGTTGCAAGACAAATGCTTATGTCTTGATTTTGACCTTGACTTTTGCTTTCCACCTCCAAATTCTTTTTCTTTCGACCTCCCTTTAGTAAACAGAGCATCTACCTGGCTACTGTTTGTGTTGGACGCCCAACAAGTTGAGTATCAATCATATCTTTACTCAACAAAAACGTTTTCACATCTTCAATAAAAATCGTTTCTCTGCCATACAAAACAATCTCCAAAAAATGCTTGAAGGATGGAGGAAAATAACATAACAATAATAGAGCCTGATCCTCAACTTCTAACTTGACATTCATATGAGATAGGTCAACTATAATAGAATTGAACTCACTGAGGTGTTCTTTAATAGACGTACCTTCTACCATACAAAGAGTATAGAGGCATTCCTTAAATGTTAGATGGTTTGTGAAGGATTTTGTCATATACGCCTCCAATCTTAACTAGAGACTGGCAGTAGTTGTCTCTGTAGAACCTCCTTCAAAATCGTATTTGTCACACATAAATGGATCATAGTTGGTGCGTTCTCATCCAGTTACTCCCTATCCGCCTCAATCATGTTTATCGGCTTCTTCTCCTTCCCTTTCAACGAAAGTTTTAGGTCATTCTGGGTCAGAACTACAAGCATCTGAACTCGCCATAACCCAAAACTCGTGTTGCCGTCAAACTTGTTGATATTGAACTTTGTGATGGTCATCTCCACAAAAAAAATGCAACTTTTCCCAATCTACAGCCTCGCAACCTCACTTTGATACCAATTTGTTAAAAAAAATGGAGAATCGTAGGAAAATTAAAGCGGTGCAAGTTAAGAATGTAAATACGGATTTGTGTATTGGCTATTTATGACCAAAACACTTTCCAAGTGAAGGTGATCTGTCTTGAAGCTCCAGAAAGGCAGAAATAGATTCGTCGGAAGCAAGGCAGATCACGACTCCTTGATTTCAGGAGATTACCATATGTGGATAATACCTAAGTGGACATTGGTAATAGGAAACCAGGATGAAGCTGGCTTCCTGGTTTTAAGGAAGAGATAATAAGGAAAAGGGCACTGATGTAAAAGGGAGAAATTACCCTAAGCTATATAAGATTATGTCTGATGTGAATTAGGGTCACACAGCAAGTAAGATTGAAATACAGACGGAGAGATTAAGGGGGAGTGACTCATGCTAATGGAGAGTTGATTTATTGAAGGATTTCCCTGGTGTTGAACAGAAGTACGCTCAGGCTTTGCTGAAGCCGCTAGCAAATCGTGCAATCTCTCACTTTGTGAAGTTTGAGTGGAAGATGTCTCTCGAGAGAGGGATATCACACCTGAGGGGGAGAACCTTAGTGTGAAGGGTATCAAGGAGCTTACGTTGACTGCTGGAACAAGAAGCTACAAGACTAGAAGAGTCAAGTTCGAATCCTGAGGGAGGAGAAACTACAGTTGTAAGTGTTTCTGACACACAGTTACTTCTGTAAGATTCTTTAGTGGATTTCTGATACCCTGGGCCGAGTGCCCCGCAGAGTAGGAACTTTTGGTTCCGAACTGCGATAACAGTTTCAGGTGTCTATTGTGTTTTTGAAGTTTATCGACGATAAGTGTACGCACACCAATATCCGGGTGTAAGTACACTCCTACGTACACGTGAAGCACAGTACTAATTTCAAGTGGTATCAAAGCAGGCTCCAGATTAGTTTGGAGAGAAAGATCTAGAGAAGCTTCACTGGTAAAAAAGAATGGGGTCATACATGAAAGAAGGAGCATCAAACACCAGACCACCCTTGCTTGACGGGTCTAACTATTCATACTGGAAGGCCAAGATGCAAATCTATATAAAGGCACTGGATGAGAAGGCCTAGAAGACTATTGAGAAAGGTTGGCATCTGCCAACTAAGTTGGTAGGATAAGGTGATGATGCAAAGGTCGTCGAAAAACCAGATACTGAGTGGACAGAGGAGGAAGAAAAACTCTCAAACTGTAACTCTAAAGCGTTGAATGCCATCTTCGGAGGAGTAGATGAAGAACAGTTCAGGAGGATTTCTGCGTGCACCATTGCTCAAGAGGCATGGAAAATTCTGGAAGTTCACTACGAAGGAACTGAAAGTGTCAGAGTGTCGAAGTTACAGATGCTTACCACTCAGTTCGAACTTATGAGGATGAGAGAAGACGAGTCTATACTAGAATATGAAGGCAAAATCAGAGATATAGCGAACCAGTCTGCAGCCCTTGGAGACAAGATCCCTCAAAATCGGCTAGTGAGAAAAGTATTACGATCTTTATCCTCGAAATTCAAAATAAAAAGAGTAGCCATTGAAGAGTATAAAGTTATAGATAACATGACACTGGATGAGTTGATTGGATCTCTGAAAACGTTTGAAATGAATGAGGAAGCAGAAGATTCAGCAAAGAAAGGAAAGAAGGAAAGTATAGCCTTACAGTCAATATCAAACGAAGGAACAGTACAAGAGACAGATAGTACTCCGGTGTTAACCTTAGCAGAGCTAGATGAGAAGCTTTCACTGTTGGCGAAAGGATTAAACAAATTCATCACACGAAGCAAGAAAAAGAGTTATGTGTCAAGCAACAACAAACAACACAGTGCAGGAAATGGATCCACTGAGGGTGTGACAAAGAGGAAGGTGTTAGTGTGTTACGAATGTGGTGGAAAAGGACATATTCAGTCAGAATGTCCAACTTATCCGAGAAAACAAAAATCCTTCAAAGTCAAAGCATGGAGTGATGATGAGAATAGTGAGACAGATGAAGAGGAATGCAACTTTGTCGCCTTTTACGGCAAAAGTTGGACAGAAGTTGAGCTCACCGTCAGAATCTGGAAGACTCATGGGTGAAATCGGCAACAAGGAAGAGACAGAGGATGATGATGAGGAGGTCACCGTGGAAAACATTATTCAACAAAGGGGACAAGTGTAATGGAGAGTAACGAGAGTGCTAAAGGAACACCTGTGTGTACTTGAGAAAGAGAATGCTGGGTTAAAAAAATAGATTGGAGAGATTGAAAAAGAAAGCAAAGTGTCTGCTTATGAAGAAAAAACTTTGAGAGAGTTGGCTGCGTCACTTGAAAAGGATAATCTCAAACTGAAACAGGAGATTACTAAGAAAGACAAGATGATTTTGAGTCTAGAGGAAGAGTTGAAAAGTTCAAAGGATGTGTTTAAAAAATTTGACAAGGGAAAGGAGAAATTGGATAATATCTTGATCAAAGGAAGAAGAAGTTGCAACAGACAGGGGCTTGGTTATTCGAAAAACTTGAACAACAAGACTCGACCTAGACAGAGGGCGACTCAAGCTCAGGTATGGTCTAGACAGAGGCAATCTAAAGTTTAGGTGTGTTATTATTGTGGCGCATATGGACATATCAGACCATTTTGTTACAAGTTGCTTAGAGACTGGAGATGGAGCGGAGGTCAGATGTCAGTAAAACCTCCTTCAAACTGTGTGTGGGTAAAGAAAAACCTATGCTTCTATGCAGCACACACTGCCCGAAAATCAAAATCAGAAGGAACATGGTACTTTGACAGTGGGTGCTCTAGGCACATGACAGGAAATGCTGAAAATCTAACAGACTTACACAGAGAAGATGGTGGTCAAGTGACTTTTGGAGATGGTGCAAAAGGAGCAGTAATTGGCAGAGAGGAAAACTTAAAGTCGATGGTCTGCCTAAGCTGGAGAATGTTTTACTAGTAAATGGGTTACAAGCTAACTTACTCAGCATTAGTCGGTTATGTGATCAGAATCTGCATGTCAGGTTTACTAAAGAAGGATGTGTTGTGGAAGATGATAATAGACGGTCGGGTTGGAAGGAATCAGAACTGGTGACAATTGCTACAAATTGAAAATGTTACAACGGTGTAAGTACACTGGTGTAACTACAGCTCAACTATGGCACAAACGTCTTGGTCATTTACACTCAAGAGGAATACTGAAGCTGCTCAAGTATGGAGCTGTACGAGGGTTACCAGCCATCAGCGAGTAAGTCTGAAAGCGTGGTGCAAAGGATGTATGCAAGGAAAGCAACATCGAACACCGCGATTCTGTTTGTAAAACTGATCACAACTCAGCTTAACCGTTGGAGCTGCTCCACATTGATCTTATGGGGCCAGTTCAAACTGAAAGTATTGCGGGGAAAAGGTATGTATTGGTGTGTGTTGATGATTTTTCTAGATTTACATGGGTTGAATTCATTAGAGAGAAATCCGACACATTCAAAGTGTTTGTGAGTCTATGCAAAAGACTTATGAGTGATAAGAATCTTTGTGATAGGAAAAATAATTCATTATAAGAAGTGATCATGGTAGAGAGTTTGAAAATAGTCGGTTTGCTCAATTGCGTGAAAATAAAGGGATTTCACATGAATTCTCTGCTCCAAAGACTCCTCAACAAAATGGAGTTGTTGAAAGGAAAAATAAAACACTTCAGGAGATGGCTCGTGCCATGATAAATGCTAAGAATCTTCCTCATAAACCGTGGGCAGATAAAGTGAACACTGACTTGTTACATAAGTAACAGAGTACATCTCAGGAATTTGACACACAAAACTCCTTATGAACTGTGGAAAGGAAGGAAACCGAAAGTGCATTACTTTCGGGAGTTTGGAAGCATCTGTTATGTCCTTAGAGATCGGGAACAGTTGGGAAAATTCGATTCTAGAAGCACAGAAGGTATTTTCGTCGGATACTCGAGAAACAGACATGCATACCGAGTGTACTTCAGAAACAATAGTACTGTCATAGAAACGGTCAATGTTGAAATTGCTGACCAGAACGAAAATTTACCAGCTCTGGATGACGAAGCAAGCAGCATGGCAAAAGAGCCTATGGAAAAAATTAACACTGATTTGAATGGACAACCGTCTGAACAGACTGAATATCCCACACTTGGGGAAGGAATAGTGGTTAGTGATGAAGAAGTGGAAGAAGATCATGACGGTATAGGTGAAAACAGAGAAAGCCCCTTCAACGAGAGTTCAAAAAAATCATCCCTCGGATGCTGTTATTGGGAACATTAATGAAAGCATGAAAACAAGGGGAAAAAGGCAGAACTACTCTGAAATGGTACGGTTTGTATGCTATACTTCAGCAGTTGAACCAAGAAAAGTAGAAGATGCTTTAAGAGATGAGTTCTGGATTAGAGCTATGCAAGAGGAACTTGAACAGTTTTCTAGAAATCAAGTGTGGACACTTGTTCCTCGACCTGCAAACATCAATGTGATAGGCACGAAGTGGGTGTTTAAAAACAAAACAGATGAAGAAGGAAATGTTGTGAGAAACAAGGCTAGGCTGGTTGCACAAGGTTACACACAAGTTGAAGGTGTCGATTTTGATGAAACGTTTGCACCAGTTGCTCGTCTGGAGTCTATCAGATTGCTACTTGCTGTAGCAAGTTGCTTGAAAATCAAACTGCATCAGATGGATGTGAAGAGTGCATTCCTAAATGGATACTTGGCTGAGGAAGTGTATGTTGAACAGCCTAAAGGTTTTGTTGATCCACATCACCCAGATCATGTGTTTCATCTGACTAAGGCTCTATACGGTTTAAAGCAAGCTCCTAGAGCTTGGTATGACAGGTTGACTAAGTTTCTTTGCTCTAAAGGATTTGTACGTGGAAGTGTGGATAAGACATTGTTCATCAAGAAAGATGGTAATCTTATCTTGACCATAGCTCAAGTGTATGTTGATGACATTGTGTTTGGGTCTACTGATATTTCATCTCAGAAACAGTTTGTGAGACTTATGCAAGAAGAGTTTGAGATGAGCTTGGTAGGGGAGCTTTCATACTTTTTAGGCTTCCAAATTAAGCAAAAACCTGATGGTATCTTTGTTTCTCAAGAAAAGTATGCAAGAAGTCTAGTAAAGAAGTTCGGACTTGAGGACGCTAAAGAGATGAAAAAACGCCTATGAGCACTACCGATCGAATAGGAAAAGATACCGATGGGATATCTGCAGATCCCACAAATTATCTGAGGAGTATGATTGGTAGTTTGTTGTATCGACAACAAGTCGACCCGGATATCTGCTTCTGATGTGGGGTTGTGTGCTTTCGTTTTCAAAGCGTGTCCCAAAGAATCTCATGTCAAATCAGTTAAGAGGATTATTCGGTATGTGAAAAGTACGGTCAATTTGGGGATATGGTTTTCTACCAGGACGAGTAGCGTGTTAGCAGGGTACAGTGACGCCGACTGGGCGGGAGATGTTGATGATAGAAAGAGTACATCAGGAGGATGTTTCTATCTGGGTACGAATCTGGTCTCTTGGTACAGTAAAAAACAGAATTCTATATCACTCTCTACGGCTGAGGCAGAATACATAGCAGCAGGAAGCTGCTGTGCGCAACTGGTCCGGATGAAACAAATGCTTTCCGATTATGGGTTAAACAGCACTGAGATGACTGTTTACTGTGACAACACTAGTGCTATAAACATATCCAAGAACCCTGTCCAGCACTCAAGAACTAAGCATATTGATATACGTCATCACTTTATCAGAGAGCTTGTAGAAGACAGACAAGTATTGATAGAACATGTTTCTACTGAGAATCAGTTGGCAGACATTTTCACGAAGAGTCTGGACGCAAAAAGATTTGAGTTTCTTCGTGGAGCTCTAGGACTGTGCTGCATATGATGAACAAGTGGCCAGTGTACTTACATGTGTAAGTACACTTTGGTGTGCGATTGTGTACACTTACTTTATTTAAAGTTTTTTTTTTAAAAAAAAAAAAAAAAAAAACGCAAAGGTAAAGTTATCTTTTCAAAGATTGCATTTTTTTTACTTTTCTTCACAACAGCGTCAAGTTCTCTTGCTCGTGCACAAGCTAAGCTCGTGAGTTGTTTTCACCTTGGGGACCGGTTCTTCATCTCCTCAACAGGACCTAGCGTCTCCGAAAGTGAAATTCAGTGCACGAGCACCGAACAACCCCTGTTTGCCTCCCCGTATGTGGGGAACATTGTGATATTAAGTGAACAAAACCCTTTTACAGTCTTACGGAAAAAGGGTTTTGGATGAGTTGTTTGAGAATCCGTCACGAAGGTGGGGATTTGGATGTGATTGGTGATGAAGGTTTTCGCAGCATTGCCGACCTCGGTGACAATGGAGAAAAAATTGATGTGGATGCTGAATGTGAGCCCTATTCTCTTCCGCCGAAGGCTTTGGATGTCGCGTGCCGATAGTGATGATGACATGTCCCTTCGTCGGTTCTTGGACAACCTTGTAAGCAGCAGAAAAATACAAGACGCAGCGACGGTACGTTCACCGCCACGGAATCCGGTGTGTTGCCTAATTGTGACGACATTGCGTCTGCTGAGCATCTTGACTCCGACGAAGATGATGGTGAGCCCCTTATTGTCTCGCGTCGGCGAAAATTGCGGTTCTCAGAAGCAGATATGATGGACAGAAAGTCTAGGTTGCGTGATTCGACTCGTTGGAAGAAACAGAAATCTATGTCTTTTTCTACTTCCCCAATCTGTTTGGACGAGGATGAACTCACAGACGAGGAACGGAGGGCTGAACATCCACAAGGTGACAAAGGTACGACTCTACCTGAGTGTACTGCTTCTTTTGCTCCACTTGATTCACCTGGTAAGAAATCTCAGTCTAAGGGCAAGAGTAAGGTTCCCTCATCACAGAGGATGCCGGCCAGAAGACAGTCAAAGCAAAAAGTGTGCCGAAAGCCTCTGCAGAAAGTTGATCCTCGTAAAGCTGTGAGTTTGAAGTTTGTTGATAATGTGGCTGCTGTAAGGTATGAGACTGTGATTAAGAAAGAAGTACGGCCTGAGACAGACATTATTCGTATCTGAATTTCAGTTAGTTATTCCCCCGTTAGAGAACTTGGGACTGATGCGCGCGAGTAACAAACATTGGTCCATACTCTTTGGATGTGGTGCAAGAGTTTTATGCTAATCTGGGAAAGTTAAAGCACAGCGAACGTAGTCAAGTGTACGTTCGTGGGCACTGGTATGACTTTAGCATTGGACATATTGTTGAATATTTAGGTCTTCCATCTCCAGTTGATGAGCCTCCCAGTATTGATGACCAGACCATGCTAAGAGAATTAACAGATAACCTGATCCATGACTGGGGTGATTCACATATCTTTCCGGCGTCTAAACTTGCTCCAAAGTATGCTGCCTTGCACAAGATTGCGATCACGGAACGGGTGCCTACCGGACATCGAGGCACTATTCACCGCAAAGTATGTTGGAATTTTTGTATCGAGTTGGCATGGGCCAATCGTGAATTTGGGGATGAGAATTTTTGACCAGATTGTTAAAGTGCGGATCGGGCGGAAAGGCTGGGCTGCATTATCTTTCCTCGCTTATCTATGGTATTTTGAATACTCAACATACATTTGATTCCGTTGCACCATTGACTTTTTGGATCCGCAAAGAGGCTGCGGAACAAGGTAAAGGACAAGAGTCCTGTTACGGTAGTTGAGAAGCATAATGAGAAGCATAATGATGCCCCTGGTCCTCCGACGAGTCTCTTTTTGTGGACTGTGGGAGCGGTTACCTCTCCGGCTACATCTGTTGGGGCCACAGCCATTCGGACACCCAAGCATTGTTGTTACGGTTCCTACACCTTTCCTTGGTATGTCATTGTCCTCTCCGGCCCGTGTGTGGCAGCATGCGATCTGTTTCGAAGTCTCTACTGAGCCCCTCGATTGTACCACTTCCGGCAGGTCCTGCTGCTGCGTGTGTTTTTGCTACTTCTACCTCGTGCTGGTCGGATGCGGACGGGCTATATCAGATTCATCCGGGACCTTGGCCTCCGGTATATCCTCGACCAGCAGACATTCGACTATCTTGTTTCACGGACCACGATTTATTAAGTCTGAACTGGAGCGGTTATCTACCCGACGAAGGCCCTACAAGCGTGAACTAGTTTTATTGCAGCATCTCACCAAAGACGTCGCAACATCCAGCTTCCGGTGATTCTTAGTACTTTTGATGATGTGAACCTTTTTGACAAAAAGGGGGGAGAAAAGGTACAAATTTTGTGTGATTCTCGCTATGTGTTTGTGAGTGGATAACTTGCTGGTATTGTGGACTGGTTATTTTGGTTATTTTGGCTATGTGTGGAGCATGAGCATGAGTGTGACTAGCGTTGTAATGACAATAATTAGATGATGAATGGTTCTGATCTTGGGTGTGGATGATTTACTGAGAAATGAAAGTATCTTGAACAGAATTTTTAACACCTTTGCTATATCATGAAGAGTTGGTAGATGTTTTTGTCAAAAAAAAGAGCCAAAGGGGAGAATGTAAATACTGGATTTGTGTATTGGCTATTTATGACCAAAACACTTTCCAAGTGAAGGTGATCTGTCTTGAAGCTCGAAAGGCAGAAATAGATTCGTCGGAAGCAAGGCAGATCCACGACTCCTTGATTTCGGGGAGATTACCATATGTGGATAATACCTAAGTGGACATTGGTAATAGGAAACCAGGATGAAGCTGGCTTCCTGGTTTTAAGGAAGAGATAATAAGGAAAAGGGCACGGATGTAAAAGGGAGAAATTACCCTAAGCTATATAAGATTATGTCTGATGTGAATTAGGGTCACGCAGCAAGTAAGATTGAAATACAGACGGAGAGATTAAGGGGGAGTGACTCATGCTAATGGAGAGTTGATTCATTGAAGGATTTCCCGGTGTTGAAGCAGTACGCCAGGGGCTTTCTTTGAAGCCGCTAGCAAATCGTGCAATCTCTCACTTTGTGAAGTTTGCGTGGAAGATGTCTCGAGAGAGGGATATCACCGAGGGGAGAACCTTAGTGTGAAGGGTATCAAGGAGCTTCGTTGACTGCTGGAACAAGAAGCTACAAGACTAGAAGAGTCAAGTTGAAATCGAGGGAGGAGAAACTACTGGTTGTAAGTGTTTTCGACACCACGTTACTTACGTAAGATTCTTTAGTGGATTTCTGATACCCTGGGCCGAGTGCCCCGCAGAGTAGGAACTTTTGGTTCCGAACTGCGATAACAGTTTCAGGTGTCTATTGTGTTTTTGAAGTTTATCGACGATAAGTGTACGTACACCAATATCCGGGTGTAAGTACACTCCTACGTACACGTGAAGCACAGTACTAATTTCAAAGAATAAAAAAAATGAGACAGAATTACGTGGTTCAGCTAGGGTAGCTTACTCCATGGGCAAGAAGAGACATGAGAGATTTCACTATGTCGGTCAAAGGGTATAAGCTCCAGAGCTCAGAGATAGCTAGGGTTTCAAGATACAATCCCAGGTCCTCAATACAGAGTCTGAAATTGAATTAATTCTCAAAACCCCAACTCGAGTTAGACGGGTACAGTCATGGGCCTAGCGACCCATACAGAAATCAAGGCACAACATAACAGAGCCTTTGCACAAAAGTTGGAGTGTGTACCGAAGATGGTTCTATCAGACTTGGGAATTGGAAGCATACACCCCTTGAAGTTTGAGCCACATTGCTGAGGTGCTCATGAGGTCAATCTTTTGGCCAATATATGGCAACGTTGGACAAGGTTATGACAATCTAGTTCTGCTTTATCTGACCGAGAGTGTGCCACTAAAGATAGTCGGACTTGACCGTGTAGGGATTTGATGCAGAGAACTGTGGTGGAGGTGTAACAGTGCTGTCGACTAGTCCCATTAGAGACTGACTGTTGAATACTAGGAGAAACTGTTGTCGCCAAAGAAGATACTTGTCTTGATCATGTTTGATTGAACATGGTACTTTATATTAGAGGCTGAGACGCATAATTGGCCAAGGGACTGGCTGAGATCAAAGACAAGGCCCTAGGACATAGACAGGGATTGCCCGAGTAGGAAAGCGGTTGAGTTATTGACAATTGATGAGATTCAGAGCTGGCCATGAAGGAGAAGATGAAAAATGAAGGAAGTGGATCAAGGAAGAGGATTAGGGATTATGCAGAAGTCGGGCTTTGGCCGGATACCATGTAATGAAGTAATTTCAATCGTGTTTATTCAATTACAGGACACATACATATATACACTTCATGAAGTGTTTGTATCCTAGTCTATCTAGGAAAGAATACAAAATTAGGATTGCAAGATATTGTGTTTACAAATCTGATATGATTACAAGATCCATGAGGAGATTTGAGTTATTGTCTAATTATAAGGAAACTGTATCATGATAGGATAATACTGATGGCATGATCTTCAGAATCTCGTTGTCTAACACCTCTCTTGGGCATATAAAAAAAAATTAGGGATGCATATAATTAAAGACATTTTTCAACTAAATTGGAAAATTAAACCTACAAAGGGATTTGCAACGATTCACTTTTAGCACTACATCGGCCTAGACCCACTACACATAATCTCAACTATAGAAATTGGGACGATCTCTTTAGCTTATCTTGTAATGACAACAACCTTTTGGGTGCAACCTACCTCTGAGATTAGACAAAATCCCATATATAATACGGAAATGAGTCTCAATGGATTGTACCTGGCTAACGGACAGGTTGAAAAATCTTCTCTCCCGCACTCGATGGCTGCCATATCCATCCCCACAAACTGTTGAAGCTTGGCAGTTATCAAAAGTCCAAGCAACCGAAGGTAGGCGTCACCAGCTAGTCTCATTCTTAATTTAAAAGTTTCACGTGGGAGATAGGAGTCCGGGACTGTCATGGCATTAAGGAGTTCTTTTAACTAGTAGATGCCTCTTAATGCTTCTTTATCATCACTAGAATATGGATCATGAAAAGGACGGAACGCATGCAGTAAGAGGAATGATATATATATTAAAATTTGCTTTATTAAATTAACCGCATGCACAAATTACAATTCCAAAAACGCATTTATTCCCATGTACCAATATATTTACATTCAGATAGACAAACATAAGCATATGTTCACATGGTAAGAAACACTGAATGAGAGGGGGATAGAGAAAAGAGGGAACTCCGTGAAGAAGGTACGTAATCTGGGTCTGAAGCACCATCGGCTTCAAAAAGAGGTGATCATATATATATAACACTATCTTTTTAGTAGGAGTCGAGGAATTTGGATCAAACTGTACATTCAATCTGCAGATGAACTTCAGGCTTGCACATGACCAAAAGGTTGTCATCTTTCTCGACTGATTTACTGAGAACCTTATCTTCTCCCACGCATCTCACTTGTGTATCTTGAGACTGGAATTTCTCGGAAGGACCGACACATTTGTTGGCGTTATCGACGTGTTCGGGTAGTTTCTGTTCCAGTGTTAAAACCTTTTTGGTACTGTCCCTGTAGATTATGTAGAGAACCATCTGCAGGACCCCAAAAATGAAGCCAAGTACGTTTGGAAGCTGTTGGTCCCGGCGTCACAAATGAAGGAATATATGGAGGTCAGAATTAGCTAGTAATAAGTACTGAATTGAAATAGAAAGAAGTATATATGGGCAGCTTACAGCAATGTACATGTCTTTCAAGAGAAGTCCATAAGAGAACCACATAACTGCACTCAGTGTGAGGGAGAAGGACAAAGAAAAAGGCATGTACTCGACGCTCTTTGTGCGTATCACCAGCCTCTGTGGAATATATATATGTTTAAAACAGGACGTCGTTAGTGCATTTCTAAGATGCTCTCAAGGGTCCCTAAATCGGTACGGCGCCTTCGAGCTCTCCATGCACAAATATATATTACAATAAATGCATTAGCCTGCCCCTCAAATTAATGTATTTCGAGGAATAACATAATTTGCTAGATGAAGTAACAGATGAAGAGCAGAAGATCTGTACTGATATATATATATATATATATATATATATATATATATATATATATATATATATATATATATATATATATATATATATATATATATATATATATATATATATATAAAAAAAAAAAAAAAAAAAGGATTAATTTACGTACACTCACCATGATGCTCAAAGGGGCGACAAACACGCTTACTGAGAAACCCACGCACACCCATCCAAGAATACGAACACGATTGGAGCCTTTTGCCAGGAACTGGGTAAGGAGAAGTATCAACCCAAAGGCTCCAAGGTTCAGTATCAATAAAAGTTTTGATGTGTACACCTGAAGATATGATTGAAAGAAACAGACCTCCATTATATATATATGTAGTTGATTAATTTAACACAACATGCATGATGAGTATAGTACTATTCCAAAAGGAAGGAGATGAAAGACTCAATTTGTGTGTACCCTAGCCCTCTTTGGCGCATAACCCATGTAAAGTGCTATGTAAATGGTCTCTATGACACAGCCAACACTGTTGATAGTGATGAGGAGGTAAGCATTTGTCTTCAGATGTGCATAGTAAATCCACAGCATGGCACTGAAAAGAGCAACCACGTATGGAACTGACTGAAAGCCCTCTGTTGATTTCTTCTTGTAAATTTTGTAAAATGTTGGCCTGTGGTAAAATTAATAAATGAATATTGTTCAAGAATTTGAGTAAAAAAGAAGCACCCGTCATATATATATATTTTAAGAAATAATAAAATCCCAGTTAATTAATTACTTACAGTGGGGCGAGGTAGACAAGGAAGGAGACCATGTTCCCTGAACAAAGAAAAAAAATTAAGATATTATAAATTCATTAACTAATTAATAAAAGTCATACTGTGGAGTACCGATGGAAATGCAATTAATTAATTAAGAGTACAATTGAGACTAATTAATTAGAGCAATTAACCCAGTATGTAGTAGACTTATACATATATAATACATGAGAAAGTCAAGGAATATTTAAGAGAGCTGATCGAATAAGAGTGTGTAGCTAGCTAGCTAGCTAGCATCTTCGTGGAAGAAGCAGCTAACTAGCACAAGGAAAGTGATCAAATGGGTTGATTTCTTCTCCTACTTTATAAGTTATAAAGATATCGAAACCAATTAAGCAGGCATCTTCGAGAAAATCAATTAACATTGCATAGTAATTAAACAATATGAAAGACATAGAAATGGAAATCAATGATAAGGTATATATATATATACCTATATATATATATATATATATATATATATATATATATATAGAATAAAGATGGATATTTTCTGTAGTAAGAGATACGTACCTAAGAGGCCAATGGTGAAAGCCCAAGGATGGTGAATGGTGAAGAAGGCCATCTGACGAAAGTGTGGATATTGGACGAGAGCCCGTTGATCGATTTACTACTAAAGAGTGTAGCTAGCTAGCTAGCTAGCGAAGATGGAGACTACTACTGACCAACCATTGCAATATATCTATATATATAGAAGAGAAATTAATTAAGTATAAGTGTAGCTCGATCGCTAGCTAGTTGCTCTAATAATCCTATGTTTTAATTAATTAACCCTCTCCCCTATAATCACAGGATCATGATAAGATAGTCCTCCACTAAGTGGAGTAGCACGGAAGCAGAAAGTGACAGATTTTTCTCTTTTTTTTTTTTTTTTTTTTTTTTTTTTTTTGCCCTTCAATTCCATTCCCGGCCGTTTAGTGGGAGCCTGAAGACCGATCGAGGTGGCCTCAGGATAATCGTTACCCAAATGAACAGTAGTATCTAGCCAGCGTAGGTGGGTTTGCATGGAGAGTTTAATTTACACAAGAAGAAGAAGAAGAAGAAGAAGAAGAAGAAGAGTAAGCAAATCCTATCTTGGAGAGAATTAATTAATTTGTGGAGAGGCCGGTATTGAAGGGAACTATCGATGATGGAGGAAGGGTCCCTCCTGGCCTCTCCCTGAAAAGAGGAGGAAAATTAAAGAGAGGTGGGTCGACGTCTGTGGGAATTGCTGAGCACAAGTGCTCATGAAATGCCAATACTGCTGAGGGGAGAACGCATGGAATATATAGTAAGCTACCCATGAAATTTAAAACAGCACCCACCTCTTTCTTTTATCTATTAATTCCTCTCATGCATCCATATATCTGGACATATCGATAAAGTCCCTCTAGCTATGCAATATGTATAATTCATAGTTATCTTGTTGCTGTATATATATATATGCTGCCATGCCATATATGCCATCTTAATTAATTTTCTTCTCTCTCTCTCTCTCTCTCTCTCTCTATATATATATATATATATATAGATAGATAGGTAGGAGCAAGTAAAAGGTTGCTGAAAATTAGAAGCCGGCCGGGGAACCCAATAATTTTCCACTCAAGGCGCAGTGATCCCAACAAAAACAAAAGATAGCCCGGTACCGGAATTGATGGGTCTGGTGGTCTTATCGGTGAGAGGAGCAAAGCTTCCACGTGCATCTCACTAGCCACAGTGCCCTCTTCTAATTATTGGACACCATTGTATAAATTAATTAGTGGCTGGCTTGCCAGACAACCCCCACGCACAATTGGGTTTTTTTTTCCATAATGTGTGTACTACATATACAATAGATATGCGTGATTAATTGGGTGATAGACCAAATATATATATATCCTGCTTCTTTCTTAATTTAGCCTTGAAGGCCTGAAGGGTCAGGGGTCAGGGACTGTGTTTCTCTCCAGGCTTTGTGGTGTCCTCTAATAAAGATATATGACCACATATTCACATTTGTGTATGGATCGGACTAGAACATGGCAATATCCGGGGGGAGATTGCAATATTATTATATATATTTGTTTCTCTTAATTCGATTTTGCACTTAATTAATTCTCTGCCTAAAAGATATTAGAATTTAATAAACAAGTAACAAGAATAACTAAAATACTAGGATTTGATATTTGAAATAATAATTAGATACAAAAAAGTTAAGTACACTATTTAAGAGAGTAATCAGATACAAAAAGCGCGCTACATGACATAAGCTCTTTGTGTATACAAAAAAAAAAAAAAAAAAAAAAAGAAACAATTAATAGCAAGGAAATTCTAAGAAGAACTGTAAGGGTTGCTAGATGGAATACATAAGGACCCTTTTCCCCTGCTTCTTGCTTGATGGGATACAGTCAGTGGACTCTTGTCAACATTGTTGACTCTACTTAATTACTCTTTTTCAGGCTGATCTTCTCATGCCAACAGACTATTTCCCCGGCAGAAAACCTGCAAACAGCCATTAGTTACATAATAGTGAAAGCATGCATGTTCGCCATATATGACCCTTCAAGCAAAAAAGTGTGCAGAAAAGATAAAAGTGGTACAAACTATGTCTAAACATTAATCCCCATATTAGCGCCATTGAATGCTATATGAAAGTGGTTCCATCCCTTAGATTAAAAAAGGTGAAGGAATAAAAGTAAAGTAGACCTGGTGCCCTCAAAGTCAAAAAAATTATTTGTTCCTTCTACAAATAATCACCTTAAGTTGCTTCATATATAGCAGTAATTTTCCTGTCTGCATTTATCGTGACCACCACATTAACATCCTGTCCATGGATGAATTTGGAGTTGTGGTTACTTGGACATTAAGAAGAAAAATCAACCTTAATTAGATTAATTTGCCTTTGGCCAAGCTTTATGAAGAGAAAACTTCCACCAGTGTGTCTCAGGGTTGCCACTGTTGAGCCTCTTGCTATAGGCACTAATAAAACTGGTCCTCTCCACTTTTGGTATGAATTCCATAAAGGGTTCCAATATGTGCTGAAAAATGTAGCACAAAACATGAAGCAAATGCCATCTGGTTGAACTTGCAAGACATTTTATGAGTACTATGACTCTCTATTCAGCTTTATTTATTTTCATAGAAAATTTCTACAAGGAAAATGTAGCATGAATGTGTGCTACCATAAGATAAGATAATAGTGAAATATACATCTAATAAATAACATAACCTGAAGAACCTCTGTAGCCAATGCAATTGATAAGTGTCTATTTTATACTGTTTTTAAGGTCCATTTTAATTGTAAATTATATTATGTAGTCAATATTTATCAAAAAATTATTAAATATGATTCACATTTTTTTCTTTTTCACTCAGGCATCCAATGCAAGAACTCAAATCAGAGCTGAAACTAAGGGTTTATGATTAAAAGGCATAGGGGTACCTAACACCATGGCACCAGGAGAATATTCAAAAATTCAAAATAAATTATAAAAATACCCCTGGGCCCAATGGTAAATACAAAATCAAATATGAGAAATTGATTTGGAGCTATGGCACTATACTCTGGCGATAAGGTGCAGAAAGTTGCCATTTTTCAGAAGAGGAAACTTGCCCAAGTACTGGAGCTATGGCGCCACTTCAAGGCTTATTTCTAGCACGATGGAGCAAAGACCTAGTAGGAAAAAAATCCTCATATCTTGGATTCCGACATTCAATTGAGCTCCAACGTTTTATCATTTTTTTCCACGGGGATGGATAATCAATTCAAGAAAATTCAGAATAAATAATTTGGGATTTGTATTTTATGAATTTTTAAAATGTCTGGCCCTATGCTAGAATTTACTGCTAGACCACCTCAACATCAACTCTCAATATCCGGAGATTCCAAACTCAGATTGATCCCAAATTTTATACACAAGTGAAAAACATTTTTTGGAAGCATTGGACAAAGTTTGAAGCAATTCTCATTTCAGAAAATATTAAATTTGGTAGCAGAATAGTACCCTATTTTCCTAGCCTGTACAATAGAAACAATATAAATAGGGGTTCAAGGGGATCAGTTGTCAATCATTTTTGGTACAAGTTCTCACTTAGTCTTCTTTTCATAGAGAGTCTTGAGAGGTCAGAGGAGATTATGAGACATCCTTTTGAAGCTTTTGAATCATGGAGAAGAATCGACTTTTAGAGTTTACCTCAAAACAAGGTGGATTTGCCAAATAGGATTTCTCTACTTTGATCTTTTCATTTCTCATGGCTGTATTCAAGAACTCAATTTATGTTTTAATTTCCAGTATGGAATAGTTGTTTTATGTTGGAAGTACTCTCTAGTTATGCAAGAGATTGTTGCATATATTACATGAATACATTAAAGTTAAAAAATGCATGAATGAGTTTTTCACGTTGTTAATTCTTTGATTTTATTTTTACTGTACTAATGATGTAGTGTTTGAGAAGTCAGAACTTTAGGCTTAAAAGGAATGATAGGATGTAAAAGTTATTTTATGAGTTCATGCACTAGATTATTAAAACTTGTTTTCAAACTAATTCCAAGTTATGCAATAATGTTTTGTGATATGTTTTGATTTATCTATGACATAGACTACTTCCTGGTTTTAAGGTAGATCACTAGGCTTCATATTTATGCCTTCAAATAGAGTTAATCATGCTAGCTGGTTGTCTCTTGGATGTAGAAGGTGACACCGATTATAAGCTTTAGCCATGAGTTTAACAAGCTCATCAAATTTGAAGGTAAAGTTTTCTCTTGATCTTTTTAAGTTTGATTAAAATTATTTAGCTTACTATTTTTAAAATCTTTTCCCACTTTGGTAGCTCAAACTTTGGTTTTTAAACTAGAAAGACAATTAACTATAAGATTAATCCTTATAGGACCATATTCAGACTTGTTAAGTCTATATTACATTGATTAGGATCACATCCAGTTTTTGGTATCGTTGTCGGGGACCATTGTTTAAATAGTAATTGTTTGAGTTTAAAACTAGAACTATGAGTTTTTCTTTTGTTTTATTCCAGGTGGATAATGACCAGATCTCGAGGGGAACCATCTAAAGACTTTGATCTGGAACAGGAGAAGAGTCTACTCCAAAAGCTGAGAAGAAATCAAGATACTAATCCAATGGAGAACATAGAGATTTTGGAGAATTTAGGAGTTGAAAGAGTAGTTCAAAGGGTGGAGATGGAAGAAACACCAACTCCAAGGAGAACTATGCAAGACTATGTCACACCAAATCCGAATGCAAGTAGGGTTAGTATTGTTAAACCCCCTTTCAAGCTAATAAATTGATATTAAAATCTCATATTTTAGCTATGGTACAAAATAATTATCAATTTGGAGGTTTACCTCATGGAAACCCTAATGAACATATTAAAATATACTTGGATTTGTGTGCTACTTTTAAACACAATTATGTATCTACTTATGTCGTTTGGCTAAGGTTGTTTCCTTTTACATTGTCGAGAAGAGAAAAGAATCGGTTGACCAATTTACCTGCAGGATCCAATGCTTAATGGGAGGAGATGCAAAAGAAATTCATAGGTAAGTATTTCCTCCAACAAAGATAGTTAAACTATGGAATGAAATTTCTAATTTCATGCAGGAAATAAATGAACATTTATTTGAAGCATGGGAAAGATTTATGGGGCTGTAAAAAAGATGTCCAAATCATGAAATACCCCTTTGGATGCAAATTTAGCTATTTTACAATGGGATAATAGTCCAAAAAAGGAGCATCATTGATGCTGCCTCTCGAGGAACCATAAAAAAAAAGACCTCTCAAGAAGTGTATGACCTGATTGAAGAGATGACCTCAAACATGTGTCAATTTCCGGTGGAGAGTTAATCAAAACAAAAGATGGTTGCTGGAATTCACAATGTGGATCAAGTGACTAGCAAGCTAAAGTTGAAGCATTGCAATAGAAGCTTGCAAGCTTGCAGCCACAAAACACATGTTTAGTAGCTTCAATTTGTGATGTGTGGTGGAGGATTTCCAAACCATGAGTGTCTAGGTAATGTATTTGCTATAATTCAGCACTTGATCAAGCTAATTATGTGTTTAATTCTTATAACAATACATACAACCAAGGATGGAGGAGCCACTCAAACTTTCCATTGAGCAATAGCAAAAACAACCCCCACCTGGATTTCAGCACATGAACAATTCTCTACACCAGGAGAAGAATAAAAAAAGATACAGGCATTGACAACTTTATGCTCCAAATAGAGAAGTATATAGAGCAAAAAAAAATGAACATAAAGAACATAAGGGCTAACATGCACTGTTACAAACCCAACTAGGTCAGATTGCAAAAGAGGTGATTCAGAGACCCAAGGGAGCCCTACCAAGCAACTCGGAAATCAACCCAAGAGAGCAAGTGCAGTTCATAGCTCTAAGGAGTGGAAAAGTCCTAGAAGCTCCCAAACCAAAAGAAATTCTAGCATAGGAAGAGGACTAAAATCAGAATTTGGAGGGTGAGAAGGAGAAAGAAAGGGAGAAATCAAGGCTAAGTACTCCAGCTCATGGTAATAAGAAAGGCCAAGTTTCTAACTCAAATACAAATGCTGAAATTGGTATTAGTAAGTTGCCTTACCTAAATAAAGCTAGAAAGTACATACATGAAGATAAATTTGCAATATTTATATAAATATTTAAGAAACTTAATATTAATATTCCATTTGTTAAAGCTTTAATTCGAATGCCACAATATGCTAAGTTTCTTGAAAGAGGTCCTTTTAGGCAAAAGGAAGATTGAAGAGCAAAACATTGTTTTACTCAACGAAAATAGTGCAATCTTGAAGAATGAATTACCTACCAAGCTAAAGAATCCAGGGAGTTTTACTAATACCTTGTGAATTTTGTTCATTTAAGATTGATAAAACATTGGGTGATCTTGGTGCAAGAATAAATCTAAAGCCTTTCTCAATTTGTAGGAAACTCAACTTGGCAGAGCTAAAGGAGACCAACATCATGCTTCAATTTGCGGATAGGTCAACTAAAAAACCCAAGGGGATTATAGAGGATGTGTTGGTAAAAATAGGGGAGTTTATCTTTCCTTGTGACGTGTAGTTTTTTATATAGAAGTAGATTCGGATTTGCCTATAATTCTTGGTAGACCATTCCTAGTGATACCCAGAGCATTAATTGATGTTAAGAAAGAAAAATTGACCTGAAGGCTTAATAATGAAGAGTTAGTGTTTGATATAAAGAAACCCATGAAAATCCAGCTATCCCATATGATGATATGTGCTATGCTATTAACAAGTTTGACTCATGTGTAGAAAAAGTAGAAGATGAAATCATGATGAAGGATAACATGGAGAGATGCCTAGCCCAACAAGAAAACAAGACAATGAAGATCCCATTATGAAGAAGGAATCTGAAATTTTGGAGGTTGAAACCAAAAAGGAGTTAGAAAGAGAGATTAGAGAAAAAGCTTTCCAAGCACCCAAATTTGAACTCAAACCTCTTCCTACTTCTTTAAATTATGTTTTCATAGAAGAAAATGTTAAACCAGTGATAATCTCTTCTTATTTGACAAATTTGAAAAAGAATATGCTTATTGAAGAGCTTAGCAAGCATAATAAAGCAATCGGTTGGTCAATTTTAGACATCAAGGGAATTAGCCCCACAATTTGCTACATAGAATTATAATGGAGGAGAATCACAATCCCACGATCTAGCCCCAAAAGAGGTTGAACCCTATTTTTCAAGATATGGTAAAAAAGAGGTAGTAATTAAGCTCTTGGATGCTAGTATTATCTACCCTATTTCTGATAGTGCATGGGTAAGCAATGTTCAAGCAATCCCAATGAAGGGTGGTATCACTGTAATTCACAATGAAAATAATGAATTAATACCTACTAAAACTATAACTAGTTGGAGGGTGTATATAGACTATAGAAAACTAAATTCAACAACAATAAAAGACCATTTTCCAATGCCCTTCTTTGATAAAATGTTAGAAAGATTGGCTGGAGATAAGTTTTGTTGTTTTTTAGATTATTGTTCAAGTTATTTTCAAATTCTTATGGCCCTTGAAGATCTAGAAAAGACCACTTTTACATGGTCATTATGGTACTTTTGAATATAAGAGAATGCCCTTTGGTTTGTGCAATGCATCAACCACTTTTTAAATGTGTATGATTGTCATATTTCATTATATGACTGGACTGAAAAGTGAATAAAAAATCTTTATGGATAACTTTACATTATATGGGCTGACCTTTGAAACTTGTTTGCAACACTTAGAGTTGGTTTTAGAAAGGAGTGAAGAGAAGAACTTAGTGTTGTATTGGAAAAAAAGTTACTTCATTCTGAAAGAAGAAATTGAGCTTAGGCACTAAATTCTAAAAAGAGTCATTGAAGAGGACAAGGCCAAGGTGGAATGTAATTGAGAAGTTACCACCTCTCACTTTGTTTAAGGCTAATAGAAGTTTTCTAGGCCATGCAGGTTTCAATAGAAGGTTCATTAAAGATTTTATAAAAATTGTCAAGCTTTTGTCAAAATTGCTTATGAAAGATGTCAAATTTAACTTTGAAAATTATTGCTTGCATGTTTTTAGTCTTCTAAAAGTAAAATTAGCGACAACCCCTATCATTGTATCACCTAATTGGAATTTGCCTTTTGAATTGATATATGATGCTAGTGATTATGCTTTAGGGGTAGTACTTGGGCAGAGGAAAGAGGGTTTTTCATGCCATATATTATGATAGTCATACCCTCACTAGTCCTCAATTGAATTATATAAAAATCGAGAAAGAGCTCATGGATGTTATGTTTGCTTTTGAAAAATTCAGGTCATATCATATTGGTTTAAAAGTTATTGTGTATACTGACCATGCAACTCTAAGGTATATATTTGCCAAGAAGGATTCCAAACCTAGACTGATTTGGGTCGTCCTCCTACTGCAAGAATTTGACTAGAGATTAGAAAGAAAAAGAAAGTTGAAAATATGGTGGTTGACCATCTTTCAAGGTTAGAAACCGATGAAGTAGAAGGAGAAATTTTTTGCTCTTTCCAAATGAAAAAGTTTGTGAAGTTCTTTTTCATCCCCCTTTATATGTATCCTATGCATTGAACTCCTATCAGCTTCTCTTGCCTCCTCTATTCACAAAAAAAGAATTAATCCCTTGGTCCCCCTCTCGTATCCCTATTCCATGAGTGTAATTTACATTATGCAAATAACCTCTTACTCTTCCTTCAGGTAACCTCTCATAATACGAAGGTTTTAAAGTCCCTTTTACATACATATAGTGTTCAAGCAAATTGATTAATGTATTGAAATCAATTTTTTCTTCTCCAAATCTGTTTCCCCACAAATCCAACAATACATCTTACATATATTTCCATATCAACAGACTTCTTTCTTAGGGAAATATTTAGGAATACATATCCCAGATCACAAGATCTCTACCTGACCTTCACACATCTTCTGGATAAGATTCATTTAAAGTTACAAAGCTGGAAATCAAAATCCCTTTCTCTTGTTAGTTGAATCACTTTAGTTAAATTTGTTCTGAGAGTGATTATGTTACATGTACACACCTACTTCCCTGTCACTCAGGCATTTTTATTCAAAGTAGAACAACTTATTTGTTCATTTATCTGGAGCTACAAACTCACAAAAAAAAAAAACACTTAATAAAATGACATCTCCTTCAACAACCTATACATGAGGGTGGATTGGAAATCCAAAACCTTTCGATTCTCACTCAAAGTTTTACTTACATGTAACTCTGGCATATGTTCACAACCACTTATTCCCTTTGAGATTATTTTATGTGAGCCAAATATGGGGACTCTTCTTTTACCGTCAAACCAAAACCAAGATACTTACATTCCTTAGTCTAGAAACATCTTCACCCAACAATTCCAAAATTCCTAGTACATTATTGCCGCCACCTAGGAATGGGTCATTCCATTTCCCTTTGGTATGATGGGTGGATTCCACAATTCTGCAGATCTTTAATAGAACATCATAGGCATACTAAAGTCCCTCACTCACCTTTCACGAAAGTCTCCTCTCTCTTGGTAGAGGGAAATTGGACACACACATTTATTAGATACATCATGGACCTCCTCAATAGTAACTGTTATCTCCTCTACATTGATCAACTATAGCACCCCTAATGCTCCTATTTGGGATTTGACCTCTTCAGGTGACTTCTCCATAAAATGTACGTACACTTTCTTCTGCAATATTTTCTACGTAAGGGGTCTCAACACTATAGGCCTAAGGACAAAATATGGTATATCCTACCTAAACTTAATTAACTTAACCCCAAAAAATAGACTTTTCTTATGGCAGAATACATGACTCTCTACCGATAGCTAGCACTCTCATTATCTGTTATATACATGTCTCTCCAACATGTTCTTTATGTCTCATTTATGATGAAACCCACTCTCTTTTCTTTCTCTTGTAATACTACTTCACTACTTTGGTCCTATGTTTCCAATTCTATTGCATGTCCTCTTAACCTATCAAATGCCAAATCATTATTATTGCATGTGTATTATTAATCGGCTTCCCAAAATTACTTCTCCCACCTTACTTCGCTTCTTGCCACATATTGGGCACTTTGGCTAGAAAGAAATCATTTATGGTTCCAGCAAAAAGTCATTCCCTTGCATCAACTTATTCGTAAGATTTTTTCTCTTACAAATAAGCTTCTTCATATATGGCTCTTCCTCGTTTACCCGAAATGAATGTCTTTGCCCCTCTACCTAAATCAAATTTTGATGGTCCTTCCAACATATCATCATGTCATGCAAGTGATGGGGTAATAATTCGAAATGATTTAGGATACCCTTTATTTGTTGCACTTTGGCCACTTTATCGGGTTACAAATAATAATGTTGAGGCTCATGCTTTATTGTTATCTCTATCTCTTGTCTATCACTACTTTTCACAATAGTAGGTCATTGTCCAGGGGAATTCCTTGATAACAATTCAGGCTGCCTGGGGATAGATCCAGTCGCACTGGAAAATTGGGTCTCTCATCCTTGGAGGTCATACCTTCCTCCATAGACTTTCATACCCAACCCTTTTGCATCAATATAGAGAATCAAACTCAGTAGCTGATGTGTTAGCCAAAAGAGTTACACAACTTGCTTATCTTGGTTGCCTCCACATCTAGATCTGGTATCATTCTATTCTGACTTTTTTGGTCCATATGATCACAATGGACAACATTCGGGCTTCTGTTAGCCTCACTTTTTTTGTTTCTGTTTTGCATGATTGTAATGTGTTTGTCAAAACCTTTGCTTTTTTTACCACTATATTATATAAATTATGGTTTTCTAACTTTCTACCAAAAAATAAAATTTAGCTGCTGATATTCATACTTAAATATAAGTTCTACAATTTTTTTGTTTTTTCAGTTCTTACCATTGTGGACTGTATTGGCCGATATGTATTGAATTTCAACATGTCCGAGACAAGTTACACCCCATATCAGCCGATACGGGGTAATTAGTTTAAAATATTAATTGCTCATAAATTACAAGGAATTTGAAACTTAAATTTTAGGGGTATAAAATTGAGTCAATTTCGCACGTTTTGCATATACTTTTCCTATTTTCGTTACCAAGTGAAGGATAATTTCTCCTAAAGATTAGGTATTAGTTGGTTTAATTATCTTAAAATAATAATTACTCCTAAATTACAAGGAATTTTAAGCTGAAATTTTTGGAGTATAAAATTGAGTCAATTTCACATATTTTAGCTATACTTTTACCTAATTTGGTTGAAAAAATTTAAAAATTTAAATTATTTAATATTTTATATTCAACATACATATAGACAGGTATATTTAGATTTTTAGCTTATTATTAATATTTTTTTATGAAAAATAAAGTATATGAATCTAACTAGATAAGGATTTTTTCATAATTGTTTGAATTTTTGTTTTACCTGTATCGGTTTGTAACCTTTGATTTTGTGTTACATGGCCGACACAACCGATACGGCCGATAAGTATGAATTTTGGTCTTCTCGATATGTATCCAAAATCCGGTACAGTCAACCCAGGTTTTTACTTTTCTAAGTTCGTTTATATTTTAACAATTCCGTCTCTTAGACGCCTTATGATGTTTGCTAGTAGTTTCTACAAGGGAATTTTCCATACATATTGGGCAGCCCAAAATCCAATATGTATTGCCTATACGACTGATACGTATCAGACATATTGACCTTGTAACGCAAAATGAAAGGTTACAGGCTGATACGGGTAGAAAAAAATTCAAAAAATTCTGAAAAATATTTTATAATTTTGTATGCTTTATTTACTTAAGATTCATTTTTTTTTTATAAAAATAACTTAATAATAAGATAAAAATTAAAATATACCTTTCCACAAGTATATTGAATATATAATATTAAATAATTTAATTTTAATTTTTTTCAGCAAAATAGGTAAAAGTATAGGAGAATTGTGTGAAACTGACTCAATTTCATACTTACAAAACTTCAGCTTAAAATTTCTTGTAACTTAGGAGTAATTAACATTTTAACCTAATTGAAACATATCGGCTGATACTTAATTTTTCATGGAGAAATTCTCCTTTATTTGGTAAATAAAATAGGTAAAAATATAGGCTAAAGGTGCAAAATTGATTCAATTTCATTACCAATAAAATTTAATCGCAAAATTCCTTGTAATTTAGAAGTAATTAATATTTTAAGCTAATTGAATCGTATATAATCTTTCAAGGAGAAATTCTTCTTCATTTGGTAACGAAAATAGGAAAAGTGTATGAGAAACGTGAGAAATTAATTCAATTTTATACCAAAAAAATTTCAGCATAAAAATCCTTGTAATTTAGGAGTAATTAACATTTTAAGTTAATTAAACCGTATCACGTAATCTTTTAAGGAGAAATTCTCTTTTAAGTAATCTTTCAAAGTAGAAATTCTGAAAATAATTAAAAGTATAGGCGAAATGTACGAAATTGATTCAATTTCATAAAAAAAAATTTCAGCTTAAAATTCCTTGAGTAATTAGCATTTTAAGCTAAAGGTGATTTTTTAACTTTTGTTTTACGCCCGTATCGGACCGTATTGGGCGTATCTGCCGATACGTAACGCGTATCGGCCGATACTGTGGTTTCCTCGGGGTTATAAAACGTAACCCCAATACAGGGCGTAAGCTGTAACCCCCTGGCCAAAATCCGATACGGGCTACCGTGAGTTTCTATATTTCCTACTCTCACATGTCTAATTTAGCCCCGTTAGGCTTATCGGACGCCTGGCCTGGGGCAGTGACAGTGGACAACAAGCTGCTGCTGCTGCTGCACTGGACTTTGACGTTCTTCTGCGGCCGCTCTTACCGGTTCAAAAATGACGGTAGCGCTTCACTTAATGACGGCCTCCGGTCTCCATTGTCGAACAGGAGAAGCTCAGCCCTCTTTCAAGTAATGATGTTTCCCTTTTTGCGGTTATTTACACCCATGGATATACGGAACTTCATAAAAATTTCGACTAATTTTGGTTCAGCTGTGCGAGCAGGGGTTTTTTCGGATTGAGACCTCAATCGACGGGTATAACCCTTTTCCCGTTTTAAACGTCTTTTAATTACTATTATGCGTCATGGATACCTATATTCATTCTCAGATTACGTTTTCGTAAATAATACTCCAGGCCCCTTTGGTGCTGGAAGGTCAAACCTCTCCGCTGAATTTCATGACAGAGTCCACCAGCACTTGCATTCGAGGTAATGGAGGTGACTTTTGAGTAATTTTTTCTGGTTTTAATCTTTTGATGGATATTTTCCACGACGATGGTTCAGTTTTTAGCGGAACCCAAAATCTTGTCTTTTTTCCTGCTCTTCGAATTTGAAAAGATAAATTTATCACTTTAAGTTGGGAAGACGGATTAAACCGGGTGCGGGAAGCTTTGGATATTTTCAGCTAATGTTACGTGTAGTATGTGATGTTATTTTCTGACATTTTTTAAAACTTATTGAAGTTTGCATTAGTTATTTCAGCTGTACTTCGAAAATTTATTATTTGGTAGGGTATTATAAGATTCAGTTTCCGAAAAGTAAAACCCATGCTTGCAAATTCTTATTATTGAACATTAGCCCATCAGGGATAGATCTGATGCCGTCTCTTTTTCTCTATCCTTTATAATTTGAGCATCGATTGTTGAAAATATTCTGACAAGCAGAAATAACTATATATATCATTTTGTTTTGAGGACATGCAATTCCAAAGTTGTTGTTATAACATCAGGCAAAACAAAGTCACTGCACAGGCTTACCTCAAGATGCTGATAGGGAATTATGATTGTTCCTGGGAAAAGAAGTCAAATGTTTATTGCCTTCTCAAAAATTCCTGGTGACCATGTCGGTCTGGTTAACTTTTGAAGATCTTCACATCAATGAATATTATCATTTTCTCATTCAAGCAAGTTCTGGCTAATGTCGAGTCAAGGTCTGCTTTATGATGCTTGGTTGGCAAACAGACATATTCCAGTGTGCTGTTGATATATGCCTGATTTATTTTATTATGGTATAGAAGTCTCCCTGGTACAGTTGTATTTGTCAAAACGACAACTCTAAAAATCTTCAAATGCTCATCATATGTTAGAAGCAGAACATTTGTGAATGCTTTTGCAGTTGTGACACATATATCCTGTACCTGAGGATCTAAAAGTGTGACCTTCTAATTTATTACAGGTTACTGTTAGGTTCTATTGTTTATGTCCATTATCTTAGTACCGTGCCATTGAAGGTCCAGCACCCTGTCATCATATAACAGAAGTGCTTCTCTCTCTTGCATAGTAGGGGACCAAGTTTAGGGTATTAGAACTAGAGAACTTGGCATATGAGGCTCATGTGGGAGTCAAAGCATGCTGTGATAGCTAAATGGAAAAGGAAAGAGAGAAAAAGGGGATCATAAATTAGAAAGAGAGTAAAATTATTTCACAATTGAAGGAAAGGATGTGTGGAAGACATGATAAGAGAAGGGAGCCAGTTGAAGAGAAGATAAGAGGAGGCCAGTCAAAGCATGTCAGAAAACCAGAAACAGTCCCAATCAGCATTGATGTTTTGACTGAGATTAAAACTCTTGAAAGGAAGATGGAAAGGAACATGTGGGACAGCACAGCTTGCTTTCATTGACTTGAATATCAGGTCAGTCTCTTTTGTCAGCCACTCTTGGATGAGAACTGGCACTCTGATTGTCAATCTTCTGATCCATTTCCCTTGTGCTGGATACATAAGGTATAAATTTTTCATGGAAGTTTAACAGGCACACATGGGTCTGGGTGGTGTTAACTATCATGATTGAACTATCTCTCATTGGTACTCAATGCTTTGGAATGTTATAGACTCAAATCACACTGAATTAAGATCTTTGTGTTGTCTGTTAAAAAGTTTAAAAGAAACACTAAGGTGTTCTTCCATTAGAGAAAAAGTAGAATTAAAAAAAAGGGGAGAGAGAGAGAGAGAGAGAGAGAGAGAGAGAGAGACATAGAGACACAGAGAGACACAGAGAGACAGAGAGACACAGAGAGACAGAGAGAGACAGAGAGACAGAGACAGAGAGACACAGAGAGACAGAGAGACAGAGAGACAACAGAGACACAAAGACATGAGAGAAATCAATCTGAAGAGACTCCTGAGAGAGAGTTTAAAGAGACACGCAGAGAGAAAGAGACACAAAGAGACACAAAGAGACAGAGAGACAAGAGAGACACAGAGACACCGAGAGAGACAGAGACTCCCTGAGAGACTATATATCAGATATCACGAGAGACACAGCTCAGAGAGACACAGAGAGACACAGAGAGACACTCCCAGAGACAACGCTCCAGAGACACAGAGAGATCACTCCCTGAGAGACACGCAGAGACACAGAGAGACTCCAGAGAGAAGAGACAGACACAGAGACACGAGAGACATGAAGAGGCTCCTGCAGAGACTCCCAGAGAGACACAGAGAGACAGAGAGAGACTCACGAAGAGAGACACCTGCAGACAATGCAGACTCGAAGAGAGACTCGAGAGAGAGAGATAGAGATATATCAGAGAGACACTGTGAGACACACAGAGAGAGATCCTGAGAGACCTGAGGATATATATCACGAGATATCAATGCAGAGAACCTGCAGACCCTGAGAGCATATATCACCGCATATATCAAGATATTATACCTATATATCACCGCAGAGCATCGCAGAGAGATATCACCGCAGGGCATCGCAGAGCATATCACCGCTCCCTATATCAACGCAGGAACCGCATATCACCGTATATATCACCGCAGAATCAATGCAGACATCACCGCATATATCACCTGCAGATATCACCGGAGAGCATCACCGAGATATCACGTGAGATCATCACCGGAGAGCATCAATGCAGACCACCTGAGAGCATCACCTGCAGGCATCACTGAGACAATAATGTGGTTTACACGTACACGCATAGGGAGACACCCGTGAGACAACAATGCAGCAGATCACCTGAGGATACCGCACATCAATGGAGACCTATATCGTGACAGACACCGTAGGAGACAATGCAGTATCACCAATGAGACATCAATACCGCATATCACCAATGCAGAGACACCAATGAGGAGACCATCATGAGATGACACAATGAGACACCTGAGAGGACACGGACACATAAGAGAGACACACTGACAGAGACACACAGAGACACACTGGGAGACACCTGAGAGACACGAGACACACACGAGACACACGTAGACACACTGAGACACATGAGAGACACACTGAGACACCTGAGACACACGAGACACACAGAGACACACAGAGACACACAGAGACACACAGACTATTGTAGGTGTGAACAGCATATTTTATCATTAGCTCCTCCTAGTGTCTCTGTTCCTCTGTTTTGTTTGGTTCCTTCTGCAGCTTCCAATGATACTTGGCATATGGGTAGCCAAGTAATGGTTTCTGTTTCCCTTATTCCCAAAGGGATTTCTCATTATTCAAGAAAAAAAGCCTACTGTGATGCTAATTTCTCCACATTATTACGGCTGAAACTGTAGCTATCAGTAATCCAAATTACTCATCCTGTTCAGACGCTGTTGTTGTTTTTTATCTTTATTTAACCATCGGAATTGTTGCTTTTCGGACTTGTCATCAGCAGGTTGAACTTCGAATACTATAATAGAACTGGAGGACTAGAGAGCTGGGGATCAGAGTTAGTAGAACTTTAGAAATTTCAAGTGGTAATTTGGTCAACTGGTAGCAGTACTGGAGTCGGTGTTGTTTGAAAGTGATAGTCTTCCCTCAGTTGCCTAATCCCATTTCCATGTTCATAAGGAAATAGAATTTCCGGGGAAAGTGAACTTCCATTCTCTCTCTTGCCTTCATTCTCATTTGTTGAAATTCCTCTGCCTCATTGTTTCACTTTCTTACTTGGTTGCGAGCAATAATTCCAGACAAAGCAAAGGTTTTGGAGTTTGTGTTCCAAAAAGAAGAGTTAGAAATTCGAATTTTGGCTGTCCATATAAAAAAATGATAATGAAAAAATTTACTAATAAATGTCTTAATCAAACCTTTAAAAGTTATGGATATACTTCCCGCCTCAAAGAGTCGTTATGGATTCACTTCCCCCCTCAAAGAGTTGTTGTTCTCTCTTTCTGCCAGGATGAATTTTCAATTTACTCTTACTTTGTCATTTGACTTCATATATGATTACTGCCTTAAGAATCATCAAGTTGTCACATTTTCTCCTTTTACCACTGTTGCTATCCAATCATGGAGATACATATAGAAACTCATGGTTGACTGCTGTCCTACTTTCAGGCTTTCAAATAAGAAAGCACCTCGTGCTCGTGTTAGAATGATGCCCATAGGTACTCCAAAAGTACCATATCGAACTCCTGGAGAAGGATCTTGGCAGTGGGTTGATCTATGGAATGCTCTTGTAAGTATGCAAAACTTTTGAGTGTGAGTGTGCAATTAGATGCTTCGAATGTGTACTGTAATCAATTGTGTCGGTCTAATAATCACTGATAGTTGTTTTTATATAACTGAGACTATGTTGAAGCATTATGAGTTTTGCAGTACCGTGAACGGATTGTTTTTGTTGGGCAAACCATAGATGAAGAGTTTAGCAACCAAGTGCTGGCGACAATGCTTTACCTTGATAGTATAGAGTCCTCCAAAAAGCTTTACTTGTACATCAATGGTGCAGGTGGAGATGTGAGTTATTTTTAGATTCTTATTTGTGCTCTTTTCTTTTCTTTGTCTTTCAAATGTTTCTTTTAAGTTGGTTTGGTAGTTCTGCATTTCTCTTTTTCCCTGGGAGTTTTATGCTCCCACATAATATTGTGGGCCTACTATATTTTTTGCCTCACAGACCTGCACTATGTGCAGCTTACTCCATGCATGGCTGTATATGACACCATGCAAAGCTTGAAAAGTCCTGTTGCAACACAATGTGTGGGGTATGCCTACAATCTAGCAGGGTTTCTCCTTGCAGCTGGAGAGAAGGTATGGGGCAAACAAATCTCATAACTTTGTTCATTCTTGGCTCATCTTCAACATATCTGTGTCTTATCTTTCTTATTTGTCCTTTTTAGGGGAGTCGATCAGCCATGCCTTTTTCCAGAATTGCTTTGCAACCTCCTGCTGGAGCAGCACGTGGCCAGGTTCCACTTTAATTGTTTTTTTTTTTTTTTTTTTTTTTTATGACAATTGTTTCTCTTTTCTTTTCTGTCTAGAACCATATTATATAAAATATGATTTTTCAGGTTGCACACTTTGTCAGATAATTGTGTTAATTTTATTTTTCTTAAATAGGCTGATGATATTCGAAATGAAGCAGACGAGCTACTTAGAATCAAGAACTACTTGTATCAAGAGCTAGCTGCAAAGACTGGGCACCCAGTGGAGAAGGTATTGTACCTTTCTTTTGATAAATTAAATCCTTGTAAGTTTAAATAGTGATAAAATTTTATTATAATAAGTTTATTCCTTAGGGATTGGATAGGAAAAGGGCAGCTGCACTTGTTCATTCAAATGCAAAATTTTTTACTCGAATGGCCTTTAGACAGTTGATTGGATCTTTTTTTTCTCTCTTCTGTTTACCCAATATCTCCAAACATTTCATATCCTATTTTCACTCTGCTGTGATAACCACCTGATAAAATGTTCACCATGCAACAACAAGATCCTAACCTTTAGTGCAGACTGCAATTACCCTTTCATTTTTATGCCGAACTAGGATTGTCTCCTTTATTTTGCTCTACCATTTGGTTGTTCGATTCATGCTCAAGAAAGAAAGTCCTTTGGCCAGAAAAGAAAATATTTATCTCCTAATAAAATTGAGCCCTTCCTCTGAAAAGAAAATATTTATCTCCTCCATTTATTTTCTCTTCATTACATTTTCTTCACCCTTTCTTCACTCTTACCAGTTTAAATCTAGTTTGTCAAGGACCTTCTAGACAGTGGACTAGGGTTTTTCCAAAATGTGGCTGACATTTTGACCAGTCATTGTTTTGGTCACTAACATAATGTAGATGAAGCTGGAATATGATTGTATGTCAAGTCTATGCATTAGAAAGTAATAAGAAACTCTTAATGTCTGCTTTACTAACCTTGAGGCATTCAAATCTTAGTATGTGCAAGCCCTAAAAAGATCAACCAAGCTATGCAAAAAGAAGCTTGTTGGTTCTCAATCAGTTAGTGTTCAGAAATAAGCTTCCATTAGAGGTAATTCAGATTTTTTTTTTGGGATATACTTCATCTTAAATCTTCATAACATTAAACCTTTCAACTAGATGGTTGAAACCAGTAGCTTGTAATATGGTCAATTTTAAGGTGGTTCCTAGACTAGTTCAGTTGATTTTGGTCAAAGAGAGACATCTGTCTCTCTCTTTTTTTTTTTTTTTTTTGAAATAGTGATTTTATTGCTTTCTATATGATAGAAATTACAGAGTCATAAAGTACATAAGTTACAAGTGTATCAGTTGCCCTGTTACAAATTCAGTCCTAGACTTAGTTCAGTTGATTTTGGTCAAAGAGAGACATCTGTCTCTTTTTTTTTTTTTTTTTGAAATAGTGATTTTATTGCTTTCTATATGATAGAAATTACAGAGTCATAAAGTACATAAGTTACAAGTGTATCAGTTGCCCTGTTACAAATTCAGTCCTCTGGACTCTTTTAGCCAAGTGGTCAACAGCTGAGTTTGCTGACCTTGGCACATTAACCCTTACAACATTCGATTCCATTAATCTCTCCTTGACCTCATCAAAGACAGACCGAGCATCCATGGAGCCTTAGAAGCCATTCCAGCCCAGCTGATCACCAAAGATGAGTCCCCTTCGACATGAACTGTTCCTGCTTCTTGCTGCCTGAGTAATTTAACACCAGCCAACAAAGCACGGGCTTCTGCCTCATTAGAGGAGCAGATTCCTGCAGGGCCTGAGGATGAAAGCATGCTGTCACCCACACTATTTCTTAGAACTCCTCTAACACCTGCTGGTTCCGGATTTCAGATTAAAGACCCATCAAAGTTTAGCTCCAAACAGCTTTCTGGCGGAGGCTTCCACTCTTCCATTACATTCTTACTTGTGCAGGGAGGGTATGACTTATGCCAATGCTGACAGCTTGGAAAGGGTGGCAGTTTCTGTGTAGCACCAACCCATAGAAGAAAATTTTGAATCACCTTTTCTATTACCCCTCCCAGTGTGCCACTTTGGTTGCTGAATGTCTTCGTGTTTCTTTCCAGCCATAGGGGCCATGAAATGGCTGCTATAGCCACTCTCCATAACACTTTCCCTCTCTCTTGTAGGCGACAAGAGAACCACTGTTGAACAAGCTGCTTAAAAGATTTGGGCATGCACAATGAGATGCCAAACTTTCTCAATATATTGCTCCACACCTTTTGACTGAATTGGCAGTGTATTGTTTTGGTTTTTAGCCTAGCATGCAAGCTATTGGGTTGAAAGCCTCAAAGACAGGGGTTTACTGAAGTATGAGAATGCAAGAAACTGAAACGGAAAGATCACATTAATGTTCAAGTTGAAGTGGTGGCCTGCATTTTTCATATTTTACTTACTACTTGACCATTGGGACTAATCACCTTGAATCGCTGAATCTCGGTTTGCTATCTGCATCCTCTGTTTGTGAACCAAAAAAAAAAAGTTGTTTGCTTACTCAAATTTTGGTGCATCTGATGTTTTTAAGATTTCATTTTTGTTTGATCTTTCAAAGATTTTGCCCTCAGTGGAAAATCCTTATGGTCTTTGCTGTTTCCAGCATCTGCATGCTTGAATGTAACTTCTACTCTGTTGATCTTTGAGCTGATACAGATCATAATCTAATAATGTGTTTGTGCAATTCTTTTCATTGGTGATGCAGATCAACAAAGATTTGAGTCGAATTAAGCGATTTGATGCTAAGGAGGCCCTGGAGTATGGGCTTATCGATCGTATTGTCAAGCCCTCACGGATCAAAGCACAGGGACCGCAGAAAGAGAATGCAGATGCTGGCCTGGGTTGAATCATTTCTCTTGGGACTAATCAGATGGCATTACCCTGCATACGCCCTCATTCCACCAACCAACTCCTGGATGAAATTGTGTATCTGTAAATTTTGGCTGTCAATTTTGTGCAGTCATACATGGGGGTTGTGGTCGTTTTTTATGTTTCTACAGATGTAATCGTTTTCTTGTTACACTTTGACAGGAATTCATCATCCGTTTTGTGTAGAGAACTGCTACTCTTTCACAGGGAGTGAAGCGGTTTTACATACTATGGTTAGACAGCGAAGGATTTTGATGGCATGTAGCCCAGGAACATAGCATTTGGGCCCCAGAAGGCTCAAATTCGGTCAAATTGGAGTCGTCATGAATGTTCCTGGATGAAAACACACAAAAAAAAAAAAAAGACGCCTTAAAACCTTTCTAGCAAGGCTTTAGAATTGATGAAGCATCAAAGATTTTGACATCAAAAGGTTCGTCCTTTACTTGGTCCAATGCACGTCTCCAAATGGACAAACTCTGCCGAAGCTGCCATCCATCATCATGGTGAGACAGAAACGCTGGTTCTGTTCGCAAGTGCAGGATGAAAGAAAGAAAAAAATTGGAGAGTTCTAAGGAAGATTCTTTCCTTGTCCGTCAATCTCTTCTTCATCACTCTCTCTCTGTTTTTTCTTTCTATTCGTTGTTGAAAATTGTAAACGAGTAACCTCTAAAGGAAGAAAGGAAATATTTCCAGTTTCTTCCTTTTAATTCGATACATGACATATCTTTCTTTGTTTTATCGTAACTTTGTTCTCTCTAACCTTCATAAAAATAAATATGAATCTAATTTAAATTTGAAGTTTTACATTTTTGTGTCGATTCTTTAAAATTACTTATAAATTATCACAAAAAAATTATTTTCGATCTAGCGTCTAAATTACTTTATTGTTTCTAAAGATTAAATTTTTTCATTCTTTCAATGATTTGTAGTGATGCGTTCGTGGATGTTTGATTTTAATGCCTTCTTGTTAAAATTAACTACCATTCTCTTTCTCTGTAAAACTAAACTCCCTAAAAAACTCTGTGTTTCTCATTTGGGAATTTTTTTTCCCTGGTCTTAATTTAGGTACCTAGATTATCAAAGCAATCCTCTTTTTTGTTGTTTGACGTTTCTTTACTTCTCTTAGTTTTCTTCCAAGAGTGAGCCCTCCTCTTTCACTCTTTCTCTTCTCTATTCCCTTCCATTAACTCTTCTCTCATATGCTCTTCCATATATCCTTCTCCCTCTCTCTTCCGATTTTCTTTTTCCATGTAACGATTTAAACATTGAATGATTTAGCCGGACAACCCTTTCCCCCTTTTCAAGATCTTATAATAAATTTTTTTCCTTTGCCAAATTATCACTGATACAGTGTTTTTTCTTCACTATTCTTGTCTACTTTTAGATTGGGATGACTTTATATTTGTACTCACCGAAATGGACCGGTCCCTGAAAGGTTGGGATCTCTTATACAGAGAAAAGTTTACAATTGTGGGAATTTGAGAAATTTTGTGGTGCATAAATTTGGTATTTTGTGTGATCTGCTTGTTGCCGTTATTTACGGTTGTGTAGAGTTCCTTGACGATTTGGGTGCAGTTCGGCAAGATCTTCAGTGGGCAGAGTTCCTCGACGTGCCATCAATGACTCGATCTTCTTAATTGTGCAATTTTTGCCTCTCTTCGGTGAAATTGTTCATTTTTTTCAATCACAGCTTAGTGTAGTTTAGCAAGTTGTTCCTCTATAGTCTTTATTTCACAAATTGCATGGAGTTGCCACTACGAGGTGTATGGAGGCTTGTTGTAGTTATTTTGGAAGAACTGTTGAAGCATTCTTCATTGGATGGATAAAGAATAATTTATTTTTATTTCGATTACCCAATTACCCAATTTTTAAATTATCCCATTACCCGTTTTCTAATTGAAACGGATATGATAATGTCTATCGAAGTTACCAATTATAATTTAGTAATTTCTTTAATATATATATATATATATATATATATATATATATATATATATATATATATATATATATATATAATGTCACTTATATTTTATTTATATAATTTTAAATAATTTTATTGGTATTTATTTTAATTATGAACATGATATTAGAGTTATTATTTAAAATTTTATTTCTACCTTTTGTTTTATATAAATTATATTTTTGTGATTTTTTAAATATTTATGAAAGTCTATATGATAAAATTAATAAAAACAGTATTTACTTGTTTACTTGCGGGTAATCGAGTATAAAATTTAAATTCGGAATAATAATTCTTAATTCGGACAAAATGGGTAACGGAATACCCATTACCCGTTTAGATTATTACCCGATTACACCCCTGATCTCCATTGTGTGCATGCTTGAAATTTTCAGCAGTTGGATTTGAAGATTTGGAACTTGACTGACTTGAATCTGAGCTTGCAGTTTTGAAAGAATTGATCTCCTTTGTAGCTTGAGAAGTCATTTTGATGGAGAATTTGATTTTTTTTTTTTTTTTTTTTTTTTCAAAAAAAAAGATGAGAAGTAGAAGGGTCCTACCAAGTATGTCAAATCTGTATAGTTAGAAATGGGCCGGTGCACGAAACACTACGACCGTTGGTACAAAATATAGAGAAAATTTATAATTTGTGGAAAATTTGTGGGTGCGACTTCTATATACTCCTATGATTTGATCTATGAAACTTGAACCTTCGTGATTCGAGTGCGAATTACGACCTCTGCAAGAGTGTGTACGAACTTGTAGCAAATTTAGTCTGACAATACAAAAATTTTGGTAATTTTATCAGGTTGATGGTGATTCACACAGTAATATACAAATCTCCTAGACAATTTGGGCACAATTCGGAAAAAATTTCTTGATGTGAGTCAGTTAACTTCTTCCCCTTTTTTATCACCTTCTCCCTTTAATAGGGGATCTGATTTTGAATTTCAATTCTAATTTGGACTTTCTTGACTATATTTGATTGATCCACTAGTGCCTACTAATGTCATGGGTGAGGTCCTTTGTTGTTGATGTGTTGTTGTCCTTGTAAGCGTTGATGTGTCATCCTTGAGTGTGTTCCAATGTCGCCTAATCATCATCCCAATGGTGGTGATGTGGCATTGATGTGGCAGCCTCTCGGGCTTATATAAGTAATTTGGATATCCCCCGTCAATTTGGTCTTAATACGGATCGATCGGAATATGTGGATCGACGGTCCGATTTGACTTATTGATAGTTCAATTGCTTGATTTCCCTCTTGGTCAAACTTTAAGTTTGACCCGAATTTTGCGGAAGTCTTATTTGATCGATCGTGTCAATTGTATAAGTAAAAATTAGAACCATCGATTCTAATTTAAATCAAATTTTGGTACCTACAATTGTTAGTGGCTTAAACATTTATATTTTGGATTAGACAATACAAGATTTTGGTACCTACAATTTAAGAAACTAGTGTTGGTTCTCCAGGGAAGGACTTCCGTTCAAATGTGACTGACTCGATGTGGGGTTGGGAACAGCAATCGTGACTAAATATGTGTAACTTGGGTAACTAAATTAATGGTTCAGTATAGACCGCTAGACATCTGTGTAGCTTTTCGGACTGGCTGTTTGTTTTTCCAGATCATACCTGGCATCGGATGTAAGGGATTGTGATCAAAGCGAATATTTGTTGACGATCCCTTGTCGCTTCCAGACATCGTTTCCGTGCATGGATCCGTGAAGAGGCGATCTTGCTTACAGTGGCGACACTGATGCAGGTTCAGGTTTTTGGTGAGGCTGGGACGAAGGAGAAAACAGAATGAGATTTCTTCGGAGAGACGGTGTGAGGTACTGGGGTACTTCACCTTGACTTGAGAAAGAAGCCTACCTTTAAGCTAAAAGAAGCACCCCCATGTTCCTCCTTTTCGCCTCTTTTAGTGTCCGGCAGTAACTACTAAACCAATTGTCACTTTGCTGGCCAGAGGAAGTCAATCTAGGGCACCGATGGTTATTCAAGCTCAAAACCACTTTAAAAACCACTTTAAAGAAAACCATTTGGCATAAACGTTCCCCTATTAATCAAAATGGACGGCAAAAAAGTAAAAAGGTTTATGCCTCAATTATCAAACATCCACTCAACTCGTTTGTTTTTTATGTATGGAAACCGGAGTGTTGTGATAGTACAATCTATTACAACGGACCTCAAATGCGGTATCAACTCCGCCAAGGCAAACACCAACGAGACTACAAAAAGAAGCTACGTTGCGTCTGATGCTTCTTCTTTTCGGCTACAAGGAACGGACTCAAGACTTATTCTGCGAAAAGCAAAAACTATCCGAAGCATCAAACGAGATGAAATTCTCTACTTGATAGATGCCATGTGGCGGATCAAATCAACCACGCGAGTGCTGCAAGAAACAAATAGAAAAACAGAGCGTCAGTTGTGAAAATTGTAAAAGCAGGAACGTCGAGGCTTTTCTAAGCTTTTTTACCTGTAGCCCATCTCGTTGTCGTACCATGAGACGACTTTGACGAAATTGCCGTTAAGTGCAATGCCAGCCTTGGCATCGAAGATGCTCGACCTGCGGACACCAATCGGCTCATTTAATTCGAGTAACACACGAAAATAATAATCTAAATCCATTGTCTTTGTGTGATCAATATCATTACCTGCTGTCACCAACGAAGTCGGAGGAAACCAAATCCTCCTCGGTGTAACCCAAGATACCCTTCAGCTTACCCTCAGACGCCTCCCTGCACGCTCCCCAAAATGATTTTTATCAGAATATATATGCTACAAATATGTCACCTCATCTTATCTGATCTTATCCATGGTACCAGATAGATAAAGAGTAAGGCACAACTGTGTTAGAGCAAGGATTTCATTCAAGGAACTCTCTTACTTGATGGCTGCTTTCACTTCATCGTAAGTGGCACTCTTCTCTAGTCTCACAGTGAGGTCTACGACCGAGACATCAACAGTTGGGACACGGAATGACATTCCAGTGAGTTTTCCGTTCAAAGCAGGAAGCACTTTACCGACAGCCTGAAAGCGTTGGAAAGCATATTTAATCAATCACCAGAACAGCCCATTTGCTAAATCAGGTATCATATCTCCGCGCTTAGAGAAGACAAGAGGAGAGGAGGATCATTTTCACGAGGCACCGCATGTATATCCCAGAAGTGGTGACATTACACAGTCTATACTATGCATCGGAGAATAGCTAAAACAGTTATCAAATGCGAATTGAGTGGTTTGTACCTTGGCGGCTCCGGTGCTGCTGGGGATGATGTTGAAGCTAGCAGCTCTTCCCCCTCTCCAGTCCTTCATTGACGGCCCATCTACGGTCTTCTGGGTGGCTGCGTCAGGAAATAATAGTACAGATCAACAACTACGAATTTACAAATGCAGATCACCAAAGAGTTGAAAAACATGTGATGCCAACCAGTAATGGAGTGAACAGTTGTCATCAATCCCTCAATAATGCCAAATTTGTCATGGATCACCTGTCAAATTCCCCCATGAGTAACGTAAGACAACAATTACAAATCAAGCTAGCAGTTTGTTGACAGAGGAGCTGGTATGCTTAGAAATTGAATAGTTGAAGCAACCTTAGCCAGGGGAGCAAGACAATTGGTAGTGCAGCTTGCATTTGAGACAATGTGAATGTCAGGCTTGTACTGATCTTCGTTGACACCCATAACAAACATTGGGGCATCTTTGCTAGGAGCAGAGATGACGACCTTCTTCGCACCTCCCTGCAGATACATTTGTTCTTTCATGTCAACACTAAATATCAAGGATAAATAATCTAAAACACATCAAAAACTTAGAACACCAAAAACTTTTCAGGATACATCAATACATGCTCTCATCAAAGTTCAAATATTTTCGCCCAACATCACATGTGAAAGCTGAAATCACCAGCCTAAACGTAACTTAGACGACAAACAACCAAGTCTTCAAGAACGAGCATGAATACATGCCTCAAATGAAGCCCAGCCAACACACCCACACCACCACACATACCCAGACACACTCACATACAAAAATAAAGATCATATTCAAATTCGTAGCTAACACCGATATAAGATAGACACGAAAGTAAATATTACAACAATTTCACCTTGATATGAGCTGCAGCCTTGTCTTTGTCGGTGAAAACACCAGTAGATTCAACAACAAAGTCAGCACCCGCCTCACCCCAAGGGATCTCCTCGGGATTTCTACAAAAAAAAAAAAAAAAAAAAATTGCACACACATGAGACTTCCATCATGGTTGAGACACATTAATGAAAGGAAGGAAAATGTACAAGACAAACTACCTGATGCCAAAGACGGTGACGGCCTTCTCGCCGAATAGAATAGTCTTGTTGTCCTTCACCGTGAGCTCATGGTGCTTCCATTGGCCATGGACAGTGTCATATTTGAACATGTATTGCTGCAAGAATGAACAGTCTTAGAAAGACGATAAAAGCAGAGCAATAAGAGATAAGAACAAATATTATCAGATCCAACTACTCAGAACCAGCGATCTGTAAAGTATACCAGTATCCAACTCAGATCGAGATCTGATGCCAATCACTAGTAATCATTTCAACTACACTACTTCATTCACCAAAACCTAAATCGAAAATGCAACAGGACTACTGACCCACCGCCAGCAGTTTAAGAAGCAAATCACGACCGTCTCCAACCTAAACCTAAAACGAAAATGCAAAAGGAAAAATATAAAATATAAACATAATAATGAACTTACCATGTACTCAGTTGTGATGAAAGGATCGTTAACAGCAACAAGTTCTACATCGTTGCTTTGAAGAGCGACTCTAGCCACCAATCGGCCGATCCGACCGAAACCTAAAATTTCATCCAAAAACGTCAATTAATCGACCTCAAGCATAGTAAAACCGGAACAAAAAAACGAAAGCGGATGCAGCATAACATACCGTTGATTCCGATCTTGATCTTTCCAGATGCTAAACTCAAAAGCAAAAAAAAAAAAAAAAAAAAACACAAAACAAAGAAAAAGAAAGCAAAAATCAGAGACAGAGATCCAGAGTGTGAAAAGTACAAGAGAAATCAGATCACTGCGAAAATATTACGGAAGGGGCAGGAAATCGAAGAAATTACCCATAATGAACGGAGATACGAAGGCAGAGTGAAGTCGTAGACGAAGAAGAAGCAGAAGAAGACTGAAGAAGGGCGGCGTGCGGGGGGATGAAATGGGTGTGTTTATTTATAGACGGCGGGAGGGCGTGAAGACTGATGAACGGCGGATTTCCCGAAACCGCCGGTTTTCGGCAGGCTGAGGCTGTTTGGTGGGTTTCATAGAGGGGAAAAAGAGCGGTTTTGCTTTTACGGTTCGAAAGCACGTCACGTGAGAGGAGGGTGCGGTGTCACCCGGACCACGTGACGTGGCCTCCCGTGATCGTTTTGCTGCCGTCGAATTCGAATCGATGGCTTGGGCTTAGATTTTATTTTAGAACGGTATGAAAAGTCGCTTACTAGAAGCCTACCCAGGCAACGAGGGACATAAAGAAATAAGACTATGCCCCTACGATTTAAAACAATTACGGTCATTGACCTGATTGGAATATTCGGTCGTATCGACCTTTCGAGAAAGAAACGGTAAAGTGGGGTGCGCCGTTCTTTCTTTTTCAAGACTCAAGAGGGGTCGAACAGTCAATTAACTACTCAAAAAAGTCGTAAATTACCGACGGCGCCTCTTGTTTGTTTCGGACCTGCGGACCTGCGGAACAGCGGAAATGAAAGATCTAGGAAGACGCGACGAACGAAAACTCTCGATCATTTCGGGGATGTTATGGTAATTTCCAGTTTGGAAAATAAAAAAAATTTAGGTATAGATTTTTTTCTCCCATTTCAAAAGCTTATAAGAAAATTAATGTGACAAATTAATGTAACTACTCATCTGTTTATTTTTTATTTTTTTGTATCGTATAAATAACTACTCGTCTATTTTGCTTTAATAAATAAAAAGTAATCACGCTGTTCTCTACTAAATTAAAAGTCATAAAATAAATGGCACCTTTTTATTTATCTCACAACCCACGATGAAGTCTGACATGTATCTATCCAACTTAGGGTGACATGACCCACGCATGCCTCTTGACCTCATATTGAATTAAAGTAACACCTTTTTGATTTTTTTTTAAAAACCGCAAAATAAAATAACACACATGATATTATATATGTTCTTTATATATAAATTGATGAAAAAAAAAAAAAAAAAAAATTTGGCGTCGCCCGGACTCGAACCGGAGACCTTCAGTGTGTTAGACTGACGTGATAACCAACTACACCACGACACCATTTGTTAAAATAAATTCTACGGTATAAATTCCACCTCTTCTACTTTGTTGCCAAGTTTGAACAAAACTCTCTCTTGGTGGCTTGGACGACAGGAAAGCGCGCGAATGCGAACGAGGCCAGTTCTCGGATTCTGTAAAGAAACAACGCTGTCACCTTTCATACTGGGAAGAAAAATAGAGTCCAAGGGCGGGCGGTTATTGCTGACCCAATCCCCCTTCTTTCTTCCAATTCATTTATTTAACACGATTTTTCAACAGTTTCGTCGTTCGAAGAGGTGAAGCAGGAGGAGGAAAGGGTTTGCCCTTCTCTCCCCTTTTGGATCGACTGCTTGGATTTGGGTGTTTCTTTTTCTTGATTCGCAGCTCCGTCGCAGGATGGTTTCTCTCAAATGGAACAGATGGCTGAGACCTGAGGTAGGCATCTGGTCATCCTCCTGTATTTGTTTTCGAAATCGGTTGGCGCGCGGCTGAATGGATTTGGTGTATTTGATTGTCTCTAGATCTTGCATGCAATCAGACTTTATATAATGGTTTCTACCTGTTGGGGTTTTTAATTAAAAGTCAAGCACAAACAATCTTTGAGATAAAATCTTGTAGAGTTCAAACGCGCATCAATGGTTACGGTGGGATCTAATTATTATGGATGCTGAATTGCTGAAGCCTGCGCCCATCTTTTTTAGTAAAGCTGATATATTATTCTTCTAGACTGAGATTTTTATTTAGCATATCGTCATGAACTCATAATTTATTTCCTGTGTGGGTATATATGTAGGTGTTGCCGCTCTTTGCAGCAACTGGTGTGGCTGTGAGCATTTGTGCTATGCAGCTTGTCCGTAACATCACGGGCAATCCTGAAGTCAGGTCCGTCCATTCATCTTCAACCTTTTCAACTTCAAATTAATGTTGTTTCTTCAGTAAAAATTTCTTATTTTTGCTTCTGAGAGATATAATGACTGGATATTGTTGTTGGCGACATATCTTTTTGGGGTGATTGGATTGTATACGATATGGTTTTTGTTGAGAAGGAACTGAACACAGACTCTTTTTGTTCTGAATAAACGTAGGAGTATTTTGCATTCGACTACAAAAAAAATTCGTTATGGATTACCAGTAAACTTTAGGAGTCTGGACTTACTACAGTTTTTGCACCGAAGAGTGAAACATGAAGTGAGAGAGATTGAAGCTAATGAACCTGTTTTATGTTTTCATGAATCAGACAAATTAGTTTAATTGATCCATTTCAGATCTGGCCGGGATGCCGTTCTATGCAAAAATTGTTTCCAGGATATTATTATTTCTATCAGTTTAGAAATGTGATCTTGTGGAACAGATGATAATGATGAACCTGTATTATGTTTTCATGAATCAGACAATTAATTCTATTGATCCATTTCAGATGTGGTCGTGATTCTGTTCTGTGCCAATATATTGTTGTTTTTTCAGTTTAAAAATGTGATTAAACTGGTTATTCAAAAGGCAAAATTTTATTATGTTCCTTAGATTATTAAGGACATTGTTTCATTACTATTCTCAAAAAAACATTTGTGTTGTTAAATTTTGTGTTTTATTTCTAAGTTTAAAACCTAAAGCTTTCCATTCTTAACTAGTACAATATTGTATCATCATGCTTTTAGAAGACGAAAGAGAAAATAAAAAAATATCAATGTTAAAACCCTTATTTTTCCTATTATCTTTCTGATTTGAGGAAATTTTTTTTTGTAACAATCATGAACTATCCAATAAACAGAAAAATAGAAAGCATATGTAAGATATGAAATAAGAACCTACCGTGTACTCTTAAGGCAACAATGTTTCCTTGAAAGAAAACTGTTGGAAGGTCACTGCTTGACCCTTAAAAACTTAAGAAAATTGGGACTGATGGTGTCACTTGTTTCTGTTTTTCAGGGTTAACAAAGAGAAGAGAACACAAGGAGTCTTTGATAATTATGCAGAAGGAGAGCAATATGCAGAACATGGTCTACGAAAGTTTCTTCGAACCCAAACACCAGAGATCATGCCATCAATCAACCGATTCTTCTCCAACCCTAACTAAACCGGAGATGGATCGGCTTCATAATTTTTGCGGTTGCTCAATTGTTTGATCCAGACGATCAAAATCTTTTCATAGAGCATTATTTCCTCCATTTATCACTATGGCATATTGCCTATCAGTATTTTTTTCCAGAATAAATTTTGAACTGTTGGAATTAGCATCATGTTCAAGTGGAACCCATCGTTATGTTGGAACTACCGTTATTCTTTAAACACTGTCTTTGATAATGAGTCTTTGAAGAACTAGCACAAAGAACTTTTAGGTTATTACATGTTTGGATCCTGCAAATGATTTGTGCATGGTTTGTGTTAATAGGGGCATGGATCAATCACGTACGCAATGCAAAGAAGGTGCATTTGTTTGTTTATTACTGAAGAATTTACATAGACTTCTAGGTTATGACATGTTTCGATCTAGACCAACTTTTGAAGTTAGATATGTAGAAAGAACTCGCAATACTTGAGTAGATCAAGAACAGTTAACAAGTTTAACAACCTTTCAGAAAAGCCTCCTCCCTCCCCTCTCAGAATCTATTTGATTTAGTTTGCTTAGACGATCAACTTGAACCCAAATGACGTGCAAGACCTCCACTGAGCAGATTCCTACCATCTACATTCAAATTCTCAGTGAAAAGTCAGGAGACTGATGGGTTGCCTAGGGAGGATTTACTGGATACCAAACACTTCTCCTTCTATTGAACTATGGGGATATCCTGCCACAGAGCCATATGCATAGTCCAAGAAAAGCTTCCTAAAAAACCACTTACAAAAATCATTTTATACAATGTCTAATCTCCTATTTCATGACGACTAAAGTTCCTTAGTCATATCAAGTATCACGCTTTGTCAACTTTGTTGGCCTTCATTCTGATTATGGTTAACGGTCAGCTTGGCTGTGGTGTTGCCACTGTAGGTATACTTCCTGTTGTCTCTATTGTTAGTGGATTGTTATTGTTCTGTACTTTTCAAATTTGTATCCTCCTGGGTTTAGTAAGATAATCCTGGATGGTTTGATTCATTGCCTCTTCTTCTTTCCTTCATTTCTAAGAGGGGGATGACCAATGTTCTCTCTTGGATCTCCTTAAAAACTCCATTACCAACTTGGAGAATGCAGAACTTTTGTCTTTCAGCAACTGAGTAGGGGAATCAAATTCCAAAATTTTGCCTGCACCAAAACCAAAAGATGATAGTAATCAGACATGAAGAGGAATGAATCGAACACAACGAAAACATTTAGGGATAAGTCAAGTGTTTCGTCAGACTGGAATCACAAAGAAGAGCATTTGGGACAAAGTATTCTGATGATGAACGCAATATATTGGGTTGTTCAGTAGACAGGTTTACCTTCATCAAGCACCAGAACAAGATCATTGTCAATTACTGTAGGTATGCGGTGGGCAACAGTGATTACAGTGCAGTTGCTAGTTTCTGCTCGTATAGTCTTTTGTATCACATTATCTGTTTCTGTGTCCACCGATGCTGTTGCTTCATCTAGCACCAGTACCTTCCTCTTTTTAAGCAACACTCTAGCAAGGCACACCAGCTGCCTTTGTCCAACACTCCAATTCTCTCCGTCTTCTGCAACTGCAACAACACAACAGAAATATGATGATAAATCAATCAAATAGACAGAAATTATAGAGGAAAAAGTTTCCTAATTACCTGGTGCATCCAGCAGCCTTTGGTCTTGCCTCACTATCTCCCCAAGTTGACATTTATCCAGGGCCTACAAACAGCAATAGTTCAGAAGGGCTCTTCTTTGGCCAAGACCAGTAAATAGAATAACAGTAACTGCTGACTGAGTGGGTGTACCTCCCAGATTTCGGCATCAGAGTGCTGCTGGAGTGGATCCAAATTTGTCCTCACATTTCCCTGAAACAGAATTGGGTCCTGCGGAATTATACTTAACCTTGACCTCAAATCTTGTAGACCCATCACATTAATGTCTACAGAATCAATCATAATCCTTCCTTCAGTGGGTTCTACCACACGAAAAAGAGTTTGGATAAGAGTGGACTTGCCACTGCCAGTCCTGCCAACAACTCCAACCTTCTTCCCTCCTGGAAATGTGCAAGTGATTCCTCTCAAGATCATGGGAAGGCCAGGACTGTATTGAACATACAGGTTGTCAAGATCAATAGTTCCATTTGTTGGCCAGTCAGATTTGGGCCGACAACTTTCAATCACCAATGGAGCTTCACTAGATATGTTGGAGTACTGCAGAATTCTCTCCACTGAGATCATTTTATTTTCTACATTGCAGAGATTCCAGATAACCCAAGCCTGGAGGACATTCAAATTCAAACCATAGGTAGCGGCAAGTCCAGCAAGACCTGATAGTTGCACCCAAAAGCTTTTCTAAATTAATGTAGAAAGAGAAAGGCAACAAATGACAGAGGGAGAGAGATCAAGAGATGAAGAGGTAGATATGAATTAGAGATCAAGAGAGATCAAGATAAGGATATATATATATATATATATATATATATATAAAAAGAGAGAGAGAGAGAGAGAGAGAGAGAGAGAGAGTGCATGAGAGAGTGCATGAGAGAGTGAGAGAGAGAGAGTGAGAGAGAGAGAGTGAAAGAGAGAGAGTGGGAGAGAGAGAGTGAGAGAGAGAGAGAGAGAGAGTGACAGAGAGTGACAGAGAGAGAGAGAGAGAGAGAGAGAGAGAGAGAGAGAGAGAGTGCATGAGAGAGTGCAAAAGAGAGAGAGAGAGAGAGAGAGAGAGAAAGAGAGACAGAAAGCTTACTGGAATCTACAGATGATCTAGGGAGGGTAACTAAGATCAGTAGTAGTAAAAAGAACACAAGGTTGAAAAGAAAATTTATTCGGATGCAGAGCCATTCCATAGTGGCACTATTGTGAAATGCAATACGAGAGTAGTCATCAATTATGCCAAGATTCTTGTTGTGGAAGCGTTCTTGCTGATTGAAGCAGCGGATAGTTGCAGCTCCAGCAATAGACTCAGAGAAGTGGTGGAGGATCGGCCCTTTCCTTACCCCTACCATTCGAGCTAGTTCTCTAGCAGTAGTAATATAGTAAGCCTGCAGAAAGTTTAGTTTGAAGATTATTACCCTATATTGTACTTCATCTTCACGAAGACCAAATCAACTGATAGAAGCCTAGAAGATTGATATATAGATTGCACATATGATAAAATTTCCTCATGAATCTGCAGTTCACCATTATTGAAAGCATGCACCACATTCCATGCTTGGTGCACATGGATAGCCTGATTAGTGATTGCAGGATACATCTAAAAGCCAACATTATAGTTATCTGGCACTTAAGTACCTTGAATCAATCAAGTAAAAGATAAAGTCTTTTCAGCATGATTGAGTAGTACAGCAGTTAAATCGTTGCAACAACCATCTAAGCAATTTCTCCAGTTGGCAGCATGATTTTGAAGTTTTAAAGAGAGAGTTTCATAAGTTAGCCTATATCCAAGTACTTAAAGCAGATGAACAAAATCTTTTATAATGCATAAAATTCGAGTATTAAGATGTAGTTTCCTTGCCTGATACCAGATGGAGATAGCAAGGACAATGACAAACAGAAGGAAGACCTGCCATGTCACCTGGGACATGAGAATAATTATGGCCAACAGCTGAATTAGTGCAAATGCCAGTCCTGCTAACCTGTATGGAATGTCTGTGTCCACAATACTCTGATCAGTAGATGTCTGCAAGGAAAATAAATAAAGAGAAGAGACAAGTTATAAAATCCATTCATCAATTTCAATTGTGCACAAGCAATTTCAGCACAGGCAATAAGGAAGCAGGACTAACCCTGTTGAGAATTCGACTAGAAGGTGTAGAATCAAAGAATGACATAGGAGAACGAAAAACAGATGTAATCATATTGGAAAAAAGTCTCTGTGCAGTTTCGATAGCAACTGTAGAAAGCAAAACTGCTCTTCCTAATATGAAGGCTGAACTGCCAGCAGACAACAAAACAAAGACACCAATCAAGCGCTCTTTGCTCATTCTACCTTCTTTCTCACTCCCCCAAGCAATCCAGTAATTGCTACCTATTTGGAGTCCTTGAAATAGAACTTGGCAGAGAAGAATAATTGGAACAAGTAGCCCTTTATAAGCAGAAGTGATAAAAGTTGAATAGACCCTCCATTTTACTCGTCCTGTTTCCCTGTCTTCTTCATATATTTTCTCTGAAAGATTGTTAATGCTGCTAATGGTGCAAGTTTTTTCTTCTATCACCTCTGATTCTTGAACTTCATGAGAAGCAGATGTCGACAAGTTGCCTTCCTCAGGTGAGGTCACTTGACTGAAAGATTGGTTGTGCGCAGTCATTTGTCTAACAAGTTCACCATCAGTATCTTTGATCAGATCTTCATACTTGCCAGACTGGACAATTGCACCATCTCTCATTACCTACAAAAGACATGAGAAAAAGGATGTAGGTTTCTGAAACGAACAATGGTCTGGCAGTCAAAATTACATAGTAGATGCAAGGGATTTGCTCAATCACTTGTTATGTAGGTAACAAAAGCCCTACGAAAATTGGCAGGAATCGTTAAGAAACTGAACCAGTCACAGCACATTCCAATCAATTCAGGCAGTCGTGATAAAGAGAATTTTGAAGCCATATGAGCCTACAACCATTTACAGCTATATATTTGCATGTCAAATGAGATATAGTGTTTAAATGATAATGTTACCAGTACAAGATCTGAGAAATCCAGGAATTCAAGCTGATGCGTGACATAGATGACAGTCTTATCTACCAATAGTTGTGACAAGCATTCCTGCACATAAAAACGACCACCTAAATGGGTCAATCCAACTTAATTTTCCAGTAGATTACAAAGAAAATAACCAAACTTAAACCATATTATGTAGAGCTCATCGTAAAAAAATATTATCTATCAAATTTACCTTAAAGAGATGTGCGCCAGTGTGGACATCAACAGCACTAAATGGGTCATCCAACAAAAAGACATCAGAGTTGTTGTACACAGCCCTAGCCAACTGAATCCGCTGCTTCTGCCCACCACTCAGATTCATGCCTCTCTCTCCGACAATTGTCATATCTCCGTCTGCCCACATTTCAATATCTTTATCCAAAGCACAACCTTTAACAACCTCCTCATAAAGCTCTCCATCCATGTTTTTACCGAACAAGACATTTTCTCTGACAGTTCCAGTTTGAATCCAAGCACTTTGTGGAACGTAAGCTCTTGAGCCATACACCTTTATTTCTCTTCCACTAATTCTGGGAATCTCACCAATAATGCTGCAAAGGAAACTTGATTTGCCAGATCCTACAGACCCACAGATTGCAACTTTCTGACCTTTCCCAATCTTCAACCTTTTGGTGATCTTAACAACAGGCTTGATTGAAAAAAAATTGGTTTCCCATGCATACTCCCCAACTTCAATCTCAACTGCCACATCAGGCATGTTTGGAATCAAATTGTATGCCAACCTTTTCTGATCTTCTTCATTAATGAATTCATGCACCCGGTCAATGGAAACTTTTGTTTGAGCAATCATTGATATCAGTTCGGGAAGATTGTAGATGGGTTCTTGTAAAATTCGAAAAGTAGCTAAAGCTGACAGCACAGCACCAGATGTTAGTGGCACTTTCACAACAATGCAAACACCAAAAGTGATGACTGAAACTAGTGTTGGAGAAGCCCAAAACAGAAAAGCAATAGCAGAACAAGTGTAAAGGTATCTCTTCAGCCAATTTCTTTCTATTTCTCTTAATTTGAGGAGCTTGTTAAGATATGCTGTTTCCCATGAATGCAACTTCAAAATCCTCATAGACTTCAGGGTCTCTGAAGTGGCTTTGATTCTGGAGTCCTTTGCTTCCATGATCTTCGAATGAAGGTTTTCTTGCAGGTTGGCTAGTGGAATATTGCTAACCATGACTAGAACGGTGGTGACGAGGGCTGAAAGCGATGCAGCGCCACCTAGATTTCTGAAAAGTATAATTAGAGCCAGAGAAATTTGAACAGGAAGCAGCCAAATGCCATGGATGTACCAAAGGAAGTCACCTATCCTCTCCACATCCACATTGAGTATGTTTATGATTTTGCCACTACTCATGCCACCATAACGTATTGAGAGAGTCTTTCTGTAAATTGCTACCATTAGAGCTGCTCTGACCCTGATACCCAACCGATGTGCCCCAAAGTACCACTGTCTTTGTGAAAGGGACTCAACTGTCTTGGAAATGAAGAATAAGCAAGCAAGCAAGTAGCCATAATGATAGCTGGAACTATTATCTTTTCCAGACAAGAAGTTCACAAAGTTAGCTATCAGAAGAGGGCCCAAGTAGGCTGAGAGAGTGTTTATACCTGCCAAAATTCAAAATTCCGACGGTTACTTCCGCTTATAATAAATTAAGAGCCGAGTACATAAAGATATAAAGGAAAGCAGTGAGGTAGATTAATTTAGCTGTATCTTACCCGCAAAAATTGCATTTATGAGCAGAGGTTTCCGGATGGACTGGACCAAAGCATCTGAAAGTGAGGAAACTTCGGTTTTCTGTTTGAGAATAGCTTCTTGTAGCAGAGAGGAGGAACTTTCAGCGGTTTCTGGTTGGGGAAGTGAGGGGACATGGGTGAGTTCAAGCTTCTCCTTTCGACCTGCTATGAACAGTGGATTTAACCACTGGAAAGTCAGCTTGCTCCAAATTCCTGCATTTTCAAAAGCATTGTTGTACGTGTCCTCATTTTCTTTCTGCAGCAGTGGGCAAGAAACTTGTTGGAGATTCCTTCCCCTGTTCATTCTTACACCGTTGAGGCAGATAACAATTGAAAACGGGAGAGAGACGAAGTCACAGAACTTTGGAACGGGGAAAGAGACTGACAAAGCAATCCATTTTAGACGAGTGAAAGCGAAAATGGCTACGATGAATGTATCAATAATACAGAAAAGGTACCACCAGAAGTTGAGGACCAGATGCCAGTTTTCATTCTCTCTAATTGTTCTGTCCTTGCAATAGATTGTGAAAATGGTACAGAGCATCCAAGTTACTGTTGGGAGAAAGGAATGAAAAGGGAGAGATTTGAGCATCCATATCTGGTAAACCAAAAAACCCAGATAAGAACAAGAAATCCACACATTACAGAGAATGACTATCTGGGTAAAAAATGTGGATTTCCTCTCCGTACTTTCCCGTTCGATGGAACGTCGACTGTCCTTGTGCTTGAGAAAAGTTACAATAATCCATATCCAATACAGCGAGAAAGCTGAAGTAGTAAGGAGCTGGAACAACCAATCCATGGAAGTACTGGATAAAAGAGGGGCGGAAACAGCTAAGAGAAACATGATGGCACGACAGCGCAGAGTTGAGAAAACACCGGAGAGACTGAGACCCCTGTCAATGGCATTGACAATATTATCAAACAAACAAAAATAAAAATAAAAAAGGAAGCTGTGCGGTAGCGGAAGACAAGGAAGATATAAGAATGCACTGAGGATTCAGAGGATTCCTCCTGACCAAGTAATAAAGGAGCAGAGGAAAGTAGAGAAGAGAAGAAAGAAAGAGTACTTTTACTTGCTGCAGTTTGAACTGAGGATTCCTTCCTCCTGACAAAGTAATGAAGGAGCAGAGGAGAGGAGAGAAGAGAAGAAAGAAAGAGTACTTTTGGTTGCTGCAGTTTTTTCTGACGTTGGTCCGTCGATATAGTGGTTTAAGCTTATCCCATTGATGATAGAACTGCCATGAAGCTCAAGAGGGAAGCACGTGGTTCTGAAACATGGAGATTCCTCTCTTTCCACATCGCCACCTACACAGAAACCTGCACATTTTTATATAGATGCTGCGAGTAGACAAACATCTCAGACCCACATCCCCATCCCTTTCCGACCTCAGATTCAAACAAAAGTAGAATCCTAACAGTTGGGTAAAAGATTGAGAAAGTTGCCAAAGACGAGTAACGTATATGTGTCTTCATCCATGTCTTCACTTCACGACTAGTCACACACACACCCCCACTCACCCACCCACCACCAAGTTCGTTCAGGCCGTCCAAGTGGCCACCACGGGGAGGGAGTGAGTCAGGGCCGGAGAAGGGAATATTTGGACTCTCCTTCATTCCCATTTTCTTGCTCATCTCTTCAATTAAACCGCCATTAAAAGTTGATCATGTACAGTTTCTTCTCCTTCTTCCAGTCTGGGATCCACAAATATTCCACAGACAGCCGCGCAACCCAAGTCCCTGAACCCAAGAACAAAAAACAAAAACAAAAAAAAAGTAAAAAACAAGGAGGCAAGAAATTAAGAGGAAGACGACAGACCCAAATCTTTAATTCGAGTGAAATGGATGATAAGAGAGAGATCTAGAGAGAGAGATCTAGAGAGAGAGAGAGAGGATACCAGAAATAAATAAATGGAGAACAAAACAAACAGTAAATTTTATATTTGTCATAGAAATCCGTTTCATGATCTAATCACAGCACACACTGAATTTTATAGCAAGTAACCTAATCATATCTTCAAATTAAGAACCCAATATATATATCACTCTGAATTCGTACATGTGGGACCAACGAGATTTCCTTATTAAATGGCCACATACACAGCGTGAGTTGAACGTGAGTGGGGGTAGTGACCTGTCGACCTCGTTAGTCTCTGCTGGGACTGGGAAGGTTGGAGTGTTGTGAGGAGTGGCAGTCACTTTTAGGAGGAGGGCATCGCAAAAGGGGAATAAAAACTAACACCGTACTTACTGGGCACGTGGAGGTCCCATGCACGCACAGGCAAACCTTTTTTTTTTTTTTTTTTTTTTTTTTTAATTCACTTAACTTAATAATTATATAAAATAAATTATTTTAAAATATAATAAACGATTACGGGCTTGGGTTTGGGTAGACTTGAACGCATGACCTGACCCGCATTTGGGTCTGGATTTTTAAACTCAAGCCCGACCCCTGGGCTGGGTTAATTTCTCTGGGTAGCTAGAGTTTGGGCGAGCAAGGAATCGATATCTCGAGAGGAACGAAAGGGGAAGAGCAGTGTGTCGACATCTGCGTGTCATCAAAAAGAGTTTTGGTCCCTGAGAAAGAGAGAGAGAGGAGGAAATTAAGGAAGAATAAACCATCAAATCAAACTTCAAAGAAAGCCTCGGAAGATTCTTCTGCCTTCTCTCCGGAATAGAAATTAGAGTCTCTGGACCGGAAAAGAAGGTCAGACAGTAACGAAACTCTGCCGTCGTCTCGGCGTTTTCTTCCCGTAAAATTAGAACCAGAAAGGAGGGTGCGTTTTCTCTCTTTTTCTTCTTCTTCTTCGCAATGTACTCGGCAGAGATTATCTCCCTACTTCCCTCCTAAATTATCGCCCTTTTCTATTTCGAGTACTTCATAGCTCGTCGGCTCGTAAGGCGGCCAGTCAATAAATATTTAATGATACTCCTTCCCACTTTTACCCACAACCTCGTATACTTTCCACTTTTCCCAGGAGGATAAATTGATAGCAGTGGCATTTATTAACTCTTGACTTGTGTGTGTGTGTGTGTGTGTGTGTGTGTGTGTGTGTGTGTGTGTGTGTGTGTGTGTGTGTGTTTTTTTTTCTACTCCCGTGCGCCATACCACACTTTTGATGCCAATTCAGTAATCAAACGAGGAGTAGATTTGGAAACGTAAGCAAGCCCGCCCGCCATTTTGGACATCTTACAACTAGCAAACCTGAGCCCGTCTAGAGACGGGGCCCACTGGATTAACATTACAATTTTTATTAATTTAATTCAATATATATTATTTTCATTTAAAGGAATCGGTCTTCATTTTTTTTTTACTTTTATTTTATATTTTATATTATTTATAATTAAATTATTTTATTTTACATTTTTTTATCCTTAAACATTTTTTTAATTAAATAATTTTAAAAAAAAATTAATCTATTTAATTGAATTTTATATTATTTTCAAAAAAATTAAATACAAATATATATTTAAAATTTATTTATTTCGTTTCTTTTTTAAAATTATATTTAATAACACTATTTTTTATTTCAGTTTTATTTTATCACTCAAAACTTTTATTAATTATTTTTTTAAAAAATCATTTAATTTAAATTTAAATTATTTTTATTTTATCCTTTAAAATTTTTTTAAATAGACAATTTTGCAACGCTATTAATTGTGATTTATTTAATATTTCAAAATAAAATTAATGACACTTTTTTCTTATTTTAATTTTATTTTACCCTTCAAAACATTTTTAAAGGCAACCAATCGATCGTCTTTTTTAAAGGAAAGTTGCCTAAGTACTAGTGTTATGGTGCACGCCATGGCACTAGTGACCCAACTGGATTAAAATCCTTACATCTCGAGATTTCGAAGTATGAGACATTGTGTTTGGATTTGGGATTGTTGTGTATTTTCATTTCATATATATTGAAACCCTTGTGTGAGGGGTGTGATGTAACATTGAATTATTTAGGTATTTTGAGCATGATTTCATGGTGTAGTGTGTCTTATGCATACTTAGTGTTCAATTAATTGCCTAGTTAGCTATTAGTTGAGATTTAGAAACCCAATTCGATCCCAGGAGAGTATGTACGTTCCACCTAGTTAAAGGTCTAGCTAAGAGATTTGTGTGTGAGGTTAGGTATAACCCATTGTCGTATGTGACCTATAGGCCATGTGCAATCCTTCAATCAAGATATTAGAGGGTCGAAATAAGCATACAATTATAGTTCACTCTGGAAAGGGTCGTACATACCAAATCATGGGTCCACTAAGTGTTCGATGAATTGATCGAATGCTAGAATAGGTTAGGTACACAGCATGAGACGTAAAATCATACCCCTACCTCCATCTTTAAGTAGATTTTCTCCTTTAATTCCTTGTCGGGATCCTAGTTAGTATGTATATCTTTGTTACTTTTATTCACCAATCTTTCGTTGGTTAGATATAACTATTTGGATACATGTTTAGTACTTAATCTACATATAGTCCCTATGATTTAACATCTGAACTTTAAGTCGACTTTATTACTTGGAAAACACGTGCACTTGCGCGCTAGAGCAACCCCCTTTAATTAGGGTGTGCACTTGAATTATCACAACACCTACATAATGTATCTTTAATTTTTCTTTACCCTTTACTCATACCTCATTATCCTCTATAAAGACCTATTGATCAGGATTTTGAATTATTACATGTTATTAGAGAGTAGACTAATGGTTGGAATATGGGATTCAATTTAGAATGTTCACTTGCATTGGAATGTGGAATAATATGGTATGAGATAGCTTGATTGTTTCTTACTAAGTAGGACAACCATATCTTTAAGGGTTGAATGAGTCTATCTTTAACTAATTCTTTGAAGGGTAACCCTATTGATTTTCTGGAATTATGATGTTTGGATCATGCCTTTGGAATGTTTTGCTTTTAGTTTTGCTGGAGGACAAGCAAAAGTTTAAGTTTGGGGTAGTTGATAAGTGTCCAAAAGCCACTATTTTTAAAGTCCAAAGTTGTTAGAATTTTTTTTTAATTTTAATATTTATCAAAAAATTATGATATATGACTTGAATTGTTCTTTTTCCTATCAGGCATTCAACACAACAAAAATAACTCAATTCAACGCCGAAACGAGGAAGATATGATCAAAACAAGACACAAGGTACCTGACACTATGGCATTAGAACGTACACCATGGCATCGGAAAAAATACCAAAAATTTAAATAAATGGACAAGAATACCCCTAGGCTCAACGGTCATCAGAAATACAACTTTGGGATGTTGGTTTGGCACTACAAAACCAGGTTATGGTGTTACAAAACCAAGTTATGGCACTACAACGCCAAATTATGGTGATAAGATACCAGATTACGTTGTTATGGCGCCGGGAGTTGACAATCTCGGGTCAAAGTTGTTGTTTTCATACTTAGACAAGTTTCCTAATGTTGCGGCACCATGGTGGCACTCACATGGTTAAATTTGGCGACAAGGGGCTAATTACTCAACTTCAAAGAATTAACCATATTTATGGATTTTGAGGGAAAAAGAGCTCAAATTTGAACCACAGTTTGCCTAGACAATGAAGAATCAAGTCACTAAAAATCAGAGCAAAACAAGTGGTGGTTTTTATATTATGAATTATCCAAGAGGTGTCTCTGATTCTCAACTTGGCAACAGAATCAACTCAGCTTCAAGCCTTCATATCCGGATATTCCCAACTCAGAATAATCTCAAATTGTATACACCAGTTAAGGACCCTCTGAAAAAGGTGTGGACAAAATTAAATGAAATTCTAGCCACGAAAAGTTTTAGTTTTGGTAGCATAACAAAAGTCAATTTCTAAGCCTGAACAACAAAAACACTATCAATAGGGGTTCAAGAGGAAGGGTTGACATTGAGTTTTTATCTAGTTTTCTGAGTTTTACTTATTGTTTTGTTCAGAAAGAATCTTGAAAGACTAGAGGAAGTTGAGAGACATCCTCTCGGAGCTTTTGCCAAGAAGAATCAGTCATGGAGAACATCTTCAATAAAGTAGAATGAACCCAAGGGGAATCTTTACTTTATTTTTTTTCTGTTGTATTCAAAATCTTGATTTGTGTTTTAATTTCCGGTATGGAGTAGCTATTTCATGGTGGGAGTCTATGACTCCCTAATTATGTAAGAGGTTAATGCTTCATTTAATAAATAGGAGTCGATTTTGTGTATGAATGAGCTTCTTATGATTGTTAATTCTCTTATTTTGTTCTTGCTATCTTAATGACTTACTAGTTGAGAAGTTATGACTTAAGGTTTGAATGAATGATAGAATGTACAAGTTTTCTATAGTTCATGCACTAGATTCATATAAATTGGTCTTAGAGATGATTCTATGTTATATAGTCAGTTTTTTTTATTCGATTTTATGCATCTATGACATAGACTAATTCCCGGTTAAAAGGTAGGTCGTTGAACTACATATTTATGCTATTGAATAGGGTTGATCATACTAGTTAATTGCCTCTAGGACATAGAAGGAGATAGAAGGAAATGTCGGTTAAAAACTTACCCATGGATTTCATAAAGCTCGTTAGATTTGTCTTCTAAAACCTTTCTCCAATCGACCTTTGAAGTAATTATAGAGGAATTGGATTCCCAATGCTCTTTAATTATTGATTTTTATCAAAAGGCATCTCTGGATAGTTTTGTTATATTCACTATTTTTACAACTCTTTTCTTCAACTCAATTTCTCAAAATTTAGTTTTAAAATTAAAAAGGAAAGTATTTATTAACTTAGGTACTTGTGGGAACAAACTCCATTTGAGTCTATATTAGTCTGATTAGTCCACATTCTAGTGATGGCTAGGATCGCATCAAGGATGATCTCGACTATAAATTTTAGTGTCATCAATCACATGATCTTGATTGTTGATCTCCTTTTAAATTATCGTAATCTTGACCATCAATTTTGATATCTACGGTAGGTTCACATGTTTTACTATTATTTTAGAGCTCGGATCTGTCCGCCAAAATGCAGCGTGGCCAAAGCGAATCACAGGGCGCCCAAACACGGAACTGCCCGTGCGGGGCTTGGGAGGCGCCCCATGATTCGCTTTGGCCACGCTGCATTTTGGCCAGTGGATCCGGGCTCATTATTTTAAGTTCCTAGGCGGTCCAACAGTGACTAGGACCATAGAGTAGTCCAAACCAACAGGTCAGGCTGAACCATCCAATAATGAAGAGTTACAATATTATGGATCTATTTTCATTAAAAAAAAAGGATGAAGGGTTTGTCTATGTTTTTTTTAAATAGGTTAAAATGTCCCCAAAACGTATAGAATGGAGGATGGCAGCGTTGTCCCCAGCCTAGCAAAGTCTCAGTTTTCCTTGAGCATTTTCGAATTTGAAAGAATATGATAAAAAAAAAAAAAGGAGGCGGCCCCCACTTTGGAACCGTTAACAGCGCAAAGGCCCGAACTCCGAGTGACCTGACCGTTGGGAACGAAAAAAAAACTAGCCGTTGCCGCCTTTTTGAGCCCTTTCATCTTCTTCATCGCGACACCCTAACTCATTCCTCTGTCGTCTCCCCACTCTGACAATCGTTCGCATCTCCTTCTCGGCTCTTAACGCAGAGAGAGAAGCGCATAAAGGAAAAACCCACAAAAGGGAAATGGCTTCAAAAACTATTGCCAAAGACATAATCACGCTCCGAGGATCCGCCGCCATCGTCAGCGAGTTCTTTGGTGCGATGCTCACCGCGTCCCATTAATCTCCCCTCTTTCTTCTTTCTCTGGCAGTTTTTTGTAATTTTCTTTTTTTTTGTTGATTACTTTTCCAGGTTACGCTGCAAACAGGTGGGAAATTTGAAGAGAATCGTTTCCCCGCTGGTTTTGCTCCGGTGGATCTTTTCAGGCCTTTTTTTTTTTTTCTTCTTTGTACTAATTGGGATTTCGATTTTCTTCCAGTATTCTTTATAATCGAGCTGTTTATCCCGAAGAAAGCTTTGCGAAAGTTAAGAAATATGGCCTGCCGATGCTATTAACACAGGACGAAGGTGTCAAGACCTTCATTACCAATCTGACTGCGCAATTATCAGGTACCCAATCTCTTCACAATCATCCACCTCCATTAATTATTTCCGTTTCTTATCTTTTTTTGTTTCCATCGCCTACTGAAATTTATGCGCCTCTGTGGTTTCACAACATAAATTAAATTAAGAATGGCTAGAAGCCGGGAAACTTCAGAGGATTGTTCTCGTGATAATGAGCAAAGCCACTTCGGAGGTACTAGAGAGATGGAATTTCAATATTGAAACTGATAAGGAAGTCGTAGAAAAAGGGTAATACTCTTTTTTTCTTTTTGACCCAATCGACGTCGACATCGACATCCATTAAAGAACGATCTTCATTCATTTTGATCTTTATTTGTGTCGTCTTTTCTTTCAGGGTATCGAGGGAGAAGAGTGACAAAGAGATCATGAGAGAGATTCAAGCAATTATGCGGCAGATTGCTTCTTCCATTACCTACTTGCCATGCCTTGACGAACCATGTAAGCCTCCTCACAGCCCTTGTGGGTCTTTTTTTTCGTTCGTTTATTCTCCTTCGTTCTGCAAGGTACGAAACAATGTTTTTTGTCCCGACCAGGTGTCTTCGATGTGTTAGCTTACACTGACACGGATGTGGCTGTTCCTTTGGCTTGGATCGAGAGCGACGCCAAGCTGATAAAGAACCCACAAATGGTGAAACTCCATTCTTTTGATACCAAGGTAAGAAGGGTTCTTTTGATCGAAGAGAAGAGCTTCTATCCTGCTACTCACACTCACTCACGATGTCTTTTATCCTTCCGTTTTGAGCAGATTCATAAGGTAGACACTCTGGTCTCCTATAAAAATGACGACTGGGATGAAGAAGAGTAGACACTCGCCATCTTTTTTAGATAGATACATTTGTCTGTCTGTGAATTCTTTATTCACGTTACTGTGTGTGTGTGTGTGTGTACCAGGTTTTGGTAGATGCATGTCTTCCTTGAATGATGATGGTTTTAAGAAAAAAAAAGTGTTTTTGTTTCACTAGTAAAATATGATGTAGTTCATCTTGATTTAACGTGATGGGCACCCCTAAACTATCACATATTTGAAGGATCTATACACAATTTGGTAAGTTTTGCTACATGACCCCGTCCACCACAGCTCAAAGCCGATTAAAAAAAAAAAAAAAAGGAACAAAATAACAGGGAGAGCTTATATGAATGAACCTTCCTTCTACTCTCCCAGTAATCTTACACCTTGATACATAGCACCTTGACGAAGATCGTCTAGAGTATCAACACACCTAAAACCACTTAGCTCTCTTAAGCATGTCCAACCACGGCGGGTAAGAAAATCACGGAAATCCTCTTCAGTGTAAAGTGTCTTTTCTTCAGTTCGAACAGGTATTCGATCAGTTTCATCATAGAGACAAACTTTGATAGTTAATCCTGGAAAAAGAAAATAATAGGGCTTTTATTTTTATACAGACAAAATCCCCAACAAACGTGTTGTCTGAATGTGGACTTACCCTCATCAAGATGAAGAGTATATGCGCCTAAGGGCATGTCTCTGTCAAGACTGCGAACCACTTCATCTTCATCCTCCAACCAAAACGCACGTTTTGTTCTTAGCCCAAAAGCTGACTTTATCGCCTCCTTGATTGCTTCTGCAGTGCCATCAATACCTATCCGTCTCGTGTATTCACCCCATTTCACCAAAATAACCCGCCCACCACACGTAGACTGGCTCTCCCCAGCTAAACCAGATTATTAACAATTTGTAAGACACAGTGGAACACATTAATTCAGTTAAGTAAATCCCTGAAAATTTTAATACGAGAAAACCCAAAAACTAACAGTCAGAGAGGCCTTCTTAAAAAATTGCTAATCAATAAAATATCCCTTCTTAAAAATATAAATAAATAAATAAATAAATAAAGTAAAAACAGAGGCTGTGCATGAGTTCCTCAAAAGAAAATTGCTAAGCAATAAATCAGGCACAGCAAATACTCCGCATAATTGGACTATTCATTTGTAGATTACCATTTCCAGGAGTATCTCTCCAGTTCCATGGAGGAACTCCATTAGCACCTACTGCATCCGCTGCTGTGATAGCAAGTGGATGCCCTTCATGATCCAAATGCCTTTCCAGATTTAATGTTGACCTACTGCCAGCTGCAAAACAAACAAAATTGTTTCAACAGGTGTCCACAGCAAAGTGAAAAAAGTAGCTCATAACGACCAAAACCTATACCAAGCAACATTTTATGGAAATGGTAGCCATCAAGTAACAAACACAATGGTTCTAATTCTCACATAGAACTATTTAAACAAGTTATAATCAGTGTGCACTATATCTATATAACTTAATAAAAAATGTACAAAATCACATTCAACTTAACTTGCAATAAAAAATTATAAACTCCATTAAATGGCAAGTAATTTGCCCCACGAGCACACTGGCATGTAGAATGGCAAGCAGGTGGGATTGAATCAGGACTTGAAGCATAAGGGAGCTCCGTTAGGCACACGGCTGTAGGTAAGGGACAGGCTGAGAACACGGGGATTCCTGATCCTGCCAATGCAGCAGCTGTTGGTGTTCCCCGTCATTACAAAAATTGGCAAGTCATGTTTTATGGAACCAAACATAATTTTTATATGGCACAAGAACAGGTTAGGCGAGTGGATCAAAGCTGATTCATGTTTTCTTGAGAGAGTTTATTTGTTGTCTACTTCAATGTGCACTTCTCAATATAACATCAGCTAGATCAAATTCGAATTTGTACCATTAAGTGAATTTCTTCTAAAGTGACTAAGCTAGACCTTGTGATCGCTGACCAAATCAGCTTTTTAATGTTTAAGGTAGATTACAGATGTTGTACCGTTTCTCATTTCAGAAATTAGACCTACAAATGGCAGTAATGCAAGTTACAGGTTTAGCTTTCGTGATTTCTAAAGTCATCTTATTGACTTTTGAAAGCTATGGTTCTCTATTTCCTGCATAACTAATATTCAATTTAGAGAGTGAAAACCTTGTTTTTACCTTTCCACTTTCATAATTTAGTGGCTGTGAAAGCAAAAGAAAGATAAAAAAAAAAAATCTTTCTGCATGCAATAAGAAGAAAACAGCTTCGCATTGTTCAATCATTCAAATGAATGTACTAAGTTTAGAATTGAGTCAAGCAGAGTGGCAGACGATCTTCAAGTTATGCTCAAGTCAACACTTGATTATAACTGAAATATGACTGTAAACACAACAATCATAAAACACAATCATGGCAAAGCAGTAGTCTATGAGCAAATCAGACATGGGCATTCAGACTAGGGTTGGGCACAGGTCGGGTTTTTGAAACCCAAACCCAACCCTTATATAACCTGAAACTCGAACCCGGAAAAAACTAGAGGGATTTAAAACCCAAACCCAAACCCGACCTGAACCTACTTTTACAAACCCAAACCTGACCCGACCCGACCAAAACCCGTCCGTAAAACCCGAACCCTACTCAACTAAACCTCTATTTACTCTATTTTTTAATAACTCAAACCCGTGATAGGGTTTGCATTTCAAACCCAAACCCGTGATTGAGTTTGCATCTCAAACCCAAACCCAATTGGGTTTGCATCTCAAACCCAAACCCGATTGGGTTTGCATCTCAAACCCAAACCCAACCCATGGGTTGGATTTGAAAATCCAAACCCTGTATTTTCTGGTAAGGTCGGGTCAGGTTCCCCAAGAAACCCGACCCGAGTGCCACCCATAATCCAGACATATCACTTTTGACCTACTTTACTAGAAAACATAGAAACAGCTCTGGAGTAGACCCTGTACAACTGCATTTTCAGGTTTTGGAAAGTACAGTGTATATGACAAATGCGTTTTCATGACCAATTAAAATCCTGTACTTCCTCTATGAGATCATGACTATTTATTGGTTTCCTTCACATGCATTTACAAGGCAATATGGATACTGCAGATTGCAGGAACTAGTTGGGAAAATTTTTTTTTTTTTTTTTTTTTTTCTTTAGAAACACACATTAATAAGCTTAAAGAGAGACATTTAAAATGTTATTACAATATCAAAAGCTACAAATATAGTCTCAATTATTAGTCAAATATGTCATAGTGTTCAACTTTGGCTTTAATCAGAAATGTTTATGTTACAACAGAAATGTTTGGAATGTGATTTACAACCTCAAAAGCTATAAATATAATCCCTACAATTATTATTCTAGTTATAATTGGTTTCATCTGCACATTCACGAGATAGCCATCTGGCAAAAGCTTTCTACACGGAATTTTGTAGATAGTTGTGCGCTCCTTTGAGATAGTTTCTTAGAATAATACCACTTGATCAGTCCTCCATTCTTCCAAAAAAAATTCCATATATATCCTGTCGCAAAACCCATCTATGGGCAAAACCTATCAAGCATTATGCTAGACTTCTGTTAGGGACACGACAGCAGAGGGACCACAAGAGAGGCAACTAATTGGTAAAACACCAATACTACGTGTGTATTCCAGAAGAGAAAGGAGGGGAATGGGGGGTGAAAAGCATCAGGAAGGGAACTGCTAACAGAAAGTGGCAGTGAGCTAATAAAGGACTGACACGTGGTGGAGATGGTAGAGTACGGAAGAATGACTAAAACAGCAGTAAAAGGAGGAAGAGAGACACAGGAATTTGGGACTTTCTGAGGGAAGAGCTTCAGCTCTGGTCTATGCAACAGCAACTCAGGTACTGATCCTCTCTGAGCTACTCTGTTATCTATAGGGAGGAGCCGCCTCCATTAGGAGCTCTAGCAATTGGTCCAACCAGCCGGATCGGAGAGGAAGAAGAGATGGCTAAAATGAATGAAATCGAAAACAAAGTAAAAGGGTTAAAGAGTAACCTGGCGGCCTTGGCTGAGTCTTTGAGATTGGAAGAAGGAGAGCAGTCCCAAAATCGGATGCAAGCATTGGCTTCATTAATGGAAGGAATGCAATGTCAGATGAGAGCTATAGATAATTTGAAGACCGATGGAAGAGTTGCTTTGGGAAAGCAGCAACCAGCAACGTTTGAAGAGGATTTGTGCCTAGAGCAAGCAGTTCCAAAATTCTATCGGACAACTCACCGAAAATCTGCAGGGGGAAAATAGGCACTGCAATGGATGAGTTTCGAAAGGCAATGAAGAGGGTGGAACTGGCGAACATCAATGGGGTCAATCCAGAGGGCTGGATATCCCAGGCCAAGCAATATTTTGAGGTTCAAGCAGTCCAACCTGAGGTTAGTATACGTGAGGTAGGGAGGAGCTAGTCACTAGTTCAGGTGTCTGCGGAGACATATACCTGACCTTACTTGGAAGAGTTATTGTCTGTGAATTTGTTTGAACATTTGGCTCCTTTCAGACAACAAACAAAGATAGAGGCATATGCAGAAGTGTTTGAACATCTAGTGGCACAAGTACCCAAACTCCCTGAAGAACAAGAGCTCGGCTATTTCCTCTATGGGCTGAAATACGAACTCGAACAGAAGACTTGCATACACAATCTCAATGACATTAGCAAAACTACTGACCTTAACCGTGATATTGAGGAAACTGCGGCAGAGGTTGGCATCACGGCAACATCGCATTGTGGTATCTTGGAGGGAGAATGGGGATTTTTGGGGTAAATAGGGTTGTGACTCGAGGTGGGTTGATTTTCAGAACTATGGGGTCCAGTTGGACAACCGGGCGAGGAGATTGACCCTGACAATCTATGATAATACCCACGACAATGGGAAACCCCTCTCCTCCCCATTATTTGTCTTCCCCTTCTCCGATGGTGTCGACGACTGGAAACAAACATAAATTAACTAAGAGGAACCAAAGGAAGCCGACACGTCTCCTACCAAGAGTTTTTAGAAATGAATGCGAAAGGGCTCTCCACCCACATAAGTTCCTTTGCGTGATTGCTGCGGTTGAGGAGGAGCTGATCAACGATTTCGGCAAGCTGGAAGAGGCCAAAAAACAGGAAGACACCATGGCTGAAGAAGAAATTGTGAATATGACCACTAATTGAATGGATCTATCTCTCTATTCCATGGGGGGTTTGTCAAGGTTGAGGACAATGAAATTATTTGGGGCTTTAAAAGGCGAAAGAATACTCGTGTTGGTTGGCGCCAGCCACAATTTTGTTTCGAAAGCATTGATGCACAAGCTCAATATGAAGTTTGAAGGTACACCAGAATTCATCTTTCATTTGACCGATGGCCATAGAGTGCTATTCAAAGGGGTTTGTAAGAAATTGAAGGTACGTGTAAGGGATATCACAATCAACATAGATTGTTACCCTTTTGATTTAGGGGAGTCGATCTCATTTTGAGTGTCGTGTGACTGGAGAATCAAGCAAAATGCATGTAGACTGGCGAAAAATGTATATGAAGTTTTTGCATAACTGCAAGGAAGTTACTATACTGGGGGACCTCTCTCTATCTCGGGCCCCAATGCCTTTCAAGTCACTTAAAAAAACAACTGACACTAATTACATGCAAATTGTTTGGTTGAAAAGCATGGAAGGGAGAAGAGAGGATTCATATATGTCAGATCACCAGAAGTCCCAGTCTTTGAAGAACCCCGAAGTCTCCCACTTGCCCGCACAACTGATCACATCATTGTAATAAAGAAGAGGGAGGGACCAATGAATGTGTGCCCTATCTATATGCTCATGCACAGAAAGATGATATTGAACGCTCACAGCCTGAGTCATCCAACCCAGTTGTAGCCCCTCCTTCAGCCCAATAATTCAAGTTTGGAAAAAGGATGAGAGTAGGAGGTTTTGCATAGATTACAGAGCATTGAATGCAGTCTTTGTGCCAGATAAGTACCCAATTCCTATGATTGACGAATGATAGGATAAATTAAATGGTGCAAAATTTTTGTCAAAAGTGGATTTACGGTCTGGCTATCACCAAGTTTGAACTCGCTCAAAAGACATACCAAAAACGGTTTTCCGAAACTCATCAAGGTCATTATGAATTTTTGGTGAATTCCTCCAACAATGGTCCTCATGTCCACTACCTGCATGTGGTAAAATTTTGTGGAGAACTGCTATTGCAGCAGTGCCATGGCACATTTCGTTAGAAAGGAATTCCAAGACATTTCAAGGAAGAAGTGAACCCATAGGAAAAACATTCGAGAGATCGTTTAGGAGCACTTTGACCTGGGCACACAACACACAAAAACTGCCATCAATCCCTATCTCGATCATATGCAAACATTGGAACAAAATATTCTTTTTCAAAACGCACAAACCGATAGCATTGCAAGAGTGGAAACCACCACAAGGGGGATGGCTAGCAATGAACTTTGATGATACCTCCTCGGGCAATCCAGGCCCTGCGGGTATTGGAGGGATCATCAGAAATTCAAGTGGTCATATTCTCCTAAATTTTCAGGCCCTACTGGACATTGCACTTCCAACACAGCGGAAGCCATGGCACTACATGAAGGCATCAAACTAATAAGCCTACACCTCAACAGCCCAATTCAGATCCAAGGGGATTCCACACTGGTCATCAATTGGGGCAAAGGAGTATCCCCACCCCCATGGAAGCTAAAATACATATTCGATGAAATCCAAACTATAACAGCTGGATGGACCCTAGAATGGCCTCAAATCCCATGTGCAACAAATTCATTGGCAGACAAAGAGGCAAAAGAAGGCATAACAAAAGCAAGCATTGTAACAGAATTCCCTCAAAAGCGTAAGCATAAGGGGTTCTCCCTTCAAAGCATGTACCATAATGTATACTATTGATGTACCAAAGGCTTTTTACAATCAATGAAAGTAACCATTGTTTCAAAAAAATTATGAATTTTTGGTGATGCACTTTGGGCTCATGAACGCACCGTCCACTTTTCAAGCGACAATGAACGACACACTCCGGCCTTAACTATGTCGATTTGTCTTAGTCTTCATGGATGACATACTGGTGTATAGCTAGACACGGGTAGAACACCTTCAGCATCTTAGCACGTTGTTGGACACGTTGACTCGACACAATTTTGTTGCAAACAGAAACAAGTATCACTTCGGGAAACGTTCGGTGGAGTATGTAGGATACATTATTTCTCATAAAGGAGAGGTAGTGGACCCAAAAATATTGGATAGTGTTTTTGAGAGGCCAACTCCCTCTACACCCAAAGTAGTGTGGGAAATCCTCGGTTTGACCTGTTATTACCGGAAATTCATTCGAGATAGATAGCAACTTCGCTTGGAGGGCTGAAGCTCAACAAACATTCTCACACCTTAAAATAGTCATGACATCGGCTCCAGTATTAGCCTTGCCTGACTTCACCAAAGAGTTTATAATTGAGTGTGATGCATCCTGTAGAGGACTGAAAGCAGTTCTTATGCAAGATCATAAACCAATCGCTTTTTTCAGTAAAGCCTTGCGAGAAAGAGCCCTAGTAAAATCCACCTATGAGGAGTTGATGGGTTTGGTTCTAGCTATATAACATTGGAGACCTTACTGGGTAGGCAGTTTAAGGTCTTCACAGATCAAAAGAGCTTACAACTCCTTTTGCAGCAGAGAATCACCACTCACGATCAGCAAAATTGGTTAGCCAAATTATTGGGGTACGACTTTGACATGGTCTATAAACCCAGGGTGAAAACCATATGGCCGATGCCTTATCCTGAATTCATGACAACACTTTGTTAGCCATTTCACGACCCCAAAGGATTGATGTCGAGAAATTATGACAAGAAATATGGTTTGGCCCTGATTTAGCACAAAAACTTCAGCAGTGGACTCGAATCCTGACAGTAAGCCATATTATAGGCTGTCACATGGTCAGTTATTTTATAAGCTAATCATCCTAGCCTGATCTAATTGGGTACCTCATCTTCTCTCTGGGTTCCACAATACACCGATCAGGGGTCACTTGGGAGCTTATCGCACCTACCGCCGCATCGCAACAAACATATATTAGTGAGGCATGGAGAGAGACATCTATAAATATGTGGCAGAGTGCAATGTCTCTCAGAGACAGATGTATCAAACTACTTCTCTTGTGGGTTTATTCCAGCCACTTCCCATTCCTGAGGCGGTGTGAGAGGACATCTCCATGGACTTTATTACTGGTCTGTCGCGTTTGAGGGACTATGGACATTTTCTGTTGCTCAAGCACTATTACTCTGTTCTGTGATGGAGCTTTTCGCCAAGGAGGTGGTCAGCCTAACATGGAACCCCAAGATTTATAGTAAGTGACCATGATACCACGTTTATTAGCAACTTCTGGTCAATGTATTTCAGGTTACAAAATAGCCAGCTACGGATGAGCTCTTCATATCACCCTGAGATCGATGAGTAGACTGAAGTGTTGAATCATTGTTTAAGAGACATATTTATGGTGTTTGGCCACATAACAGCTCTGCACATGGACTGAGTGGCTCCTCGGACAGAGTACTGGTCTATCATGACTTACATGTTTCTACCAACAGCACCCTGTTTCAGTTTGTGTACAGACAATTGTCCCGGGAGAAATAGTTGTGGATATCGTAGCTTGAGACCTGTTAGACCGAGATGAAGCCTTACACTAGTTGAGACATAATTTACAATGGGCTCAAACTCGGATGACCATTTTTGCAAATGCGCACAGGAAAGATGTTTCCTTTCAGGAGAGGGAATGGGTTCATCTCAAGCCTCGCCACATCGCCAGCACTCAGTGTCTCGAAGGGTACATCAGAAATTGGCAGCTCATTTTTATGGTCCATTCAAGATACTTCAAAGGGCAGGAATGGTTGCCTACAGGTTAGAGATTCCTAGGGAGTCCCGTATTCATCCCATCTTTCATGCGTCCTCACTGAAAAGGGCTGTGGAAGTGTCGCAGGTCCAACCCACTTTACCTGACTCGGTGGGGGTAACTTCTAACACATTTAAGCCAGCTGTTGTCTTCGCCTTTCACCAAGTTTGGAGAGATAATTTGTTCGTTAGAAGAACTAATTCAGTGCAGAAACAAACCCAAGGAAGACACTACCTAGATGGATAATGAAGATATCACCAGTTTCCTTCCTTTAGTTCGAAGACAAGGCTAATGTTGGGAAGGAAGGTATTATGTAGCGACACGACAACAGGGGGACCACAAGATAAGCAACTAATTGGCAAACCACCAATATGATGTGTCCTCCAGCACACAAGAGGGGAATGGGGGGTGAAAAGCGTGAGGAAGGGGACTGCTAACAGAAAGTGGCAGTGAGCTAATTAAAGACAGATACATGGTAGAGTTGGTAGAGCAGGAGTAGGGAAGATTGAATAAAACAATCGTCAAAGTTGGAAGGTGGAAGGAGGAATTTGGGACTTCCCAGGGAAGGAGCTTCAGCTCTGATCTATGCAACAATAACTCAGGTACTGATCCTTTCTGAGCTACTATGTTATGTTTAGGGAGGGGTGTCCATTAAGGGCTATAACAACTTCACATTAAATTCCTTTGAAAAAAAATTTTAATTTGTCAAGGGAAGCAAACCAGAAGAATACATACAAGTGATATTATGTTGCCTGACACAACCATCTCCATTCTAAATTTGCAATTTGGTTAAATACACAAGCAAGTTATAAGAACCTAGCCACGCTGACAATAAAATGGAAAAGAAAACATGTCTTCAAACTCCATAATACATTGTCAAATGGTCATTGGAATGTACTCCATAACCCTTGATATCCTTCTAATGTATCATCAAGAAATATACTTCAAAATTTGATGCCTTCTCACTTATAGCTAATCTAATAATGGTAAAAGAAGTACATAACTACAAAGAACCGTTATTTTCCACTTTGACTACTCATCAAAAGTCAATTACGATTAGCATATAACAGAGACATGTTTTAATCCACTCTGCCAGTCAATTATTCAAAAAAAAATCCTCTGCCAGTTAGTATTTAGTTGCTATGTCCTCGACCGAGGCACATGAGGTTTAGGTTAACAGTTGCACAAAAACTTAGTCAGCTTCATAACAAGAAGAAAGCATGCAAATAATAGATCCCAATGGAAGAAAAGGACAAGAAGCCATCTCACAATATTAAGGAAAAGTATGTTTGAATGATTCACATCATGGTAATAAACCAAGACAATACAATTACCAATGACTGTTAAGACCACAAAAGATTCATCCTTTTGACATGGGAATTAAATAAAAAGGATGTTTTAATGTCTTTTTCCCCACTCTCAACATCAGTCAAATAAGTTTTGAGTTGCTCAGAGGAATATTTTGCAATTTAAGGTCTGCTAATAGCCTTCACTAAAGTTTATTTCAATTTAAAAAGCATTAAGTTTTAAAATGGTAAAGGACATATTTAACATTTATTATTCGACACCATAGACCCATACCCCTTTCAAAATAATTGAATATACCGGTTAAACACTACAAGCCGGTGAGCCCTGCGGAATAGCTCAGGTGGTCTCGCTTGGGTAGATATTACAGGAGGTCTCATGTTCGAGTCTCCTATGGGACATTAGGTGGGTAAGGGTTTATAAAAATAAAAAAAATAAAAAAAGACAAAAAAAAACATTATTAAAAAAAACACTACAAGCCAGTTTCAATCTAATCTTTCAATGTAAGCCATTGATAGAGCAATGTTGATTTTCTTACATAGAGGTAGGAAAGTCTTTGATTAACACTTGGACACTCAAGGAGATGCAATGAAGCAAATAGACTAAACGCAGGCTCACTAAGAAACATTATGATTTGCCCTATTTCAGGTAGAAATGAAGCTTTCAGTCTTACAGGAGGACATAAGGTTTTTGTTGCCCAGAGAGCAGGAAAAGAACTGAATAGGGCAATATCACGATTGAGTCAATACAGTTGGGCATAAGGATGATTATATTAGGACAAAGATTGTTGAACATTTTGAACTATTGTATGACATAATAGCAAAGATAAAGTTCAAAATGGAGGATTGGAGACAGTTGGAGGCAGTGAACCTAAAATGGAAAAGTGATACTGGTAAATGGAAATAATTTTAGATCATGAAGAGTGAAATACCTTCTACAGATCCAAATGGAATACCAGCATCCTCAAGACCTGTGATGCCAAGACCAATCACATCTATGAGAAAAATAAAGAACAATGTATAAACAATTGAAATTACTATGCCACATTCTTACAATAATGGTGGAGGATTATTTCAAATCAAACACTGAATAATATAGTTCTAATCAAATATTCGGCATACTTGTGCACAACTGATGAGAAAAGTCAGAAAAGCTAGAGGCATGCTGATGACAATCCCTAATCCCATTGTTTTATAATATGCTGATGTACATTGATGTTCTAAAGTAATAGAGAGGCATAATGACATGGATGTGACAACAGATTTGAAAAGAGTTGAACAACAGTGTATGGGACAGATACATTTAGTAGAAGGGTATTCCTGTAGTTGATCCTTAAACTAGATGGGACAAGGTTTTCGTGATGATAAATAGATGCTCCTTTGCAGACAGTTAAAAGAGATGCCAAAATATGTCCTGTGTAAAATATTGCAGTGCTAGTATTTTAAAAAATAAAATTTCAATGCTATTTCATAAAAAAAATCTTCTAAGCTATGATTAACTCAGCTTTTGGTTTTACATTTTGGTCACTCAAATGATGATTTTCCACACTAAGCTGTTTAAAGAATCTAATGTAAGTGTTACGTAAAATGGTAACATCTAATCCTCCAAAAGAAATTTAGTTGAAGAACCATAGAGGAAGTCATCACAGTTTATGCAGCACAAAGAGAACTGAGCATAGACCAACAAACTTAAAAGCATGTCCAAGGGGTTTTTACAATCATGTAGGAACACATGGATCCAAAATTTTATACAGGTTCGCCCACCGAAGAACTGTACATAGTAATCATGAAATGGAAATTAATTTATAGAAACTATTGAAGAAACTCGTAGAGCTTTCAGAACATAATCCAAGATACCAAAATAATTTGATGGATATAGGAAATGGGATAGTTCATCAAATGGTGCTTAGCAAAGATATGAGTGGCACTCTTTTTTCCTTTTCCTTTCTTCCTTTTCTCTAAGAGAACACCACATCCCCGAAGAAGCTGCTCATTTTATTCAAAGCACTACGGAAGGTAACAGGTACAACTTCCACGTAACTGAGGAAACAAATTTAGGGTTTTCTAGTGATTGAATCACCATACAGAAAAATATAAGCTAAAGCCTAAGCTAATTATTACTTTCTTTGGCTGATATGAACTACATCCCAATAATGTCTACACCCAATAGTATCTATATCGCAGTCTGAATAGTATAGAATGATGGTCAAAAAATCAAATTACAGAACATTTCCTTAAATTTCCTGTTCAACCATGAAGGCAGAGGTAACGGTGGCAGAGTGGTCTTTTGACCTTATAGATATAAACCACTTATGGAAGGTGAAAACGCAAAACTAAGAACAAAACCAAGTTCAAGTGATGAAGAAATTAAGTTCATCCAAATGGAGAACAATAACAAATTACCCAAAAGAAGAACTAAAACAACTAGGCAAAACACAAAGAATTCACACCTTTGTCTGAAAATTGCATGAACGAATCAACCTTGGAAGTGGTAGGGCTCTTGTAAGGTGCGTTCTTGTTTCTTTCCCTAAGCAGTTCTTCCAGCTCCTTATAGTAAGACATCTTAGCCGATCCACTCCCTCTGTCTTGATGTTTTGCTTTCTTATATTCCTTCAACAGATTCCTCCACTTATCGGTACACATGGTTGGAGAGCGGTCAAATCCTTTCTCTCTCATTTTAGCCGAAATCTGTTCCCACAAGTGCTTATTTGATTTCGAAGTATTAAACAGCCCATCCATTTCCCGTCTAAAAGCTATTAAGCTTCTGGTCTCCTCCTGTACCCATGTTTCAGCTCGTTTCTTAGGGGCTTTCACTTCATGGTCTTCGCCACTGCTCTCCGCTAAAATCATCTGCTGCTGTTGCTGCTGCTGCTGTTGTTGTTGCAGTCCCCCGTTTCCAACCACTTCAATCATCATATCTCTGCCTTCCTCTTTATAGAAATCAATTGGTCGAGGTTTCTCGGACAGGTACATGACTAATGTCCTCCCGCGAAATTGGCGGGGAGCTGGCGAACAGTGTGAAATAATTAAAAGATAAGGAATTTACATGAAAAGGGGAGGTAGAGAAAGAAACCCAGCGTATGCGTATCCAGTGAGATACAAAGCAGTATCTCGGAATTTGAGAGAGAAGAGAAAATCCATATCTGGGATTTTAAGCTTGAGCGCGTGTCAACTGAGAAAGAGAGCTAAGGAGCTGTCCTAAAACGAAGACATCTAAAGAGTAAAAAGGGCGGGAAGAGACGAAATGGGTAGACGGGTTTCATAGAAGAGAAGATGGAGAACAAGACCCATGTGCCAGATTTGGCGATTGCTGGCTTCAGACATGAGGAAGAGGCTGTAGGCTGCAGATACAGAGTGGATTACGCAAGAAGTGGTATGGGCTTTTGCAGAAAACCGAGAATCCTTTCCCCAAGGGGAAGAAATTGAAGTCGTCGGTCGTGAAAAGGGGAAGGAAACAGTGTGGAGTCTCAGGGGAGTCCTCCCCTTTTCTGTGCTGTCGGATTTTCCAAGCTTTTGTTATCTACTGTCTGGCAGTCTGGGTCGTTTTGCAGCCTAAGGCCAAGGCCAAGAGAGGAAAGAGGGGGGTTTGAGGAGAAATGGACCTTCAAGTCGTCCCCGTGACTGAAGCGGAGACTTTTCGTGTCCCGTCTCGTCTCGCTAGTCGCCACATCAATACATCATCGAATTGAAGAAGAAGATTTTGTTTCCATTTGTTTTCCGAGGGAAATGATTTTCTCAGTTCGGAGTTTGGAAAACTGGAACCAATTTTAAGACACGATCCTCCTTGTTATATCGGACCCGGATCCGCTGGCCACAGCCATTTGTGGCCAGCGTACGCACGGCCAATGAACGAGCGCCCACGCACGGGATGCCCGTGCGGCGCTCGTTCTGGGAAGGACCGGGTTCCCGAGTGGTTCAGGTGAAAAATAAACATGAACCAGGAAAAAAAAAAAAATATGGACCGGGATAAACTTTTATTTTTCCGGGTTAAACTTTTATTTTCCCGCTTTTTCGTTCTCTCGTATCCCAACAACTTTGTACCATCCTTTGGACAACTCTATACCATTGGAGCATTTTTTTTTTAGGTCTACCAACTATATACTATGTATAATTACAACTTTGTACCATCCTTTGCACAACTTTATACCATTGGAGTATTTTTTTTTGTAGTCTACCAACTATATGTTTTGGACTAACTCTATACCAGCCTTTGGACAACTATATTCCATTACAGTATTTTTTTTTTGTCTAATTTTTTTGTGGTCTAACAACTATATACTACATATAGTTACAACTCTGTACCATTCTTTGCACAACTCTATACTATTACAGCATTTTTTTTCTGTGGTCTAACAACTATATACTATGTATAGTTATAACTATGTACCATCCTTTGCACAACTTTATACCATTGGAGCATTTTTTTTGTGTGGTTTAACAACTATATACTACATTTAGGACCAACTCTATACCAACCTTTTGGACAACTATATACTACGTTGGTACACAACTCTGTACTAACATTCGTATAACTATATACCATTCTAAGGCAACACTGCAGCGCGCAGAGAACATGAAAATGTTCTTAATCCGGGTCCTGTTATATCCTTAACAATCGCCGCACTCGATTATTTGATACGTATATAATTAAACTAGTAAATTATAAAATCTTATTTTTAATTTGATTAATAAATAATAAAATCTTATTTTGTAACTTGTTTGTAAGTCGTAACATGCCATGAAACAAATAACCATATTAAATTAATCCTGTTTAAATTTTATGCTTATGGGCCCCTATTTCAGTATGGAATTATTTGTCATCACCAGAGGAATAAGTAAAAAAAAAAAAATGAAAAATAAATATAGCCAAATTAAATCAGCGTTCAGTAAAAATAAAAAATGAATTAAAAAAATAAAAATCTAGAGGACTCGACTTACAACAGGACACAACCATCGGTCTAGCGGTGGACACAACCATCGGTCTAGCGGTGGACACATGTCCAAAATTTGTGTCCTTTCCAAATTCCAAAGTGGGCCCCAGTTTGCACTTCATGGACCCCGGTCAATGAAATTCAAGACGAACCGGGGTCTATGAAGTGAAAACCGGGGCCACTTTGGAATTTGGAAAGGACACAGATTTTAGACATGTGTCCACAGCTAGACTGATGGTTGTCTCCTATTGTAATTTTCTACTAATTATCAGGGGTGGGTTTGGGTCCGGTTTGGGTCCGGTTTATCAAAACCCAAACTCGCCCGCCTTATAAAATTGAATTAAAAAGAGAACTCGAACCCGATAGGTTTTGCCAAAAAGCCGAATTTCTATACAATTTTAAATAACTTAAGAAAAAATATATAAAAATAAAAATAAAAACTTACCGGTCGGGTTCGGGTAAACCCCAACCCGACCTGAACGGAGATAGGGTTTGTATTTCCAAACCCGAACCTGACCCATAAGTTGGATTTAGGAATTCAAACCTAGGTTTTTTGGGTAAGTTGGATCGGGATGCCTTTTCAGTTTTTGGATTTTCATACAATATTGACAGATGATGAATGCATGTTGCTGAAATATCTAAGTCATGGATTTTATAACGAAAAATAGGAATTCTAATTATGAATGCAACTATATTACAAGTTACAAACTAACATGTTGTGTTGGTGTGAATGCGTTGGTCCGCGAAACACCATGATTGCTGGTACAAAAGGTTGAGAAAAGTTTACAATTTGTGGGAATTTATTCTAATACTCTTCTAATTCGATCTTTGTGTGTGTGATTTGCGCCTTTTTATGATTTGGTTGTAAGAAGGTGCAAATCATGACCTCCGAGAAGATATACACAAACTTGCAGCGATAGATGAAAATTTTGGTATTCAGTGTGATCAATTTGATGACGTTCTTTGCGGTTGTGTAGAGTTCCAAGGTGAAAGGGGATCTAACTTTGATTTTTTTATTTTTGATTTTGAATTCCTTTACCAAATTTGATTGGTCCACATGGCGGTCTCATGTTGCTTACGTGGCAGACATGTGGCGTGGGCATGTTGATGATGTGGCGCAAATATATGGCCTTGGAGATGAATCTTGGAGATGTGTTGATCAACGGTCCAATTTGACTTGTTGACGATCCAATTGCTTGACTCTAATCCTCACGATCAATCTTTGACTTTGACACAATCTAGCGGAAGCTTGACTTGATTGATTGTAGCCATCAATTACACCGATAAAATTAAAATATTAAACTCTAATTTAAATCGAATTTTGGTGCCAACAGTTTTGCCCCTTTTTAAGACTTAATTATTTGAAAAATAAGTAAGTCTTGAAAAAAAAATAAAAAATTTGACCCTCTTACTCTTTTAGGGCCATTTATATTTTTCATATGTACATTTTTTTCTCTGCCCCCTTGTTTTTTTGGGGCCATGTATATTTTTGTCTATATATATTTTTAATTTTTTGGCCCTCTTGCTTTTTAAGGGTTGTTTATATTTTTTTAAAATATATGTATACGTATATATTTACCTATATGTCGAGTTGACTTGGTTGAGTCCAAACGAGTTGCAGCGAGTCAAAGTGACTGAGTCAGGGGAGGTCTAGACTCGGTTGATTCCCTCGAGTTCGAGTCCAGTCAGACTCAAACCCAAACTCATCTTTTGAAATGCACTCCCGAGGATTTTTGGATTCGTGATCAAGTAGTTTTCGTACCTTAGCACATATGGTTGAATGTGCAACTGACGTAGTGAGATCAGATGGGGCCTTCGCCGAAGGAGACACTGGCCCTAGATTTGACAGGGGCCATAGAGGTAGTTGAGGACGTCCAAGGCCTACCGAGGAAGATGGTATCAGTGCAGCCTGGATCTGAGGTGAGGCAAGGGTACTCGAGGACGTTGCGGAGCAGGTCAAATTTGAAATGTAGTCAGGTTCTTTGTCCATCTTCAGAGTCGACAAGGACAGATCAGACAAGCTCCATGACTGAAACTAGAAAAACTAGTTGTGACAAAAGGGCGAGAACGAGGCCCCAAAGTTCCTTATTCTCCTACTTCTCAACAAATCCGCCATTGTGAAAGCCGCCAAAGGCCGAAGATCGATAGTGGATTAGAGGCAGTCCAGATGAAACTTTTGTCGAAAACTCCCTCAACTATTTGTTTATCTTCTCCCAATTTGTAGCTTACATCATTCTCCACTCTTGAAATATTGGTAACATTCTCCAAAGATTAAAATGCAAGCCTTGTATGTTTGGTAGAGATTTAATGGTGGTGCTCCTCATGTGACGTGTTGTTGTTGAAAGGCCGCCAAGTTCATGGGCAACATTGCTATTGTTTCTTTCTTTTCTTTTTTTTTTTTTTTTTTTTTTTTTTTCTTGTACCTGTTGTGATTAGGGTGACTTGATCAAGCATTGCCAAGCTGCTTCAGGTCCTATGCGGAGCCGTAGAGGCTAATGGGTCCACAAAGCCAGAGGCCGAGGTGGTGCACTACAACTCGAGCTATTGACATTCAGAAGGCAGAGCATTCAATTTGGTGGTGATCAATGGAACGAGGGAATCGCTGGGTGCCCATCTGAGATATTCTGTCTTTGATCAATTTGCAACTGATAGAAGCAGAGGAATCCATGACCACCAATGAAGCAGATGAATTGACCTATAAGCAATGGAGCAAGAGGAATTGACTGAGAAGCAATGGAGCAACTGACCAAGAAGCAATGAAGCAACTGGCCAAGAAGCAATGGAGCAACTGACCAAGAAGCAATGGAGCAACTAACCAAGAAGCAATGGAGCAACTGACTATGAAGCAATGGAGCAACTGACCAAGAAGCAATGGAGCAACTGACCGAGAAGCACTGGAGCAACTGATCGAGAAACAATGAAGCAAGTGACAGAGAAAGCAATGGAGCAACTGGCCGAGAAGCAATGGAGCAACTAACCGAGATGCAATGGACTCCACGACCTCGAGCCAACAACTTTGAATGATCCAGGGCCATCGGCAACAACAGGTCTGAGGGCGACTCAGGCACGATATCTCCTGGGAGCATCAGCCGGTGTATCAGCAGGGGGCAAGGCAGGGGCCTTCCTCTCCTCTCAACTTCATCCTCTTTATGCTCTCTTTCTTCTTCTTCTTCTTCTTCTTCTTCTTCTTCTTCTTCTTCTTTTTTTGGCGGGTCGTGATCATGTTGGAATTTCGGTCGCCGGTGTCACGGATGTACATGCCCTAGAATTTGTTCGACTCCTCGATCGGCACGTTCTTCATCTCCTGTCTCGGGCGAGAAGAAGTAGATGAAGATGGTCGCGATCACCGCACACTTGCTGAAGAACTATAACAGCCCAAATTTCAATGCGGCGATGAACGCGAGTTGACGTAGGACAAGCAAATGCACCAACTTGATGCAGAGGAAGAGGAGTTGGCGACACCTTTGGAGATGACCTAGTGTCGGCAAAGCCAAATTGTTATTGAAGGTGACAACCACGTTGACGACATCGATGAGGGCAAGCTCGATGGCAGCCTTGGCTTGGATGGCAATGTCGAAGCCATTGCCAGGGATGGAGACATTAATGTCGGCATCTAGCATCAAAACATTCGTGGAAGAAGAGTTGGAGGGCGGCGAGGGTGGCGAGGGCGGTAGTGGGATTGGCCGTGTGCTTGTTCACCACCATCTCCTGCACCAACTTGTCTATAGTAGGAGCAAGAGAAGGCCAAGAGGGAAGCAGAGAGGTGATAGATATCAACATCATACAAGAAACCTAAGTACTTGGAAGCAAAATCATACAAGAAACCCAAAAACCAACAGTACTTGGAAGCAACAGTCAAAGTACTAAACCGTTTTCAAAGGAAAGAGACAGTGAAAGAAACGGAAAGACAGAGTTAAACAAGAGCGACGGAAAGATCAAGAAAGAAAAACAAAACCAGAGGAAGGAAAAAAAAAATAAAAGAGACGATTAGAGAAATAGGAGAAAACACGTAAGAAGACAGCCGTAAGAGAGAGCAGACGCGGAGAGAGAAGAGGAAGAAGGATGAAGATCAACGCATCTTCAACCGCCACCCACAGCCCCACACCCATCTGTTGAAGCTTTCCGCAGACGCACGGTCGACGGTGTTTGCAGAAGGTCCACGGTGCTTGAAGACGGAGAAGCCAAGAAGGGAAGAAGGAGAACAGGGAGGGGAGTCGGCACGGGGAGGGGAGTCGGCACGGGAAGGGGAGTCGGGATGGGGAGGAAAATCGGGACGGGGCATGAAGAAGAGTGATTAGGGGTAAATTTGGCATTAAAATATCGGAAACGATGCAGCCGTTAGAAACCGTGTTCTCACCGTTAAAAAAACGAGAGAACGCGGGCGCACGAAAGATTTCTCGTAAACATATAATGCAATCTATATAAAATCATAATCACAAGTTTAATAGATGTGTACTTTTCACCATTGTATAAAAGGAATAGTGTAATCGTCAAATAACCTTTTGAAAGTGATTAGCGTCCTCCCTTTAGCCAAATTGGTTATTAGCTTACCTCATAGGTAAGACCATAGAGGTTATTTATAGGAAACTTCTACGGGGGGATATGTTGGCTACTATTCTCTGTACTGAATTCCCAATAGGACTTAAACTCTAGAAATAGACCCTACACCTATATAGTCATGGAAGTTTTAATTCAATTAAAATACTGCTATTATTTTTTAAACCATAAAACCCAACAGGGGCGTCGGCATCATCGTTGTAGGTATCATCTGCCTTACTTCCGATTTGACATAATCGTCGCTCGCCAAGGGAGCCACTGCTACACTTCCTTCTATTTCTCCTCCACCTTAATCAACGTCGAAACTTCCTGGGGAACTTCCTTTTTTTAGCATAGCAGCAGAGCGTGGGGTAGATCGCGACAGATTGAAGCAAATCGGGTCACAAAAGATTAGAATGTAGCATATGAGAAGAGCAAGAAGATGCAAATCAATCACCAGCCCGATCACTAACTCTCTCCTTGCCAACCTATTAAGCCGGATCAAGCTCGCGTCCCCCGCGACCTTTGGGCATTGGTCGTTCAAGTTGACCATGATGTCCAAAACCTCTAGCTCTTTCACCTTCCTTTTATTTATTTATTATTATTATTAATTTTTAATCATTCGTCATTGTATTGTGTCGAGTCACTTCCCTTACTGACTATCTTGGTTTTCACAACTATGCAATTGAAATAAATTCCAATCAGGAACACTTTCTTATTGAAATTAAATAGTTTTATAAATTTCAAATGGAAGTCGAATCTGCAACTTGTTTCTTATTGAAATCCGTATCGTGGCAAATGGGTCTTGTCTAGCCATCTCCACTATGTTTCTGTACTACGCTTGGGTAGAGCCTCATTCTATTCTTAAGAGTAGCTCTCCCGAGTCTCCCCCTTATTTACTGGACCCAGATCCGCTTACCACAACCATTTATGGCCAGCATACGCAGGGCCAATGGCGGAGCGCCCAGGCACGAGGTGCCCGTGCGGCGCTCCACCATGCGTGGATCCGGGTCTCAACCGGGTCGTTCAACAAAAAAAAAAAAAAAAATTTAAACCGGCCAAAAATCCGGTTCGGCGCACGTCCGGTTCGGCGCACGACCGCGCCAAAGGATGGCGCTACCTTAGGCGCATGCGCGCTGCAGTGTTGCCTTATAATGGTATATAGTTATACGAATGTTAGTACAGAGTTGTGTACCAACGTAGTATATAGTTGTCCAAAAGGCTGGTATAGAGTTGGTCCTAAACATAGTATATAGTTGGTAGACCACAAAAAAAAATGCTCCAATGGTATAGAGTTGTGCAAAGGATGGTACAGAGTTGTAACTAAACGTAGTAAAGGGTTGTTAGACCACACAAAAAAAATGCTTCAATGGTATAGAGTTGTGCAAAAGATGGTACAGAGTTGTAACTAAACGTAGTAAAGGGTTGTTAGACCACACAAAAAAAATGCTCCAATGGTATAGAGTTGTGCAAAGGATGGTACAGAGTTGTAACTATACGTAGTAAAGGGTTGTTTGACCACACAAAAAAAAATGATCCAATGGTATAGAGTTGTGCAAAGGATGGTACAGAGTTGTGCAAAGGATGGTACAAAGTTGTAACTATACGTTGTAAAGGGTTGTTAGACCATACAAAAAAAATGCTCCAATGGTATAGAGTTGTGCAAAGGATGGTACAGAGTTGTAACTAAACGTAGTAAAGTGTTGTTAGACCACACAAAAAAAATGCTCCAATGGTATAGAGTTGTGCAAAGGATGGTACAGAGTTGTAACTATACGTAGTAAAGGGTTGTTAGACCACACAAAAAAAATGCTCCAATGGTATAGAGTTGTGCAAAAGATGGTACAGAGTTGTAACTATACGTAATATATAGTTGTTAGACCACCAAAAAATTAGACAAAAAAAAAAAAAAAATCTGTAATGGTATATAGTTATCCAAAGGCTGGTACAGAGTTGTTACTAATCGTAGTAAAGGGTTGTTAGACCAAACAAAAAAAATGCTCTAATGGTATAGAGTTGTGCAAAGGATGGTACAGAGTTGTAACTAAACGTAGTAAAGGGTTGTTAGACCACACAAAAAAAATGCTTCAATGGTATAGAGTTGTGCAAAAGATGGTACAGAGTTGTAACTAAACGTAGTAAAGGGTTGTTAGACCACACAAAAAAAATGCTCCAATGGTATAGAGTTGTGCAAAGGATGGTACAGAGTTGTAACTATACGTAGTAAAGGGTTGTTAGACCACACAAAAAAAATGCTCCAATGGTATAGAGTTGTGCAAAGGATGGTACAGAGTTGTAACTATATCGTTGTAAAGGGTTGTTAGACCACAAAAAAAAAATGCTCCAATGGTATAGAGTTGTGCAAAAGATGGTACAGAGTTGTAACTATATCGTAGTATATAGTTGTTAGACCACCAAAAAAAATTAGACAAAAAAAAAAAAAAAAAATAATCAGAATGGTATATAGTTATCCAAAGGCGGGTCGGTACAGAGTTGTTACTAATCGTAGTAAAGGGTTGTTAGACCAAACAAAAAAAATGCTCTAATGGTATAGAGTTGTGCAAAGGATGGTACAGAGTTGTAACTAAACGTAGTAAAGGGTTGTTAGACCACACAAAAAAAAAAATGCTTCAATGGTATAGAGTTGTGCAAAAGATGGTACAGAGTTGTAACTAAACGTAGTAAAGGGTTGTTAGACCACACAAAAAAAATGCTCCAATGGTATAGAGTTGAGCAAAGGATGGTACAAAGTTGTAACTATACGTAGTAAAGGGTTGTTTGACCACAAAAAAAAAATGCTCCAACAGTATTGAGTTGTGCAAAGGATGGTACAGAGTTGTAACTATACATAGTATATAGTTGTTAGACCACCAAAAAATTAAAAAAAAAAAAAAAAAATACTGTAATGGTATATAGTTATCCAAAGGCTGGTACAGAGTTGTAACTATACGTTGTATATAGTTGTTAGACCACCAAAAAATTAGACAACAAAATAAAAAAATACTGTAATGGTATATAGTTATCCAAAGGCTGGTACAGAGTTGTTACTAATCGTAGTAAAGGGTTGTTAGACCAAACAAAAAAAATGCTCTAATGGTATAGAGTTGTGCAAAGGATGGTACAGAGTTGTCACTAAACATAGTAAAGGGTTGTTAGACCATACAAAAAAAATGCTCCAATGGTATAGAGTTGTGCAAAGGATGGTACAGAGTTGTAACTAAACGTAGTAAAGGGTTGTTAGACCACACAAAAAAAATGCTCCAATGGTATAGAGTTGTGCAAATGATGGTACAGAGTTGTAACTATATGTAGTAAAGGGTTGTTAGACCACACAAAAAAAATGCTCCAATGGTATAAAGTTGTGCAAAGGATGGTACAGAGTTGTAACTATACGTAGTAAAGGTTGTTAGAACACACAAAAAAAATGCTCCAATGGTATAGAGTTGTGCAAAAGATGGTACAAAGTTATAACTATACGTAGTATATAGTTGTTAGACCACCAAAAAATTAGACAAAAAAAAAAAAAAAAAAATACTGTAATGGTATATAGTTATCCAAAGGCTGGTACAGAGTTGTTACTAATCGTAGTAAAGGGTTGTTAGACCACACAAAAAAAATGCTCCAATGGTATAGAGTTCTGCAAAGGATGGTACAGAGTTGTAACTATACGTAGTATAGGGTTAGAGGATGATAAGTGTCAGGACGTAAGGTCATAACCCTACTTCTGAGCGTGGTTATATACCAATTCAGATTGGTCAGAGTCCTACACCTGATGTTGTGTAACAGGTACTTCGTAGTCTCTGTTTGCCGAGAGGGATCCTATGAGAAGTTGGACACGATGCTGACTAGTAGTGACATCACAGCATCGGAGATGGGTTTATCCTCTGAGTCTAGGAGAGGTGCTCCTGACGCGTCGGTTTTGACGGCATAGAGGATATGGTTACGGTAAGGTCCATCGAGGTAATTGTACCACCATCCATAGAAGTCACCAGAAAGTCCTGCAACGATCTGATTGACCACTATGGGTTCGGTCATTCCTCTGGACCTGCACACATTCAAATATATTAGCATTCGGTGTATCGTGTCCTGAACCTTCTTAGGGGTAGGATTATCTATGTTCCACTCATAGATAACCTTAGCATCGTAGCTGTTGGCGTAAACAAGAGGGTTTTCCTCTGTATTCAAGTCGAAAGGTTGAGGTCGACTTGGAGAAACCCGATTATGTTCTTGTTTCATATTAACACTTGACTATATGAGGGAAGAGTCTGGCGATAGGTTTGTTTCTCGAGGCGAGTGTTTATCATGTCGGAACCTATCTTCTCGAGAAACTTTTCGAGAAGATCAGCAGTTCTGTCCTCAGGAAGCATTTCGAGCTTCATAGGTGGGTGTATCAAGGGGGACTTGATTACCTGTTTCGATGTAGAAGCCTCAAAGCAGGTTGGCTTTGCAGCCTTCTGGGCTAACAACTGGTTAATCTTACCTTCCATTTGTTGAAGTTGTTTTCCAATTGCTTCCAAGGTAAGGTTGGCGAAGTTGCCTTGCTTAACCAGCTGGTTGATGGCTTGAAGTAACTCCGTCGTGGTTGAAGTACTTGTTGTTTCCACTGGGTGAACGATAGTCATCGATGCTCCTTTGACACCTTGTATAGTGAGAGCATCTTTTGGAGGAAAGACTGACTTGATGACGGCTCCTCGTGTTAAAGTTTGTCATTCTTTGTTCTAGGTAGAAACATACTGCGAACAGTGGTCAGTCATTTTCTCAAAGAACTAAGGAATAAAGAATAGAGCATATTCTCTTCCTACCAGGTCGGTGTAGTACCAATCCTTTATGTATAAAAGATCAGCACACTCGAAAGTAGCAAAATACCATTCTTTCGAACTCATCTGCAAGAAGAGTCCGAAGTGGGGAATATTTCACCAATTCTTCAGCCTTAATCATTAAAGTATTGGTGGGTAGATTGCCTATTGTAGATAGGCTGAAAGTTCCCGAAAAAATCGGTGGTTAATCCTTCCATTATAATAATAATAATAATAATAATAATAATAATAATAATAATAATAATTATAATAATTAGCTAAAGTTGATGGGCTTCGGTCAGGCGCGCGACAGAACGCCATAGCGTCTGGGTTGAACAGTCGTTGGGAGGGTTCATCTTCGATGCAAAGTTTGAAGTTTGAAGAAATAAATTCCTCTAGTTTTTTCTTAATCTTGGGATGACGTCAAGTTGATAAAAAAATTAAGGGCTTTTTACTAAAATAAAATACAAAAAAATTATCAAAACAGGTGAGTGATTGAGAGACAAAATATTTTTTTTTCGGTAATTTTTTCATTATTTTATTTTGGTTAAAAACCCTTTTTTTTAAAAAGTGAGAATTACAACACATGAGTCGTAATTCTCCCAATTTTTTCATTAATTTTTATTTATTAAATAAGTAGTAAATCTGCCTTCGTAGTTCACACGAGAGTTAACAGTTAAGACCGCCTTATAAAAGAGATCGACCGCCTTTTGTCTCTCCGACCACTGCCTTCCTTTCCCCGCCTTTGAATTCGTAGAGGCGGTCATCGTTTGGGCTTGCGCTGAAGAATATCCATTAATAACAGGTACCTCTGGCAACTTACCTCTCTATAGGACATGGCTCATATCCTTTCACGAGCATGTCCTTCCTCCTTGTTTGATTCTCTCTCCTTTTTTTTCAATTTTTTTAATTTTAATTTCTAGTATCGTATGGAGAGGAGTAGAATCATGCGAATTACTTCAACTGCAGCTTTTGATAAATTGTCGTCTTTTTTTTTGCTGGCGTGCTTGAATTTCTGAAACTTCCATGTTTGAGTTAAATCTTCCCTTACTTTTCCTGTTTTCTTTATACTCATCGCAAAATTTGAATACTAAGTGTCATTAGCTTGGTAAATCAGCATATCTTATTATTACAGAGATGGGTTTAAGGAGAACGTCCCGGAATCTTTGTGTGTCTCGGAATCGTCTTCTCCTCGGGATTCGCACTTCGGCTTTTGCATTAGCTTACTCGATTCCTGCATCTTTTAATCACAATTAGAAACTTCTGCTTACAAAAGCTAAAAAATAGCTTATAACCAGGCAAAAAAATAATTTCTGAATTTGTCCTGAAATTTCTGAAGACTTGCACTCTTGGGAGTGGTATATCATGATTAGTTGGTTTCCGTGCTGACACAGTGACACTTGACATCTTTTTTCTTTCTCCCCTGTGAAACTTTGTCTAGAGATTGATCGCTTATGAATGTCCGAGAAAGGATATGTAGTGCAAAGAGAGAAGGTAGCAAGGATGTCAAATTCTGTCCTTGTTCTCTGCCAGGCTCCTTTTGGTGGATGATGGATTTTGAGGTCAACCTGGCAACAACGAAGGGTTAACTCCTTTCTCTCTCTGTCTACAAACAAAACTTAAAAAGAGTTGACTGCAAGAAGATTCAAAACCAAAAGAAAGGCAGGGGAGGAAAAAAGTACAACTGCTGCATTGATAGAATCATAATAACTAGGAGTACATTTAGGCAACTCAGAGATAATTCATTGAGAACCAAGGCCTGATACCATTTTGTTGAACATGCCATCACAAGATGGCTTTAAGTAAACCCCAAATTAGAATCATAAGACTATGACACTCCTATCAATCAAATAATACCTTATACCAAGGCAAAAGAGGAACTTCCATTTCTGAACTTCTAGTTTTTTACTCTCCCTTGATTGATGTGGACTTACATTTTTTTCTTTTTGCTTGGCGCATTATGAGGTCATCCTCGTGCCATGGGGGGTTTCTTCCCCTCTCTTGCTTGGTTATAATAAATCATCATTTCATTGCTTTAAGGAAATTAATATGTGGAACTCGTTTTGGTTCGTACTCACAGTTCGTCAGTTTTTTTTTCCATCTCTAAGACTGAAAGCTGATTAATTGCTACTCAAATCTTTTCTTGTTAGAACCATGGTTTGTGGATGAACTGCTCTCCATTTCTTTTGTATTTTTTACTTGTATACTATGTAATGTAATGTGTATTTTGTTCTTCTAAAGGATGAATGTTGATAATTTTCTGATCTGTCGCAATGATATTTATTTTTTGCAGTTTGCAAACTTGTTTCCAAAGGGTAAATTGTAAATTTTTTTCCAAAAGCTTCCAGTTCTTCCATTCAGGATTCTACTTCCTTAAAAAAATACAATGCCACTTATTTTCAAATCAATTAGGTTGGACAAGTTAAACTTACCTTCCCAACTGGAGGATTCCCTGGTTTCAATTTTTCTTGCAACTCCTAGAGTGCCAGATTAGAAATAGTGGCTTTTGGACATAGTTTCCATTTCACTGTTGTGGAGGCAATGGAGATTCCAGAATTATATTTTTCTTGTGATTCTTTATGTGTTTCTTCTGTTGATGGATTATTTATTGGTTAAGATAGGACGTGATCATATGAGATGGATAAACCTGGTTCCATTTTTTTAAGTTTTCTGGGTCTTGGGCATTATCTCAGTGGTCCCATGGGAGGTCTAGGGTTTGGGTCTCCACAACAGCATTGGGAGTAAAATTTGTAATTGGGCGTAAAATGTATTCACTTTCCTCAATTTTTTTTGTTTTTGAAGTTTTCTTATTGCATAAGGAAAAGATCGAATGTGATGGTTTATTATAGTTGGAAACGACCTTTGGAAAATTAATGACACAGTCTTGCAGCCATTTTAGGACATTAAATTTTCTGATTCAAGAAACCATGCATTTTTTACAATAAAAAATAACAGACGATACCATTTCTTACTTCCCACGCAGGTAGTTTTTTTCTTTGAATCATGCAAAAAATTGAAAGACTTTTAATATTTTCAAGGGCTTCCTTCAATCTGAAAATTTCTGAGGGAAAAAATATTATGACTTACCATTGTGTGCTTTTTCAAATTTTTTTCATGTTACTGATTTCTATTTTGTTGATCTTACAGATAGACTTGGTGAAGGCAAAACTGAAAGGTTGCTGAAGCAAAACTCATGGAGAATGGTCATCAAGAAATCCCTGAAAATGCAAACGAGCGTACGTGTTTCTGCCTGATAAGTTGCCAAAGTCATAGCCTTTCTCTATGTGGTCTTCCATTATCAATTTAACTTTATTTTATTCTCTTGTGCAGATTGCCCAGGCCCTGAATCAGAATCAGCTGGAAAATCAGAGGCTTGTGCAGGATGCCCGAATCAGGAGGTTTGTACAACAGCTCCCAAAGGGCCTGATCCTGGTATGAGGTTCTGACTTCTGAATGTAGCTACTTTTTTTGTTGGAATCCTTTTTCAAAATTCTGACAAATTCTTTTGTTAGGATTACCTTTTCAAAATTCTGACGAATTCTTTTGTTGGATTTTCCTTTTCAAAATTCTGACAAATTCTTTTCTTGGTTTTCCCTTTTCAAAATCTGTCAATTTTTAAAATTTCTGACATCCCCAAAACAATCATGAATTCTCTAAGCTATTAAAAAGCCCAAAAACAGACTGCTTTTGTAGTTAACCAGTTAGATTTTGGTAAAGTACCTTCAAAAGTTAATATAAGACACCTGATGAACTTTTGATTTTGGGGCTGAAGCTGGTCTGTCTTGACCTATGCAAGCTTTTGTAACACAAGCTGTTGCCTTCAAAAATAACTTGATTACAGTATATAACAGTTATGCTTGAAGCTCTCTATATGGAATAATGGGTTAAAAAATCAGTTTTCTGCAATGCCGCAGAGAATCTGCTTCTAAGATGGATAATTTCAGTGTAGTTGTAATTGTGTTGATGACTTGTGAGATTTGGACTTTGGATTTTGTACTGTCAAAAGGTTCGCTCTTTGAGAAAGAGGACTTAATTCTTAGAGCGTTATGTATCTGCTTTTCATCTTTCCCTCATGTAATCCAATTTCTAAAACTGACCTCATGAATGGCGTGGCTGTCTACGATTGTCCATGTTCCTCTTAGTTGTCCAAAGGCTATCCCAATTGATTTCAGAGTCACTTACAACTGTATCTTTCATGATTCTGCAACTCTTTGCCTGTGTCATGAGAGTAATTATGGGATGGTTTTTAATGCAGATTTAGTCACAATAGCAGAGAGAATGAGCACTGTAAAACACAAGATTCTGGTTTTATCTGGGAAAGGTGGGGTTGGAAAGAGCACATTCTCTGCCCAGCTTTCCTACGCTTTATCCTCAAAGGATTACCAAGTGGGCCTTTTTGATATTGACATATGTGGGCCTAGCATTCCAAAAATGCTGGGTCTAGAAGGCCAGACTATCCACCAAAGCAATCTTGGATGGTCCCCTATTTATGTTGATTCAAACCTTGGAGTTATGTCTATCGGTTTCATGCTTGAAAACCCAGACGATGCTGTGATCTGGAAAGGACCTCGCAAGGAGGGAATGATCAAGAGTTTCATGAAGGAAACTCACTGGTCAGAGCTTGATTACTTAGTCGTGGATGCTCCTCCTGGAACCTCTGATGAGCATATTTCAATTGTTAAACTTCTCCAGACCACAGGCATAGATGGGGCAATCATAGTCACTACTCCACAGCAGGTATCTCTCATTGACGTACGCAAGGAGATCAATTTCTGCAAAAGAGTAGGTGTATCCGTTTTGGGTGTGGTGGAGAACATGAGCAGCTTGGCTCAATCGATTGTGGACTTGAAATTTAAGAAGGTTACTGAGACTGGCGAGGAAAAGGATGTTACAGGTTGGGCATTGGACCATATGAAAACAAATGCACCAGAGTTGCTTTCTTTGATTGCTTGCAGTGAAGTCTTTGATAGCAGTGGAGGTGGAGCCTTCAAGATGTGCATGGAAATGGGCGTGCCATTCCTTGGAAAGGTTCCAATGGATCCACACCTTTGCAAGGCAGCAGAGGAGGGTCGATCATGCTTCGAAGATCAGAAGTGCAGTAGTAGTGCAGCTGCTCTTCAGAAAATCATAGATAAATTGCTTTCCAGTCACCAGCTACATGAGAGTCTGTAGATGCGGTACAATTTTGTCAATTTTGTTTGCTTTCATTTGGACGGCCTTTATTTGGTCTTTGTATCATTATGTAGTCAACTGTTCTGAGTGTTCAGTTCATTGGCTAGCAAGAATGTAATGTTTTTCTGAAATATCATCACTGTAAAGTAAACTTGGATTGTCTTTTAGTTTTAATTTTCTTGAGCATACCCGTTTCAAAGTTTTATTTCCTTATTATATGTGGGCCACTATGTATCATTTTCAGATTTTCAATGGCAGCGAACGTAGAAAGACATCTCGGGAACACAGCCAAAATTTTTGCCAGGAAGATTAGCCAGTAAGACAGGCAAAATTTCTTAGCATAAGCTGACAAAGAAGAAAGCTCACTCTCACTTGTTAGACCGTTTATCTGCTGTGGGTTTCTAAGAAAACTCTGCTTCCAAACAGCTGATGACATGAAACTAAACAGACTAGGTTGCTATGAACACTGAACTACCTACAGAGTACAATTGATCAGGCCAGAGTTGCTCATTCTTTATTGCATCACAAACCAAAACAATGCACAAAAAAGAAAAGGAAAAACAAAAAAGGGTCCTGCTACCTCCAGCGTTGAAATGGAAAGAGAGAAAAATATTATGTGGAAGATGGGGAACAGACAAGGCAGGCCAGAAGAAGAATAGCAGAGGAGGTTGCATCTTCCTCCCCACCGAAGCTGCTTCTCTTAAACTTGCTCGTCTTTCCTTTGTTACACTGCAACATCAGCTCCTTCCCTTTCAGCTCATGCTGCTGCTTCTGCTGCTGCTTTTTCATGGCGTCTGTTTTCCTAAATCCACAGCCAGATTCGTCCACCCTTGCCACCATTTTCAGAAACTGTAAACAGAGGATATCCAACACTGGAGCAGGGATATCGAAAAGCTTTGCATGGGGGAACAAGGCCACATGACCCACCATTTATAGGAGACTTGGGTCTGCAATTGCCTTCCGTTTCCCTTCATATTACATCCCTCACGTGTCATGCTTTGGTTTCTTCAATGCAGGGTCTCTCTCGTGCCATGTGGGAAGATCCAATGTATCTTAGTACAGAAGAAGGCAGAGCATGAACCCGCCCTTTTCCCCTTTGTCCCTAGCACACTCTTGTATATCTGCAAAATGAATTGTCCATCAGATGGGACCTGAAGACTCCATTGTCCATCAGTTATAAAAACAGAGAAGAAACAGTTGAAGATGAAGTCGGGCAGTGATTTAAAATTAGGAGGTTATTGTTTCAACTGTAGTCGGATCCACTGACCCAGGATGAGATTGTACCCACGTTTGAGCTTGCAAAGGATCAAATATGCATTTTTTGGGGGGGGTATCCGGGTATGGAATGCAATCTGACTTCAAAACTGGAGTAGTTTTTGAGTTCCAACCCAGTTCAAACAGTTAGAAAAGAGAAGGAAAGTCTTTTCCTGCAATACATGGAAGATCAGCTCCTGAGTTTCATTAAGAGTGAGGGCCATCTTATTCAGTTATTTGTAGCTTGTAGTGGCAGGGACGGACTACAATAACCCCAAAGGCAAAGGGCATTTCAGTTGGGCCCCATTAGTTGTGTTTCTATTGGAGAGCCCTTCTTCATCTTCATGTGCCCAGCCATGTGGGCATGTGCCCTATACATTACATCCTTATCCACTACTACTTCTCACTGCCCTCTCACCATGTTTTTTCTCCTTCCTTCCTCATTATTCCCAATATTAGGACTCCACTCCAGCTGTGCCCTAAACCCTATATGTTTTTGGCCCTTCATGCATGCAGCTATGAGCTATGCCCATCATTTTCTCTTGCTTATTCTGAAGTCACTATGCCCTAATCCCCATTTTCCTCCTCCTCATTTTTTTCTTTTTTCTTTTGATATAATTATTGTAGAACATGTGCAGTATACCCATCTTGAGACTCTATATATAATATATGCACCGAACCCTATTTTTTCTCAGCCTTTTTGTATGTACCATAGATTTTTTGGACTCATGCCCTGCACATCCTTATCAAAAGTCTCTCCCTTACCCACCATTGTTTTTTATTTTTAATCAAATCTTTAATTTAGACTTAGAATAGATGCCCTAAACCTAAGCTTTCCTTTTTTTAAAAAAAAAAAAAAAAAAAACCAAATTAAAAATAGAAGCAGAGAATCTGCATTCCCAAGGAGATTCGTGGGCCCACTTAGCATGTGCGTTGTCTTTCTCAAGCAATCATGACCATCGGTTATTGAGGCGATCATCCGACCGAAGGCACGTGGAATCCTGACACGGTTGAGGTTCAAAAGAGAAAGATCAGTGGTGGTTCAGGTGGATCCCACCCTAGTAAAAATAAAAAAAAAAAAAATATAGAATTCCAGGAGGAGGTATGCTGTGGAATATGCATGCATGCTATCTACTTGGAAAGAGACAAAGGATTGTGGGATGATGGTATGACTCCATAATTCTGAACACATAGGTCCATTTGCTTGGAAAATGGGATGTTGCCCACTAAGGAACAAGGATTGAACAGAACCCTACTCTCCCTCCCTCCCAAGTCACATCCAAGAATCAATATCATAACAGAGTTGGTGGAGTCATGAGGAAGAGGAAATTGGATTTGTGGAATCCACTCTAGTGTGGATTTTTTTGGTTAATTAATCAGTTGTGGAAATTAATTAATGAGGGTTCTTTTTTGTTTTGTGCATGATTAATTTCATGAATATTATGTAAAACTAAGAAAAATCACTAATGAAATCAATTAGTGAAAGTAATGAGGGAGGTTGATTACTTTAATCAGAATATATTAATTATGGATTTATATAATATATGGTGAAACCTTAATAACAATGCTAATAAGCATCACTAAATTCCATTGGTGTTGACAACACGACTTGCCCACATCAATTGAGGCCAACTCTCTTTAGTACAAAAGACATCTTTTGTTAGCATTTTCTCAATCTTGTTATTATTTAAAAAGTACTATTTGTTTCATCAAAAATGTTTTTGTTCCTCCTTTTTTTTTATTATTTCTATCCTGAATGTAAATGTAAGCAGTTGATTGGCGTATTTTTGACTGAACTGATGATGATAAGATGAAGGAGAGTCTGATCTCATGGCTAAGGTCAGTAGATGGACAACTGCCAGAATCTGGCGTGCAGTGTACATGAAGAGTTCTCATCAGCAGGTTGAAAGTCCTAGCTATCCAAGAGTCTTTGAATTAGAGATAAGATATGTGATCTTTGGTTCTCACATAAAGTATGTTGATGCACTGGATTAGGGTTACACATAAACTTAGTGAAAAGATCTTTAAGCGTGGGGTGAGGGGGAGCTTGCCATGGCAATTTGCAAGAGGGTTTGAGAATATGATGACAAATTTATATTGAATAATCAAGAGGTTTTTAGGCTTAATTTTAAGAAGCTTATTGACCATCCAATGTCTAGTCTCTAATTCAGAGATCGAGTAGTTGGAGGCCTTCGTGTGGAAGGGGCATTCTAAGGGGGAGCCTCAGAGTGAGAGGGTGCTGAAGTACTTCCGGTGATTATATGATAAGAAGTACAAAGAGAGTGGTAAAGTTCGAATCCTATCTTAGAGTAGAACTGAAATTGAAACTATATCACTATTGTTTCTGTAACTCTCTTTAGAAGATTATGCCCCATAGATTAGGAATATTTGGTTCCGAACTGCAATAACACTTTCTAGTGTTCTTGTGTGGCGTTAAACATAACATATAATGTAACTCGAAGTGTAATTTCATCAATATACACATGCACCGGCAGAATCACATTTAATTTCACTCAAGATGCCAATAGAACAAATTTTCGCCAGTCTTTTGTTTGGTTTATGTATGAAAATCTACACTCCGAGCTAGAAGGAAGCAGATGTTTGAGAGAGAGGAGTGTGTCAAGCTTGGTCCCATTGATTCGGTCAGGGTAACCATGACTCTGGTCTGGTTTGAACCACTAAAACAATATGGAGACTTGTAAGATTTTGGTCAATGTTATTTAACTATATGCTATTCTTTTGATATCGTAACTATAGTCATATTAAGACGACATGAAGAAATCGATAGTTCTTACTAGTCCAAGACTCGTGTACCTATTCAGTAGGAATCACTGAAAGGTAGCCCAAGAAATCCCGTAAGGCCCATGGAGAGGCAGGGTAGGGTGTATGCCTAGTAGTGTTGATCTACCTTAGTGGTAGTGAGCCGGTAACACGGCAGGAGCCTTGAACTGGACATGAACTTTCTATTTAAGCATATCATTTTAATCTACCTATAACATGAATATCTTAGGAACAACATAAAGCTAATTAACTACATGATTACTATGGATCGCTCTCGCCGGCTCTAGCATACAATGCTTAGGTCTCGACTTTCATCTGCTACGACCCGTAGCAAGAATGTAGCCCTCGACGAATACGTCGTCGATACGCAGGACCTTACCAAATGGTCCATACCTAAAATACCTTCAAGACAAATTTACAACATAGGCTCATTTACCTTAGCTTGGTCTCATGTTGTAAAAACCCTCGAACAGTCAAGTACCATAGAAGATACGGAACAAACTCTAGAACTTCTAACCGAAAAGGATATTTATCCCTTTCGAGAAAAATATAAGTTCATTCACATAGGGTGTGTTCAAGTGGCCCTAAAGCCCCTTACAGTAAAGGGACTAGATACGTCTATATTAGTCGCACTACGCGATGCTCGATGCCTAGATTGGGCAGGATCTCTCATGGGAGTAATGGAAACTAGTCTAACAAACGGTCCCGTTTACTTTAATATTTACCCAGATTTAGCGCTTTCTCTTTCAAATCCACATCTTCTGAAAGCACTAAGCTTAAGTCTTAAAACACATAATCATAACTTCTTACCTGGATCCGAGACTATTACTGTCATCTACCGGATTTACTATAGAATGTCAAATACTTTAACCTCAAATATAAAAATAGTCTCTGCAAGAGGTAAAACTACTTTTATTGAGTCTAATGAGCTGTCAACGAAAACAACCATCAATTGGACGCTAAAATGGGAAGAAATCTCTTTCCCATCCACATGGCAAGTTACAGAAGCCACAACCCCACGACCTCTTGATAATAAAGAAGTAGAACAAATAACCCAGGATGCAGAAGGTAATATTGAGATAACCTTTGCACCCAACCTGAGGCGTAAGATACCCCTAATAACCTCAGGAAGAAAATCGTCCAGTTCAGTTCTGGTATCGGAATCTTCCTCTCAGTTTACTCCTGAGATGGCAGATCTTTACACAGATCTACGAGGAAACCCTCAGCCTGTATACAACCTCAGGCCTTCTTCGGGAATGACCTTTAATGATTAAGGCCGAAGAACTCATATCCGGACAACCACTGCGAGTCCTTTTAGCGAATGAATTCGGTAAAAGCACAAACAAGTGGTTCTGAGACTGGTACTTCGCTACTTTCACCAATGATGATCTACAGTATATCAAAGACTGGTACTACACCGATCTGGTTGGTAAGGAATATGCTTCATATTTTGTTCCTTGGTTTCTTGAAAAGTTTACTGAATCTTGTTCAAAGTATTTGATTACCTTGGAACAGGAATGGCAACTAAGTACTGGAACAGTTGTCAAAGCAGTATTTCCACCAAAAGATGCCCTTACCATACAAGGTAAGCCTAAGGCCTCTATTGTCGTAGCCTTTCCTGTAGAAGTCACCTCCAATACTCCAAGCACATTGGAAATTCTTCAAACAGTAAACCAGGTCATACGGCAAAATAACTTTACAAATCTTACCCTTGAAGCTATAGGAAAGCAGCTTCAACAAATAGAAACCAAAGTCATGACGCTTAGCCAGAAAAAACCCTCTGCTCAAGAAGTGGCAACTTCAACAGCGGTCATACCAGCCGCTTCAATAAAACAGAAGCCCTTCATGCTGCATCAACCGCCTGTTCTAAAGCTACCACCATCAGATCAGGAGCAGCAATCAGAGCTTTTAAAACTTCTGCTTGAAAAGCTAGGAAAAACTCAGGTAAGTACAATTACTGATTTCCCAGCCTTTTCAAGAGTTCCACAACAAATGAACTTTGAAGTTACCACAAAATGGCAAGACAAAAAACCCAAGCAGACCCGGCCTCCGCCGTTTGACATACATACCAACCAGGAGAGCCCCTTCGTCATATCTAACAGCTATGACGCAAGAACCATCTATGAATGGAATATAGACCATGAATCTCCTAAAGGTGTAGTTGACACTCTTCACCGAATGTTTATTGACTGCAATGTTTGTCGAGCTAAAGGTTTACCCGAAGCACAGGTTGTAAACCAAATAGTAGCTGGACTCACAGGCGATCTCTACGGATGGTGGTACCATTACTTATCCGACGCCAATAGGTATGAAATTTCTCATGCTGTTAAAATAGATGAGTCGGGAGATACTCTACTCGACAATGAAGGACATCCAATCTCTGATGCCTTCATGACCTTCTGTCTAAGGATTATGGCAATGTTCGCCGTGGATCCGCAACGACAGGCAGAAACTACCATGTATCTGCTCCATCACCTTAGATGTAGAACTCTTACGGATCTACACTGGTACATTTCTACTTTTAGAAGTAGAGTCATGACCTTGGCAGACGCCGCTAATCCTTATTGGAAGCAGCGCTTCATAAAAGGGTTACCTACCCAATTTACTATGAAAGTCAAGGACATGTTACGGCCTGGACCCAATGAAGAAATAAATTGGAATAGTCTTCATTATGGTCAACTGCAAACTGCCTGTACCAGGCAGGGCCTCCTACTTTGCAACGATCTTCGACTTAAGAAACAACTTAAGCAAGATCAGATATCTCAAAAAACCTTAGGTACTTTTTGTCAACAATTCGCTTACGATAATTTACCTAAACATGATTGTTCTAAGTGCAGGAGTACTCAACCATACAAAAGAAGGTTTATAAAGCAAAACCCGCCTAAACCGCCCTTCCACGAAAGAGACAAGGGCAAAAGTATAAAAAGGGAAACTAGAGCCAGTTTCCGCCCAAAAGGTCAGTCCTCTTCCACAACAGCTAAGTGCTATCAGTGTGGACGCACTGGACATTTCGCCCGAACTTGTTTTGCAAAACAAAAACAGAAAGTTCAGGAATTACAGATTGATGATCAATCAAAACAGAAAGTGTTACAGTTACTCTCTGAAACTGAAGAGCAAAACACCTCTTCAGACTCAGAACAAGAACTCTGTGAGCCTCTTGATTCTTCAGAGTCTACTTCTCGGACTTCTTCGGATACAGAAGAAAGCAAAGATCCACAGCTTGACCAGCTAGAAGCTATGTTCAGAATGACTACCTCTCTGAACATGATATCTTCAACCGACTTGTCTACTTTACTAGAAAGTTTGACAAATAAAAAAGACAACGAACTTATTTTGGATACATTGCTTAAAGGAAAGCAAGACAATCCAAAATACTGTGACAAGTATTACACGATGTCTAACCTATTTCAACGACATCAGCAACAAACCCAAAAAAGGCTACCTGATCTCCAAACCGAGATTAAGACTTGTAAACAAGAGATACAAGCCTTAAAGGCAGCCTACTTCGGATTAGTCACCAGACTCGAAGCAGTGGAAGAACAAACAACTCCACGATCACTATCTTTCTTTGCAGGAGAAAGTTCGGGTCAACCTGAGGAACATACAACACCTCAAGTAAGTTCTACCACGGAGCAATATCTACAACAGATGATCACAAGTATGGTCCAACAAAAATGGTATGTCTTTATTTCCCTAGCAGTTGGAGATACTTTGATTATAAAAAACCTTATTGAGCTGGTAGACAGCGGTGCAGATTTAAACTGCATAAGAGAAGGAGTCATCCCTTCTCACCATGTTTCTCCTTCAACTGAAACATTGAAATCCGCTACTGGAGATCCCTTGAAAATTGCTGGTAAAACAGACAGTTTATATGTCTGTAATAAAATGAATGGGCAAATGTTTGTCCATACACCAGCAGTAATTGTCAAGAACTTATCTCACAAAATAATTCTTGGCACACCATTTTTACATAATATAAAACCCTTTTTAGTAACTAAAGAAGCCATAATTTCTAACAAACTTGGCACTCCTTACCAATTTACTTTTGTTACAGCACCTGCACCAAGAGATTTGAATACTCTTACGACTGAGCTATTACAAGAAAAGGAACATCACCTATGTTCTCTCAAGACCGTGTTTACAACGACTCGGTTAAGATCTGCTTTAAACACTCCCTCTTTCTTAGAAAAGAAACAAACACTTCAGAAAGAACTGTTAAGAGAAGTATGCAGTGATATCCCTAATGCTTTCTGGAACAGGAAGCAGCATATAGTTTCTTTACCCTATGAACCAGGGTTCAAGGAAACAAATATACCCACTAAAGCCAGACCGTGCCAAATGAATGCCGAATACCTGGCATTATGTCAGAAGGAAATACAAGATCTTTTGACCAAAGGACTTATCAAACCTTCCTACTCCCCTTGGAGCTGCACAGCCTTTTACGTCAACAATGCAACTGAAAAAGAACGAGGAAAACCAAGGTTAGTAATCAATTACAAACCTTTGAACAAGGTACTACATTGGATTAGGTATCCAATACCCAACAAAAGAGACCTGCTTAACAGACTCGTTAAAGCAGAGATCTTTTCAAAATTCGACTTAAAATTTGGATACTGGCAAATCTAGATCAAACCAGAAGACAGATACAAAACTGCCTTCGTCGTCCCATTCGGTCACTATGAATGGAATGTTATGCTTTTTGGTTTAAAAAACGCCCCTTCAGAATTTCAGCATATCATGAACGATATTTTTACACCATATTCTGAATTTCTCTTATCATACATTGACGATGTTTTGGTTTTCTCCCAAACCATAGAACAACATTTCAAGCATTTACGAATTTTTAAAACTTTAATTTTGAAAAATGGCTTGGTTCTCTCTGAACCCAAAATGAAACTATTTCAAATCGAGATTCGATTTTTGGGTCATACTATTTCTCAACATACTCATACACCATTTCAAAGGTCTATTGAGTTTGCCTCTAAATTTCCTGACGAAATTATCGAACAAAAACAACTTTAGCGCTTCTTGGGAGCATTAAATTATGTCGCCGATTATTACAAAGATCTGGCTACAGATACTCATTTACTTTATGCAAGGCTCAAGAAGAAACCTATACCATGGACTTCTGAGCATACTGAAGCGGTACAAACCGTTAAAGCCAAAGTAAAAGCTTTACCATGCTTATCTTTGGCAAACCCACTACTTTACAAAATAGTGGAAACTGATGCTTCTGACCTCGGCTGCGGAGGAATATTGAAGCAAAAACCTTTACAAGGCAACGAACAGTTAGTACGATACTGTTCCGGCTTCTGGAATACAACCCAGAAGAATTACTCTACTGTTAAAAAAGAAATGCTAGCTATACTGAAATGCATTTCTAAATTTCAAGATGACTTACTTAATCAACAGTTTTAATTACGAATAGACTGCTAGGCTTGCAAGTCTATTATACAAAAGGACGTCCAAAACTTGGTGTCCAAACAGATATTTGCACGATGGCAAGCTGAATTATCTGTTTATGATTTTGCTATTGAATACATCCCTGGAGATACTAACTCCTTGCCTGATTTCCTTACACGGGAATTTCTTACTCGAAAATGACTTCCTCCTCCCAAGGGGAACCACCCTGGTATCCAGCGAAAGGGTCACCACCTTCGCCTAACCATAAAGGCAAACAAGTTGCCAATCAAAGGCAACACGGCACTACCAGCCAATCTTCCCGATTACAGGGACCCTCGACGCCACACAAGGCTGCTACCAAGCCATTGGCGCTTCACTCCGAAAATGAATTAGAGCACGCCTTAAAGCAAAAGGAGGTTACACGCTCTGGTGCTCCAGAGGCTACTTCCTCTTTTAAGGATGTGACGTACCTGCCCATCCCATGGCATTCTAAATCCCACAAAGATTTAGTTGCCTTTATTCCACACGGTCTTAACCTAAAGCAACCGGCGTGGCAATTGGCTTACCAAACTTTGGGCGAAACTTACCAATTTGCCCAACGACAGGGTAAATCTCTGGCTTACTACCAGCAGATATTACGTTGTCATCATGTCCTGCTTAACCAAAAGCAGCCTTCGACCGAGATTCTCCGCACTCAGGTCTTTATTGATCGGGTTCTCTTACCCTACGAATGGCCTACTAGCCCCAATCACCCTCTCACCTTCCACACTCAAGCTTCTGGATCCCAACTTCACACTTATTGGGATTATGTGGACGCCTTCTACAACGCCTTTTACTACAACAACACTTCCCGGACTCACACCTTTTACTTCCAAATTCGGCCCTCTGTTCTTCACTCTTCCTCTCTGCCCACTTGGTTCTACCATTGGTGGTCTTCGATGGGGGGGGGGAGATTCGGATCTTCGACGACCCTAGCAGTAAACCTTTACTGGCTCTATTTACTGAATGGTGCAAACTTCACCCAGCTCTGACACATAGCACATCTAGAGACTTGTACGGCAACCAAGTCGAAGCCACGTTCTTCATCAGGTTCGAAATCCCATGGATATGGCACAGCCAATGGGAAGAAAATAGTTCCTGTGATAATACTCCTGCACTCTGGAGGACTTACGAGATCCAGAGATGGCAGCACTACATGCATACTAAACTGTACGAAACGGCAGCAGCAGCCATTAAAGCCGAAATCGAAGAATGGAAGAAACTACCTCCTCTTCCAGAACTGGAACAAGCATGGGATCTATTTGCTACCGATCCCGAGAAAATCAAAGCACAATACATACGCCGAAATCCTCTGGCTACTGAGGAGGACATCTTTGAGTATGTCCATACTCGGGTTATGTCTAACGTTGCTCGTATGTTTCCCCATAAACAGGTTTCATTGGCGCCACCCTCGTCACCAAAGGGCAGCAACGAAGAAGATCATGGAGACGTTTACCAAGAGTCCCAAGATCCATACGAAGAACAACATGAATGATCGACCTTGGCAAAGATGGCCAGATGGACTTTGGCCAGCCCGTCATCCTTTGGCATTACCAGCCACTTCTAGAGAAAATTTTCAGAAAAGATTCCAAGACCGCTTTTTCCTATTTCACATATGAAGAATGAAACGAGAACTCAGAGAAATCAGTCCCCTGTATGCAGACTGGCTTGAACAGGAGAACACTGTTCTAGAGGATTTGGATCCATTTTCATCAACAGCTCACAGCGCTCGATATTATCCAAACTACATGTGGATGCGCTGGAAAAGAATGAAAAGACACCTTGAAGACGCCAAAAATGGCCTACCACCACCTGGCTTGCCACCTCCAGGATTCTGACGACATCACTGACGTCAGCAAGCACTTTCAGCTTTTCAAAACCATTGGCGCCCCTGGTTTTAACCTCTGGTTTTTGGACGTCTCGCCTCTACCGATGAATTGTGTTTAATAATTTGTCTTCGGATCCGACTACTCCTTCACTTATAAAAGGAGTCCACCCCCTTTGTTAGAGAGCATCCTTCGAAGTTTAGGTCTCTTGAAGTTTTCTTGCTTGCCTTCAGCTTTGGTGTGTCTCTTGTAAGTTTCTCTTTTATTTTATAAATAAAGCTTGGTTTGTATTATTCCCTGTTTGTCTCCGTTAATTTCCTTTTTTTAATTTCTTTTTTTTTCCATCATATATATATATATATATATATATATATATATATATATATATATATATATATATATATATATATATATATATATATATATATATATGGTGTTGTACGTACATGTTGGTATTCATTCCTCTCCTAGGCCTGCATGTATCAAAAGTTTTGTATCAAAGTTATGGCTGTGTTTAATTAGTCCCAGAATATTATTACTGGGACATCTTCAACTCTTGGGGATAACAAGGTAAAAAAGCCCCTGTAGAAAAGTTATTGGGCATCTAATATATTATGATTGGTGGTATATAGCTCCGAATTCACAATTAAAAGTAGTAGGACATATCAATTTTAATATAAATAAATATATAATTTGTATATAGCTAATGTAGCCAGCCCATAAATAATGCTTGTTCCATAGAAGAAAGAGTGGGATTTTTATCATCCCTTTAATTTTTCACGTTAGAAAAAAAAAAAAAAGTTTAAAAGAGGGTGAATTCTTCTTATACACTTTTATACGCAAGATTTTAGATAGCAACTCAAATTGGCGACCCACCGCCGCACTGCTTATCCCATCATCGTGCGTGAGCTTCGTGCCTCTCCTTCGCCCCACCCTTTCCTTCCGACTCCTGATCAGAGTCGTCCGAGGCTGCAATTTTCTTTGTTCGAACCACAGTTTTCGCCTTTTTTTTTTTTTTTTTTTTTTTTTTTTTTCATTTGTGTGTGTGTGTGTGTGTTTGTTTGTTTGTTTGTTCGAACCTCTATTCTGGCTGTACACCAATGAAGGAATCGCTTCTCTCCGCAGTCTTCTAGTATTTTTTCGTGGACCATTTTCGTCTGGAGGGGAGACGGGAATCCAGTGGTGAATCTTTATGTTGGAGAATGTCCGGGAGTCGATAAAGTTCGTACTTCGTTCCTTCAACTTCTGCTTTACAAGAGAACATAAGAACATAGTTTTGCGGTTCGTCGTTGTTTTGGGATTAACAGGCATCCATTATTTGGTTTTACACGAGTCCTGGTTTGTTTCCATCATCACGAATCTCTGAATTGCGTGCTTGGGTGGTGATTCTTCATCTCGTAGCAGGTGAAATGTCTGTTGATGTTATCGTTTATCAGCTATAGTAGCTTTTGGTAGTTTGTGGTATCTTTATTTGCTCGACTTTGTAAAGAGTATTTATGTTGGATTTTTAGCTATCGAAACTCTCTGATAGTTTACATCTTTTAGCTGATACAAAAATAGTTCAGGTTGCCGCTTGAATTTGGGTTTGTATTTTTAAACTACTTCTAGAAAAAGGATATATCTTTTTCCATGTTTTGCTCTAAGGATTACGTTGCCTCCTTTACTGAAGCTTCACTTAAAGTAGCAAATGCTGGGGTCAGCTGGAAAATCAGAGACTAAAATTTTGACTGAGCTCTTGAATTATTGAACAGAACTTGAAACAAGCATAAATCTACGAGGAGTCCTTGAAGCATGTTCAAGTGGCAGTGGAGAGATATTTGAGAAACATGAGGTCCATTGCACCCTCACACGGCCTTTTCCTCCAACCAAAAATGGCTCATGTCGCTTGTCTTGTGTACTTGACGCCTAGATGCACTCCTAGGAGTAAAATGCAGTGCACATGTCTTTCAGGTATTTACTACTTACTCTTATTACCTTCTGCTTTCAATAGATATATTATTTTTCCTTTGTCCTACTATATGGGAACAATTGTATGAAGTTGTCTTAATTTCTTGTCACTTTGTGTTGTATTTATATTTGCTCTCCGGTTGAGATTTTTTAATAAAATTCATTCCATCTCGCATTTATGTCGTCAGCATTTTAATAAGAAGAGGGAGAAGGCAAAGAAAGGAAAAATTACTTTAGTCAACTTTGTCAATTTATTTGGTTTGACCATGATACTGGTTGAGGATGGGTGAACCTGTCTTGCTGCAGATGGAATGACTAAAACAAAGTGTGATTTTTGTGTGTGTCAAAAGTCGGATTTTTTAGGTTAAGTTTCTTGTCTGAGTGTAATTCGCTGTTGTTCATGTTCATAGTGATGCACATTGCAAACACAAGTTTGAGAAACTGTACGCAAGCACAGATTGAGCTTATATGTAGCCTTTTGCAATCAGGGCCATTATCTCATTTGGGTGGTTTTTCAAATTTTTTGAGATATTAATTGACGTATTGGCAATCTAATTCTTTTTTTTTTATATATTTTATTTTATTTTATTTTATATATCTTGAACTTTTATTGCTTGACAGGATTTAGATTACATAGAATACAGATTACTTACTACATAGCCAGTTATTGGTCCAGTAGTAGCCCTGTAACTAGCACATCCTTTCCCATTCCTTCTTTAGCCAATTTGTTAGCAAAAGAATTTGCTGATATAGGGACATTTACCCATGTTACATTCCAGTCCTTTAACAGTACATTAAGCTTATCAAATATACATTTGAAATCCCATGGGGGTTTGTGACTTGCTTAGCCCAACTTATTACAAGGGCTGAGTCAGTCCCTTTCAATTTGCACCGGCCGTGTTGGTTGTTGTACTAGAAGCTTAGCCCCTTCAACGAAGCCTTTGCTTCTGCTTCCTTTGAAGAGCATGTTCCTGCTGGGCCAGAGTATAAGATAAGACATTCAACTTCACTGTTTATTATGACTCCCCATATCCCAGCTGACCCTAGGTTTCCCATGGAGAGGCCATCAAAGTTCTGCTTCAAGAACCCAATAGGAGGGGGCTGCCACTCCAGCATTTTTCCATTTTTGGAACTTTTATAGGCATAAAGTTTTCACTCTATCCTAGTAGCCATCAAAGTTCAGCTTCCAGAACTCAATAGGAGGGAGCTGCCACGCCAGCATTTTTCCATTTTTGGAACTTTTATAGAGCTAGAGTTTATTTCTCTATCCTATTACTTCGTGTTACTGAGCTTGGAAATGGAGGCAGCATTTGAGATGTGCTTGCCCATAGTAAGACTTGTGGATGGTCTTTTCTGTGACCCCTCCCAATGAGACCCTTTTTGTTATTGAAAGTTCTTACATTTCTCTCCAGCCATAACTGCCTAGGAACTGCAATTATTGTGGCCCTCCATAGTGCTTTGCCACAGGAAGGGAGCAGGCAAGAGAACCATTGCTGAAGAAGCTGACAAAAAGAGTTAGGCATGCATAGGGAAGCCCAAATTTCCTCACCACCGCATTTCCTTACTTATTTGTTGAGAGTAAATGTAGTAGCAGGTTGCAAAGTTTGCACAATGAATTTATGATAGCCTGTCTCCTTCAGTGAGTTCATCGTATGTTGGAAGTTTTGATTGAGCAGCTATCGATGCAAAGTTACAGGAGGCTGTTAGCTTCCAAGCCAGGCTAACATCTTGAGGCTGTTGGTTATTTTCAGCAACATACATCGACTTGTAGCATGAACAGACCGTAAAACATCCAGAGGCTTCATCCAGCATGGGGCCCAAACAATTTCATCCCGGCCTGAACCAGTTACATAGGTTGCATCCAACATACCCAGCAGTTGAGAGGCTCCATGCTCTGTCAATGATCTCCTTAGATTGAGGTTTAGTGACCAATCACTTGGAACCCTACTTGCTGTCACTGTGACTTTTTTATTGCTTGCAAGCGGGTATATGTTCGGGAAGCCTGAAGACAATGCCACGTTGCCAACCCATATATCATGCCATAATCTGACTGAGTTTCCTCCATGCATTTGAAATCTGAAACTGGCCTCCACTTTCTTTCTTTCCACTAGGATTGACTTTCCAAATAGGAGAGGAAATAACTCTTTCCTTTGGTAGCCAATCTGAATTATATTTACCATACTTGGCTGTGATTAGAAGTCTCCATGGAGCTTCCTTCTCTGTTGCAAACCTCCAAATCCACTTGATCAATGAATACTTAAACTTCTGTTCCGTATCACACCGGAGAAACTTTCTTTGGATGGCTTCTAGCTTTTTAGCAATGCGTGCTGGGCACGGGGGAGAGCTAGTAATTGGGTATTCTAGCCAGGGTTGCCTTAATTAGAGTTGCTCTACCGGCTTGTGAAAGCAGTTGAACATTCCACGTTTCCAGTTGCTTTTGGTATTTCTGAACTATGGGTTGACATTCTTTGTTGTTCTTTACTCGAAACAGAGGCAGTCTGAGGTAAGTGGCTGGTACATGAATACAAGTACAACCCAAGAAGACTGCAGCTTTATTTTTGCATTGGCTCTTCACAATTGACCCCCAAGATTCCAGATTTTGCCCTGTTTACATTCTGCCCTGACATGATCTCAACAAAGCTTTTGTGTGCGAAAAGTTTTAATCCATTCCATCACACAAAATTAAAGTGTCATCTGCGAACTGTAATATAAGAATCTTAATGTCACTGATTCCCATACTGAGGTCAGCAATCTTAATCTTGACCGATTGCTTCTCTTTAATGTGTAGCATCTTCTCCGGTTTGTGTTTCTCTAATTATTTCGGACTATATTTGAGCTGGATGTTTCATGATCTTCAATTGTGACCATGAATGTTTGACTTCTTGATGTGATCTTCTGCTTCTTCCATTTGTCGATCCTTTTCCAATTTCAAATTGGTTTGATGGGCTTTACAAGATTCTTGATTAATGATTTTGAGTTTTTTGTCTGTTTGGGAATAAAACGGGATGTAAATTTGCTGTCAAATTGGTTCTGATAGTTTGAACAATTTTGGGAAAGCTGGCAGCACACTTATTTGAATTAAAGACCTAGGCTTAAAGACATGAGCAAACAATGTCCCATTGAGAAAAAAAGGATGACATCATATGCAGTTGACACTTGTATGGTTTGTCCACTATCTTAGATTATGATACTTATTTAGTCCATTGTTGGTCTAGTATGTTTGTTAATTTTTTTTTTTTTTTTTTTTTACTATGAGAGGTTAAATCGTATGTTGTCTTATTCTCTGCAAACAATTTATTTTTTGCCTTTCTGATATTTTTTTTACTGGAGCTTCCAGATCGTGGAATTGAAAGGATTTCTGTTTCCTCTCGAATATTTTTTTTTTTTTTTTTTTTTTTTTTTTTTTTTTTTTTTTGAGGAAACTGATTTCACCTCTTCTGCTGTAGTTATATATCGAGATTACCTATTTCAAAATTCAATCAAGTCTCTTAACAATTATGATTTTCAGTCTGTTTCTTTTTAGAATGTTGTCTGCTCATTTGCGGTTGAGTCATCTACAAGAAGGTTGTTTCCTATAGAAATGTTTATTTGCTTATGCTGAGGAGACACATGTGATTGCTCAGGTTTCCTTTTGCAGTTAAATTGAGTGTTTTCTGTGTATATTGATATACATCTTTGTTAAAAGCTTGCTTTCCATCAAGGTTCTCTTGTCCAATTTTTTGGGTTCTTCTGTCTGGTACATGATTCCTTTCTTAATTCTTAATCATTGCATTGAGCTAATGACTTCAAGGTCTTAAATTTCACCCAGTCAATTTGAAATTGTCTGGACATGAAGATATCTCTTCTCCTTAATTGTGGACAAGTTATTCTGTTGTCACGAACACTTCAATGAGAAAGCAGGAATTCTAGAATCTTGATTTTTTGTCGCAATAGGTTTGCCTCAAGTTCCTAGTTGTTATATTTGATATTCATGCAGCTAACGATAAAGCAGTCTGTAGCCTTAACAGGACCATCCACCCAAATCCATCAATCAGGAACTACAGGAACTACAGGAACTACAGGAACTACAGGAACCTGGGGGCAATATCCTGGACCAGTCTTGCTCAAATGGCTCGCTTTTGCACAGTTGCCACTCCATTCTCTACATCCTCATCAGTCCCATTAACTTTCCGCTGTCCTTCAGCGCTTGTGGTAGCTGAAGTGACCTCAGATGTTCCACAAAGATCAGAAGAATGGTTTGCCCTTCGTAAAGACAAGCTGACCACGAGTACATTCAGTACAGCTTTGGGATTTTGGAAGGGCAATCGCCGGGCTGAGCTCTGGCATGAAAAGGTTTTTGCGACTGATATAGAGTCCATTGGAGTTGCTGCAAGGTCTGCCATGAACTGGGGAGTCGTCAATGAAGCTGTTGCAATTGAACAGTATAAAAACATCACGGGTCGGGATGTGGGGTCATTAGGGTTTGTAGTGCATTTTGATGTGCAGTTAGGATGGCTTGGGGCATCACCTGATGGGGTATTGGGTTCGGTCCCAGGGGGTGGGATTTTGGAAGTAAAGTGCCCATATAATAAGGGAAAGCCGGAGCGCGCCTTGCCTTGGTCTGCTGTGCCCTTCTACTACATGCCCCAGGTACAGGGACAGATGGAGATAATGGATAGGGATTGGGTGGATTTGTACTGTTGGACCCCAAATGGGAGCAGTCTTTTCCGAATTGCCCGACAGCGTTCTTATTGGAAGTTGATGCATGGGATTTTGCAGGAGTTCTGGTGGGACTGTGTGGTTCCTGCAAGGGAAGCTGTCCAAAATGGGAGGCCGGAAGATGCTCAAGCATATGAACCCGCTGGGAGGCACCCACAGACAGGGGCTGTGGTGGCGGCTAGTATGAAATTGGCAGCCGATGCAAAATTAATTTGCAGGGATATTGGGGGGCATTTAGAGTTCTATAGGTAGCAGTAAGTTGTAGTACCGGGAAAAGATGGGATTCATTCACCATGATATTGTGCTTCATGTGGCATGGTGGTTGAATTCCAGTGTATGTTATATGTGTTTATCGATAAATCCATTTTAATTATTGATGGCAGCAAATCTCCTCCATCTGCGGTTGACAGCAGGTCAGCCACATTCAAACATGGTAAAGAAAATAATAAAAAAAAAAGCTGAAATTTTTATAACCTCTTGTTTGCTCTGAAAGCTTGGTCTAAAAAAGCCTTTACCTCTTGTATCATCTGTTTGTTTTTACTTACATGCATGTTCAAAACTTATCTTCCTTGTATCTATGCCATGCCAACTTCTTCGGACCATTTTATCTCTCTGTTGAGAGGGAACCTTGAGAAGCTGGAAAAAAAAAAAAGATTTCCCAAAATAATTAAAGACCAAAAAAGAAGGCTTCTTGCTGAAACGGTCTTCGTGCAAGGATGCATCTCCACCTCTGCTTAGCTAACAGAAGGATCATGGACCTCTTTTTAAAAGGGATCGTTTTGAAAACAGTTAATCCGGTGTCAGTACTTCCTATAAGTTGCAGGTGCCCTCCATTGGGGGTACGTGTGTCCGGCAAACACACGACAATCTCCCTTTTTCTTTCTTTCGAAACAACTCTCATTGATGAGATAATCCAGGAACGAAATACTCAGTTTCTTGCCCCAGTAAATAGGGTCAGAGGCAGAAACGACGAGAGAGGAGGAAGAGAGAGAGAAAAAGGGAGATATGGATCGTATTTCTTCAGGCGGGATGTCGTGGGCCGATCAGTGGGATTACACGCCAGACCCACCTCCGGCACCGCCTCTGGACGACGAGCAACACAAGAAAGGGAAAGGGAGCTCCAAAAACAGGACAAGATTCAAGAGGATCAAGCTCTGGATGAAGGAATTTGGCCACAAGAAATCCGTAAAATAGGCTCATTTCTTCTTTCTTCACCCATTTCTTCATTCTTCATCTTCTTTTCCTTTCTTTTCTTCCCTTTTTGGTTTCTTCTCAAGAAAGAAACCATCGCTCCCTAATGCTTGTATGATAATGATAATGTCTTGTACTCGGAGATTATCCTAGTTTTTCCATTCTTTTGATAGTACTACTATATATATATATATATATCTTACTTGAGGTTATTTATAAAGCTCAGGTATATTAATGCTCACAAGTTGGTAGGCTTTTGGGCGCAATTCGATACTCCTTTTTCCTGCTTTTCAGTCTATTATTGTTTTGAGACCACAGTACCTTTCGTCATAGTTTTTCAGGTGTTTTGAGGTAAGTAATGGGTGAACCCACCCGAATTCACAATCTCCAAACGCAACTCTTAAAGCAACCACACCCGAACACATTATTAAATGAAATGCACTTATATGTTAACACGTAAGAAAATAACAAGTTAGTAAATACTGACTCACATGTAATGGGTCAATTTCACTAATATACAACAAAGAAAATAAGAACTTTCTGTGGAGGTTTGCTTCCTTGGCTCTGCAGGTTAAAATAAATGATAATGACCACCTTTTTATTATTATTCTCAATATTCAACTAGAATGAAGGGAATTTCATTTTAACTAAAACATGTTATATTTATTTGATCAAATCTACATTGTATAAAATTAAGCTAATGGTCTGTTCTAAGCTACCTTGTACTCGAAGGTTCCGGGCGGAAGTCCTCAGGCGTGCTTACTCATCATGGAGACGGCATCTGGGGGAGTCTAAAAAGTCGTCTAAGCTTAAAGAGTTGGAGCTACGTTATTTGCTGCACTCTGCTGGCGGCACTCAGAAACTTAACCAGTTGATGGTTACAAAGAAAGCGGCTAAGCAGGAGGATGCCTCTGATGCGAAGAGTCGAAAGCTGCCTGTCACGTTGTACCATTCCTGTCCTTTTGGTCACAAAATCTTCTAAATCCGTTCTTGGGTTCTCAACCACATATAAGCCTTTGGGTATGCCGCGAAACTCTTGGGGAGGTGGTACTTGCGTCTCCGGGTACTGGGAACTTCGGTGAGAATGCCAATGCTTCAATTCCAGGACGTCAATGAAAAGCTTTCGAATAGTTCCAGGCCATGGCACCGGTCGTTTCAGTTCTGGGTACGAGCTGTGGACATATATACCGGGTACAAGGTGGGTTAACTTAAGTTGCTTTTCCTTTTAAAAACGCATTTGGATATTTTTCAGCGGCTTTTGTCTGTGCTGTTCGACTAATGGCAGTTTTTTTTTTTTGGATTTGGGATTTCGATAGATTTGTCAGTTTCGAGTTAGACTTGTGAAAGGTGCACAAAAGCAGGAGGCAATGTGGGAAGCGCAGCATGAGCTTGCCGCGGATAAGATATACTCACTGTGTTCTGAACTTGGTGGGTTTTTTCTCAAGGTATTGAATGACTTTAATGTTGATGAAATTCTTTATCGTCTCATTTGTTTTGCGGGTGCTGATGAAGTCTTTTATTTTCTTATCCATTTTAAAAGGTACAATTGTCTTTCCGTATTTCTATTTCTCCGCGCCAGTAGGCTGGCATGAAAGGCAGCGGTCTATCAAAAAACTGGATAACTCCTAGGTTCTTTGGGGCCATATACACTATCCGGCTCCTGGCCACACGAGTTTTTGGCTAGTTTCCATGTTTCTTTTTTGACACTTTGATCGAATTTAAATAAAATCCATTTATCTGTATATGTTAAGCGTTTGTAAATTTGATGCTTTTAAGGTGGTATTGCCAGATTTTGGATGCTGGTGTGATCGTTCCATGTGGCTTCTAACTGGGATTTCCTTCTCATTAATATGACTAAATAGGAAATGAAGGGCATCTGCTACTGTCACTAATCTGCAGGAGCGAGTTCTCTTGATAATTTATACCGATTGCAAATTGATTCCAAATATCTGCGTCATTGAGCTATAGTTAGTCAAAGATTTTTCATCTGGGGAAAGACAGAGTGTCTTGACACAGTAGATTTCTTGGTTATAGACATTTTTACTTTGCATAGAGTTTGTTGTTTTGGTAATGATACTTGCCAGATTTATTTCTTAGTCTACGCATTTTATTTTTTGTGAGGCTGGTAATGGTTGAGGCAGGGATTCTCACATTTCCCCACCTTTCCTTTTTTTTAATTAATTTCATTGTTGTAGTTTATACGATCTGGATCACTGAATCAAAACAGGTTGCTCAGCTGATTGGAAAACCTGATCTGGCACCTGCTGCATGGGTGAGAAGGCTTGTAACATTGTGTGATAGAGCCCCAGCAACATCGTTTGAATTGGTCCAGGTTGTGCTGAAGCGGGAGCTAGGTAAAAGTGTTGGTGAACTGTTTGAAAAGTTTGATCCGGATCCTGTTGGTTCTGCTTCAATTGCTCAGGTTTCTCTCTTGACCCTTATTGTCTTAAGTAGTGCAGTGACACTAAAAAGGCTTCTGTCCTTCATGTTATTGATACTTAATATTTGTTGACTACATTTCTAAGTAACGTAAGTGCACGTTTGGATGCTCGAACAATGTCAGTGCATCTGAGGGATCGGACAGACTCAACTTTGCTTTTATGTTTGACTTCAGGTTCACAGAGCCAGAATTAGAGGTGGTGGAAGGGATGTAGCTGTCAAGGTAGGATAAAATCGGATTTTCTTCTTTTCTGCTTGGATGCACTTGTTTCTTATTCTTTTCTGTCTTTTCTAGGTGCAACATCCTGGAATTCAGGAGTTAATGATGACTGATATCCATAATTTGCAAGCTTTTGCATTGTTTCTGCAAAAGACAGATATCAAATTTGATCTGTTATCGGTAACCAAAGAAATTGAAAAGCAGGTAACAGCATGTGCAATTTCATCTTTTTGTGGGATGTTTGTCCTGGCTATCTAGATGTGCTGAAGTTACTCTACACAATTTCTTTGCGGTTAAAAAGCTTTGATAAGTAGAAATTCTAAAAATAAGGATATTCACCATTCTTCCAGATCTTCTTGATTTCTCCCCAATGACATAACATTTTTTTTTTTTTGAGGAAAGTGCTGATTTTTATTGATTGATAATAATTAAGGTACAAGTGATGGGGACACTCTCACATCTAATGAAGAGAGTTGAACCCCTTCTTTAGCCAAGCTATCTGCCAAGGAATTGGCAGACCGGGGAACACATATCCACTCCTGAACGAGTGTGGAGGCAAGGTGAAAAACCTCTCGAAAAATGTAAAAAAACCTCCATGGAGGGGCAAAGGTCTGTCTGACCATCCTATGACATTGCTTGAATCGCCTTCTACCAACAAAGGCCCTGTGAATTGAGAACGGAAACATCGGAGCGCGTGGACTCCATGGACCTCAGCATAAGTTGAATCCTCAATCCCCAACGGTCCTGCAAATGACAACAGGACTACCCCCTCCGAATTCCTAAACACCCCTCCAAACCCTGCTGGGTCTGGATTACCCAGGGATGACCCATCAAAATTAACCTTGATCATCCCTGCTGGCGGAGGAACCCAGTCTACAATCAGGGAGGGTGCTAGGGTACTAGGGGTGGAAGCAACTTCTAACCATGCTGATCTTGCTGTAATAACCTCTGCATCACTCAACTTGCCCTGAATTGCTAACCACTGGATGACCCGGTTCTGGACTGTGAGTTCTACTGACTCCCATTGTATGAACTTGTCTTGAAAAACCTTCTTGTTTCTTTCTTCCCAAATGGACCATGGAAGATATGCGACAAGAGCTTTCCATATTTTCCTTCCTGATGGAGTGAGATGATTTATTTGGAACCCAATGAGACTCTCCAATGATCTCGGAATCACCCATGAGCATCCAAATTGATCTATGAACCAACTCCATATCCTCCAAGAGTAATCACAATGGAGCAACAGGTGATATGTTGTCTCCGGATGCGTGGCGCACAAGGGGCAACACAATGACGGAAGGATCTGCCCTCTCCTTGCTAAGATGTCTCGAGTAAGGATTTTGTCGTGTAGAGTACTCCAGATATAAAACTGAATCTTCGGGGGAGCTAAGAGGGACCACGCCTGCCTGCTGTGATGTAGGTCATGTCCCTGTGAAGCTAAAGCTCTGTAACTGGACGCCACAGAAAACTCCCCATTGGTGGATAGGGTCCAAATGAGACTATCTGGCTTTCCTTCATCCCCAAAGAAGCTGCCCATCAGTAAATCCAGAGAACTAAGGGCTGCTGCTTCCTCATCCCTTAGGTCCTCCTGAAAATCGTACTCCAGTTCATGGACCCAGGATGGTTATATCCTATGACACCACTTACCGTTGCCTCTTGATCCCTGGCTATATTGTAGAGTAATGGGTAACTGCATTTGAGCGTAGCTGAGCCTATCCAAGGATCCCCCCAGAAGGATGTACGTCTCCCATTCCCCACCGCCCACCTAACATATAATCTGAAGTCTCCAAAGCATTTAAATATGTATCTCCAGATTACAGAGAGCTTTCTAGGAGAGTCCTAACCCATTATCCAAGAGTCATCATCCACCCCAAAGTTTGCTCCGACCAACTTACTCCAAGGAGCCTTCTTGTCAATGTTTAATCTCCAACACCACTTCAACATGAAAGCCTTGTTAACTGCTGAAACTTTCCGGATGCCGAGGCCCCCCATGTCTTTTGGTAAGCATACCTTTTTCCAATTCACTAAGTGATACTTGAAAGCCTCACTTGACCCTCTCCACAAGAATCGTTTGAAGAGCCGCTCCATTTCCTTTGCTACGCTGGCCGGGCAATGCATGAAGGAAAGGTAGTGTGTCGGAATACCATATAAACATGCTTTGATGAGGATTAGCCTTCCCGCCTTTGATAGTAGTTTCCCCTTCCATAGCGAGAGACGCTTATGAATTTTTTCCACCATTGGGCTCCAAATAGACGAAGTGATTCTACCATGGAAGAGGGGGAGCCCGAGATAAGTACTCGGTAACGAACCTACCTTGCATCCAAGCATATCCGCCATGAATTGGGTAGATTCGGGAGAGAGGTTGAAACCAAATAATTCCGTCTTGTCCCAGTTTACCTTCTGTCCCGAAGCTATCTCAAAAAGCTTGATTGCTGCCTTCCACTTCTTCATTTGCTCTACTGATCCTTCTCCAAAAACTATGGTGTCATCGGCGAATTGTGCTATTGGCAACATCTCCTCTGGTAGTATATTGCTTAACCAACCCACTTCCAAGGCTGCTTTGATAATACTTGTAAATCCTTCCCCCACTATATTGAAGAGGAGGGGGGATAAGGGGTCCCCTTGCCGCAACCCTCTTATGCCCCCAAAGTATCCAAAGGTGCCTCCATTCACCAACAATGAATAATTAGCATTGGAGACGCAAGAGCGTATCCACTTTAACCATCTTCCACCAAATCCCATTTCAATCATCATGGACTCCAAGTAGTCCCAGTCTACTCTGTCAAACGCCTTCTCCATATCTAACTTCAAGATAACCCTTGATTGCCTCATCTTAGCTAAGCGGTCTGCCACTTCATGCACCAACATAGCCGCATCTGAAATTGCTGTGGTTTTTCGGATAAAACCGTTCTGCTCCTTGTCGATGATATGTGGGAGAACGGTTCTCAGCCTTACTGCTAGTATGCGAGCAATTATCTTGTAAGGACCTGAGATCAAGCTGATAGGTCCAAAGTCCTTCATATTCTCAACTCCTTCTTTCTTAGGTAATAGCGCTATCAAGGATGCACCAAGACTTTTGTAAACTAATCCTCTATTGTAGAAGTCATTCACCATTGCAATAATGTCTTCATGAACTCCCATGTAGCTCTAAAAAATTCTCCATTAAATCCATCTGGTCCTGGGGCTTTATCTTGAGGGAACTTCTTTACTGCTGCTTCTATTTCTTCCATAGAGAAGGGGGAATCCATCCATTCTGCCTTGGCTTGAGGTAGGTGAGCCATTGGCATGCTGCACATGGAATGCCTGGGGCCGGCCTCCGCTTTATATAGACCTGCGTAGAACTCCACAAGAGCGTTAGTAATAGTCGCCCTATCAGTAGTGAGTTCCCCATTGATTATGAGAGAATTCACTCTGTTAGAGTGACGACGGGCTGAGGCTATGGCGTGAAAGAAGTGAGAATTAGCGTCTCCCTCCTTCAACCACCTGTATCTAGCCCGTTGCTTCCATAAAATACGCTCATGGGCCACTAAGGACCGAAGGTCCCTAGAGGCCCTCGTGCGGTCAGAAAATTCTTCACTAGTTAAGGGTCTACCTTCCTCTAACGCATCGAGGCTGTCAACCTGCAGGCGGAGAAGCGACTTTTGAGCAGCGTTGGCGGCTTTCTTCCCTTTAGCCCACTCAATGAGCTTCTTCTTGAGGAGCTTGAGCTTCATAGACAACCTGCCACCTATCGGCCCCCGTACTTCTAATTCCTCCCACCAGGACTTCAACAGACTGCCCAATTCATCCTCCTTCAACCACCAGTTTTGACCGAAGGGTTTGTGGCCCCAAGAGGCTGATCGTGTGTCCACAAAAATGGGCCAGTGGTCAGATACCACCTTCCCCCCTACAGCACCAGATGCCTCCGGATACATCCTCAACCAATTCCGAGAGGCTAAAAATCTATCCAACCTTGACATTATTGGGAAGGATTGTCCATTACTCCAAGTGTACAATTTGCCAGAGGTGGGAATCTCCTCCAACTCGTACGCATCTACAAAGTCATTAAACTTCTTCATAGCCGTAGATATTCTCCGAGCCGGGGGGTATTTTTCATTCCTGTAGAGGATAGAGTTGAAGTCTCCTGCCAATAACCAAGGAACATCCCACCTGCATACCAAGTCTCCTAATTCCTCCCAAAAAGCATCCCTGTCAGCATTAATGCATGGTCCATATACACCTCTAAAGGCCCAAGATTGCCCTCCCAAGAGATCCTTTAATTTTACACCCACACAAAATTGACCCACTTCTGAACTATCTAAGGAGATGGCTATTGCGTCCCAGGCAACCAAAATCCCACCGGATGTACTTGTGGCTTCCAATGTCACCCATTGAGGATCTTTGAACGGAAGTAAATCCCTTATTAACATTTTCTCTAGCCTTTCGAGCTTAGTTTCTTGAAACACTACCAATTGCACCTTTCGATCCTCCAAAACCTTCCTAATATTAGCCCGTTTAAGCGGGCTCCTTATTCCCCTAACATTCCATGATGCAATGATCATGAGGTGCGACCACTGCTACTCCCTACTTCCTTCCCTTTGTTCCTTTCATCTAGAAGTCTTCCAAACTCCAATATTTCTCTTAGCTCATCTTCATTGCATTGCCCTTTATGCTGATTTAATAGCTCTACCCAAGAGTTGGTAATTTTCCTGGATGGGGTGACAGGTCCAGGCTTGTTGGGCTGGTCATAATGTGACTTACCCAAGTACTTTTTACCGCCACTAATGCAATCAGGACCATCTAATGAAGGATCTTTCCCTTTGTGTACCGCCCTTCTTGTATCTCGCTCCTCACATTCTACTGACTGCTCAAACCTCTTGCTGGCCATGTTGGGGGAGGGTGGTGTGTGTGGAGGTGAAGATGGAGATGAAAGTGTGGTGGATTTGGATGGGAGAAATTGGTTTGCGGTGATGATAGGTAATAGATTGAGGGGTCTCAGATGAAGGAATGAAGATATCGAGGGGTTGTGGGGAGAGAATGGCTAGATCAAGGGTTTTTGGGGGTGGTGTGCTGCTGTGTGGGGTGACTTTCCTATCACCGGGTGGGCTCAAATGGGTTCGGTGAGGGGTGTAATTGCCGGTAGATGGTGACTGAGAAGGTGGCTAAAGGTTGGGATGGTTGGGAGTTGGATTGGCCAGCCTCTAGGGTTAATTGGACATCAACTTCGGATGACCGGGCTATCTCTTTTGGTGATGAAGCCTCCGAATTGAATATTGCCTTCTTCTTCAATCCATGTGGAATTTTCCTTCCGTTCTGCCATGTTATTATCTTTCTCAAGGGGCGCTTCCTCGGCCCAAATTAGTACTTCGTAATCATTGCTACCCACTTTGACTACTACCGGTTGCTCTCTTGCATACCAGCCTTTGACATGCACCTTCATTCGCGCATAATCTACCCTTTCCAAGTTGACCGTGGTTGGATCAATTTCTATAACATCCCCCAAAAGTCTTTCGGTTGCTTCCAGAGCAGGAGTCCTCCATAGTTCAATAGGGAGACCGTGTATACGTATCCATACACTACGGAAAACCTCTCTTCCAGCGTCCCGCCATGCTTCCAAAGTTCATGTGATACTAGATTTATCTTACAATGCCTTGGTCCTATAAGCTTCTTCCTTAAACCATATTACCCATGCCCCGTAACACTTATAGGACAACTTTGGAAGCTCCTGGAGATCCCATTTGTCCTTTAGTTTCAAACTTAAGCTTTGATGTTCTCCCGGACTACTGAAATCTTCCAAAACGATGGCTAGGGAGGTCTCCTTTGCCCCCTCATCCCACCAAGACTTCGAGAAAACCACCGTCCGAGCCAGGTGAGAAGAAAAAAAAATTTCCGGCGAAGTTGCCGGAACTCCGGTCGTCTTCTCCGGCGCCAGCGCTGGAACTCCGGTCACCTTCTCCGGCGCCAGTGAGTTCTGCAAAACCTGCAAAAAGCTGCCTTTTTCGTCTGCGACTCCATAATCGACCTCGAACAGAGCTTCCGACAGCTTTTCCCGAGCAGATTTGGGGACATGAACACGTGCGAGGACCCTTCCAGCTCGAAGTTGCATCAGCTTGTAGAAGGGCTTCCTTCCGGCCACGAATCCGAGTAAAAACTGCATGTCTCCCACGCACACCTCCCTATCTCGGACTCCTGGGGTAAAGGCTTGCAGGAGAAGGCTCAATTGTGTGCAAAAGAGTCCTCTTGCTTCCGCCGGCACACGCACGTAGGATTTTTTCTCCCCCGAGGTCGCTGTGAACTTGATTCCCTTCCTCCAACCGCAGGAGGTCTTCTACTTGTTTCCTCAACCCTCAATACTGCTGTGTCCATGCTCAGAACCTTCGTCTTCAGCTTCCATGGCCTGGGCTTGCTCATCCGCACCTCCGTCCACCTCTGACCTTCTTCTTCCCCTTCATTTTTGGACTTGCTACCGTCGCCGTTGCCGCCGTTGCCGCCGTCGCTACTCGCTGGACGCTGCCGTCGCCGCCGTCGCTACTCGCCGGACGCTTCTCCTCCGCCGTCGACCGACCCCGAGATGTCGAGGAAGAGGAAGGGTCGCCGGCGACCCTTCCTTTCGCGTCGCAGCTCGTTTCAACTTCGGGTCGCTACGTCATTGTATGACATAACATTTATTTAGAAAGATTCAAGTTCTAATGTCATGTTTTTTATATGTTTGCTTGTCCTAGGTAGGATACGAATTTGATTTCGTACGAGAGGCTGAAGCTATGGGAAGGATCCAACAGTTTTTGAGTGCTAACAACAAAAAAGGGCTTCCAGTTCTGGTACCACGAGTGACTCCAAACTTGGTAACAAGGTATACTTTGCAGATACTCTGTTTTGATGGTTTTGAACCTTTCTGTAAGCATTATTCTATTATAATGTTAATTGCTGATCATTAGTAAATGTTAGCTATTGTCTGTGATTTCAACTGGGTTGAAGCCTTACTCTTGCCCTTTTTTGTTCATAAATACTCGGAATACTTTTGAAAATATGCATGCCTGAACTTCAAAATGTGAACCAGTTTGGTTAATCATGTCTTTCAAATTATAACATTTTAAGGTGTGTGATTTCGAGCCCCCGCCACTGCAAATGAGTCCTCTCAATGTGGTTTATCCGTTCAAGAAAAACCTTTCTCATCCGGCTTTCTTTGGCTACAGTCCACCCTTTCCCGGCCATTATTTCACTAGTCCTACTGTTGATTTCTAAACAAGGCCAGATATAGAATTCGTTTACATGTCACTGAACCATCCATCATAATCAGTAGTTTCTTCAAGTTTACGTATTTAAGATTGTTTCTCCCCTGAAAGGTGGTTGTCATCGCATGGATTTGGTTTTCTTTGTAGATGCAATTTCACTTTTAAAATAACTGATACTGGGTAAAATTGGGTTTGAGTCTCTTTTGTATCATGTGTCACCAGATAATCCTGTTTGCAGGAGCATTTATATGTATGAGCAGCTTCCCAACCTTCCAATGACCATGTACTTAATGCCTTATAATAGTATCGGGCCTTTCATTTGTTTGTCAAAATGCCAGTTGGACGGCTGTGGTGGAAATGGCCTTCAACTCGTTTGAGCCTGTATATAAACTGACTGTTGAGGCACATAGAGTGGAGAAGGTAAAAGAGAAGGTGGTGTGTTCAGCCTCTGTCACACCCTCTTCTTCCCCTTGTTGAATACTAGATGGCAATGGGTTCAGTGGGGTCAGCTTCTCTGTCACTGGTTGTTGTCCTGGTATCTGTGCTAGCCATCATGGGGCTCTCTGTAATGGCTCACAACCCATGGTCCTCCTCACTCAGGTCATGATCATGGCTCCTCCACAGGCCTCGTTGTTTCATTGGTGGCCTTGGTGATATCTGTGGCATTCTCCATTGTCTCTCTGTTGTTTTAGCTAGCGAGAGCGTTCTTGATTTGGGTCTGTTATGTTGTGCTAACAAGAGCGTCGAAGGCAGGAGCTGTGGTAGTTTAAAGCAAGCAGATGACCGTTCTTGTGGTTTTCCTGGTTTATGAGATCATGGATTTCGCTTTATTGCTTTATTCGATTTTTTTCGGTTGAACTTCTTTCTTTTGTTTTGTAAGACTTCATTCTTCCTTCCTTTGTGATTTCTATGGAACGATTTTCTTTAAAGAAGCGCAATCAACAGTGCTGGGCACATGTGGGCATATTGCCAATCAGGTTGTGCGTATCGGGTTTTCAATCCGTATCGGACACCCAAAAATCTGATATGTATTGGACACCCAAAAATCTGATACGTATCGGACACCCAAAATCTGATATGTATCAGATACCCAAAAATCTGATACGTATCGGTCATATTGGGATACGTCTCGGCCCATATTGGATGTATTGAGTCACGTCTCGGCCTGTATCGGTCGAGTAACACAAAATACAAGGTTACGATGTGGATATTAAAAAAAATAAAAAAATTAAAGGAATACAAAAGAAAATTTTTGATAGAATATTATGGTAAGATAATATGAAGAAAATATTTGAAACATAGTTATAGTTTGGGAATATGGAGATAATTTTGAAAGAAGACTATAGTCAAGGAATATGATGAAAAATTTCATAAGAAGGCTATTGTAAGGGAATATGAAGAAAGAATTTGAAAATCTGCAATAATGAGGAAATATGAAGAAATATTTTGAGTGAGGGCTACAGTAGTGAAATATGTTGAAAAAATTGTAAAAAAACTATAGCAAGGGAATATGAAGAAAAAGCTTTGAAAGAAGACAATAGTTAAGCAATATGTAGAAAATCTTGAAAAAAGGTCACAACACAGGATTATGAATAATATTTTTTCAGAAAGATTATAACAACGGTCATGAAGAAAAACTTAGAAAGAAAGCTACAGGTAGGGAAGTATGAAAAAAAACTTTAAAAGAATGTTATAGTAAGAGAATTTAAAGAAAAACATAGAAAGAAAGATTATACTGGTAGCTAAGGGGTCTAAACTAGAATGACCAAGCCAATTGTGCCATAGATAGAGTGAGTTTACAACATTAAAGTCTTGGATATTGTGGGTAAAGTGGGTTCTGTTACGCATGTTACGCAAAACACTTATGGATTCGAGACTCAAATATTTTTAATGCCCCAGTAATACCTGCAATCCTGTACTTGTGATTTAAACTGAGTAATTAAACGTAAAGAACAGGTAGAATTGAATTATTGTCGAACAAGGTTTGATGTTTTATATGTTGCTTAACATGAACAATTTAATGCTATTCTTTCTTAGGAAGGTTTTGGTGATGGACTTCATAGAGGGGACTCCAATTATGAATCTTGGGGACGAAATGGCTAAAAGAGGCATTAATCCTGGTGGTAAAATGGCACAACTGGCGAAGCAGTAAGCTCTTTGATTATCCTAGAGATTTGAAGCTCTTAGCCTTTTTGTATGTTTTAACATTGCTTCCTTTTCCCGAATGTTGGTGACTGACATTTATTGAATGGATTTCTCATCATTGGAAAATACTCTTTTCCATGTTTTCTTTTTGTTTGTTGTTAAACTTAGTTTGTTTGGACAAAGCTCAGAATGTGGTACTTTCATTGGTCATTGCTTCCTTGTTTCCTGAATGTTGGTGACTGACATTTATTGAATGGATTTCTCATCATTGGAAAATACTCTTTTCTATGTTTTTTTTTTGGTTGTTGTTAAAATTAGTTTGTTTGGACAAAGCTCAGAATGTGATACTTTCATTGGTCATAAAGATTTGCTGCTTTGTTAGTATATTTCCTCTTCTACTAACAGCAACAATGTTGTGTTGTCTGCATTGCCTTTTCTTTCATCAGGCTCTTTAACCTTTTCAACAGTACTGTTAATTGTACTTTTCTATTATCTACTAAAAAAATGTTTAATGTATTAAAAAAGTTTGTTATTTAATTTCCATTGTATTTGCTGAATTTGTATGCAAATCCACTGTTTGGAATCAACACCTTGTAAAGACCTGTTTCCTCTCATCTGCACATAGTTTGTGTCTGCTCTTGTGAACATATAAGCCATGTTTACTTTTTGTATGCTCTTGCGAACATATAAGTCATGTTTACTTTTTGTCTGCTCTTGTGAACATATAAGTCATGTTTTGTTTTCTTCCATAAGGAACTATTCTTCCTTTCCTGTCTGTTGACTTCATCATGAGGTACTATTCTTCCAGACATTTCTTCTGGCCCTCAGGTAATCCAAAGGTGTGGGTATTTACTGTTACCATCCATAGCTCGTTAATCCCGTCTGCAAGGACTCTTCATGCACCTTCAACACGAGCTATATGATTTTTGTGGCTCCAGTCTTTAGTTACCCTTTGTTACACTTGTCGTTCTTTACCATTTCTTTTGATAGGACGGCCTTTGTAAAACTAATTATCATCACACTATCTTGGTGTCCCGTGACTTTGAATTTTCATTCCTGTTTCTAGATAGATGAATATCTTTGAAGAAACCGTCCCTAATCTTCTTCTTGAACCTCCTCATGTGCATGTAGGAAAATTTTAAGTAGTTTGACACAGGCTTACGGTCAAATGATCTTCAAAAGTGGATTCTTCCATGCAGACCCTCATCCTGGAAACATTCTCATCTGTAAGAACTCGGAGGCAAGTGAAACAAAGTTCAAGTGCAAAATATGCTGTATTTCAAACTTTTTAGAAATATTTAGATATCATGTAGTCTTTAGTATTTCAAACTTTTAGAAATCTTTAGATATCTCATGTAGTGTTTAGTTATCCTACAAAAGACAAAGTTATATTAATTAGATTAAAGTCAAAAGCATAGGTTTTAATTACTATAATTTTTCATAGTATCTGGGTTGAGTAGCCATGAAGGTAATTCCCTGATTTTGTGAGAATAATTCAATTTGGTTTCAGGTTGCTTTGCTAGATTACGGGCAAGTGAAACATCTCCCTGAAAATTTAAGGATAGGATGTGCTAATCTTATTCTTGGAATTGCAGATAATGATCCTCTACAGATAGAACAAAGCTACAAGTACAACATTGTCTTCTTGGTTAATTTTCCTACTGCTTTAAACCACGTTAATTATCTAAATTCTTATCGGAAGACACTCTTCTCAAACATCTAGGGAGCTCGGCATTGGAACCTCGAGCAGATGTGCAAATGCACAACAGGAAATGCTGAAACTGGCTCGGGCTATGTTTGATACCCAGCTTCCTCCCGGTGTCACTGTGGCATCACCATTCTCAGAAGAATCGTCTATAAAAAAAGTAGCTGTCCAGGTACCTTTGCAGACTCTTGATATTGCTAAATTCGATTGGATGGTAGATGTTGTAGCCATGGAGCCCATCTGCTATTGCCACGCACTTTATTCACATCTTCAGTACTCATTAGTTGTTCTCTTGAGTCTTGACACTAGATGCTCTTAAAATCGAAATTTTTAAATTTTGAACTGAATAGTAGAATCAGTAAGCCTTCATCATTCAGTTCTTGTTTTCATTATTAATTTATATTTAGTTTGTGATAATCTTATTTTACATCTGCGTCTAGTATATTCACTATAGATAATGCTTAAATTCATGTAAAGGATATTATGCTTCCTCTCTCAGAACCTTCCTCAAGCATGGGTGTCTGGTGGTTTGTATTTTTTGCTATAGCCTGTATCAGTGGTGTTCTTGTTTGTGCAGAGTTTTCCAGAGGAGCTGTTTTGTGTCCTTCGTACTGTACAACTGTTGAGAGGACTTAGTGTTGGCCTTGGGATCAACTACTCATGTGCAGAACAATGGAAACCCTTTGCAGAAGAAGCTTTAATTGCTGCCGGGAGGCTGAAAGGTCGAAATCATAGTCAGAGGTTACCCCGGTGGATCCACAGGCCTAGGCGAGCTGCCAGAGGTGACACTGTTGTCACAAATTGTGACAAAAGGAAAACCAAAAAGAATGTGTAGATTGTTTCTCAGGTATAATTTATCTAGACCAAAAATTAATTAGTTTTCCCCATATTATGTTCTGTGTATTTAATTCAGTTTTTTTCTTTTTATATTTTCAAATAAATTGTTATACTGGATCCACCAAAAAAGTATTATTGTGTTATAACCTTTTGTGTATTTCCTTGTAACTGCCCTGCTTATAAACTGAAGAACATAGCTGCTCATAGTGTTCATGCCATAACTTGATTCTATCTATTCATACGAAACTAGAATTGTGGGTTGACACTGCAGACGAGTTTGTAGGTCCTTTGGCTCATTGGTCATGGAGGAGACTTGTACAATCTATCTACAGTGAGGTGCTGCATTCAACTCCCAACTTGATATAATAAGTGTATGCTTGTATAGCTAATGTATAAACTACCTAATAAATAGCAGAAGTATTTGCTGCTCATTCATTATTTCTCAGCTACTTCTCATGTTTTTATGTGTCGTCGTAATTGTTTAGGACGACTTATTCCACTGGCTCATTCACGGTTTTTATTCACAGCCTCAATTTCCGTTTTTGCGTTTTTCAACCGGCTCTCACTCTTCATCGTCCTGTTTTAGCTTTTTCTTCATCATCCTGTTTTAGCTACTTATTCGCCGGTGTACCTTCTCTGTAATTCTCCATGGTATATGTGTTTTTGTACTCTTACATGTTCGACGTCGAAAGATGAACGGTAGAAATTGAAGGAAATAATTTCGAAAACAGGTATGACACTAAGTTGCGGTGGACGCCGGAGGATCGCAATTGATTCGCTGGTGTACCATTTCAAAAAAAATTGGCAGAATTTTGTATTCATTTGTCAATTTCCATTCCATCCATAAACTAGCTTAGACCCCCGGGTCATCTTCCAAATGTTTGACCCAACAACAGCCTGGTTAGTTAAATTGCTCGACCCATATCAATGACATTGTCTAATTGATAATCAATCATTCTTTTAAAGATTGTGAGGAAACTTCTCTACTTTAATCTAAACCAACCATATAAAATCCACTTTATCATAGTACGACCTGTCACGTTATTATATTACAGTACAACCAAATAGTACCCAGATTTCCAGATTAGTAGTACTAGATTAGTACGATTAGTGGTAGTACACAGCATTGACATTTCTATACAACAATTTTGCTAATAAATAAATCTGTTAGGTCCATGGCTCTACAGTGATTATGACTTTGTGTATGGTTTTGGAGAAGCATTTTATTGAAGATGTTTTTTTTTATAGATTTGAGGGGGGAAGTGAATTGACAAGGGACTGTTCATGGGTTGGTATTTGCTTACTGTGAATTTTAGCCACCGCCGGAGCAAATGAGTCCTGTGAGTGTGGTTTCTCCGTTCAAGAAAAACCCATCAAAAGAAATTCCTTCGCTGATATTGGAAAAGGCTCTCATCGGGCTTTCTTTGGCTACAGTCCACCCTTTTGTCGGCCATTATTTCACTAGTCCTATTGTTGATTTCTAGGTCAGACATAGAATTCGTTTAGATGTCACTGAACCATCCATCATAGTCAGTAGTTTCTTCAAGTTTACGTATTTAAGACTGTTTCTCCCCTGAAAGGTGGTTGTCATGGCATGGAATTTGGTTTTTCATTGTAGATGCAATTGCACTTTTAAATAATCTGGGTTTGCGTCACAAGATAATCCTGTTTGCAGGAGCATTTCTTTGTATGAGTGGCTTCCCAACTTTCCATTGACTATGTACTTAATGCCTTGTAATAGTATCGGGCCTTTCATTTGTTTGTCAAAATGCCAGTTGGATGGCTGTGGTGGAAATGGCCATCAACTCGTTTCAGCCTGTATATAAACCCACTGTTTAGGGGGGCAGAGAGTGGAGAAGGTAAAGGAGAAGGTGGTGTGTTCAGCCTCTGTAATACTAGACGGCAATGGGTTCAGTGGGGTCAGCTTCTGTGTCACTGGTTGTTGTCCTGGTGTCTGTGCTAGCCACCATGGAGCTCTCTGTAATTGCTCACGATGGAGCCCATGGTCCTTCTCCTCACTCAGGTCATGATCATGGCTCCTCCTCAGGACTCGTTGTTCCATTGGTGGCATTGGTGATATCTGTGGCATTCTCCGTTGTCTCTCTGTTGTTTTAGCTAGCGAGAGCTTTCTTGGATTGGGTCTGTTTATGTTGTGCTAATAAGAGGGAGGAGCTGTGCAGGTTTAGAGCATGCAGATTAGACCGTTCTTGTGGTTTTCCTGGTTTATGAGATCATGGATTCGTTTTATTGCTTTACTAAATTTTTAAGACTTCATTCTTCCTTCTTTTGTGATTTCCATAGAACAATTTTCTTTAAAGAAGCGCAATCAACAGTGCGTGAGCACAGGTGGGCATATTGCCAATAACTGCTACATGCTACTAATTGCATATTGCCAATATGCAACTGACCTTTTATGAACAACAGCATTACCCCTCCCACTAAAGCAAGCTCCAAGGCAATCCAACCTGACCTTTAGAGCTTTGACCCTCTATTTTTACCCCAAACACAACAAAAAATTAAGAAAAGACAAGGATATTTAAGATAAATTAATTCCTAACATATTAATGAAACTTTTTTTTTTTTCTCAAAATCCAAATCCTACCAAGCAATACCTTTCTTCCAAACTTAATTGTCCTTGCAAATAAGTTTTTTAGATTGAAGTTGGAACCTGAAATGCAGTCATCAAAACAATAGTCAGGGTCATCCCCAAGACTCAGACGAAAACTCGGGTGGAGTTGGAGGGGATCACCCTATAACAGAACGATCAAGTTCAACCTTCCAACTTGACCCATGCCCTTGAAACACTGAAACGGCCGGGAAACTTTATCACAAGCTACTAATCAGGAAACTTTGTTCGATCTTCAACAATCATGCTAGCTAAGGATGTTCCCTAAGCAGACAAAAGACTAGAGTTTGAGACCGATTCAATTATTATTAACGCCCAAAGGCAATATATTTGCTATCCAAGCTGAGAAATACCACTAATCATTCTAATAATTGCCAATCTGATGTACAGACAGATGAGCAGCCACTGATCGATGATACATGAAGAACTAATATGAAGCTTTAATTCACATCAATAAGATGATTTCCGGAACATGAGGGCAGTAAAAGTGAATATTCCAAATGGAAAAGAAAATTGCATATGGGCAAATCGCCTAAAAAAATTGAATTCAGATATTGGTTTATACCTTTCTATAGGGAGGAAGGTCGTTCTCATGATTGACAGAAAAGCAAGATCCTGGGGTGCAGACAAAGTAAACATTATATCCATGGGATTCCAGACTATGTTTTCTAAAGTGCAAAAAGTTGATATATTTCTTCTCTTTAGTAAAATAATCTTTGTGGTACACAAGGACCAACATCATTTCCTCGCATTTGTACTGATCTGATTCCATAAGAAAAATGAGTGTCCCTTAATATAATAACTTTGATGGTTTTCTTCACAGCATTACTTGGTGCATACCTCGATGAAAATCACTCTCTGAGCCAAGGCCCAACGGTTGGTGTCCACTGGCACACTTCACCTTCTTTGAACCAGAGGGCTGCAAAAGAGGGCACGCCTGCAGTTAGCTTCTGGTAGTATTAGGAGAAAATAGACATTCTCATATCAATGTTTTAACAACTAACAAGTAATATTGATGCATCTTATGACTGATAATATATTTTTGGCTAAAACTGCCAACATTTGCCCTTTTTATTAGTAGGGTTGAACTATCACAGTTGAAATATGAGTTGCAATTCTTGTTTTGACATCATAGAAGTAAAGTTAATTGAGCAAGACGATGTAGGGACTGTAGCCTTACATAACAGTCCAACTTTACAGCTGCTGATCTTAAGAAGTCAAATTAATCTCAGAACAAATTGGGATTGACTTGTGGATGCAATTATCATGTTAGTAAGATCCTTGTTTCCAACAATATGGACTCAGGCATACAAATAGTGCATTAAAAACAGAATAACTGATGTGGAGTTCTGAGATATTTATGAACAAAACAGAACCAAAGAATTTAAGTGTGACAACATAGTCAAACCTCATAGAGTGTTCATTTCCAGGCACCTTGTGTCAACATAGACACTAAAAAGGTAGAGAGATCAGAAGGAAGTAGTACATGGAGGTTATTTGATATGGTGCTTCTAGACACGACAGAAATATCCAAGTTGTTTGCATTTAGGCAGTTGAACGTTTATAGAAAGATAGAAGTGATAGCAAAAAGGACCGTTTCTTTGGAAAATACAATGAAAAACAGAAAAAGTGGTCAACCCAAAAGAAGATGTTTATACAGTAATACCTAATGAGTGTTACTGAATTGTGACTGGCACAATACTCAAACTCAGTCAGCAACATCCACTCATTCAAGATCCAATTCTGAGTTAAAAGCACCATAAAACATTTTCTATAGCTCAAAGAGTAGTAACATATTCAGTAAATGTTTTTGTCAATATAGAGAACAGTACAAAGGAAAGCTTATACACAACTGCTTAGATTTCAACTATAGCGTTTCAGTGAAAGACAAACAGTAGATAATTCTCAACACCTTATGCAGGAGACAGCATCTGATAAAACAATCTGATTCCTTCTCAACTAACATGATCTTTCCCTTCTTCAAAAGAGAAAGATGTTCTTTCCTTTTGCATTCCTAATAAAAGTATTACAGACCTCCAAGTTTTGTAAGTTTTACAAACTAGAAAACAAATGAGAACAACATGAAATAATTGAAAAGTATATAGGGCTTAACCAAGAGTTAGAGGTGAACAGAAGCAATTGCCCAGTAATTCCTATTCATGGTATATTTTATCTCATTGTTTTAACTGCAGAGAATGAAATTTAATCATACGTTCAATACAATTCCTCAAGCAACTCCAACACAACTATGGAGTAACTATTTGTTTGCTGCAATAGAAGAGATCCACAACATCACTAGAAGTTCTTTAAAAATAAATTGAGGTAGAATTAGTAGAATGAACAAAAATATAGTCATTCCAATTTGCTACACAATTATAATTGATCAGAATAAACATTTAGAAGGAAGCATACATTACTGAAAAAAGTCTAAATACCTCTATCAATGGGAAACATTTTACATTCTTTTCTCATAGCCTAAATTTGAGTTATAGTGGAGTTCTGACACTATTTTACCTAGTTATGCTATACCTCTGTTGCTCGCATGAAACTTATATCAGATTGAGAAATCCATGGAACAGAAAAGACAGCCAACATGAGTGAAGATTCTACTAGGGTCTTGGTCAAAACATTACAAACTTAGCAATTCATTAATGGAGTGGCCTAAAGAGGAATTTCAACATGAAATTGACATGTATCAACCATTCAGTCGTGATTGTTAACCAAATCAATCTGGAATGATTCGATTCTTAGACGTGTAAACAAGTTGCTCAGATCGATATGAACTCAATATCATTTTCAAAGAGCTCAAGTAACACCAAACAAATAAAAGGCTTTACTAACTATAGAAGAGATGAAGTTGTGCTTGTTACAAGCATAATTCTTGCTTATCAATTAGATAGCCCAGTGATGCCCTTATCACATAATTTTTGCAGAATGAAGCAAATTCAAGTACATTGCTATATCAATCATGCCAACCAGAATAAATTTACAAGAGTTTCACTGACAGGCAAGAAGCCCATTAGATGAAGTCTACTAGATAAGATACATCTATTTCAAGTGCTTTTGAGATTACCTATTTCACGCTGGCCATTCTCAGGGCTATCACTTCCATGAACAACATTTCTGAAAAATATTTTATCTAAGCCCTCAATATCTTTTCAAAAAGAGGCAATAAATAGCATAATAAGATGGATAAAAAAAATAAAAAAATAAAAAAATAAAAAATAAACTTAACAAGCACTACCCGTTTAATTAGAATGAAAGAAACAAATAACCAGACCTAGTGTTATCTCACCTTCCTGTTTGAACAGCTAAATCTCCTCGGATGGTTCCAGGTTCAGCTTGAAGAGGATTTGTAGACCCTATGAGTTTACGTGCTGAGGCAACCACCCCAACACCCTCCCAGACCTTCATTAGTAGAGAAGAAATAAAAAGAAATAATAAGGGGGAATTAGATGAGAATGTACAATCTTTTATTTAATATCTTTAGTTTTGAAAGAGCAAAAGAACAAAAAGTATTGAAGAAAAATTACCATGCATACAACTGGGCCGGAAGTGATGTAGTCTATCAATTTTGGGAAGAAATTTTTTGACTTTAGATCCTTGTAATGCTCCTATAATCGCCAAATGCAGATGAGAAAGACAATGAATAAGAAGCCAACAAAATGTAAGAGAAAAGTAGTGCTATTTCCTTTTGTTCCACAGTACCTGATTCAAAAACAGAAATACTAGGGGCAATGTCGGAATAAAAGGAGATAGAATAACAGGAAAATAAGAGGGTACCCTTCACTAACCTCAGCCAGTTCCTTAGGACACTGGAACAGCTTCAAGCCTTTCAATAAAAATCCCTTCTTCTCAAAACGAGAAATGACTTCACCGACCTACAGTAAACCCAACCCATTGGCAGTAGTCAGAGAATCTTAAAATCCCAACAAGCTCATCTCCTACAGCAATAATGCAAGAAACAAGGTAAAAAGGATATGTTTTTACCAGCCCACGTTGAAGGCCGTCGGGCTTTATCATAATGTACGTCTCCTCAACTGTCTCCTACACAGAGAGAGAGAGAGAGAGAGAGAGTCCAGAAAAAGGGTATTCAACATCAGACAGAACAAAGTGAGGGAGGTTCATGTTCCAATGCTATAATGGCGGCGGCGAATGAAATTGAAAAACAAAAACTGGGAGAGGGAAGTAGGCACGAACCATGGAAGCGACAAGGTGGGGAAGGAAGAGATGGGGGTTGTTACTCCGCTGGCGTAACTTAGCATTGTAGGGTGGAGGAGAAAAGCAACGAAGTAAAGATGGGTTGAAGGCGGAAAGATGCCGGTTGCCGAGGCTGAGCGTGTGAACGTATGATGAGCAGCCATTTGTTTCTGCGGCAGAAAAGAGTGCGTTTGAAACACAGGGGCGCCTTCCACAAACGGCTAACGTTTCCATATCTTTGAGCTCTACCACCTCTACCTCCACCTATAGCAGCAGAAAGAGTAATGCGCCTTAGATTTATACGAAATGCTTCTGCTGAAGTTACCGAGAGTTGCGCGAGTGGGTACATTGGGTGTCTCGGGATACGTCGTGGACCACATCGGCTAGGTAATGTAAAACCAAAGGCTACAAGCCGATACTAGTAAACAAATTTTTAAAAAATCTTAATTTAATTTGTTCTAAATCCCTGTAAAATCTTGTTGTAATAACTAAGAAATAGATATATACATTAGCTTTTGAGTATTTGCTAACTGAAATAACTAAGTAGGAAACAGGGATAAGTCAATTTAAAGTAAGAAATTGGAGTGGAGTTTCTTAAATAAACAACTTATTCCATGATGGTAAATACTCCATAGCTTTTTAGCAAGAAAAGAACACTTATCTTTTTTTATGGGTGCAAGATTATAAGATTTACCAACACCATTTAGCCACAAGAGGAGCCTTATAAGTTATATCGATCAAGGGAACCATCAACCTTACTCTTGATCTTATAGAACAAGGTCCCAAGTTTGAGCTTTAGCTAAGCCCTTCAATTCTTCAAATATAATTTGATGTCAAAGAGACTTCAACTATATGATGATGGTTTAGTCATGATGAGAAGTCAAAGCAAGGAATATAAATTCAAACTAAATTCATAATTACTTTTAACTTATGAAATTTTTTTAGAATATAACACAACTAGACAAATACATTCAAACTAAGTTCATAATTACATTTAATCGATGCAAAAAATTTGGAAAGATTGAATGCACTCATAAACCTTTCACCTGTTTTATTAAAATTTATACTATTGTTATAAAAATTGAACCGAACCGGTTGGTTCGACACGGTTGAACCAGAATCAGAGGCCAGTCCGGTTCTTGGTTCACTTTAACCAGCATTAATTTTGCTTTTTTCTTATTGTTTTGCTGAAGTTCCACCGGTCTGCGAAGAGGCGCAACAGAGAGAATAATTCAATTATAACAGAGAATTTTGTGTTACAATTGTGTATGAATATCAAGGAATGCGAGTACAATCTTTTAGGCTTCCTCTGATTCAATCTTCGTGTGAATTTGGTAAAGTTTCGGCTTCTGGCGAGTTGACGACGAAATTCGAATTTTGGAATGAGTGTACACAAATGGTAACGGCTTTGGTCGGGCGGGTGGAAGTATTTGTATTCCGCGTGTATCGACTTGTTGACGTTGCCGGTGAACGTGTAGAGCTGCTCTGGTCGAACTGGTAAATTACAACAGACTGCAAGTTACTGAACTTCTTTGGCTCGAAAACGCTTCTGACCTTCGTCTCGAGAGAGCTTTCTATGCGTGGAAGTGTACTTGGACTAAAAGTTTTCGAACCCCTGCAACAGAATGTTTCTGGCTATTTGTAGCTGATTCAGTGCAGTTGTTGGGGGTCGATGCTTGGAATGGGGATTATGATCCCCTTTTTGCTGTAGCTGCTGAGATGGGAGGAGGACTGGTGTTGGATCCCTCAAAAGAGAATCGTGTTGGATCCCTCAAAAGAGGATCGTGTTGTTTTCTTGGCTTCTTCTGTTGGCGACCACACTTGGTCGTTTTACTGTTGAAGATGCTGACTTATAACTTGGCTGCTAACTGGTGATGATGTGGCAGCTTCTGTCTGATTGGGGTGTCGACTATATCGATGACGTAGCGACGCAAATGGGCTACGACGAATGGCTTTGAAAATCGACATAGCCTACCCACGACGATCGATTGCTAGATCAGTGGATTTTTGGGCTTGTCGCATTTGGGCTAGTAGCATTTTGGTGCATACACTTATAAAAATATTAAATATATATAAATATGATACTATAAAATGATTTCACTAAACATAAATAAACCTAATGTTACAAGACAAAAGCCAATTGTATTTGTTAATAGATTAATTTTGGACACTTGACCCTATGTCTATTATTTTCACTTGATGTGATTAAATTGAGAACAACATAATAATAATTTTTAATCATATCTTAAGAAAGTAAAAAATTAAGAAAGGTGAATGACAAAGAGTTATGAGTAAGGTGGAGATAAAAGAGGTAAGATTGATTGATTGATTGATGGACAGAGAGGTGTAAGGCGAGGCAAACGAAAACTGAGAGCCGTATCGGCCCGTATCGGCCATAATGGTCGGGTTTTCTCAAACAGATTTTAAAAACTTCCCAGAATCCGACCCACTTGTTGTAAACCCGGATCAGACTTAACCCAATTGAATTCCGGCGTGTTTGTAAAACCCTACTAGGGGTGGGCACGGATCGGGTTTGGGTCGGATTTCTAAAAACCCGAACCTGACCCGACTTATATACCCGAAACCCGAGCCCATGAAAAACCTGCACCGGTAATAAAATCTGAACCCGAACTTGACCCAAACTAGATTTTACAAACCCGCACCCGACCTGACCCGACCAAAACCCAAACCTGACCCAAAAAATCCAAATTTTTTATATATTTTTTAATTAAATCAAGAAAAAATATAAAAAAAAGTTAAAAATAAAAACCCGTGGGTTGGATTTGGGAATCCAAACCTGGGTTTTTAGGGTCTCTCTCTCTCTCTCTCTCATTTGCTCTCTCTCTCTCTCTCATTTGCTCTCTCTCTCTCTCTCTCATTTGCTCTCTCTCTCTCTCTCTCATTTGCTCTCTCTCTCTCTCTCATTTGCTCTCTCTCTCTCTCTCTCTCAATTGCTCTCTCTCTCTCTCTCAATTGCTCTCTCTCTCTCTCAATTGCTCTCTCTCTCTCTCTCATTTACTCTCTCTCTCTCTCTCTCTCATTTGCTCTCTCTCTCTCTCTCTCTCTCTCTCTCATTTGCACTCACACCTCAATGGGAACAATTTCTTTTTTTTTAAAAGAGAAAGGGGGGTTTACTGTTTAGGGTTTATTTTGCTTTCCTAATGTTTTAGTCCAGATTCTACTTGTTCGGATTAACCATTAATTAACATTTATTAGTGACATGTATATGGCATAAATTCAAATTTAGTCGATTAGAGGTTACAATATAAATGAACCATTCATGTTCTAATTAATGCATCTTGGTTGTGCAATAGAGGTTATGACAAAGCAAATTAAGATGACTTTACTAACTAAGCTTAACATTAGGCCATCCAGACAGTATTATAAATACTTACTCTTGGAATACGCAAAGACAACTACAAATAGTGTTGAGAAGAAAAGATATACTGATCTTGAAACAAGATGGCAAAGGGAAATCAACAACTTGTGGTGATGGTTGCAATGGTGTTTGCTGTTTCATGGTTCAGTACTGGTGAAGCAAAACTTCGTTATCAAGAACCCCATTTCCCAGTTTACAACTTTACAGAGTTTTTAAAGTGCGACAGAATTTTCAAGAAAACTGCAGAATTATCGTTCATGGAGTGTTCTACAGCAATTGTTGAACAATTCCTAGAAGACACTTTCTCCTTCTCGACTGCGTGTTGTGAAGCCGAAAATGCTATAAGCAACTTACCTTGTTGGAAGGACAGCGTAGAATACTTTTCGCCGGTTTTTCCCAAGTGGTATTCTACTCTAATCAAAGACTACTGTGCCTCAGGAAAGGCCCCTCTTCCTGTTCTCATAGACCCATATGTTACACCAGCAACTCCTGCTCCAACTCCATTTTAAGTCCCTCTTTGAGTCTTTCTTATTAGTGTATGTCAATCTAAGCATGTATTGAATAATTGCTCTCGCTTTTGTAAAAGATAAGAATGGAATGATATTGCTCACTTCTCTTAGCAATGATCTTTATTTAAAGCTTTGAAATATTTTCAGCATTTCTTCTAGCAAATGATCTCCTAAAATTATGGTTTTGGGATGTGCTTTTCGAAACTCATACCCCACCGCCACCCACGAGTTGAACTTGGGAGTCTGGTGTGGTGATTACCCGAAAAACCCGACCCGAATGCTTGCTCCTAGACCATAAACACTGTTACCTAAACTTCAAAACTCGCTTATAGTAAAAGAATTTAAATTTGTCGTTAGGAGTTAAGACCCATCTTGTTGTAAACCTTTCTTTATGTGAAAACATATTAAACAATTTTCACTATGAAAATTCATACGAGTTAATTAAACTCTTTTCATTAGCAATCTTTGATCTTAACGAGTTATTAAATTAGTCCTCCTCAAGAATCAAGATCAAAATGGTGATTAAATATGAGACACCTTGTGTGAAAGCCTGACTCTACCTAATAACCATTTCATAATACTGAGATATAGATCCAAGAACAAAAGTGTAACTACTCCAATTTAAAATCTCCTCCATTAAATTAATAAACCGTCTTGATACCAACAAGGAAAACGGAAAAGAAAATTGATTGAAGAAAGTGAGAGAGCCCGCATTAAACAACGGATTAGCTCATTTAAATTTCTCTTTAGTTGTGATTAGCACAGGACTGCAAGATTGAAATCAGACGGGGACTCCCAGAATTTACAGACTTGTGGGCAAGTCGAATTAAAGTGGGTAAGAAATTTATAGGTAGGTAAAGATTAAATTTATGGCCCTCATCTTTCTCATTATTTTTTGAGTATTTTGAAAATATTTATCGAACAATTAATGTCACCGATGTAAAAGATTGTACTGAATTGATGTGTATATATATAATAAACACACAGACATACACATATACGAGAAAAGATGACTGCTACATTTTTCAAAGCAAGCTGAAGAGAGGAAGCACCCTGGAGCTGCTTCTGATGTTGCTGATCATACTTGGTTTCGAAATATCATTACCATTATTTCTATAGAGTAAACGAGTTTATTCCTCAATTAAAGAATGCGTATTTACATAGAAGATTGACAACACGAACAAATTAAAAAGGGAAATTTTATTTCATCTTTTTAGGGCACAAGGACTGCCAAGACACTGAGAACAGGAGCGTACTCCCACTCTATAATAGAAAAAAGTGACAAAAACAACCACACACACAAAACTCAAAGAGTCCTTTATTTCAGGGCCACTCTCCATCTGCTGATGGTACGTAGCAGCAGTAGTAGGACACATTAGCACAACCAGTTTCCAGTACATGAGAATCACCAATTACTGAACCTTCCCCAGACCATCACGGGTATCGGTACTCTTTGAACTTTTGATCTAGCTAGCACTTCCAGCAAGAAGCAGCTACAATGGGTTTTGATTTCCAACCAAGAACCAAACAACCCTTTTCTTCTGCAATTGTGTAGCCTTCGCAGGCTTTAACCTTTGTCAGCCATTGTTTGGCCTGAGCTATCATCTTGATGGGTGAAGGCTGGAACCCAGCCCTGCTCATTCTCCTCCTCCATTGGTCCACCCTCTCATGCCGTTCGACCCTAGCGGGGCCCTCGCAGCTCACTATGTTTTTTATCTCTTCAGCAAAGTAGAACTGCTCTATCTTGGCTCTTTTTGTGTCATATTTAGGCAGCATGGCGTCAAGGGAATCAAAGATTGCAGAGTAGTAATGCAGAGATTCCATGAACCTCCCCAGGAAGAAAGGTCCATTATGGCCCGAGTCTTGCTCAACCAAGACTAGGATCTTTGGGGAGAGCTCATGGATGATCTGCAGAACTGAGTTCAATGCCCCCCGGCTCTCTTTAACAACACAATGTAGCTGAAGCATGCTGTTAACAACAAGGACCTCCCCCTTAACAACCTTGATGTTCTCAGGTTTGAGGTTTTCTAAGCTGCTTTCAACTACTGAGAACTCAAGGTGAATGCCAACGCCTTTTGCATAGGCTTCAAGCTCATGGCCAATGGCCTGGAGGTGGTTGCCATCTGGACCAACACCCGTAATTCGGACACGCTGCGGCGGATTGCCGGAGCTAGTGGCTAGGCTGCCGAGAAGCTCTAGCCACTGGTGGCCATGCGGTAGGCCAAGGGTCATACCCAAGTCCACCACATGAACCGAACTCTCTCCCTCAAAGGCTTCCATGATAGAAGCATTGGCCACAAAGTGGCCAAACTGGAAGTGTGGGCATACCTCGTAGACAAGGCACAGGGCCTCCTGTTTCATATCCAGGCTCACACCTCCGGCGGCCGGTGCCATAACACCCACGGCGCCCAAAGGTTGGACGAGGGCCAAACGATCCGCTAGCCCCTGCACAAAGCAAGAAGCTACGCGTTGGAACGAGGTGCCAAACACCAAGGCATTGGCTCGAAGCTCAGATAGAAGTAGAGAGGCTTGTGACCTGTCTCGGCAGGCAACAGCCTCTGCACAAGCTATAAGCAACTGCACCAATCTCATCCCATCAGCACCAATATTTTCTTCTTCTTCTTCTTCTACTTCTTCTTCTTCTCCTTCGTTTCCATCACCCCCCACCCCCCCACCGCACCTCACCGCCTCTTCCACCGCCTCCGCCGCCAGGAACCTCTGCGAGTATGTCCATATGTGATCCCGGAACTGGAGCCGAGGCAGACAGTTGAACCGCTTGGAGGTGCCCCCAGAGCCACTGCTGCTGTGACTGCTTCCACCACTAGTGTAGAAACTACTCTGGTAGCTCCCAATAGAGTACTCTTCCATCGACGGCGTCTGCCGCAGCCTCTTGGTGGGGGAGGGGCCGCCCAGGGAGGATGAGGGTGACCACCAGGCAGGAGAGTAGCTCTCCCAAGTGGGAAGAAATGGGTGAGGATAGCGAGCCATATCCGCCAAGCTGAGCTCCACTCCACTGCCCATTTCATCACTACTCGTCCCAAAACTTTCCTCTTCAATATTGTAGATCTTCTGCTGTACACAGAGGCCAGGAGCCATTCCAGAATTCAGAACCGTCATATATATGTTCTTTTTTCAAAAGATTTTCAACCGAGCTCCAAAGACCCCTCCTCCGATGCACGAGACAGTCTATATAAACACCTAAAAATAAAATCTCTATAATCGTCACTGTCATTGCTTTTACCTCAAACAATGGCGTTCAATTCTAGAGCAGGCAGCAGATTATTTAAAATCAGGCTTTGCTGCAGCTGAGAGTGACATTAAGAATTTAAATGTGCTGTCGCCCAAGATGGCAACACAACCAGGAGAATCTAGATGAAGGAATCACCCTGAAAACAATTCCATGAAAATTGGAACCCACATGATTGTCTCTCTCTTCCTGTCCTCCGCTCCTTTCACCAACAAAGACGGTCATGACTTAGTTAAACCTGGGTTTCAAAGAAGAGATGATCAGTATCTTGATTGGCTGAAGCTTTCATTTAGTGGGTGTCCAAGACTGTTTCTGCGTTTCTCTTCTCCCCAAATTTGACATGACTTGTGTGGCCTAACCTCTGTCTTTTTTACTCTTGAATTGGAATGTAAACATGGACAAGGACTATAACAGGTTAGAGAGTTTTACATTGTTTTTCACAAAATATTGGGAGCATCTACCTGGGTTACATGGCCGGATTCATCATCGACGATCAAAATTGGAGAAGTAAAAACTGCAATGATGAATGACTGAGAGTCAGCGGCGGCTGGACTGCGGAGAGGCAAATAGACCAAGTCTCAAATGTCACAAAGGTATATTACAGAAGAATTCCGCGCTGAACAGCCAAAATAGACCATTGCCTAGATTTTCTTAAATGAAAGCCAACAATGCCGGATTGTGTAATACTGATGGTATCTGTGGTTAGTGTCCACGTCCCAGCATCGTCCTTCGATGGAATATTGAATATACCAAGATACCTTTCGATGGTCACCATGAGCATACACTTCTGGGGGCCCATCCCCTGGGCACATTGGCTCTTTCTTGGGTCCACTCACCGACGGCAGAACAAGAAGACAAAAAAGCAACACCATCTAACAGTTCTTTCTTCTTGTGCTGAAATGGTTGGACTTTATGATGTTTCTCTGGAATAGAATTCTGAGGTAAAGAGAAATACAGCCGTGCGGAATGACACTGGATTCCTTGCAAAGAAATATATCTTACAAAAAGGAGGATTAGAAAATGGGCAACATCCTCAAAAGAAAGGAAATGCATCTGATTCAGTTGAGCCCTACTCTCTTGACTATATCATACAGAAAAAAGTACATGGAATGAACTGAAAATTAAAAATGATGAACACCTGGTTGTTAGACCCAGATAGATACAAAGCACACCTCACAAAACTAGCTGATTAGCCGAGTGATGCTCTCCCTCAGATGTAAATCATAATTCCAGCAAAAGACGCAGATCCCACGATTCAAACATCTAGTAGGAGAACTCGTGGCCCCGAATAGAGATATATTTCTTGACCCATATTGCTATGTCCTCTGCACAAGCTTGGGCCTGCGGGGATTTGAGGAGCATGTCTAGGGTTGCAAATTCGTGAACTGCATCCTTGTACTCTAGGACGGGGGCGTCCACATTCACCTTTCGGAGTTCTGCTGCATAGGCAATTGCACGGTCCCTCATCCAATCATGCTCAGCTACCACAGTGAGAGTCGGTGGCATATGTTTCAACATCGATTCTCTTTCAGGTAAAAGAGGGTTTGCAGCAGGGTGGTCAAGACTGAACTCTTCTTCAGGCAAAAATAGTTTCCATGCAAGCATGCACATTGCCTTGTCATAGAAGTATGAGTTTGCTAGCTTAATTTCTGAATGAGTTGGGACACTTCCAATGAAGAAGGGGTACATTAAGACCTGGGCTACAACTTTAACGGGCTCAAGAAGCTTTCCAGCCTCAATTGCCTTCCTTGCAACATAGTCTGCAATATTTGATCCGCAGCTCGCTCCAAGAAGAACACACCTGCAATATAGCAAATATTCGGTTAGATGCATCTGATGAAACTATTTTTGTCCCTGACTCATACACCTCTTGGTCCCCCCCCAATGCGGCCTTGGCTTTTCCTAATACTCATGCCAATTTCATTATTCAGATATCTCCTACAAATTCCATGTTGTATAAAAAATCAAGTGATCGGTTTGTGAAGATAACTCCAACTTGAGGCCCTTTTGCTTTTAATTTCAGAAACTTGCTTTAAAAAACTCAACAAAATGAATAATAAATATTACTCAAGAAAGCCGAATCATAAATCAAAATGAGCTTGATCTCAACCTCGAATTAAAAGGAGTAAACCTGAAATGCCATGGAACTGAAGATAGTCATTTTGTCCCCTTCCATTTCTTTTATAAGTTTGGTTTTTTCCATTTCTTACTAATTCATTCATATTACAAATTTGCAAGCATTCAAACAAATAAACAATCACAAGATATTTCCTCAAGGAAAATAAATAAACATTTTCTATGCTAAAAAATAAAAGAATATCCACTTGAGTATACTACATTCATAATTGCCAAAAGACAAATATCATATGAGTTAATTCTTTTTCTTTTTATACAGTCAAAATTACCTTTCAGATATTCTCAAAATAATAAAAAATTTCTTTCAGATATACCAGGAAAACAGAAGCAGCAAATGGATTTGTAATTTATTTATAAATGAAACCAATGACCCACATCTGAATGTTTTTGGCCTATCCTCTGGTTCTGAACTCAACCCAAAAGCTAGCACAGGCTGGCCTAGCGCCTTCGATTTGTTATCCTATAGGATAGGGTCAACCATTACCAGATCACACTTCTTCAAAGTCATTTTGTTCAGTGAACCTTCAGAGAACAGCAATCATCACCTATGCTGAGAAGAACCCAAACAATTATCCTGCTTGGCCACATCCATAAATCAAGCACAATCTGCCATCCTCCTGACTGGATCCATTGTCCCCTTTGGCATATGACCTTCAAGTCGGATGCTCTATCAACATTGCTAATGACAGTGACAACTCACAGTAACCTCCTGTTGACCTAGGCAGTGAGCCTGGTGAAGCCAATCACCTAGGTTCTTCCCTCTAGGAGCAGTGATGCTGTGAATGGCAGAATTGAATTGTTTATTACAACTTATCAGAACATGCATCATCTTTGGGTGTCATATGCAATCCAGATGAAAGACACTTTCAGTCTCCTTCCAGCACATTCAGAGCGTGTTCAGCAGCTATAACTTGTGATTTCATCTCTCAATATATCTGGCGACTTGGGTCAGTGACAAAGAACATTGTTGAAGAAATCTTTAAGCACAATACTGGCTTTATTTCAAGAAACCAAATAGAGCCACTTTCAGATTCTACTCTAAGAGATAATTGGTATAAAGGTACTTTTGAATGGATTACTGTAAGATGCAAGGAGGTCTGCCAGAGGCATCTTGGTTATATACTTGGACACAATTGGCTCATATCATGCTGACTTCGCAACAGCAGCCAATTTCATCTCACATTCACATATATTCCTGTAGTTAGAAGGCTCTGTTTATGGACCACATAGCGCACATATCTAGTGTCTGGACAGAACTTCGACTAGGATAGTAGACATCAACGTTACTTGTTTAGCAAGTGAACATCCAGCACCCCAAATCAGGTCTCTACACTATGAGACAATTTTCTGATCCTCTCAGCAATCTCAGACTGATAAAGCAGCTTCCATCTGTCACATTTCTCACATAACCAAATTGCCTAAAGAAACCAGGCTTATGTTTCCTGAACATAGCCTCTCATGGCTAGCTTACTTCTCTTGCTGAGCAAGTAGAGTTTTAATGGCCATACCTGTTTCTGATCATTTGCCAATTATTTCAGACACTGTCATGAGTTTTGAGTTCCACAGCATTCGGGTTTTAAAAACAATATGGTTGTATGATAAGGAATTTACAGGGTCCAATTATTATCAGACGCTTCATAAGTTTTGAGTTCCACCCCATTCAGGTTTTAAAAGCAGTACAGTTGTATGAAAAAAATTTACAGGGTCGCACTCATTGGGGTGGTCAGAGATAGATTCAATGATTCAGGTGGCAGGAAGTTCATAAAAAAGTTGAAGAAACTGAAATTCAATAATTTTCTTTCTTTCATAGAAAGAAGAGAGTGAACAACCACTCAAAGTCGAAAAGTAAAATTGAGGACTTCATGAAGACTAGAAATGAAATTGGTTCTTGAATTATAGAAGGTGGCGAGGAACTAACATACAAGTTCCTTAGGCCTTACATATGCACTTAAGAGTTCTCAAACTTTTCCAAATTTAATATTGCCTAATTCTAAATATATCAGCATTATTACAGAATAATGACAATAAAAAATCCTCCCATATCAGGTGTGGAAATGAAACTTTTCAGACATCATATTATACTGTCTTTACTATGTGTAATGATTTCCCAACATATTAATTAACCTGATGTCAAACATCCTAAAGTTTCATAAGAACAGCAGAAGCCATGAAAGACATTTTCCTACAAAACAAATACAAATTAGACGAAATAATAGACACAAACTGCATGCAGGTGCACATGGTGAAGTCAGCAAGTTAGAGTTGCCTCAGGCAGGTATCAAACGACCATCAGACTTGTGCCTTAGGTTTTTGGCTTGATGGGTGTGAGGCATTGGGATCAAATCTCTCTGGGGAAGGGGGGCTGTTTGCATTATCAACATTCAAAAAAGAAAGACTATCAGACTTGCATGGTCAATGTTTCAGGTATCTTACATGGTCACCATCAATGAGGAGATGAGGTGATCATATAATTTGGAGAAAATCTTTAAAGATTTCCAAAACTGCAATAATTTATAGAACACAGGAAAAGAAGATACAAGAAATTATGAGATGAGGGTGGTAAAAATTAAGGAAAAATATTTTCAAAAAAAAAAAAAAAAAAAGAGTACAAGTCGACTATGCTTCATATAGAACATATGGTAGGTAAAAGGTATCACTTGGAACATACAGAGCAGCCCACTATAAAGAGAGTTGTTTTTTGACTTAATGAACAAAACAGATGTTATTCCACCCAAATGTCATGATGATGAAAAAGTTGATGGAATCCACTATATGTCAAGATAAAAGCTATGACACCTACAAGGGCAGATAAACCACTAAACTAAAATGTTGAATATGTGAGAACAAAAAAAGATAATAAACCAAGGACTTTCATAGTCTAGAGGAATAATCCTCAAAATAATGAATGACCAGAAAGATTGCACTTTCCGGAAATTTTCTAGTGTTTCCTAGTAACAGATTTCCTCTTAATTGAGAAACCTTCCTCTTAATGAATCCAATGCCATGGATGACAGTAAAAACCTTCTTCAAAATGATGCCTTAGGTCTCATGCACTTCCAATGTGCATACAAAAGTAAGAATCCTCTTGTTGCAGCACTTCTCCCAAATACAGACAGGTTTCTACTCTTACAATTACCAAAGATCAACAAGAAGCTTCCAACTGAAGTAAACATTGGGCTTGAAAATTTCAAGGACCCTCAAGCAGTTCCTAGAAGTTGGCCATCAAACAGTAATTTTCTTGGAAAACCATAACCCCATTAAATATCCAACTGCCAAGAGAAGCTGGAACTTTCTAGTACTGTTTCTTAAGAATGACCAAATCACTATCACTAAAAAAGAAAGAAAGAAAGAAAGAAAGAAAGAGAAAAAGCTAACACATAAAAAACAACATACCTCTATGCCTCTCAAACACACTTCTAATTCCTATCAACAAACTCTATAACGTGGAGCAAAGAAAACAGCTATCAGTCGAATATGAATGTGTAGCCATCAGAGGGTATTAGGCCTTTGGCTCAAAGGCCACAAGGGGGAGGTTTCTGATGCAAGGTGTGGAGTTCAATTCCCACTGATATGAAGGGGATGTTGCGAGTGTGTAACCAACATTGGCAGGAGATAAAGAATAGTCAAAACTGTCATCAATAATCTCTCCAACTGTTTCGATGAATCATTTCTCTTTCACTCATGCGCAGACTCCATTTTCAAGTATTTTTTTTTTTTTTCCGCAACTCCAGGAGCAGCTATAATATGAAATGGTACTATAATGCTGAGAAATAACAAGAAAGAGATGATGTTAAGAGATATTACTGACCTGGACGGATCTCCATGAGCAGCTAACCACGGTTCAACCATTGAGGCACCAAAAGTATCTGCAATATGCCGATGCATGTCCGATCTCCGCAGGTCCCCTGCGAGGCCACGCACATTACCCATAGACTTACTACACTCGGCCAGATTCGCTTGCTTCCCCAACCAATTCAAGACCTTCAACCCATCGTCAAATGCAGCGGGGTACCTATTTTCTGGTGCCAGCCTATAACCCACAGCAAGTACAATGACGTCGCATAATTTAGCTATTCTCCGACAGAAAAAATCATTTGCGACCGAATCATTGCTTCCTGCGACAAAACCCCCACCGTGGAACTGCAACATTACCGGCAACTTCCGGGTGTTATCGGAAGCGGGAGAGTAGCCCCGATAGGTGCCACCGTCCAGCTTGGAATTATGGGCATCAGCATCTGTAATGGCACCGTAACTACTACGACGGGTCTGGTCTCCGGAAGCGGTAGACGCCGGCTTCTGCTCCGGGGCGGTAACAGTGGGTCCTAGGCTATTCCGCCGTGAAATCTGATTATTAGAGTTGGCATCGGCAGCGGTAATGAGATCAAGAGATCGCGACGTAACTCGGGGCTTGGGCTTCGACTGGGCATCTTGCCCCTGGTCGAGGGCGGAATCTGGGAGAAAGATTCTGACAGATAAGGAGGTAAAAGGGTCGATGTGAATGTCCTTGGTGGCGACACCGTCGGTGAAAGAAGGGTTAGCAGCCGCCACCGACTCCTCTGGGCGCGATGTAACACCGAAGGGGCTCCCAGCATTGCTGTCGTCCGCCTGGATTCGGTTCTGGAGACGATGCTTGAGAAGGAACTTGAAAAACACGCTGTAGAGCTTTACAGCGACGCTAGGCATCTCTCTCTGTAGATCTCCTCTCTTCTCCCTTAACGCCCACCTCGTTTCTCAGCTTCCGCTCCAGAAAGAGAAGAACATCACAAAAAAAAGGAATGAATGAGAGATCAGTTCATGAGAGAGTCACCTGAGGAGGAGCATTTGACGATTCGATCCGGCCTGTACCCTGTTTGAAGAATGCAGGGACCGATTCAATTCAATGGCGTGTGCTAATTGAAAAGGGGATTGAATCAAAATGATTCTAGAAAAAGCAGCAGTAAACAACAGAAGAAATTTTAAAACTCTCCTACGATTCTTTCTTTCTACCACTGGTTTCTATTTCTCTCTTTTGTTTAATTTTTGGTTTTTGTCAATTCAATAAAAGGGGGAAGGTCGCAGGAAGGAAGATGAAGAGAGAAAGATGATGAAAAGATGATAGGTTTCAGTTTTTACGTTCAAGAATCAAAATAGGAAGGAAGAAAAAGAGCAAACAACAAAAATATAAAAATAATAAAAATAAAAAAATAAACATAAAGCCATGATAAGGGTACTCAATCCCAATTGTCTGACTCTGAAAAACAACAGGGGGTGGTGACGTCCCATTGTTCCAGCTCTTATAATTAAGTACCTCAAATTGTCTGACAATCTCTGCAGTGAGAGGAGACTGAGACGCCTCACGGGCCCCACTTACCTGACAATAAAATTATATATAGATCTTTTACGGATCGTTAGTTTACATCGTATAAATATGCAATTTAAAGGTCGAAATATATATTCCATCCTGATTTTGATCAAAATATGTATTTTCAGACATTTTTACCCCTCCTTAACCCAGTAGCTGAGACCGGTTCAGCAGCATTAAATGGTTCAATTGAGAACCGGTTAAGTCCAGAATGAAAAACCTCTAGTATCCCCTTATTGTGGAGTCGTTTGTTCGAGTTTTCTCTGCCCTAAATCGCTTCTGTCCTTCCTTGAAGATCTCCTCCCGCATATTGTTACAACTTCTCGCTCTCACTCTCTCGGTAAGTCTCCTTCTCTCTGACCAACTCTCTCTCTCTCTCTCTCTCTAAATGACTCTCTCTTTCGTTAAGTCTCTCTCGATAAGTCTCTCCATAAGTCTCATCTTGTCACCACTTCTCGCTCTCCCTCTCTCGGTAAGTCTCCCTCTCTCTCTCGCCAACTCTCTTACACTCTTTGTCGGCAAGTCTCTCTCCATAAGTCTCTTTGTAAGTCTCTCTAACTCTCTATCTCTCTCTAGGTTAGTCTCTTTGTGTCTCTCTTTCGGCATCCAGGTTTAATATTACTCCTGATTTTCTAATAGGTGTCTACATAAGAAACGGTAATTGTGTTCTCTGAACCTTTAATTTTCTTCACTGGTGCTCCCTAAGTCACAAGGAACTTCAGTGATTTATGGTGTTTTAGCTTTAATATTATTTTCTGGTGGTAATGTTGTGCTGTGAACCTTTAATTTTCTACAGTGATGTGATACAGGGTAATCCAAAGTGCGGTGATATGTTTAAAGCTCACAGAACCAGGTTTAAGTTCTTAATCATTTATGGTAGAAAGTTAACGTTGTAGTCATCATACATTAGTCTTGCAATTCTTTTTCTTGAAATTCTCCAAAAACTTTAGCTTTTCTGCATAATCTTTTATTTGACTGAATGTCCCTTACTTAGAACCCTATGATATATTTTGTCAGCTCAATTTTTATGAAAGAACTGCTGCATTGTCTCAAAATATATTTTTTTTAATGAAAGAACTGATGCATTGTCATATAAATGAGTGAGCAGAGAAGAAAATAAAAAAGTACTGATCATTGTGATGTATCAAAATCATCACATAATGATTTTTCACCGTAACTCTTTCCTATCAAGTTAATATAAGATTCTTGCAGCACTAATAGCTCTGTTATGTTGACAAACATTTGAGTGCAACTGTTGGGAATGACTCAAATTGCACCACACTATGCTACATATAATGATGATGACATATAAAGCTTTTAAAGCCAATGTCATTGAGATAAACTATTACAATCCTAATTTATGTGCCTAGTCTTCTTTCTTCCATTGGCTCATGAGTTTTTGGCTTATTCGCTACGTGCATAATATTTGGTATTAGATCAGGCACTACGTCACATGTTCGAATCCTGATATGCACGTGATGTGGTGCCTGCTGTTATACCAAATGTTATGCACATAGCCAATATGCCAAAAGCTCATGATTTGATGGAAAAAGAAAGACGGAAGACTAGGCACATAAATTTGGATCAGTTTATCTCAATGACATTAGCTTTAGAAGATTGATATGCTATCATCATTATATGCAATATAGTGTGGTGCAATTTGAGGCATTTCCAACAGTTGCACTCAAATGTTTGTCAGCATAATAAAGTTATTAGTGCTGTGAGAATCTCCTATTGACTTGATAGGAAAAAGTTATGGCAAAAAATTATTATCACAATGATTAGTCCTTTTTGCTCTCTTCTCTAGTTACTCTTTTGTATGACAATGTATCAGTCTTTTCATTATACAAAATCTATTTTGAGACAATGCATCAGTCCTTTCATTAAAATTAAATTGAAAAAAAATATCACAAGGTTCTGAGTAAGGAAATTCAGTCAAATAAAAGATTATGTAGAAAAGCAAAAGTTTTTAGAGAAATTTCACACAATTACCGTTTCTTATGTAGAAACCTTTTGGAAAATCAGGAGAAATATTAAACCTTAGGATGCCGAAAGAGGGGCCTAGAGAGACTAACCTAGAGAGAGATAGAGATAGTTAGAGAGACTTACGGAGAGACTTGCCGATCAAGAGAGTCACTTAGAGAGAGAGTGTGACAGAGTTGGCGAGAGAGTGGGAGACTTACTAAGAGTGAGAGCTAGAAGTGGTGACGAGATGAGACATACAAAGAGACTTACCGAGAGACTTGCCGACAGAAATAGTCATTTAGAGAGAGAGTGAGAGAGTTGGCGAGAGAGAGAGGGAGACTTACCGGGAGAGTGAGAGCGAGAAGTGGTGATGAGATGCGGAAGCGAGGATATCTTCAAGGAAGGGCAACAACGATTTAGAGCAGAGAACTCCAGGAAACGACTCCGCAATAAGGGCAGATGAGAGTATTTTCATTATGGACTTAGCCAATTCTCAATTGAACCATTTAATGTTGTTGAATCGGTCTTAGCTACTTGGCTAAGGAGGGGTAAATATGTCCAAAAATATACTATTTGATTAAAATCAAGATTGAATAGATAGTTCGACATTTAAATTAAAGCTGATATATGATCCATAAAAGATCGAGAGGCCCGATCCAAAACGAAGGGGTTAATCTACGAAACTTACCAAAATGCTTATCTGACCGTTCGATTAACTTTGTAAGATGATCAACGGTGAATATTTGGTTTTTATCTTAAATGGGAAGGAAATATTTGGTTCCTCCTGGGCGCCTGATTGAGCAAGGGGGAAAGATTTTCTCTTTCTTTGTCGCGCTTCGCCGCCCAACGAGTTTCCCTTATGTTCTTCTCCTTCCATAGCATCGTGAGTGTTTAAGCTTCTATTCTTCCTCTTCTACCGACAATAGGTGTGTATTCGTTCTTGTTCTTTTTAAATTTTTCATTGACCTACTTCTGGAATCTTAGATGGCTTCGTCTTAATTCTATTTCCTTCCCATTTATTTTCTTTCTCACTGGACTGGTTCAAAATATTTTTTTCATGATGGTTGCTGACAAAATAATATGATTTTCAGAATTTTGTTGTATTCTATTTTCTCCCTCTCACAATTTTTCTCACTTGTGAAACCTCTTTCCATGTTTTATCTTTCTCTTCCTTTAGCAATAGCGCCAAGTTTAATATACTCATACGATGAGCCAGGTTTATCTTCATTTGTGAAACCTCTCTCCATGTTTTATATTGCTTTAGAGTTGATGAAGAAGATGACGAAGTCTGGTATTACTGTTGTATTCTCATGGTCTTTTATGATTTTTTAGGTTGTGCTAAAAAAAAAAAAAAGACAAAACTCAATCTTTAGAGAAATGTTATTGGACGGGATTGAACCCAATGGAATGGTTGTAGCTGCGGTTTCAGCATGTGCATCTTTGAAGGCTATTAGATGAGGAATGGAGCTTCTTTTTGTGGCTTTAAGGTGGAGGCCATAACCAATGTGCTAGAGGAAAATGCGCTGATTGATTGACATTCAAAATGTGGGAAATAGGAAGCTGCTAAGGTCTTTGAGAATATCTCACGAAAGGATTTTTTATTTGGAATTTGTTCATTCAAAGGTGTGTTATGATCCTGATTTATGTACCTACCCATACTTATTCCATTAGTTCTTGAGCTTTTGGAATATTAGCTAGGTGTGTAACATTTGGTATCAAAGCAGGCTCCATGTCACGTGTTCGAATTCCTGAGGGGGCGACCTATGGATAGGGCTACCTGGGCTAGAGTGAGCACCATCACAAGGGTAGAAAGGGCTACCTGGTCCAGAGTGAAAGCCGTCATAGAGTGGGCCATCGGGGAGGTCTCAGAGGGGGCGACCTATGAAGAGGGCTACCTAGTGCGGAGTAAAATCTGTCATAGATTGGGCCGCCGAGGTTGCAACATGGAAGCATGGTGGAATGTTACGATCCTGATTTATGTACCTACCCATCTTTGTTCCATTAGCTCTTGAGATTTTAGAATATCGGCTACGTGTGTAACAAAGTGCAAGGTAAATATATCAATACAGAACATGACCAATTTTGGAAAAAGGAGGACTCCGAGGCGCGTGGAAATGAACACTTTCTTTGCTGGGATTATTAGTGATATTCATGGAGATGGCCTTTTCTTCACCAAGCTTTGATGACCAACTTGATCGATCTTGATAAACTTGAAATCAAGCCTGGATGCTCTTACTCTAGTCAATGAGTCTAATACAAGAAAAATAAGGGTTTAAGGCTATTTTAGTCCTAGTCCAACCTCGGTTCCTTCTCAACAACCAACATGAAGTCCAATCAGTTTCAGGACTGAATTTGTATAGTCCTAACCCAATGAAGTCAAGTAAAGTTGGAGATTTTTAGTCATTGTGCTTCCTTATAAATAAAGATTGTTTATTTAAAGTCTTTACTTTTCTTCTCTGGGGTAATTTTTTGTGTTCCTATTTTAGGCTACCCATTGTATGAGTTCGATATATGATAGCTGGTTTGTAGCTCTTATCATTGTTGGACTTTCATAAGATCATTAATGTTCATCATAATAGTTTGCTTAAATGCATCTCATGAACATAATTCACTTATCTTTAGCTCTTGGAGTAACCATTGTTTGATATTTAGTGGCTTACTTATTTTCGTGATTTAAACAGTAATATTTGCATTCTTATACACAATCAATTCTTTCACAAGTATTTCTTGAGGAGCGCTGCTCAACAATTAGAATGTTACAGGTATTCTAATACGTGTTTGCTCAAATTTCTTTTGGGTCTACTGTTGGTTTTCGTTTGCCTAATTATGTCCATTTAGGGATTTTTGGATATTGATTGGGTTACCTTACGAGTCGAGCATTTCTGGACTTGTTGCTTTTAGGGGAATGGATTGAACTTATTTCTTTGGCCCACAAAATGTTTCTTTGTCAAGTGTGTTATAGATTAATTTGGCAAATTTGGACTGAGCATGTGCATGTAGGCATGAAAGTGTACGTAGATTAATTACTAGAATAGCAAAGCTCTCATTGTCTACAATACGTACTAATAGTATTTCTGGTCATTGTGGTCTTAGCAGTCTTGATTAGCTCAAGTGCAACATACATTGGGTCTTAGTTTCATCCACATAGCCAAATAAGGTTCTCAGATTCACAAGTCTTCTCACATTTGATTAGCCATCTCATCACGAAATTGGTCAGCTCTATGGCGTTGTTCCGCTTGAGATTGGGAGTTCCAGATTCTACGTCACCATCAAATTCATCTTCATAAAAATCAAATGGTTGCAGGCTTTGTTCTTCAATAGTAAATTCATCACTGGGACATTCTTTATGAAGATAATTATGCAGAATATAACAAGCTAACACTATCTTCACCTATACAGGATACGTAAATGGTGGTGGTGTTTGTAATATGACAAATTAAGATTTTAAAATTCTAAATATCCTCTCAATTACATTCCTCAATGATGCATGTCGAAGATTAAACAACTCTTTCGGATTTTGTGGAAGATTATTGCCATATTCTTGCAAATGATATCGTGTTCCACGATATGGAGCTAAAAATCCAGGTCTATTGGGATAACCAGCATCAGCTAAATAATATCTTCCTATAAAAAACATGCATTAATAATTAAACTACTACATATCTACTTAAGAAAAAGAATAAACTAAAATTTTACCTTGTGGTACTTTAAGTCCATTAGGCTTATTTGATGCATCCTTTAATACTCTAGCATCATTTGCATACCCTTCCCAACCAGCAAGTATATAAATAAACTCCAAGTTAAAAGTGCATGCAGCTAAAACGTTTTGTGACAATTTACCATGTTGATTTTTAAACCTGATTGAATCGTCACCATATACTACAGCTAGAATATATGTTCCATCTATAGCTCCAATGTAATCTTGAATAATATGCATAAATTAGAATCTAAAAAAATAAAGTTAATATTTAAAATTTAAAGACTAGGTAACTTACCTTAGTTTTAAGGATAATACCGATGACTAGATTGAATATTCAAGGGTGTAGTAGTGGAGATAGATGACATATATTCATCGTTTAAAATCAAATCACGATAGCAATCCAGAAAATATAGCAATAAATGAGAGTTAGCAAACAAACTCGGGGAATTGTTCAATTCCATGGATCCAAACTCAAATTGAATAAATAATATTATATGTTACCATGACGCCAACACATTATTAATTCAGCAAGACAGGAAAATTTACGCATTAATCAGTCCCAAAAAAGTGAGAGGCTCAGAGTAAGGGGATGTTGGAGAAGAATAAGAGGCTGAAAATATATATGTAGCCAGCCTTTTGGTTATAAAAAATTAAACGAGATAAAAACGTTGGAGAAAGGAAGAGAGATCGATAGGTTAGAAGTCTTTTTCTTTCCTTACTTTTGTCCTTAATTGTACTATCATTAATTGCTGTCCTTAATTGGTGTCCTTGATTCTATTGTCATTAATTTCTGTCCATAATTTTGTTGTAATTTCAGAGCATTTATTCATTTAAGCAACGAGTTATGAAAAAGCAAGTAGGAATAGATGAAAAAGGAAAAAATACTTTCAAAGATGCAACTCGTCCAAAGATCAATTCGTCAAAAATTACAGCAGAAAACGAAGAAAGAAGTTGATAGAAGAACACACCTTGAAAATAGAATAACACACCTTGAAAAGTCATCTTCCTCTACTGCAGCCTCACAAAAAAATGCTACCGAAAAGAGAAGAGATCTGAGAGCATTGAGGACGAGCTTGGTGACTGATTAACTACCTCTTGAAGCATCACCATTTGAATCGTTCTTGAGAGAGAATTGAGTAGATTTCAAAATTCCAGGTCGCAACGGGAGAAAACGAATTCTCCGAGTCGTTAAATGCACTGGTGCTGAAATTCTGAATTCTCCCCTATTTTTAAGGAGAATTCAGAGTTACGATGACTTGGGGACCGACTAAAGCGGGAAATAGTGGGTTTCCGGGAATTTAAAGTCTCCCACTTTAAATTCCTAATTGACTAAACCCTAAAGGATTCACACAGGTACATACACTAAAGAATTCACACAGGCATACACACTACGGGGATTTAGTGCATAGAGAATTTAGTGTTTATAGAGAATTTGAAGTCATAGACAATGATTTCCCAGAAAGTGAACTTCTAAGGAAAACTTTCTCTTATTAGTGGCTAACACCGAGAGTTTCAAGTTTAGTGTTAGTTTAAAACATTGAGAATTTGAAAGACTTTGTTATATGGACAAAGTAATTACTAAATTCCACTGATTGATAAATAATTATCTTATTTCAAGTCATTGTTGAATTGTTCCAACAAGAGAAAAATTTAAAATTTTTTATTTTTATATAAATACAGAGAATTTATCTTTTCTCTATATGAATAATTTTTATAAAATGCATTAGATGATAAATATCTATTTAGTAAACATAATTTTATGTTTTTATAGAATGATTCTACTATTTGATTAATTTATTCATTAACCAAATTTATTAAATATTTATCCATTTATTATCTGTAAACATATTTTTTTATTTTGAATGATTTAATTTAATGTATATCACTTTAATTAAAATATTATAAAATATTTAAATTAAGTTTATTATAATTTCTTATAATAAGTATTTTATATTTTAAATGGTAATAGAAAAATTAGGTCCTAAAGAAAGGATCTATAATTTTTTATATTATTTTTCTCATGCAAAGATTATATAAGATTTTATATATTTTAAAATAAAATAATTTTTTAATTGTGATTTTATTGAAAGTGAATTCAAAACATAAAAAAAGAGGTAATTATATAAACATTTAAAACTAATTTAAATTTTTATTTTAAGAAATAAAAATATAAATAAATTAGTTTTTGACAAGTTTGAGAATAAGTAGGCAAAAGATTTTTTTAAAATAATAAAAAGACAATCAATTTATTTCAAATTTGCAAGAAGATCTTTTTGATTTTTTGGTCTGCTCCCCTGATTTTATAAGGTTGTCCGTCAGAGAATTGGATGGAGTTGAAAATTCCATGTCTTGAGGTGAGAAATCGAATTTTCAAAAAGCTTCTAAATTTACTCTATCCCCGAAACTCTGATTTCTCTCCTACTTTTCAGGAGAATTGAAAGTTACCGACAATTTACTGTAACTAACTTGAGAAAGTTCTATTTTCCAAGAATTTATATTCTCTAACTCTACTTTCTCTAACGATTACACCCCCGTAAAGGATTCACACAAGCACACACCCACTAAAGTATTTATTGTGGTCATTAAATATTTTTTACTTGTATTGGTTACATGCTTTCATCAATGTATAATTGATAAGTAATTCTCTTTTTATAGATTTAAACAAAGTAAACATGAGCCAGTTGGAGCAAAGACATTATTTTTTATTTTTTTGTACATGGGAGCTCTGTATTTGCCTGTTGTATATCAGAGTAATGGCAAGATTTTGTGTATTTTTGTGTATTTTTTGTGTATTTTTTGTGTATTTTTATTTATTTTTGTTAATAACTAAACATTTGATATATGAAACTTTTTTTGGAAATATTGATTTATTTATTTTTGTGTATTTTTTAATAAATTAAGAAATTATTAAAAAAAAAGTGGAAGCTGGTGGTTAGTCCCAAGTTGACATGTTGTGGGAACGGGGCTCAGTCCCCACAGGCCAAGCTGTGGGAATGGGCGGCCTAGTCCCCATAGGGCCCACTATGGGGATGGGTTGCCCAGTCCCCAAAGATGGGTTGTGGACACGGGTGGCCTAATCCCCACAGGGCCAATTATAGGGACAGGCTTGCCCAATCCCCACACACCACGCTGTGGAGACAGGCTGCCCAATCCCCATATACTTCACTAGGGCGACGAGTAACCCCATCCCCACAAGCCTAGCTCTAGGGATGGGCCTCCCAGTCCCCACAGGCATTAGTGTGGAGACAGGTCCACCTGTCCCTCCATGCTATACTGTGGGGACAGGTCCACCTGTCCCCACTGGCTATACTGTGGGGACGAGCCTACCTGTCCCCGTAAGTTGTACTGTGGGGACGAGCCTACCTGTCCACGTAAGTTGTACTATGGGGACGGGCCTACATTTGCCTTTAAGTTGTACTGTGGGGACGGGCCTACCTGTCCCCGTAAGTTGTACTGTGGGGACGGGCTCATCGTCCCCATTGGCTGAACTATGGGAACGGGTCCACCTGTCCCTATAGGCATCGCTGTGGGGATGGGTGACCACGGTCCCCACGGGCACTGCTTGTGGGGACAGTGACCAGAACCCACATGCTAGCTATGGGCAGTTGAACCAGGAAAAATTTCTTCTTGGGGGCCAAAAATAAAATGTAAAAAACATATAATAAAATATATTATATATTATATATTATATATATTCTCTCTCCCTCCATTTCTCTCCCTCTCTCTCCATCTCTCCCTCTGTTTCTCTCTCACTCTCTCTCTTTCTCTCTCTCTCTCTTTCTCTGGGCTCTCCCTGTCTCTTTCTCTAACTCTTTCTCTCTCTAAAACTCTCCTCTCTTTCTCTCACTCTCTCTTTCTTTCTCGGGTCCACATTGGAATCTCTACTCTCTCTCTCATAATAGCTCTCTAATCTCACTCAGATTAAAATAATAAGCCAAGGAATAAAAAATAATAAACAGATTAAATAATAATAATAAGTGAAGGACAATAATAATAAACAGATTAAAAATGCAGGAATAATAATAATAAACAGACGGGGACGAATATAAAAAAAAATAAATAAATAAATAATTGGACGTAATAATGAAGTAACATAATAGTAAATAAATAAATTTTATTAATAAATAAATATGTGTTTTTAAATAAATATGTATTTTAATAAAATAAAGCATTTAAATAAATAATAAAATTTTAATAATTCATAAAACAAAATAATGTCATTTTAATAAATATATAATGTCATTTTAATAAATAAAAATAAAAATGTAAAAATAATAATAAAATAAATAAATAATATTATTTAAATAATAAAATGTGTTAAATAAATAATCATTTATTAAATAATGTCATTTTAATAAATTTTAATATTTGTAAATAATATGGGTTAAATAATGTCATTTAAAATAATGGTTTTTTAATAAAAAATATTTAATATGCCTCAATGACGTTTGCAATTTCAAAATAATCTCTCTTTCCTTCTCTCTTTCCCTTCTTTCTTTCTCTCTTTCCTTCTCTCTTTCCCTCTCTTTCTTTTTCTTTCCCTTTCTCTTTCCCTTTTCTTTTCTCTTTCCTTTTCTTTCTCTCTTTTCTTTTCTTTCTCTCTTTCTTTTTCTTTCTTTTTCTCTCTCTCTCTCTCTTTCTTTCTCTCTTTCCTTCTCTTTCTTTCTTTCTTTCCCTCTCTTTGTTTCTTTCTTTCCCTCTCTTTCTTTCTCTCTTTCCCTCTCTTTCTTTCTCTCTTTCCTTCTCTATATATATAATATTATATTTTAAAGTGGGTGGGCCTTATTGCCTAACCCTATATAAGGGTTTAGGAAATTTTTGGGGGGGCCATGGCCCTCCCTTGCCCCCCCCTGTCTCCGCCATTGGCTATGGGGACGGGCAGCCTATCCCCACAGGAATCGTTGTGGGGATGGGTGGCCATATGCCTATCCCCAGGCTTATGGGGACCAAACCTGTGGGGGCCCCCTGTGAGGACAAACAACCCCATATTTATGGGGACTGGCTTTTCGATCTATGGGGACGGGCTTAACTTATCCCCATAACCCTGGTTTTTACTAGTGTTAGGTTGGACCAATTACACACTCTTGTCGACTACAAAGTTTAATGGATGAACTGATGACATGTTGGACTTTCCCTTGCGTTCTTTGTTAAAGTTGACAGTTTGGTGTACTAGTGAGTGATGGAAAATTTTATGATGGAGGTTATATTGAAAGTCAGGATTCCTCTATGGTTGTGAATTTTTTTATTTTCATTTTTGCATCATTCAGCTAATTGCTTTGTAAGAACTTAAAAATTGTTGTTTGCAGGAAATTCAACAATCACTAGGGGAAAGTGGCATGCCCGCGGTTCTGCCCCAACAGTGGGGAAGGACTCTATAACCACGGTCATAGTAGGGACTGGTATGAGTTTATCTACATTGCTGCCATTACGTACGTCTTCGATCTCTAACTTCCCCGTCGGTGAGCTAGCTCTTGATTTGAAGTGGAGTACTAGTTCAAAAAACAACAACATGATGTCTAATTAATTCCGATCAGTACAGTACTACGTCTACTACCAGTCTACCTCCTTCAACTCGATTTCGACGACTACAGAACAAAATAAACATATTCTATTTTTAATTAATTCAACAGTACTACTAGTATCAAAAGAACATCCGAATCTTTCAACTTTCACGATCGATACGGCCACGGTGGGTAGGTAGCTAGGACGAGGCGACAGAGGATGAGGGGGAGACGGAATAGTTGGAACCGGATAATCCCGACAAAGGCGGAGGAGAAGATTCCGACTCGGAGTGATCAGATTCATCCCCGTCGGGAAGACGGCGATTCGGACGAGGGAAGATTTGCGGGTGCGGATGATGCGGGAGATCGGGAAGCCGGTTCCGACGACGAGGATACAAATGAAAATTAGTACTGTTGGGACGACGTCGCTGGAGAAGAAACGGTTGCCCATGCACATTTTGACGACGATTGATCGGAACCACACGCGTCGGCGGCGGAGGATCAAGACGACGCCGAAATGGGACGCGGCGAACCACAAAAGGACGTGAAATACTAGTATTGCAGGCGTGATCATGAGCAGCAGGCCGTTCTTGCTGCAGCGGAGCCAAACGTGGAAGCGGCGAATCAGGGGATGATGCCGGAGAAGATTCTGCCGCCGCGTCGGAGACTTGCAGCGGAGGGGACGACGAAGAAGACATAATAATAATATTCTTGCGTTAACCAACCTACGTACGTACGGACCTCTTAAAACTAATTATACAATTAACAAGCTCTAGGAAGCTTAAACGACGCCCCTTGGGGAAATACAGCGAAAGCTTTTATTTTCATGTGGGAAATGCCAACCGGTGTTTAGGGAGTCGAACGTCCGGCCTCTTCATTAATTTTAATTGGATCGAGTGATCGACCTTAATTAATTAATTGGTGCGACTCCTCCTATTTCTTTGCCTACTTAATAATTAACCTCCTATCCTATCACTTCTAATTTCTTTGCCTATATAGTTAATGAAATATATCCTATGCATGCTTTAAAATATAAAAAAGTGTTTAAATAATTAAAGTATCTTATTGTAAATAACTTGTTAATTACTAAGATAGTTAATTTGAAGCTTCTATATACATTATACACAACAAATTAATTAAATAAAAAAAGTGAAATCAGTGATTAATTTGTATAGCTTTTCTATTTTCGCGTAATACCGAAAATCCGCCGGTCCGCGAAGGGGCGCGACCGAGGGAGTAATTCGATTTATGACAGAATATTTGTGTTGCAGTTTGTATTTGAATATCAAGGAATGTAAGTACAATTTCCTGATCTTCCTCTGATTCGATCTCCGTCCGTGTAAAGTGATGAAGTTTCGGCTTCCGGCGAGTCGACGTCGAAATTCGAGTTTTGGAGCGAGTGTGCACGAACAATGACGGCTTTGGTCGGTCGGACGGAAGTATTTGTGTTCCGCGTGTATCGACTTGTTGAACGTGTAAAGCTGCTCCGGTTGAACTATTGAATCTCGACGAACTGCGAGTGGCTTAACTTCTTCGGCTCGAGAGAGCTTCTGTGCATAACATTTCTTCTCGACAAATGGTTTTCGAACCTTTGTCTCGAGAGAGCTTCTGTGCGTGGAAGTGCACTTGGACAAAAGATTTTTGAACCCCTGCAACAGAACTTTTTTGGCTATTTGTAGCCGGTTCTGTCTGGTTGTTGGAGCTCTTTCCTTGGAATGGGGATCACGATCCCCTTTCTTCTACTGTTGTTGAGATGGGAGGAAGAACGGGGAATTCCTCTTTTGGATCCCTTGAATGAGGATCACACTTGTCTTTTCTCGGCTTCTTCGGTTGGCGACCAGGCTAGGTTGTTAACCGTTGAAGAGGCTGACTTGTGACTTGGGTGTTGACTGGTGCTGACACAACGATTTATTGCTGACTCGGGCGGTCACTGTATCGATGACGCAACAATGCGAATGGATCTGGCGATGGGCTGCGACGAATGTCTTCTAAAATCGACTGAGCCTACCCATGACGATCGACTGCTGGATCGGTGGGCGTTTGGGCTCGTCGCATTTGGGCTAGTCGTGTATACAAGTACAATTATAAAATATAATTATATCGTCCTATCAAAAAGGTTCTTGAACCATATTTAATTTTATGTCAAATAATTCTTATAAAAAACGTACTCAAACTTGGGCCGACCTAGTAGCTGGATTTCAACTGATTAATTAGGGCCAGACCCAGTACTTTTTTTGGGTTAAACTCGATAAAGCCTAGCCAAATTCAAAAAATTGCATAATTGGCAACATTTTGTGGTTTAACCCAATGTTTTAAAAACCAAGCCATCCAACTGGCGCTATGTCCAATTTTGGTTGAACCTGGTTAGACCGTGTTGGACCATTGAACATTAGCCGCCATATGTTACATATATTTATTATTTTTAGAAAAAAAAGAGAAAAAATCTCGTACATTTACGTGTAAGAAACTTTTCCCCATAAGCACTTTTTAAAAAAAAAAATGAGAGTCATTGTCATAAATGTGATGGGTATTTTTATAAAAATAAATAAAGTTTCAAATCATTTTTATAAAAATCCGCTCTCGTTCCTTCTTTAAAAAATGCATGTAGGAAAAAAATTCTTACATTTTTTCCTTGCTACACGTTAGTGTAGGGTAGCCGCCCTATAAGAAAAAAGGCAAAAATAATGTTGGTTATAGTGAACTGGTAAAAATCGGCCTGGCCTCCGATTCTTGTTTAATTGAATTGGACCAACCGGTTCAGTTCGGTTTTTAAAACACTAGTTAACCATTGACCCCTCAACCTGGTGGACCTTAGAAAAACTACAGGTCTATAAGTCCCCGTAAGGGTTAGGGAGTTGGGCCTGCTCCCTTAATCGCGCCATTCTGCGGCCCAACCGTTTCCCCCTTGTTCTCCCAGCCCCGTGGCCCACCCTCAGTGGACGGGAGAAGGCGAAAGGGGGAAGAGCCCTACTCCATGCAAAGTGCACATGTCAGTCTTCTAAAACTGCCCTTGAAATTGTTTTGGGTCCGATAGGGATGTTGGATGGGACATTCCAACACCACATTTGAATGTATTAAATGATTTGTAAATCACAGTAAATCATCAAAGCACTACTCGCTTGAGTAGTCTTAATTATCATCCTCCCCCTCAATCAAGCGGATCTTGATTTTGTTCAATGAACTTGCACATATCTTTTATAACACAATTAACACATGTTTTATTTTATCTAAGAAATTGCCAATCTTATCATATGCATCTTGCTCTAACAAAGCTTTTGTCTTAGGTCGTCAACTACGACAAATCTTCCTTGTTGGAGAGGGTACGAAAAATGAAGGGAGAATGCAAAGGAAGAAAATTGGAAGAGAAGTAGAGAGAAGAAGGAATAAGAGAGGGTGAAAAATATGGAAATGAAATGGGCTAAGGAAAAGAGAAGAAGAATAAAGTGAAAAATGGGAGAGAAGATAAAATATACCACACAATTGAGGTATTTTATCATTGAAGGATCACTTACAAGCGTGCGATCATGCATATAAGCAAAAGCATTTAATTTTCACTGTCTACGACTCCCTTCATTAAGTCATACCTCTATATGAGCTAAACAAGCATCTAGGGTCTTTTAACCTCTTCTCCTATTTCTGTCTTTTAATTCATATCCTGAAAACCTTGCTCTGGACATATAAATCCTCTCGAAAGTTACCATGTTTGTTTTCAGAGTTTTTTATTTAAATAATTCCTTAAAAATAAATAATAACATAAATGACACCAAAAAAATTTTATTTGAATAAATAACACTTTCAACCTTTGACCGTCATTTACTACTCTAGTTAACGGCCAATGTATTCCTCGGTTACCACTCATATTAGCAAAGGGTTCCCGTTAACGCCGCCCTGACCCGACTCGCTTCAAGCGGGTTCGAGTTTGCATTTTTTTCCCCAAAGGACGGGTTTGGTATTTTGGAACGGAACCCGTCACGGGTTCAGGGCGAGAATGGGTTTCACCCCAAAAACCCGACCTGACCCGCTTAATACCTATGTAAAAATATATATATATATATATATATATATTAAAGGGCAAACATGTAACAAAAAAAATATGTTAATGAATTTTATGTTTGACAAGTATGTTTAAGTTTTACATGATTCATAGGTATTTATATGTTTACAGGTTTATAATATTTGTTTTCAATTTTTTTTATATTTTAAAAATTCTTAATATTAAACATGTCATAGTGGGGCAGGTCGGGCCGGAGCGGGTTTTTGCAGGTTTGGGGCAGGATTCCCAGGGGGTGGGGACGTGTTTACAATGCAAACCCGCGGGGATGGGTTTCCCCAGATTTTCACGGGGTGGAAACCCGCCCCGCCCCACCCTTCCCGCCCAATTGCCACCCCTAAACACCATTAGACCCTTCCCTTGTGGATCCAGAACCCCGACTAAGTGCTCTACCTAATGCTCCCCTTTTCACACATCCAATGATGACCCGCTCAATAACCTATTCACTTAAACCAAGAACTTCCCTCACCTCTCGACACTGACTTTCAGCATCTCTAATCCCATTTTAGCCAACCTGTTATAGTCAAGCTGTGAAGTTTCCCGAATAACGTGATGTGATGCAAGAAGTGTTCAATGCATTATTAATGAACAAAACTCGATCTCTTGTTTCTTTACCACAGGGTCATCGTGTCGTTCGCTGCAAGTGGGTCTTTCGCGTCAAGAAAAAAGCTAATGGAACCATTGACAAATACAAAGCGAAGCTCGTTTCAAGGGGTTCAATTAGAAGGAAGGACAAGATTACTTTGAAACCTCCAGCCCGGTTGTCAAACCGGTCATGTTTTCAAGACAAGACTCGACCTAATGTTGTGGCTACACAAGTCACTAAACGGTCTCAAACAATGACCTCGGGCTTGGTATCACCACCTCACGCTTAATCTACTTGAGTTAGGATTTGTGTTATCTAAAGCTGACTCTTCTCTCCTTATAAGGTCCACTGCACACAACGTTACGTTTATTCTTGTTTATGTTGATGACATCATAGTGACAGGTAGTAGTTCGTTGGCCATTTGTGCACTATTGGAAACTTATATAAGGAGTTTTCGGTAAAGGATTTGGATCCTTTGCACTACTTCCTTGATATTGAGGTGAATCACATTCAGAAACATCTTGCTCAAACAAAATAGACAAGGGATCTATTGACACATCTTGACTTCTCTGAGGTCAAACCCCTTTCCATCCCAGTCGTCACTGGTTCCAAGTTATCCAAGCATGAAGGAATGCCACTAAATGACCACACCACTTATAGAGCCAATATCTCAATCTTACCTGCCCAGACATATAATACGTCGTGAACCAAGCGTGTCATTTCAACAAAATCCCACTGATGTGCACTGGTCGAAGGTCAAGCGCATCTTGTGGTATCTTAAGGGCACTCTCACCCTCAGCATCATTGTTTAGCCATCCTCTGACCTGGGCATGGATGTGTATTAAGATGCATACTGGGGCGGCTGCCTCGATGACCAACGGTCGGTTACTCAATTTTGTGTTTTTCTTGGGGGTTCTCTCATATCTTAGGCATCCAAAAAGCAACCGACCATCGCTCGTTCTAGTGCAAAAGTAGAATACAGGGCTTTAGCTATTACAACAACTTAGTTGACATGGATTTTACAGCTGTTCAAAGAACTTTGAGTGTTCATCTCAAAGCCTCCTATTCTATGAAGTGATAATTTGTCGGCAACCTACATCGCAGCAAATCCAGTCTTCCATGGCCGGGTCGAGCACATCGAGCTTGACTACCCCTTCATCTGTGAACAAGTCACTTCTGGTCTTTTTCAAGTTCTGTTCATCTCCCCTCAAGATTAAATCTTTGATGTCCTTCACTAAAGGTCTCTCTAGGTCACAATTCCGCAAACTTTTTTCCAAACTTCGTGTTTTTCCTCAAATGCCAAGCTTGCTAATGAATGTTAGACATCAAGCATCAGAAGATGTTACACTCAGAGTTACACCCATAGTTACACGTTAAGGATCAGAAGATCATACAACCAGTAGCTCACGCTGACACTACTTATTAGACTTATATTCAATTACTAATTTTGTAATCTTATCAAACTGCAAACACCATATTCTTTGATTTTATTTTGTAATCTTTCCTAGCTTGACTAGCAAACAAACACTCTTCGAAGTGTATGTATGTACCTTTGTACAACTGAATCAATACAATTGAAATTAACTCCATTACAATTTGATGTTGAGAACCATGACTATGATGACTATAGAAGTTGATTAACTCCATTACAACTGAATCAATACGATTGAAAAATGAGAATTCTAAAAGTACAGAAGTTAGGCGCCAAACGGTGCTAGGGAAATTCATGGCAGCCAATTATGTTTTGGCACCATAAAACTTGCCCAACACCATATGGTGCCAAGTGAGCAGAGTTAGACATACGAGCGCTACGAGAGCTTTCAAAGACACGTGTGGCTGGCATGTGCAAACTCTTACGTTATAGGAAGAAGTTAGGAGCCATATGGTGCCAGATCCTACCTCGAAAGGCCTGGCAAAAAAGTGCACAAGCTAGTGTGACTGGGCGGTATGAAAGTGCCCGATGCTATATGGCTCCAGGACTTTGTTCCTGACGTCACAAGTCATCATCAGAGCGCAAACCAATGCGTGGAGTTCGAATTGGAGTAACTAGAAATAGGACCAACATAACTTTTAATTTTTTCATTATTAATCGATCTTGTACTATCCGAATTCGTAGAATATCGCTCAGTCACTACCAAAAAAAGTAAAATTTTATAGCACCAAATGATCCCACCCGAATTTTACCAATCCGTACTGGTTCAAGCTCTCACAAGAATGCTTTCAATGGGTCATCTTCATTTATTTTTCTTTCTGTACACTATTAAAAGAACTGCTAGACATTATAAAGTTTTCTATTTAATCAAATAATCAATCATTATATTTTATTTTATATGAGTGGTACGTGCAATAACATTTATGAAGTTTACAACTAAGTAAAACTGAAGATCATACACTGCCCAATGATGTGTGTTTTCGTTTCAAAGGTACTGCTTCTTCATGGATAACACTACACATGCACAACAACATGACGTAAACCTCACATAATAATACAATTATTCATTACAGCAGGATCCTTCGTCCTTATTGGTTTTATTACAAGAACTAATTATTCAAGAACAGAATCAATTGTTGAATGGAAGCAGATTCACACATCTTTAAACTGTACAAGCAAAAGATAAAACATTGCCAAGGCATAATGGACCCTGCAGGCACATTGTTGCTTTTGCCCTTCATCCTACCTTTTGTCATTCTCTCATTTCTATTAGCCTTGTTGACACCAGTAATATACTTAGCACAGGGGAATCCAATTAAGTGCGAACGCAGAACTGATGGGGCTTGCATCTCCATGATCACTCAGCCATAGTTGCTCACGGTGTCTAATCTTCAAGATGAATACAGTCTCAGGCGTGTTGTAATGGGTGCACGGCACATTGGGCAACTTGACAATGTTGCACCACAGTCCTTGCAAGTCTTATGCAACAAAAATACGTTAGTCAGTTACAATTGCTCTTCAGAATCTTGCTAGACTTGCTAGTCCATCAAAACTTGCATTTTATAACATTAGATGACGAAAAAACAGTCAAGCAGGAAGAAACTTCGGACATGACGGGCGGAGCATTTCAACAATAGTAGCAAGAATGAAGGGATCCAGCTACAGTAGGCGTAGAACAAGCTATCAACTATTGACGATTTATAAAATGCTAGAAAAGCTACCTCAAAGATATAATCTTGAGAACACTTGCTGAATACTGGCCATTTGAAAGTAGAGAGGTAATAGTGGATTGAAACTTTATACTTAATAGCCACATTGTGGGTTTGAAGTGTGGGCACTTGACTTGAAGTCTCACTAGAAGTACCGGGTGTGGGTTACATATGCAATCAACTATACGAAAAGAATATAAAAGTAAAAATAAAACAGTTGGGGGATGAAATACAGGCCACAATCACAAAACATCAGTCTTCATAAAAAAATGCATATTGACATGGCATGCCATTATGTTAATAACGAATCAGTAGTAGCTTTAATCACAAGGGGTTCAACTTCAGGGGAACACTTACCAGATGACCACATCCAAATGCCATGTCCTTCGGATTTGTAAGACAAATAGGACAAACCTTCCAATGCCAAAAACAAGGTTTTTCTCAGTGAAATTACAGACGGATACAATTAAAACTCAATTGAAGTGCATTTGTTTAACATTATCTGTATTTCAACATTCCTAGTAAAGCTAGAAAATTTATACCTGCTCCACTGGATTATTTTGCACAGATCCACTTGGTTCATAGTTAGTAAAATGAGGGATTGCTTGAACCATATTATCATGCTCAATCACTTCACAAGGAGGAGGGAGGGGAGGTGGGCCTGGGACCCTCACTTTCTGCAATCTGAACCATGTGGTTTAGTTCATTTTAGACAGCTTTAAAAATTGAAAATAATATAGCCCCATTATTAGCTTGTATAGCCTACCCTATAAACCTAGGGTCTTGGGTGGCCCTGTACTGAAATGGGATCTCCATGAGGGCTGCAAGTGCAAAAGCTGTTTCTTTCTTTGATATTTCCTTGTTTTCAGCCATGATTTTTGTGAAATTTACAAACTGCACAGAAACATATTGGATTGTCAGAATTAGATAAAGAGAAACTTAACTTTTGAAAACAAAAAACCACACAGAAGAAAGCAATGAGACAAGTTTTTAAAAGAAATAAAAATGCTACAAAGGATAAGCATGCCATTGAAGGAGGGTAAAGTTCTTTTAAAATTAAAAATTCTGGGAATTCCATAAGCAATCAAACAGAAGACCATGTCCGTTCATCAGGAATTAGAAGCAACTGAATCATTACATCAATTGGAAAAACTTTTTGTCATTGCGTGTGGACTTCCATAAACATTATGGACGGAAATAATTAGTAGGGAGGAGAGGAAACTTCTGTTTGCCTCTTTCCCTTCCCTCTCCACCTTTCATCTCTCTTTCCCACATCATGCCTCGTTCTTCTTCCATCACTCTTCCTTCCCCTATTGCAGACAGTGACACCAGATAATTTTCTGATTCTGGAACTATAACTCTGTAAATTAATATGCCTGAAAATCCATCTGAGAATCAAATACCAAAACATGTGTGTTTGTAACTCTGCAAGTGTGTCCACTGTGAACAAATCATCGACGAATTATTTGCCTCGTTTTTTAGTGACACATGAGCAATGAGAGCCCAAATTTTGATTGATGACACTCATATGGGTCCAAGAGCTGTGGTAGACCATCTAAAAAAGGTTGCGTATAGAACTCAATAACAAGATTCCATTTTTAAGGTTTCAATAATCACCTGGAAGTTATCAAAGTGACGTTGTGGAATATTGTCATCAAATTGCTGCATTGCATCCCATGGTCCATCACCCACACCAACCAAAATAATTGATAGAGGGTACTGACTGCACCAAGAAGAGAAAAGGTTTCTCAGAACAAATTGGAACAGAAAGATTATCAAGAGTGCAAGTTATCTAGTACCTGGCCGTGACAATAGCATTAACTGTCGCTTGTTCTTGTGGGCTAAGACTTCCAGGCAGAACATCAGGATTCCTGGTAACCTAATCAGTAGCATGAAGAGGAAGAGTCCAATAATAAGCAAATGGATGTATAAAAAATATGAAGAATATTTAGAAAACTACACATAATTTATTCACCTGCCCATCTGCTATAATTACAAGAACATGGTACTGTCCATTGCTTCTCTCTACAATGTCCACAGAAGCCTCAATCAATGGAGCAAATGAAGTCGGACCTAAAAAATTTCACAAAAGAAACTGAATAGGACAATTAACAGCATCAAGAAAGTCCTGGTATTTTGTTAACAAAACCCATGACAGTGGCAAAGCTTTAAGTGAGAGAGTGAGCAAATTTTGACTACTAGTGGCAGGGGACTCAAGGAACATTATATGATGGTGTAGCAGACTTTTAACATAAATGCATAAAATTCTAAGGCACCTCTACCGAAAGCTAAAGTCAAAAATGTGGCCAAACCTGTCTCAAAGAAATAATATGTTCAGCTATTAGTGACTAAATATATAACCAACAATATGTAGGGGGTTATGTAGGGGATGTAAACATTACTTTCATACTTGAAAGCATTCATGATCAACTATACATGTGTCGTAAAGATGAAAACTAAATTAGGAAGGTTTATAGAAAAAAATTAAAGTGGAATATGTAAGCTTTTACCAGGTAGAGCAATGAGTATAAATTGAACAGAATAGGTAGACTTATGACATTTCTCCCAAATTTTGTGGGGCCAACAAGACTATGACATGCTGCTACTGGGCTCAGATGAAATAAACTATGGTGCACATTTAGAGGAAGGAATGAAATAAACTATGGTGCACATTTAGAGGAAGGAATGAAATAAACTATGGTGCACATTTAGAGGAAGGAATGACTTAGAGGCTTATTAGAAAAAAAGTAGATGCGAAACTGTGACTAACCTGAGAGCCTCAAATGAGGAATTATCTCTCTATATCGTGCAAGAGCCTCCTCAAAACCCTGACAATAACGGTGATCAGGGTAGAAGCTAAACACGTACTTGTCATGAGAAGATGCTGCAAAGAAAAAAAAAAAAGGGACACATTTTTACTCTGTCCTAGTTTGACTGATGAAAAGGAAAAAGATCAAAGTTTGCCACCTTGTTGTTCTCAGTGAAAGTCACTTACCATCACCAAATCCAAAACAGGGTATCAAGTTGTCCTCATCAAAAGGAGATAATGTGCGCCCAATAATGGAGATTGCTTGTTCATATGGATTAGGAATGTCACCAATCGCATGAAGACTTCGTCGGTTAAATGAATACCTACCTACAACCTTTAGTGTCACACTTGAATATTCAAGTAAAATGTAGGACTTGCTCCATGGAGAAAAACATGACTTTTATAAACAACTGAATATCTTGGTTAAAATGCACAAGGATCGGCTGTACAACCTGTCCATTCGTTGCTCTTCGTAAAATCGATGCCAAGAATTAGATTTGATGACTCAAGGCCAGAATCTCTCAGTGCAGAAATTACCTGGAAATAGGAACACAGAGAAAATCCTTATTCTACCAGAGACATATGATCCCACAATGGAAACAATTTTACTCTGATTTGATCATATGATGTAAAGTAATCCAATAATGAAAACAGTATCATAGTTCACCATCCATGCAGGTAAGAGTAGACCAATAATAACAATTGTTAGAAGCACAGGTACCAAGTTTTGAACAGGAATATAAAAAATCTACTGTCTGATTATGCTCCAAAAAATTGCTGTTGTTCTTTTATGTTCGCCATTAATATACATAGTAAACCAATAACAAAAAGAAGAATAGTGATTTAAAGCTGTTATATGCACCAGTATACAGAAGACAAATGCAAGAATACAGCACACAGAGATTTAACGTGTATGAATAGCAAATTCATATGAGAAAGGTTAGAGAGAGTTTATGGTTAAATACCTCATCGAGGGAACTAAAATTATCGGCTATATATGAAGCATGTTTCAGACTTTGGTGTCTCAACTCAGAAGTTCCCACATGGTATGCAGGGTTAGAGGGGTTAGAAGAATTAGAAGGGTAGGAAGGATAAGAAGGGTGGGAAGGGTTAGAAGGGTTAGAAGGTTGTTGTGCATAGTCACTTGAATGAAATTGTTCCACTGATTCCTTATTTCCCATGCTTACGAAGAATTATATGCTTGATCATAAACACCTGCAGAAAGCACAAGTAGAGGAAAATATTGTGTTAATGCATTTGATAATGTACAGAAGATAGTGTAAATTTAGATGTCACAAAGTGCAAAATCTAGATAGTGTTATGAATTCATGCGAATGAATTAGTACCCATCAAAATGTTCTCATTCAAAAACACTAGTATTAGTTATGCAAAGGTCTCTGCCAATTTAGAACTGATTAGCAAATCTTATGGGATTTATCAAGGTATTTCAGCTCTCATTGTGAGACAATGAGATAAGATATACTACCATCAACTCTGAAAAAATAGAATATACATATTTTCAAATCAGAATTTGAACATTCAAGAAATGAAGGAGCATGCTAAAGTTGCCTTTAACTAGATTACAGTTTACCATAGGCTAAAGGACACCCGTGGATTCTATCTTGTCAAACAACTAGAGGGACTTAACCCCATGACATTTTATTCAAGGTGACCTTCATAAATCCGACTGATGGAACCATGGCAACATAATTAAGTATGCATACTTAATGATGATAATATCAATTAACATTAAATTTGCTGTTGTCTACCAATGTAACATGGAGTGGTTGAAGCCATATTAACTCCACCGTAATGTTATGTCTTCTGTTTTCATTTTCTTTAGTTATTAGCATTCTATTTCACACTTGAACTGGTCACAAACTTGTGACTTGAAGATCATAAACAATGTTCATCCCCATTGATCTAACTATGACAAAGTCACTTCAGTATTTGGAAAAGTTTTCTTTAAATTATAATGCAATTTCCTTCACTAGTGTTAAAGTAATATCAAACTTTAGAAATAATTCATCTCCTCTAATTTTGTTGAACCGAAGAAAATGACTTCTAAAAGAAAAATTCGACAGCAAAGAACATAATGGTATATCATCTTCTTTAACTTATCATTTCCCTTTCTACTGCAGTATGACAAAATTTTTCTTAAATAAGTGTTTGCAGAGAAGATTTTTCAATTTAATGAAACTTCTATGTGAAAATACATGGGGAACATGGACTCGAGTCCACCCACCCACCTTCTGCAATTACACAATTTCTTATTGTAAGTGATACCAGTAAAATGTTTGTTCTTACCATAATATAGATCCCTCTTTCGTTATTAAGCAGTCATTTAGTCATTAAAGTTCCTCATGACAATCAAAGATTCCACTTTAAACAAGCCCGAAGAATCATAACTCCCCAGAAGGAAGGAACATCCACAAAATGTAGAATATTCCATCCAGAACATCATGGAGCTTTCAGTTGGACTATCCGCAGCTCAGAAACTAAATAAATATTTATCCGTATTTAAGATTGCTTATACTATCATAACCATCATTTCTCGAAATCGGATTCCTTACGCCCAAGAACAAGCAGAACCCCATTTTCAAATAAACCATCTCCTCAAGAGCAACATGTTTTTTCTGAACGGAACTGAATCCCGGCTCCTTGACCCATTTTAATTCCCACGACAACCGATGACCAAAAACACATTCCATGCGTAAGAGATATCACCAATTGCAAATATTCAATGTTAAGCTTCAGAAAAATCGGAAGAAAAGAAATGGAAAACGACGAGCAGAGAAGGACCCGGAAAAGACTCACCGCGATAATCGGATCGAAGAGGTTGGCGGGGAAGGCGAAACTTGCGGGGGCGAAGGAGAAAGGGAGTCTATGAAAGAAACCGGAGTGGATTGTCGTGGGACCCCGTAAACATGGCTAACATGAAGTACGACTATGAAGACGCTGCTGCAGACGCGCGATTAACGTGTCGTGCTCCATAATCAAGTCGGCGGCGGCGGAGGTCGACGCAAAGGCCGTTAGACTCTTGAATCTGACCAAATATTTGACCAGCAGATAACTTTTTTTTTTTTCTTTCTTTTTTCCTTTTTCTCTGAAGAACAATACGCTGTGCATTTACTCGCCAAACTGTCTAGTGTATAAATGACGTGTGTATAAAAAAATATACGAACTATAGATTTTTACCTTTTATAATTTTTATGCTAAAATAACAAGTGTTTTAAAAACTTAACCGGCCATCAAACCGACAGTATGTCCGGTTTTGGTCAAACCTAATTGGACCGGGTTGGACCAATGGTTCAACCATTGAATATTATGCGCTATACTTTATATTTTCTTAATATTTTTATAAAAAAAAATAAAAATAATCCTGATTATAGTGAATCGGATTGAATCAATAAGAATCGGATAGGCCTCCGATTCTGGTTTAATCAGGTCGGACCCGCCGGTTCGGTTCGATTTTTAAAACACTGAAAATAACATTATTTTGAATTCATTTTTATCATGTTAAATTCATAATGAATTAATAATTGAACACAACTGAACAAACAAGTTTTCCTGATTCGTTTTTTATTTTTTATAATAAGAATTTTATATTTTGACTCACATTTTATGAAAAGTCTAACAAAAAAAAATCATATTTTAAACCAGTCCAAAGTTTCAAACCCCAGTTAGAGACAAAAAAAAAAAAAGACGTTTATTTTCCAAATATTTATCTAAATAAATCTACAACAATTTTGAAAATATATTTATAAAATAAACCCACAATAACTTCACACAACTACCCATAATAAATATGTTAAAAATCCAATATGTTATTATGTCATTATGTATCACTTCATCCCTAAGAAAAACCCAAATACATAACTGAGCCGGTCACTTTTTGTGGTCGGTTGACACGGTTTCAATGTTCCGAGGAAACACCTGTATATATATATATTGAGGCTGGCGGTAAATAAACCTAAAAAGAAGGTTGAAAAGTGTGAAGAGGCGGCTGAGGCGTAAAAGGAAAGAAAGAAGCCAAAACGGAACGTTACAGGCTGCGGTGCTCAAAGTGTGCACGCTTTAGTTTCAGATTCAGACGTATCTATCCGTTCCGAGGAGCCCGGATCCGCTGGCCATATTGTAGGTCGTGCCAAACACATGGGACCCTGTGCAGCGCTCAGTTGCGCCCAATGGCGGAGACAGGGGGGGGGGGGCCCTGCCCCTCCAAAAATTTCCTAAACCCCTTATATAGGGTTAGGCAATAAGGTCCCCCCACTTTTAAAATATAATATTATATATATAGAGAAGGAAAGAGAGAAAGAAGGAAAAGAGAAGGAAAAGAGAGAAGGAAAGAGAGAAAGGAAAGAGAGAAGGAAAGAGAGAAGGAAAGAGAGAAGGAAAGAGAGAAGGAAAGAGAGAAGGAAAGAGAAAGAAAAGAAAGAAGGGAAAGAGGAAAGAGAATGGAGAGGGAAAGAGAGAATGGAAAGAGAGAAAAGAAAGAGAAGGGAAAAGAGAAAGAAAGAGAGGAAAGAGAGAAAGAAATAGGGAAAGAATTTTATTTTTTGCCATATATTTTTATTAAAGTTTTAAGATAAATTTAATTATTAAGAAGAAAACCATATAAATATTTTAAAGAAAGATATTAAACCATATTATTAAAACCATATTAGGATATTAAACCATATTATTGGAAACCATATTTATTAAAAAAGAAAGGGATTTTAAAAGCCAAATTAAGATAGAATTCCATATTTATAAAAAGTATTTTATATTTAGAGAAAAGAGAGAATTGAAAGAGATATTATTAAAGCAGTATTCTATCTTAGAAAGAGAGAAGGAGAGAAGGAGAGGAAGGAGAGAGAGGAGAAAGAGAGAGAGAGAGAGAGAGAGAGAGAGAGAGAGAAGAGAGAGAGAGAGAGAGGAGAGTGGAGAGAGAGAAAGAGAGTGAGAGAAAGAGGAGAGATCCAGAGGAGGGAGAGAGAGGGAGAGATGGAGAGAGAGAGGGGGAGAGATGGAGAGAGAGAGGGAGAGAAATGGAGGGAGAAAGAATATATATAATATATAATATATGATATATTTTATTATATGTTTTTTACATTTTTATTTTTGGCCCCGGCAAAAAAATTTTCCTGGCTCGCTGTTGGCGCCTTCATGATGATTTGGTTACCTACAATATGGCCGGTGGATCGGGCCCGCTTCGAGCCCTGGATCCGCTGGCCATATTGTAGGTAGCCACAGCGAATCACGGGGCGCCAAACACATGGGACCCCCTGTGCAGCGCTCAGTTGGCGCCCCGTGATTCGCTTCCGAGAAGGTACCAAAGTGATTCGTAATTATATAATACCAATTAACATAAGATTAGCTCCTCCTTCCCCATTTCCTTACTATTAAAAGCATTGTTTTTCCTTTCCTTCCACAACGCCCATATGTATAAATGTCATTGTTGCTCTTATCATGATTTTCCCCTTAGTGCCTAATAGAAAGCTTGTAGATTGCAGCAAAAGCTCCATATATGAGTTCGGGATTACCATGACCTGTTTAAAGTGGTTGAAGAAATGTGACCATATTTGCCAAGAATAGCTGCAATGGATCATTATGTGATCGATCGTTTCTTTAGAATCCATGCACACTGGACAAGCTAATGAAGTGATCTGAACTCCACTACAGTTAAGGAAGTCTTTAGTGGGTATCTTCCTAAGCAACACTAGCCAACCATGTATCAATAGCTTTGGAGGTGCCGATAATTTTCAATCGAATAAATTTCTTTGAAAGCTGATTTTGCTGTAAGGAGTCCATTTGCCTTCCCTATCCATATGAGATCATCAACATAAGACACGTTAGGCGAAAATGATTGCAACCTAGTGTCCAACGAATGCAATTGAAGAGTGTAGGAATCGATTTTGTGAAATCCGACAATCACGGTCCAAATCAGCACCGTATGGCCCGGGTCAACAAGTCAAAGATTGACCTCAGTCAAACCAATGAAATTAAGCCGTTGATCAAGCTTCAATAGATCAACGCCGAGATTGCAATTGCCACGTCAGTAGCCTACAAAGAGCACACGTGGACTTCACCTTGGTCCAAGACTGCTCCACTCTTCAAGGGAGAACGTTACACAGAAAAAGTCGATTGAGTTACAACTGCTCCGATAAACCCGGTCTATGCAGTTGGAGCCCGGTAAAGCCTATAAAACAATAGGCTCAAGGCATTTCAGAGGATCGAAAGAAATTTCCAAAAAAATCCGAGATAGGAGGAAATTTCCAAAAATCACAGATCAAATCGATCAAAAAAGGGTCAGACAGACATACAAAAATTTCAAGACGTACGTCCAAAAATCCCAAATCACCACCCAAATCTGAGAGAGCAACAAGCATTCCTGCCGCTATCTCGCAAATCAAATTGTCGTGAGCCAATCGGAATACCAAATTTTTCGTCAAGCTTAGGCGAAATTCAAATTCGTCTCGTTCGTTCGTTAAGGAGGCGTACGTTATTGTTCATGTCTATTCGGCTATCGTTCGTTCTTGATTGGAGGTTGAATCAAAGGAGTACTAGAAGTCGCACCCCACATAATCACCTAAAAATTACCAAAATACCATTCAAATTATTTTGTACACTGTACATCGGACCCGTATTTTTTGGTCCACATATTGTACACGTTTACAAATTTGGCACGCCCGGTGGGACACTTCTACCTTTCATCTCTTCTTCAATTTATCAGTTCAAATGGCCGGTTCTAACAACAACAACAAGGTTGCTGCCAACACCCCGACTGCCGGAGCCAGCTCGTCACCGGCGCCAAGAATGACTGATCCTTTGGTCACCTTCTCTCGCCGTCCACGTACACCAACCACTGCCGCTGCCGTCAGCCAAGTCAGAGGGGTTCGCCCATCGCAAATTCCTGTAATCGATCGTTCAAGGCCAACCACCAGATCCGTCACGGGATCTCTGCCAACCCAGCGCGCTGTTCAAATCCAGCCGCAGGCAGGACAAGCTCCGGCCAGCCCTATAATTTCTCCATCAAGGGTCCATCCCTCGAGGATTTATTCGGCTGTTCTGACATCTCCGCCACCAACCAGTCCGGTGGCGGTCCGCCGCAAGCCCAAAGAAGAAACTCTCCCTCAACGGCAAGCCGGGTCCCTGCGCTGATCACTCACTTTGAAGGAAGACGCATCATTCCTTCTCCGCGACCGGCTACACCAACTGGGGCACCTCTCGCTCCAAGTCCCCCTTCCCCCACATCTCCAGTCATCAGAGTCTCTGCAATGATGACACAAGCCAAAACTGTAGAGGAGCAACTGGCAGAAATCCAAGCTGCCATGAGGGAAAGGGGCGAGCAATTGAGAAGGCCAGGCAGGACCCAGTGCGTCTGCCAATCCTATCCCTCCTTCACCCATCATCCGTCCATCTCCGGTTCACGAAAACCCACCAGTGAACCGGGAACCTTCATTTGAAGAACTAGGGGCACTATCCTACGACACCCTGCAAGAAATGATCTCCAACGTAGTGGACCAGAAAGTACAATCCGAGGGAGTCAGATCTCAAGCCTACACCAGGCCCTACTCCTGACGGATCCAGGCAATCTACATGCCTACCTCTTACCATCCACCCAAATTTCAACAATTCAGTGGGGACGGCAACCCAAAACAGCATGTTGCCCACTTTATTGAGACCTGCAACAATGCAGGAACTGACGGCGATCTCCTCGTCAAACAATTTGGGCGATCCCTCAAAGGGAACACCTTTGATTGGTTCATTGAGCTCCCAGCAGAGTCAATCGACAGCTGGGAACAGTTAGAAAGTGAATTCCTCAGTCGCTTCTACAGCACGAAGCGAACGGTGACGCTGGTGGAACTCACCAATCTCAAACAGCGCCAAGGGAGAAGGTGATTGAATACATTAATGCCTGGCGCAACCTAAGCCTCAATTGCAAGGAGAGCACCTCCTTATCCACGCATGAGACATCTATCGACATGTGCATTCGAGGGATGAACTGGACTCGGGTCTATTTCTTACAGAGTCGGAAGCCGAGAGACTTCCAAGAACTGGCGACCGAAGCGCACAACATGGAGATCCTTATCCAAGAAAAAGGAGAAGGAAAGGCTCCACTGACCGAGGCTGACAAAAAGCCAAAGTTCGTAAAGGAGTACAAAGCTCCAACAAAAGAAGCGCTCGCCACTGACATCGCCGAACCGCAAAAGATCACGGCGACCCAAAATAAAAATACGGGCAGTGACTGGAAGCCAAATGTCAATCGACTTGCCAGCACTGCAATCCGTCAAAAGTTCACATTAAAGGATAGGCAGGCCAAAACCTATCCTTTCCCCGACTCAGATGTTCCAGGCATGCTCGAACAACTCCTGGAAAAGAATCTGTTGCAGCTTCCAGAAGCCAAAAGGCCGGAAGACGTTGGGAAAACTTTGGATCCCAACTATTGCAAATATCACCGACTGGTAGGCCATCCTACCGAAAAGTGTTTCGATCTGAAGGACAGATACTTTGAATTAGCGGACTTAAGGTCGCATCATCATCTTGAAACCGACGACAACACGGTAAGCTTCCCACACCATCTTCGCCCAATCATATTCCAGCACCAAAATAGGGAATCAAGGACGAACAACAAAGCTTTCATCCGGCGCGACGACAAGACCAAGACCGCAACCCGCCATAAAAGACAAAAAAAGGGTGGCAAGTGGTAACCCAAAAAAAAGAAACCAATCCCGAAGCCCCCGTGAAAATATTCATCAAGGGGTACGCTGGGGGCGAAAAAAGAGGAGCCAAAAAGAAAGAAAGTCCAGAAGAAAAGAGGAGGAAGAAGGCAGACGCATAAAATCAACCTCCGCCAAAGTCGAAGAGATCTATCAAAAAAAGCGAAGCCAATTACTTTGGCCGATTTCTTCCCGTCAGAATTCCTCGACGCCAACCCCCTGACTTGGTGGCCACTTGTTCACCCCAAGTGGTCGAAAGCAAAGGCGTGAAGGGAAGGTTCGATCGAAGTCCGCCGGCGACATTCACACATGTTTACAGGACTTGTCCATCACAAATGCGGTACATGATGACTTAGATCAGCCAATCAGATCTATGCAAGCTCTCATAAAGTTCGTTGCCGCCAAAGACGACTGGCATGCCGAAGTCGAGCAATTAAAGATGCGGAGGCACGACGAACCAAAAATTGGTTTATCTCCCAGCACGTTGAAGGAAGAGCAAGCAGCAGAGCCACCACAAATTAAGGAGGTTCACTCAACTTCCATTTCCTTCAAGGAATCGACATCTTCTTTGGGGAAAGGTTTCATAATAGACCTTTATTCGATCTCCCGAGCCATCAAAGATCGATTGGATCAACCCGTATACTTCGGACAGCGGATCGGATGCAGTAAATATCCTACCAATCCGGACTCGAAAAAATGTCGGGTTAGTGGCCAACGATCTCCAAGCCAGTTCATCGATGATTCAAGGCTTCAACCAAGAAGGACAGCGAGCATTGGGAACAATCGACTGGAACTACAAATTGGGGATATGACTTCCCCGTACTATTCCATGTAATCGATGCCCGCACATCTTACAATATACTGCTCGGGAGACCTTGGCTACACAACAACAAGGTCGTGCCTTCGACCCTTCATCAATGTTTCAAATACTATCAAGATGGAGAGGAAAAGACGGTGTTCGCTGATGAATGCCCCTTCACAGAGGCAGAGGCTTCCTTTGCAGACGTCAAGTATTACTCAGAAGAAAAAGATGCTACTCCGAGTAAAGCAATTCCCCCAAAAGCTGTCAAAGATGAACGGGTTAATCCTAAGGGGCAGAATGAGGAACCAATTCTCAGGTACGTTCCTCAATCAAGAAGGAAGAAAGGCGAATCTCCTTTCGCCACTTGCGACCGGGAAGAGCCAGCAGAGAAACTGAAGGCCCTAAAAGGCACTGCCACTATTCCTTTGCCCAAACTCAACAACTGGGCATCCTCGAAGAGAAACGAAACCCACCCGAGCTTCCTAAAATTCGGACAGAAGGATTTGATCCCAATGCCTATCGGATGATGGCAAAAGTGGGTCGGGTTCTCCCTCAAACAAGCGCAAATGAAACCGGTGGACGGCCGCATGTAACTCGTCACCAACTCGGAAAAAAACCTCCGGCATAAAGGTTATTCAATTCCTTCCAACCGACATGGGCTTGGTTATCGAGGAATCTGAGCGGTTGTGATTTTCGGCAAGGCCGGTGTCAATCAAATCACAACCAAAAGGAAGGCAGCCGCCGAGAAGAAACCCGAACGTCTTTTGATTGAATCGGCATCTCTGAGCCACGAAGTCTCGGCATTCGTTCGATTGGGACAAGAAGAAGATAGAAATCCAAATATTCCTCCGAGCCAAGTAACGAGCATAAGTCCAAAGTTACGAAGGTCTGGCGGAGAAAGGGGAAAGCGTAAGACCCTAAACCAAATACCACCGCTCCACCGGCCACGAAAAAAAACTCAGCCGTATTCGGAGGTTTGGGAAAACCCGAAGGAGCAACCCAAAAGGACCATCTTCCAAAGACTTGGGGCATCTACGGGTCCCTCGCGGACCCAAAGATTGGGGAAAATAGAGGAAAACTCTTCAAAAAGGATAAAGGCAGACAGCGACAAAATCACCCGGTGGTGATTTACATGTCGATCAAAAAAAAAAAGACCGGAAGAAGAAGAAGCATTCTTGCTGTCCATCATATCTCGGTTTGACGAAAGTGATGATCCAACCCTTGAGGATGATCCGGGAGAAGCGCCTGCAATCTTTGAGGAAGGCGCCAAGCAACCATTGACCAGGTGAAGAAAGTTAATTTGGGTACGTAAGACGATCCAAGGCCCACCTTTTTTGAGTGCTTCATTGTGCGTAATGGAAAAACAGATTATGTCTTTACTCAATGAATATAAAGACATTTTCGCTTGGTCGTACACTGAGATGCCTAGGCTTGACCCAACAGTTGCAATTCACACACTCGCCATCAAATCCGGAGTCAAACCGATAAAACAGTCCCAAAGACGATTCCGTCCGGAGCTTGTCCCAGAAATCGAGAAAGAAGTCGACAAACTCCTCAAGGCCGACTTCATCCGAGAAGTCAAATACCCAAGCTGGATTGCCAACATCGTACTGGTGAAGAAGAAGAACGGACAAATCCGAGTCTGCGTCGACTTCAGGGACTTGAACAAAGCTTGTCCAAAAGACGACTTCCCGCTCCCTATCACTGAATTAATGGTGGATGCCACAACAGGGCATGAGGCCTTGTCATTCATGGACGGATCTTCCGGTTATAATCAAATTCGGATGGATCCAAGAGACAAGGAAAAGACAGCCTTCCGTACACCAAAAGGTATTTTCTGCTACAAGGTAATGCCATTTGGTCCAAAGAATGCAGGGGCCACTTATCAAAGGGCCATGCAAACAATATTCGATGACTTCCTCCACAAATTTGTGGAATACTACGTCGACGATGTGGTTGTCAAAACCAAATAAAGAGGCGACCACCTAAGAGACTTGCGAGCTGTCTTCGAACGTCTGCGATGGCACCAGTTGAAGATGAACCCTCTCAAGTGCGCCTTCGGGGTTTCATCCGGGAAATTCCTCGGATTCGTAGTCAGACACAGAGGCATCGAAATCGACCAGACCAAGATCGATGCCATCCAACAAATGCCTGAACCAAAGACTTTGTCATAATTAAAAAGCCTCCAGGGGCATATGGCTTACATTCGACGGTTCATCTCAAACTTAGCCGGAAGATGTTAACCCTTCAGCCATCTCATGAAGAAGGATACACCTTTCGAATGGGATGAATCTTGCCGATGGGCATTTCAAAACATCAAAGACTATCTGATGAAGCCACCAATCCTGATGGCTCCGACGTCGGGAAAGCCTCTTCTCTTATACATCGCGGCTCAAGAAAAATCTCTGGGTGCCCTCCTCACCCAAAACGATGACCAAGGGAAAGAACGTCCGTTGTACTACTTAAGTCGTACGATGGTCGGGGCTGAACTCAATTACTCCCCGATCGAAAAGACGTGCCTTGCACTCATCTTCGCCATCCAGAAGCAGAGACTATCTGCTCGCACATTCCACAAATTTGATTTCACGGGCAGATCCTCTCAAATTCATCATGTCCAGACCTATGCTCTCCGGACGACTGGCCAAATGGGCCTTGTTGCTCTCTGAGTTCGAGATCAACTTCATCCCTCAGAAGGCCATCAAAGGACAAGGACTTGCACAAACGACGACTTAATGTTGTACTCCTTCATCTTGTCTCACTGCTGCACAAACAACGAGGCATAATATCAAGCCATAATCCTTGGTCTGGGGATGGCTGTCGAAATGGGCTTAAGCCAGCTGGAAATTTTTGGCAACTCGGCTCTGGTGATCAAGCAGATAATCGGAGACTTTGAGGTCAGAAAAGACGAACTTGTGCCCTACCAAAAAGAGGCGCAAAGGTTACTGGAGAGAATCCCAAATGTGACCCTTGGGCATGTACCCCGAACCAGCAATACCCAAGCTGATGCCTTGGCAGGAATTGCCGCAAGTCTGGCACAGTTCGACGCAAGGCCCGAGCGCATCCCAATATGCGAAAGATGGGTGGTGCCGACCTTAGAAAAATTCTCAAGGGAAGAAGAAGTCAATCTGGTTTCGGTCTATGCAATCGAGGAAGAAGATTGGCCTCAACAATTTCTTGATTATTTAGAACACAAGAAGCTTCCCCAGGAATTGAAAGTTCGGGCGTACGTACGAAGAGTTGCGCCCAAATTCTGCTTGTTCAACAACACACTGTATCGTCGATCCTACGACGGTATCCTACTCATATGTGTCTCCAAAGAAGAAGGACAAGCTCTCCTATCCGAAGCACATGGAGGAATGCGGTGCCCATCAAGCGGGGCCCCAAACCGCATCTTCAAGTTAGCGGTTAGGCTACTATTGGCCTACTATCTTTGCCGGGACGGCGATAGAATTGGCAAGACACGCCGCGGCATGTCAATTACACGCCAATTATATCCACCAACCTCCTAGTCCCTTACATCCGGCCCGGTGGCCTCCCGGCCATTCAAGCGTAGGGAATGGACATCATAGGTCCAATCAACCCAAAGTCATCGCAAAATCACCAAGTACATACCGGCAGCCACCGACTATTTCTCTAAGTGGTAAGCGGCGGCAGCTTACAAAGAAGTCAAAGCTGCCCGTGGTGGTAGACTTCATCCGGCGCAAATAGTATATCGGTATGGTGTTCCCGGATACATCATGACCGACAACGGCACCCCGTTCAAACAAGACCATGGATAATTTTCGCGGAGAAATTCGGCATTCAACAGAGGATGTCGCATACAACCCCGCTGCCAACGTCTTCGGGCGAAGCCTTCAACAAGACTCTGTGCAAAATCTTAAAGAAGACAGTCACAGGGAATAAAAAAGACTGGCACGACAGGCTTGGAGAGGCACTGTGGGCATACAGGATTACGTTCCGAACTCCCACAGAGTCAACCCCTTATTCGTTAGTCTATGGCGTTGAAGCCGTACTACCATTGGAAATTCAAATTTCATCACTACGAGTCGCTCTTAGAGAATGACTCACAGAAGAGGATAATATCCGACTTCGTCTGGATGAGTTAGAATCCCTCGACGAAAAGAGCTTAGAAGCACAACAAAGGCTTGAATGCTATCAAGCCTGCCTCACTCGCGCTTTCAACAAAAAAGTTAAGTTGTGTTCTTTTCAAAAAGGAGATCTTGTCTTAGCTGTGCGCAGACCAATTATGGCCACAAGCAGAGACGGGGGGAAATTCGCACCTAAATGGGAAGGACCGTTCGTCGTTCAAGAAGTCTACACTAACGGCGCTTACAAATTGGTCACCCCCGAAGGAAGAAGACTCCCAACCACAAATGGTAAGTTTCTCAAAAAATTTTATCCATGATTGTATTCCAAAATGCAAAGTTTACAAATCAATGAGCCAAAACTCAATCACATGAAAAAAAAAAAAAAAAAAAAAGAGAGATCTAAAAGAAAAAAAAGCAGCGACTAAAGGTCCTTTGCTATCTCCCGCTGCGACTCCGCAAAATCAGCCCTCAAAGAGAGAAGAGTTGCCTCCTCAGTTGCACTGAGAGTGGGCCTGGCGATGATCTCCACTACCATCTGCTCAGCAGCGACCACGGCCTTCTTCAAGTCTCGCACGCTCAAGGCGTTCACGGGCATCCTCTTCATCATCCTTAGCTTCCGAAAGCTCTTCAGCAACCTCGCTCAAAGTGATTTCGGCATCTTCTAACTTAGAGGACAATATACCCAATGATTCTGCGACGAAGTCAGAGAAGACGAGGTAGGCAGAATGGCCGAGTTCTACACGATCGGAGCTCCCTCAACCGCTGGCTCGGACGGAACAACCTCTAATGCTACCTCCTCAGGCGCTAAAACAGTCTCGAAAACTTCCTCAATCGAGACCTCCTCCTGGACTACCTCGATCCCTGCCTCAATGGCTGGAGCTTCAATCGCTGGAGTTGGAGCTTCCTCTTCAACTACAGGAGATGGAGCCTCTACTTCAACCACGGCCTCAATCGATGGAGCTGGAGTTGCGTGGCTTCGGAAGAACTGAAACCGGAGCAGACTTCCTCAATAGTAGCCTCCTCGGCAGCCTCCTGAACAACCGATAGAGAAGGAGAGACCTCGTGAATAGGCAAGGCCTCGGGCTGAGTCAAGACCGGTGCAATCTCCGCAGGCTCCTCCACCGCCTCTGTACCCTCAGGAATAACCACGATGGACAAAATTGTCTGGGCAATTGCTCCAGGAGAAGAAGAAGCCTCCTTTGGAGGAGCTTCGGGTGCTTCTGAGGAAGACGAAATCTGAACAGCCTCAACAGGAGGGTGCTCTGGCAGACAAGAAGTCGGAGGCTCTATCTCCGGAATGGAAGGAAGAAATGTCGGTGGCGAAGGGGGGAAAGAAACCGTAAGTGGTGCGCTCTTCTTCATAGAAGTAGAGGCGTCGTTCAAAACAGTAAGTGGTGCGCTCTTCTTCTTCAACTAAGAATCAAAGAAAAACGTCAGAAAGCATCGCAAAACAAAATCACTCATAGTGACAGTGTGACTTACCGAAGACGCGACAACTTGCTTCTTGCCTTTTGGCCTCCGCTTGCGAGGATGAGACCGATCATTTGTCGTAATCCTCATCTTCCTCACTATCCCCTACAAGAGAAACCGCCGGCAACAACCCCGGTCGATGTTGCTTTGGAAGACAAAAAAAAAAAAAAAAAAAAAAAAAAAAAGGGGGTTTACCTCAAAGTGAGGGGACATATGTTCTTTCCACCAATTATAGTACATAAGTGTAACCCCGTGGTCTCGAAGTTGGTTCACTGGCGAGGCAAATCAAGTCAACCACAAGGACGGATAACGCTAGCTCTCCAAAGGTTCATCAATTCGGACGGGGAGGTGACTTCCGCCGATTGGTCTTAAACTCCCCACGTAAATCCTGGCAATACCCAAATTGCCCGGCGAATCCGGGTCGGATTGTATGACTCAATGAAGTAATCAAGGGAGTCGGGCCGTAAAAAAAGCAACGAACACCGAGGAGACTTTCATAAGCCGCCTTTAGGAAGCGGCCTCTTCAGCTTCGGCTCATCCACCAAAACAGACCGAAGTTCCAACCAAGGGCGTAGCAGTTTCAAACCAACACCGGAGACGCCCAAATAAGTTATGTGCCGGATCTTCGTCAAAATTACGTCGAAGAGAAGGATTTCCAAAAGCAACCATAAGCGGGCGATGGGCTCCTCCAAGATCCTCCCCATGAGTGTGAAAATAAACCGCCAGCCCACCTAATCAGGGGTAAAGGCCACGGAACAATTGGACGGCCATCCAAGAAGCGCTTGTCCCAAGCCTTTATAAAGGCAGGCCAAAGCGGGACCAGCCAAGGCAAAACGGACCCCGGTGGCCATATAACTCGCCACCTTGAAAACCATGGGTCGGATGTCATCGTGGGTTGAACAGAATACAAACTCGACCCAAGCAGTGGCAGATATAACGTTGGACTCCGAGCTCCGACATAGATGGTGATAAGCCTGAAACAGACGACGGCAGCTGTAGGGCAAAGCAGAACTCCGCACATCCGTGAAATCGGCTACTGTAGGAGAAACCTCGTCATAGAAATGCCCAGAGATAGGCAATCCAAAAATCCGGTCCATATCCAATAACGTAACGGAGAATTCGCCTTGGCGGTGACCCGGTGTGTTTGTCTCTATACTCCGGGCATCAATAAAGGCTCGAACCACCGACACGTCCGCGGTTGTATTAAAATATGGAAGCCCAAAGTCCGTGGTAGACACCCGCATTACGGAGAGTGCGACTGCATCGACCCAGAAGCAGTGTAGTCCACTCATAGAGAAACGGGATCGGTGCATCCATAGGCGTATCAGGTAGAGTCGGTATGACTTCTCTGTCCATGAAACGATCCTGAAGGCCTCGTCTTCGGAAGGACCCAAAGGGAGCGGTCTATAGGGGATGGGTAATTCACAGAATGGCCTCCGATCAAAGCAACTGAAGGAGCGGCCATCTGAAAATCCCCAATTCGGCACTTCTACGGGGAAAATCCCCAATTCGGCACTTCTACGGGGAAAATCCCCAATTCGGCTAAGTCTTAATTTCTAATTAAGGCTAAGTTAGTTCTTAATTGATTGATTATGGCTAAGTTGTTCTTAATTGGTTGATTAAGGTGGCTGATTGGCTGACTAAGGCTAAGTCAAATCTTTAGTATTTTTTAAGGAAAGTTGGTCTAACTTGGGCTAAGTTGATGCCTCTGCCATTGAGGCCCGTGGATAGGTGACGAAGTCCATGCCATTGAGGCCCAGGGATGAAGAAGTTTTTGCCATTAAGGCCCGGGGGAAGAAATTTCTCCCATTGAGGCCCGTGGATGGGTGACAAAGTCCATGCCATTAAGGCTCGCAGATGAAGAGGTTTATGCCATTGAGGCCCGTGGATGGGTGACGAGGTCCATGCCATTAAGGCCCGGGGATGAAGAAGTTTCTGCCATTGAGGCCTGTGGATGGGTGACAAAGTCCATGCCATTAAGGCCCGTGAATGACGAGGTCTATGCCATTTAGGCCCATGGATGGGTGACAAGGTCCATGCCATTGAGGCCCGTGGGTTAAAAAGTTCATGCCATTAAGGCCCGCATGAGGTCCATGCCATTAAGGCCCGCATGAGGTCCATGCCATTAAGGCCCGCGTGAGGTCCATGCCATTAAGGCCCGCGTGAGGTCCATGCCATTAAGGCCCGCGTGAGGTCCATGCCATTAAGGCCCGCAGGTGATGGGATGGGTCTTCTAAGGTCAAATTTCAACTCGGCCAAATATTTCAATCGAGGTAATTTTATTTTTTTACTTCAAATTACAATTCAAATTACAATTGAATTTAAAAAAAAAATAAAAAAAATAAAAAAAAAACACACTTCTGAGTCGACCGAGTCACGACCCGGGTCGCGACCCGAGTCACGAAAGGAAAGCATCAAAATTTTCTAAGTCCCCAACCTTGGAGACTTAGACTGATTTCGCCGAGGCACCACCTCGCCGCCACCGGGGCAGCGGAGGCGCCGCCACGTTACGCCACCGGCATCGCGGAGGAGCTCCCAAAACCATCTCGCAGACGGCACCTGCCGCACTACCAGACAGCCATGGAAACGCCACCGTCTCGCCGCGCGTCGAAGGAACAAAAAAAAAACACATGAGCACTCCGGCAAGAAAATACATCAAGATTGGCGTTCAAGCCGCGCCCCGCCACCAGCGTCGCGGAGGCGCCCCCAAATGACCTCGCAGACGGCACCTGCCGCACTACCAGGCCGCAATGGAGTCACCTTCGTCTCACCGAGCGCCGCGGGAACACAAAAAAAAAAAAAAAAAAAAAAATACGCCTCGTTGCACCACCGGCATCGCGGAGGAGCCCCCAAAGCTATCCTGCAGACGGCACCTGCCGCACAGCTGGAAGCCATGAGAATGCCGCCGTCTCGCCGCGCGTCGAGGGAATCAAAACGAAAATGACCGAAGGAGAAAGATGTTCTACTCTCCGTCAAATACTCCGGCAAGAAAATACATCAAGATCGGCGTTCAAGCCGCGCCCCGCCACCAGCGTCGCGGAGGCGCCCCCAAACGACCTCGCAGACGGCACCTGCCGCACTACCAGGCCGCAATGGAGTCACCTTCGTCCCACCGAGCGCCGCGGGAACAAAAAAAAAAAAAAAAAAGAGAGAAACCAAAGAATCTCCGACGTTCATTCCGGCGAGAAACGCCACCATTGACGTTCCCGCGACATGGCGCAGCCGCACAGAAGGAGAAAAGAGAAGTTTTGAAACCCCGAAGCTAGGGTTTCAACGAAGAAGAAAAAAGAGACGGGTCCCGTACGCGGACCCTCCAAATCCGACACGCGGAACCGTGGTGTTCGGGTCCCGTACGCGGAACCCTAAAAATCCGGTTTCATACCCGCCTTATACGGGTCCCGCATTCGGAACTAAGATCCGGCCCTCCGGACCAAAAGCCAAATCGGACCCCTCAACCGGATCCCGAAAACCCGGAATTTCGACCCGGAAGGCCAGAGCCTCGCCCTCGATGGCTTGTCGTCCTCTTCAGCGAAGCGAAGGACGGCGCTGCTGATAAACGCAGCGGCGACGCCTCTCGCGGCCGCTCTTCTCCTGCATCCGGCGCCGGCGACAACCACGAAGGAGGAGGCCGTCGACGACCGCAACAATGGAACTCAAAATCGCAAAAAAAAAAAAAAGCGCAAGGTTAAACTGAAGCTGAAAGGATGAAATCCGAAGCGGATCGCAAAGCGGCAGCAGCGTTCAAGGTCGGATAGAGGGCCCGAACGGCGAACTCTTAAGAAATCGGCGGACCTCCAACGGACCAAGGTTCACCAGCTCAAGCCTCCTCAACCTCCCCCAAACGCCCCCAACGACACCCCTCTGCGGCGCGACCGCGAAAAAAAAAAAAATCCCCAATTCGTAAGAACTCAAAACCGCAGCCGCGTTCAGGCCGAAATAGAGGGTTCGAACGATGAAACACCAGCAAAACGGCGGACCTCCACCGAACTGGGCTCCACCAAATCGATCCACCTCCATCGCCAGAAACACTGTTGCGAGAAAAAGAAGAAAGGGCACAAGAAAACCATAGTCCAAAGCCAAATTGAGGGTTCGACCGAAGGAGCCTCATGGCGGACCTCCACCAAACCGGACTCCCTCAAGTCGAGCCGTCTCAATCGACGGAGACACCATTACAACAAAAAAAAAAAAAAAAAAAAAAAAAAAAAAAAAAAGAGAAGCACAAGAGAAAGAGAAAAAAAAAAAAGGGCGAAGCATCGCAGGCCAGCATTGAAGGTCCGAACAGCAGGGCTGCAAGACGGTGGACCTCCACCGAATCAGGTCCCACTGAAACAAACTCTCGCAACCTCCCAGGAGTGCCATCGTGAAGAAGAAAGTAAAGCGAAAAAAAAAAGAAAAAAGAACACAGAACAAAAGCAAAGCGGAATCAAGAGAGCAGCCAACGACATGAAGGAAACAGGGCATACAGTAAGAGTCACAGTTAAGGGAAGCATACATGGGAGCAGATAAACAGAAAGAAACAAAAGACATAGGAAATAAGCTTTTACCTCAGCAGATGAGGTCAGCAACTAAAGTCTCCATGCAGAAGTCAAAACGGAAAGAAAAGAAAATCAGAAGTGCTAAGTGCTAAACACGGAAATCGAGAACAGTTTAGTGCCTTCATTTATAGGCACTAAACCCTAACTCTCTCCCTGATCCTAAGCCTTAATCCGATTTGAACGAGGATAAGGGGAGGTCTGTTATCCACGTGGTAAAGACCGAGTGCCAACTCAGTGAGCAAAATAGGCGCCCCACCAACTCAGTTAAGTACACTGAGTCAACTCTCCTGGTCCAGCCCACCAAAAAGGAGAGGCCCATCAAAAGCAAAGATGTCTGTAACGGGCCCAAACCTGAGGTAAGCTCAAGCCTGTAACGAGCCCAATCCCACTTACTAGAGGGCCCACACAAAAAAAAAAAAAAAAAGTGCTTCAAAATGTACACATCCTTAGTGTACATTCTCAAATCCTACACTTGATGTGCACATTTTGAAAGGGGCATCTGTAGGAATCGATTTTGTAAAATCCGACAATCACGGTCCAAATCAGCACCGTATGGCCCGGGTCAACAAGTCAAAGATTGACCTCAGTCAAACCAATGAAATTAAGCCGTCGATCAAGCTTCAATAGATCAACGGCCGAGATTGCAATTGCCACGTCAGCAGCCTACAAAGATCACACGTGGACTTCACCTTGGTCCAAGACCGCTCCACTCTTCAAGGGAGAACGTTACACAGAAAAAGTCGATTGAGTTACAACTGCTCCAATAAACCCGGTCTATGTAGTTGGAGCCCGGTAAAGCCTATAAAACAATAGGCTCAAGACATTTCAGGGGATCGGAAGAAATTTCCAAAAAAATCCGAGATCGGAGGAAATTTCCAAAAAAATCCGAGATCGGAGGAAATTTCCAAAAATCACAGATCAAATCGATCAAAAAAGGGTCAGACAGACATACAAAAATTTCAAGACGTACGTCCAAAAATCCCAAATCACCACCCAAATCTGAGAAAGCAACAAGCATTCCTGCCGCTATCTCGCAAATCAAATTGCCATGAGCCAATCGGAATACTAAATTTTCCGTCAAGCTTAGGCGAAATTCAAATTCGTCTCGTTCGTTCGTTAAGGAGGCGTACATTATTGTTCGTGTCTATTCAGCTATCGTTCGTTCTTGATGGAGGTTGAATCAAATGAGTACTAGAAGTCGCACCCCACACAATCACCTGAAAATTACCAAAATACCATTCAAATTATTTTGTACACTGTACATCGGACCCGTATTTTTTGGTCCACATATTGTACACGTTTACAAAGAGTTGCAGTATCATTCAACCTTCAACCAATTAATCGTTGCCAGTTCATCTGATTGTTCTGCCTGTATGGAAAAGCTTTCTCAATAGATATGTTCTTGGGTTGAGCTTTTGTGTATAATGTTGGGAAAGCTTCTTCAAGTGATTCGTGGCCAAGCCATCTACTTTTCCAAAACTCAATCGTAACTCCTTTGCCTGGAATGAATTTGGTTGGTTAACTTCTTGAAAGTCTAGCATAGTGGTATTATTTTCCTCAAGATTGGTGATAGACTTTGATTTGGCTTTTGATCTAAGAACCAACTTCTTCTAGCCCTTCCCAGCTTCTCTACGACTAGTGAAACCCATGTTGTAGCACGCTCTTTATTCAGTTTCCAAATCCACTTTAGCATTAAAGCTTGATTGACCAAGCCTCCTCCCGCTTTCTTACTATGACATACTTGATCCCAATTCACCAAAGACATCTTTGATGCTTCAGCACTTCCTTTCCATAAGAAGTTCCTCATGATTTTGTTGTTCCAATAAAATTATGAAATAATAAAAACTTAAATTTGTGCGTACCTGTTTGTCAAATTCTCCTCCGTTACCAACTCTTTTTGTTTGATTTCCCTGGATAGAAAGCTCCTCTAACGAAGAATAAAATCTGGTTCCAGAGTTGGTGCGACCTCTCAACATGTGTATATATAGAATTCGTGGCTCATCAACCGAACGAACCCTAATTGCCCATTAGCCAAATAAGCCCAAAAGCCCATCAGCTAAATAGCCCGATCCATTACCTAACGGACCCATACAAGGATTCCTCCTTCCATCATTGCTTCCTACCTAACCTCAGACCTACGTCAATTGAGGCGTCCCCAAAAGGCCCAAGTCCAACAAAACAGAACCCAACAAGTGGGTTATAAAAGCCCATCAACCGAACGAACACTAACTTGTTTTTTAATGACAACTCATGCAGGCCAGATATCCAATGCCTTCCTTTTTCAAAGCTATTTGATGCAGATAAGAGATTCCTTGTTCAGCCCATTCAAAGTTTGCCATGTGACATGGCGCTCGGACTGGACAAATTCAATGCTGAATTCTACCATGCTACATGAAAATTTATCAAAGAACACATATGCCGATATGTCAAGTTTTTTACTGAACATGGATTTATTTTTTATAAAACATGAGCAATCAGCATTGTATTGATCCCAAAAAAAGGAGCAGCAATGATTAAAGATTATAGACCCATCAATTTAGTATCAAGTCCGTACAAGCTAGTAGCAAAATATGTTTTAGTTAATAAGAAATAGTTTAAATCATAAATTTACTCAAGGTAAATCATTTGACTTAGATAAAAAAATATTAAAATATATATAAAAAATGAATGATATACTCTCCTTAAAATGGTAATCCAATAGTTGGATATGAAATAATTTTATTTCAATACCTCTGTTATGGTAAAATTGCAACAACCCGACGTAATACTCAATATTAACGAGGCACAAAGATAAAGTAAGAGACAATGAACACATATTTATGTAGAAATCTTTATATTGACCAAAAAAACCACAGGGACCGATCAAAATCTTCCACTATAATCAAATAAATGAGATTACAACTTTATTTCATCAACACTAGGTTAGGAACTACAACAGAGATAACTTATAGATTTTTTTCTCAAAGCATGAATAAAGATCTCCTTCGCCTTTGTCTTCCCGTAGTTTTGCAATCGTAAGAGAGCTCTTTCCCTTTCCTGGTGTTCTGAAGCTGAGAGACTCAAAGTTCTCACTCAGTCTCTCTCTCTCAATTTCTCCAATACTTTCTCTCTCAAAAGACCCTATTTTTATTCTCACATAGTCTTTATACCTACCTTCTCTCTCAAAAGACCCTATTTTTATTCTCATGGAGTCTTTATGCCCAAGTCTCATTAAAGAGATGGGACCCATAGGAATAGGGCTCCACCACTTAATAATCTCCCACTTGGAGACCTATTTGCAGTCACCTAATCTCCTATTCATGATTATCATAGTGTCCAAAGCTTTGGTATTGATCGACTTGTCTTAAATTTTAGCATTCAACACAATTGCACCAAAGTCAAGCAAAAGCTCAACTTTTGTCTATCCACCGGTTTATTCAATATATTTATAGGATTCTTGTTGCACTCAATCTTCACCAATTATTTTCTCTCCTTCTCCATTTCCCTTTGCGAACTCGCTTCTGACCCCCATTCCTCCTGTGCATCACATTCAATTCCAGTTTCCTGGTTACACCGCGAGCAAGTTGAGACCAGAATTCTCATACAACCACACGATGTTGTATCAATGGCATCAGAGCCAGGTTTAGCATAGCGAAAAAAAATTTCTTCTCTTTTGCTATTTGTGGGACTCTCTAATTTAGTTGTGTCATTTGTAATCAAATGTACAAATGCTATATTTGTAGTATCCAACTCTCTCTAATTTAGGCCTCGACTCTCACCTGACCTCAAAACAATTGTACGTAAACATCCCCAACTCTGTCCTCATGCTTGGAATTCATGGTAATGTTTAAATCTATTGAGCATTATATTTTTCTTGTTTGATGGAGAAGATCGGAAATAGGTTTGGGTCATCATCAATCTCAGTAATCAAGTCAAACCATCGTTCTTTTGATTTCAAAAGCATTTTTTGGCAATGAAATTGTTGTTCCCACCTATTTGGAGGTGTTTTTGTTATGTTTTTTAACCTTTCGGTTGTGTTTTTGGGTTTCTGTTAGTGTTCGGTAATTTTTCGACATTGTCCAATGTTGGCGTGATGTTGAAATCCTGGTTTCTTTGCGCATGGGCATCGTTGGAAGTTAGGGACGACCTTCATTAGGTTGAGTCAACTCGGTTTGGTTAGCTTGACCGTTTTGGCTAGCTTGGCCGTTTTGGACAGGTTAACTCGGCCTAGCCAATGGGTTTACTCAGCTTGTTTTGTTAGACTTCACTCGGATCGACTCGGTTGGGCCAACTCGGGCTGGTTTACTTGTGTTTGTTAGTTCGGTTTGATCCGGTTGGTTTACAGAAATCGATTCGGTTTGGTTCAACTGAATTAAAGTAAAATAAAATAAAATAATATCATAAAGTTAAATAAAATAAAATAAAATAAGATGGACTCAATTAGAGAAAAAATATTAAAATAAAATAAAATAAATAAATTAAGATAATGTTAGTGCTAGCACATGATGAATTGACTATCTTTGGACAAAATTGTCATGTACAATCAAGATATATATATATATATATATATATATATATATATATATATATATAAAAGGTTTGAGATATGACAAACTTACAAAGGTTATTAGACATATTCGTGGATGAAAGAAGAAAGAATAACTCTAGATTAATCGAGATCAATGAGTGATTTATATTGACTAATGACTGTAACGAATTTAAAAAAGTAACCAGCTGGACTGAAGTGATTGATAATCAATAGAGTTACCATATATAGGATACGTACGAGTGTAAATAGGCATGGAGGCCTGTACATAATACAAGACTTCTGAGAGAGCTATTCCGAGTATTAAAAAGAAGTTCGTGTGTTCTTGAGCATATTTGTTCTTCATCAATTTGCTTTCTGAGAGGCGGTCGAGGAGATGAAGACGAAGTCCCACCCGGAGTTGGAACACCCTTGCTGAAGTTTGTGCTGGAGACAAACTGAGTCTTCCACTATGGAAGCTCGAACTAAGGGGGAGACTCAATGGGATAATGACGTGACCACATACACTGAGTGGGTCAGGTGTTGAAGGTAATTCACGATTCTGTTAAGAAGGTGAATCAAAACTGTAATGTCTTTTTGAAAGGCTTGTAATAAGTTATCACTAGTGGATTGTTGTTATCTTAGACAAGAATGCCCTGCATATTAGAAACAGTTGTTTCAAACTGCGATAACAACTTGTTTGTGTTTGCTTTGTTCTTTATTTCTCGAGGTGTTTAATGCAGAATTCCAAGCGGAGTTTTAACACCCAATAATTTATACTAACTGATATCACCAAAACACTTTTAGATAATATGAGATTGACTTAATTAGAGTAAAAGTATATTTCATAAAAAAACTAAAAATATAAAGAGTTAATAATATGTTAAATCGAACTAGTTTGGGGTAATGAAACAAGGACAAAAATTTATTAAATAATAAAAAATAGAGAGGAATTTGTTTAATTAGATAAAAATAAAATAAAATAAAATAAAGAAGTAAAAAGAATTAAATAAATTAAAATAAAATAATGAAATAAGAATCCACCACTTAATCCAGATTGAATTAGTTTAAATAAAATAAAATAAAATGAAGTAAAAGACCAATCAGATTTGGGTTGCCTTATTTAAAAATAAAATTAATAAAATAAAATAAAATAGATTGACGCAATTAGAGCAAAAGTATATGACATAAAGAAATTAAAGTTATAAAGAGATAATAATATGTTAAATAGTGTAGTGAAATAGGAACTAAAATTTATAAAATAAATAAAAATTGACAGTGATTTTTAAATTAAATAAAAATAAAATAAAACAATGAAATAAAAATCTACCACTTAGATCAGGTTTGAATTGGTTTAACTAAAAATGAAATAAAAGTAAATTAAGTAAAAGTAAAGTAAAAGACCAACCGAGTTACCTTAATTTAAAATAAAAAATAAAATAAAATAAAATATTAAATATTTTATGTTTAATTAAAAGCGTTTTAAATAATAAATTAAGAGTAAAATAAAAAAAAGTAAGACTAGTTGATCACCTTAAATTTTAATTTAATTGAAAATAATATTAAATTAAATTACATAAATGAAACTTTTATTAATAAAAATAGTGTTAAATTTGTTTACATAAATAATGTTTTTAAAAATTTGGTTTAAAAAGGTTTAAATTTTTAAAAAATTGGTTTATATAAAAAAATTTCTGTAAAAAAGGTTTAAAATTACTAGTAGATACAATTTATAAAATTATTTTTTGTTAATATTAATCTGCTGGGCCCAGTCTTTAGACGGGCTTACGTTTGCTAGTGAATGCTAGATTGTTACCGCCATTGGCCCGTCCATATGACCCGGCTCATGTACTAGTAATTAATAAGAACCTATAGACTACACAAAACCCTTCAATTCAAGAGTTTTAAAATAAAGACCAACCCAGGTCTAAACAAAATCAACCCATCCGAAGTCCCAAACCAAACTTCCTTTGGCTTTCTCTCCCGTGCGCGGAGGCTGTTCGCGCGCTCCGGTAAGAGCTGGAAGGTCTCAATCAGTTCGATTGTTGCCATTTTCGGCAACCGGCTCGTGGTTACCATCTTCGCCTGGTATTACGTTTCCGGTGACGAAGGTCAGTTTGTCTTTTGATGTAGTTTCTGCCTTCGTATTGCGACAGTGAAAAAGGATAGTCGTGAAACTTGTTTTGCTTGTTTGCTTGTGCCACTGGATCTTTTGGGTATGATTTGGTATTTGATGCTCGCCACATATTCATAGACTGCTTGTAGAAATGCCGTGAGAACCTATTGCTGACGCGACCTTAAAAAGATCACTTGGGCTTGACATTTCATCATTGTCGCCTCGGATAGCCCCAGGCCATTACTGTTTGTAGAAAAGCCTGAGAGAGACTTTTGCATAGCCTTTTGATGACCTGAAAGGATTGCCCATAAGTCTGTACAAATTCTATTGACCATGTGTGTGTGAAATAGTAGAATAGTGGATTTCCAGCTGCGTGGGCTTTGTAGAAAGTAACAAAGCATTTTGAACTTTAATTTCACATTTAAACAGTGGAATTGAATCAGTCGATGCTCCGACCTGTGTTTTGGAATGCCCTGTTCAGTGCTCACTCTTTCCAAAGGCTAGGAACATCATAATCATAGATCTAAGTTACAAGATAATATCAGATTTTCTAGAAGATATCAGCTTCTTGAGTTTTCTGAGTCCTCATCCTTAATTATTTTGTTTTGATGGACTTCATTGATTGAAGTTGTCGGACACTCTACAGTGGCTGAGACAGCAGCTCTCTTTAGGATCTCAGATTATTTAGGGATCGTCTTCACAGCAGGCTGTTAGTTGATGGTGATTCAATGAATGTAATCGGGTGGTGCAAATGGATCACTGACCCACATGGTGTCTATGCTACAAAACACGGAGATCCTTGACTTAGTACTAGAGGTAGTGGAGGGTCGGTGTTATGTACCGAGAGCTGCAAACTCTCTTGTGGATTCTTCATGGAGTGGAGTCACTCTAACTTCACTAGTTGTTAGAGACTCCCCTCCTTTTGTGTACCATAAAGTTTTGTATGCTGTACTATTTCTTCATGATGCAATAAAATCAAAACAAGCGCTTCAGAAAAGAAAAAAAAAGTTGTTGGAAACTCTTTTATGGGCAGTCGTTGTCTCCTAATGAGCCAGTTCACCAACATGTGCCCCATGGTGGGGTTTGTTACATATATTTGTCAGATCTGCATGGACTTACATAAAAATTTCATTCTAGGTGGAGTGTTGGCTTTCCATGTTTTGCATGACCTCTGCGTAGGCTACCTAAATATGTTACCAGCTTATATTTGATGACTTCAGTTGTGGAACCGACAGTTTATATGTATGTTTATAAAAACTTGCTTTGGGGAAAGCCATGATGCTCATTGCCCAGGGTTAGTCATTAAATATGATAAGTATCAGCTGATATTTGATGATTTTGTTTGTGGTACTGATGGGAACCCCCTCAGCCCACTATTACAATCTTCCTTCTCTTTCGATACCCCTTACATATCTCCCTCTCTTCTTTATAGTTCCTGTCCTTGATTTATTCCCTGATTCATTCCCTTCGTTCCTCCTTCTGACATTCTCTAACAGACTACATGTCTTTCGTGTGTGCCTCTGTAGGTGCTGCCACGTGTGTTGTGGTCCTTTTCCTCCTGCTGTAAACCGTTACTACTGGGGGCCTAACAGGTACCCATGGTTTATGTTAAGTCTCATGTTGAGATAGATGTTTTTTGGCAATTTTGATAAAATATTTAATTTGAAAAGTCAAATACGTGAATTGTAGTCCACAATTTCAGGCATAGTTTTTGACGAAAGGAGAAAATTCACTTGGCTATTTTCATTTCCTCAATTCCACTTATCAAGACTTCTATATTTAGATAGTGCAAGTGGGACATAAGTTGTTACTAACAGATTAATTAGTTGGACCCACGAATTTAGTCAGTGGTGGAGGGGGCAAGGAGGGGACTTGGCCCCGCAAATTTTTTTAAAAAACCCTTATATAGGGTTAAGCCAATAAGGCACTCATCTTAAAGAAAAAATCATATACATCTTACGGTTTATTCGATGGCCCCCCTAGAAATTGTTTCTCCCTCCGCCATTGAATTTAGTGTATCTAAGATGGATGAGTTGTGGGCAAAGTAGTGGGGCAACAACTTACCCTGAGAGACAAATCTGAAGCAATAGGACCAATTATCTTATGTCTAGTTTACACATAGATGTGGTCATGTTTCAATTGAAATGGGCTGTTATGTAACGACCTAAGAAGGGAATATAAGAAGGGGAGACAAGAAAGATAAAGAGTGCATTCTTCTAAGGAGAATTGTGTGCAAAGAGACATCACTTTATTCAAGATGTATTATCCTTGATGCACTGGATCTCATGTTAGAGTTTGATTGAGCTTTCAGGAGGAGAGCTGTTGCCAAGGGGGAGCCTTGGTAAGGGTGATGAGTATATGATTGCTGTCTGAGCAACTGCAATTGGTGGATCAAACTAGAGGTTTGGATGAAGATCCAGATTATGCGAGATAGTGATTGTATTAATGATTTTGTCATTGTCAACAGGACTGTGATGTCTCACTTGAACTAGTGGATTTTCGTCACCTTGGGTAGAGTGCCTGCAGAGTAAGTATTTTGGCACCGAACCGCGATAACAACTTTTGCGTGTATTTGATGACTTTCTGGAGCCTATGGTTTATCTGTCTTCATAGAGACTTCTTACAGGGAAAGCCAGGATCTCACTGCCCAATGTTAGTCATAACAGGGAAATTATCCCAGCATAAAAGTATGCTTTGGATTTGAAATTCTTTGATTCACAATTTGAATATTAATGTATCACACAGAAGCAAAATATTAAAAATGTCTTGTAATTTATGGATACATTATTTGTTTTTGAATTTAGTTGGCTGCAGGTATAACTTGTGAACATGATTGAAAAAGTAATGGTTACTCCCGTGATGAACTTTTCAGTGCAAAACATATGAACTCAGCATTCAGAATTTGATATATTATTGTTTTTGGTTCTGTGTCTGTGTTAAGGAATAAACAGGAATCAATAAATGGGAAGGTGTTGTTACCATTTACTTGTGATAATATTTCTACTTAAAAAATTTATATCTTCATCTATGAATAATGCATTTGATTACTTCATTAAGTCCTAGACCATTATCCTTGTCCAGCTTATGGTCTTGAACTCATTTGATCATCATGTCAGGTTGAACACACTGTCAAAGATATTGATGCTAGAGCAACTCACCTCTGAATTTTAGCAGGAGAGATGGCACTAAGAGCAAGCACCTGGAAGCTTCAAAAAAGTTTATCAGCCTTGCTAGCTTCTTCACGTCTTCATACTCACGCTACAAGCTTTGGTATGTATATATATATAGGAGAAATTTCATCCGGTAATATATGTTGTCTTCTGATATGGAGTTATATTAACATTAAATGAATGGTTGAGAATCACTCATAACTGATTTTATTAACTCCTTTCACAGGATTCAAAGAAGTACATGAAGAGGAGAAAAGCAAAATGGTTGGTAATGTTTTCTCCAGTGTTGCTTCAAGCTATGATCTAATGAATGATTTTATGAGTGCCGGACTTCATAGACTGTGGAAAGACAGGTAAGGTTTGCAAGAGTTTCAGATTCATTTTCTCCTGCCTCTTATAATTATATTCTTTATTTGCATTTTCAGATTGGTTGCCAAATTGCATCCATTTCCTGGAATGAAACATCTAGATGTGGCTGGGGGAACAGGTTTTGTTCTTGCATTTGGCACTGTTACACTAAAACTTCACGTCTGCTCAAAATTTGACTCCATGCCTCCTTCCTATTATTCGGAAAGGTGGCATGTACACAAGTTCACACATGAGATGACATCTCATATGGAGCTGGAAAAACCTCATCATCATCTATCATCACTGTCAAATTTATCATCAATGCTGTTAGTTTGTGTACTTGAATTGTTTCCTACATCTTTTTCTATCATTTCCTTGCTCCAGTTTTAGGTCAGCTTCATCTTGCCTCTCTCATCTATGTCAATTTTGGCCTGCACTCTCTTATACCTACCCATCAGTTGACATGATAAGTCTTTGTCAAAGAGCATACTGAGCCTCCATTGACATGTCTTGATAATCTCTTAGTTTCTTCTCAATCATTGCTACTCTAGATAGTCCTTTGACACTTTTAATGTTACTATGTGCATCGTAGTTTTGATATTTGTATCAGCCTGTATGATAATTTTCCCTGTATATGTAATTACTTGTACTTTTGCTTTGAGTTGCTGTGTATTTGTTTGCCACATTTTATGGCAGTAGTATGGTTGATTCATGTCACTATCTTTTAATCATATTACATTCTTAGACAATTATTTGGTGTGGTTCTGGGTCTTTTTAATCTTATTATTTTATAAAAGGAATTTTTTGTGTCTTCTTTTGCTGCCCATCATGGAATTAATATGTACTCATCTTTTCAGGGGATATTGCTTTTAGAGTTCTCGAAAGCATCAATAGTGTAAGTCATAGTGCCTTGCGTTGTGGTGTAACGGATGAGGTAGAAGGTGGATCCAGGATATATGTATGTGACATAAATCCTAAGATGTTGAGTGTGGGGAAAAAGCGTGCTGCAGAAAGAGGTAAAGTTCTATTGGTGAAGCAGTACGTCCTGTGTTAATATCCATTGCTTCATATGTAGCGGGTACTATGTTTCATGTTGCCTAAACTCACTGCCAAGTACATCCAGGGATTGATGGAAGTCCTGTCCTTCAGTGGGTGGAAGGAGATGCAGAGGCTCTTAGTTTTCCCAAAGGTTCCATGGATGGTTACACTATTGCTTTTGGGATTAGGAATGTTACTCACATTGAGAAAGCACTCTCAGAAGCTTACAGGTACATTGTCAGCTGTTTATTTTTTGCATTATTTATGCATCTTGAGCAAGGGAATGGAATTAAGTGATTGGTTATGTTAGTGGATATTCCTCCTGTTAATTTATTTGGTTAACTGTACTATGTTTTTGACAACAATTATTTCTTTCTTGATTTGTTTCTCTAGGGTGCTGAAAAAAGGTGGCAGGTTCCTTTGCCTTGAGCTGAGTCATGTGGAGTTACCTATTTTTAAGGAACTGTGAGTCTGATCATTACCTTTTAATGACCTTACTGTGTTATTCACTTATCAAAAGATCTTTTGCTGCTTTTTCCAGAAAGAAGAAAAAAAAATGTGGTTTCATTTTTTTTTTTTTTTCTTTAATTTTGTGAAAACTAGAATTTGCAGTACCGTTAATAAACTGTGCAGGTTTCATTCATATATCTATTCTGTGAAATCTAAAAGGTGCAGCATTGATAAATAAAGCTCCAATGCTTTTTTACCCATTTTTCCAACTTTCCTGGAATGAAATTGGGTTAATTTTGCCACTGCCTTTCTTGTTGTTCTGTTTTTTCATTTCACAATGATCTGCTGGATGTTATGTTTTGCAATTTAACATTCTGTTCTGAATTAATCGAGCTGTAGAAGTTAGCTGGTAAAAGTTTGTTAGTGTCAGATATCAATGCTTGTTTACTTGTCTTTATGGGACAGAAGTGGTTATAGCACTTTGTCAATCTCCTGTCTTGTGTGCCCTAATTTCCAAGTCTATCTGGATGTTAGTCAGTCTCCCAGGGTTTTCACTCTAGAACACTCCATTCTAAGTGTAAACTCACTATAAAAAGAGGGCATCAATGAAGCATACGAATTTGGAGGAAAATGAGTTTTTCATTCCTGAAAACTAAAGTGTGTACAAGCTAAGCTACACACCTATATATAGGCTCCAAGCTATAGTAAAAAAAGACTGAAACCCCTTAGAGATAAGATAGATCTCTCTCTATCTCTATCCCATGAGTTTGAATTCAAACCCCTTTGAATTCAAGTCTCATATATTATCTCCCATTTGAACTTAAACCACCTTTCAAATTCAAATGTGATCTCATCCTTGATTCTAATTCAAACTTTATTTTCAAATTCAAATCTCCCACCTCAATCAAATTCAAACACTTTTGATTTCAAATTCTACCAAGTTCAAATTCAAATTCTCTAATTTGAATTCTGTCAAGTTAACCAGCTTGGCATTGCACTGAGGCTCGTTCATCCATTGACCCGACTGTTGGCTGCAAGGCTATCTTGGCGTATTGCACCTTGGCCCATTAGACCTTCGACCCGTCCATCGGCTGGAAGGCTTGGGACTGGATCTGGCCCGCTAGGAACCCCAAACAAAGTGGTCCAAAGTTGTGCATGCGTGTGCATGGCCCAACGACATATGGGCTGGCTTGTCAGCTCTATGTGCACTCTGATATGGATGTGTTGTGCACGCAAGTCGTCCGGGACTTGTCATGCATGAGTGTGAGGGCCCCTCGTTGTGCATGCACTTGCACGCATCATCTAAGTCGTGGTTGTGTGCATAAGGGTGGGCATTGGATTCATTTGTTGGGAAACCCGACCCGACCCGAAAATCCTGGGTATGGATTTTCAAATCCAACTTGTGGGTTGGGTTCGGGTTTAGAAATCCAAACCTGATTTATTTTCAAATAATTTATTTTTATACTGTTATTAAGTGAAAATCAGGGTTTTTATTAGGTCAGGTTAGAGTTTTGGTTGGGTCAGGTTGGGTTTGGGTTTGGAAAAATTGATTTTTGGTCAGGTTCGGGTTTGGGTTTGTGGGATTGGGTTTTAGGTTTTTTAAGTCGGGTCAGGTTCGGGTTTTAAAAAACCCGACCCAAACCCTACCCGTGCCTACCCCTATGTGTGCATGACTCATGCCTTGTGCGTAGCCCTTACGATGTGCACTACCCGTTCGGTTGCGTGTGCGGCTTGTGCTTTGTATGCGGCAAATGCTGCCATGTCCTAGTGCGAATCCCAATGGATCATGTGTGCTCTTGCCCACTCGGCCTTTGGTTGTGTAAATACTTAGTCCGCTGCGCATTTTGCTCATGTAAGCGGGCAACCCATGACACTCCCACTGCCATAATGCATACATCCTCGTTATATTACTACTCTGTTAAGCCTTCTATCTCATGAACTCCCTAGGCTTGTCTCTCGGCAGTGAAGAAGGCGGCACACCTCTGCTCTAAAGCTGTGTGGTTAGCTCCACCCTCAAGACTTCTCTCGAGTTGGAGGCCTGAAAGCACTTATGGTTTATTTTTGTTTACAATAATTCCCTCCCCGAAATACATGTAAATACCCTAATCTCTCATAAACCCTATTGGCTTAGAATAAGGAAGTGCAAAGTCTTTACAAGAACAAAAGAAATCTAAGCCAAGAATTACATAAAAAACTTCCAAGTTCACAATGGTGAAATCCGTTGCACCAACCCACTCTCCCACAAAAAGTCTCCCATGGCTCGTCTATGGACAACCCTTGTTTCGGCATTGATGGCCTTGACTTGGCTCGGATCCATCATTCGTGCCATCTTTAGTTGTCTTGCCTCAATCGAAATAAATTTGTGAGTTGCTCTAGTGTCCACCAAAGCTTTCAACATGCTGTCATCTAGTTCAACATCTAGTAGCAACGAATTACAAGAGTTATCCATTTCGTTTCCTCTTCCTTGCCTACTTTAACAGTGTTCAACAATTGGAGAGAACCACACCTTGGTTTGTTGTCCACCTCTTCTGAACCTCCAGTCTTGTCTGTCAGAGTTTTTAGTAGCTTATTCTTTGGACATTTTATTGCTGCGTTCCTCCCCACATGTGAAACACATCAACTTTTTCTTTTTAGTTTTAGAATTTTTTTGACTCTTTTCCTGGTCTTTTCCATTTTCAATGGAATTTAGATCTCCATTCGTGGATCTCCTTTTGGAACCATTCTGATCCCCACGATTAGAATTTCTTGTCTTTAGAAGAACTAACCTATACTTTCTCCACCATGAGTTTCGAGGTCCTCGAGTACTCTTGCATCTGCCACAAGAAATGTTCAATGGCTCCAGTGTCTTGTACGCATCCATGAGCTTCCCAATCTAGAACTTTAGTCCTTGTTCTCTTTGGATTAGAGTTGCCCTTGGCACAGGCTTCCTCAAACTTTGCCATCCGCGTCTACAAATCTTCCATCTATGTTCGCAATTTGCTCGTTTTAGTGTTCGACTCCATTATGAAAACGGCTATTGCACATGAACATTCTCCTCCAAAGTCTTAGGGGTGGGCATCGGGTTGGGTTTTTTGGGGAACTCGACTCGACTCCACTCGAAAAAAGCGGGTTTGGATTCCCAAATCCATCCCGCAGGCCGGGTTTGGGTTTGGGAATGCAAACCCAAGGTCAGGTTGGGTTTGGCTAAACCTGAACCCGACCCAAGGGTTTTTTGTTTTTAAATTTTTTATGTGTTTTTTAGTTGTTAAAAATATAGTGTAAAAAATTAGGGTTTAGTCGGGTCGGGTTCGGGTTTGGGAAAAAATGTTCCGGCGACTTCCAGTCATTGTCATGGCAGGGAAACAGAGGGCTTTTGTTTCCGTCACCACGGTGACTCAGATCCGACATTTCCTTATGTCGAACAACAATAATTTAGCCGCAAATTCACTGTGCAATGGTGAAACATCCTTTTGTCCATTTCAGCAAAATTCACCAAGTTTTTGCCAGTGCCTCAGCGAACAACCATTGGAAAAACCTTGTTAGGCAGACGCGACAACGGGCGGTTGCTCGAAGTACCATTTTCATCGACTTCCCACTTACGTATGTCTTACAAAAATGAATAATAAATTTGACGCACAACATCATTCCTTTAGTTTCATGCTCTACATCACATAACAAAGCAGAGTATCCAAGGCTCTGATGCCACATGAAGGCAATTCTAAAATAAATGAATTTGACAATTCTACTAACCTCCCCCAGCCATTGTTTTGTCGCAATGTCAACTACAGTACGGAAACCTAAAGCTTTAACCTTGCAACGAAAACTTTAACCGAGAAGAGTGTGACTTGTGTAAAAAATGTTTTTGTCTAAGAATTTTTTCTCTAGGAGATCTCAGTGGGTGACCTGCTCTCCTGGGAACCAAATTTATAATTAAAATTATAAGTTAGATCCTGATTTTCAAGATCTGACCATTTACTTTTAGTGGTGCCTGGTAATACGGGTCACTCCATATAGCCATATACTACATGTTAGTGTCAGATAACAATGCCTGTTTAGCTGGGAAATAAAACTATTTATGTGGAATGAAAATTTGAATTTGACATTTTTGCAGAAATTAAGATTCTTTATTTGCGATCTGCTTTAACGTTTCTAACGAAGTCCTAGTGCTTTCCTGTGAAATGGAAGGGTCGACAAATCATATGTTGAAGTTCATGTATTGCAAATGATAGAGCAGCATTGATTAATTATGACCTTGCAAGTTGGATGCCGCTTATAAACAGACATTATAAGCATTTAAAATTCCAGTGGGATTCTACTGTGAAGGGAGCTAGCACTTGTAAATAATCTTACTTCTTTTGTCTGTCCTTTCTCTGAGCAGATATGATTATTACTCCTTTTCAATTATTCCAGCCATGGGAGAAGTGGTAGCTGGTGATCGAGATTCTTATCAGTACTTAGTTGAGAGTATACGACGGTTTCCAAAGCAGGTGAGTCTATATACCTGCGCTTGTTTCACCACATAAAATATTAATACTCACTGAACGGTTCAGACATTTGAGTTGCGTGTCTCCCCTTGTTTTTCCCTTTTTCTACTCGTGTAAAATCTCCAATTGTCTATGCTCTGGACAGGAAGTATTCGCCAAAATGATTGCTGATGCTGGATTTCAGAAGGTGGAATATGAGAACCTTGTCGGAGGAGTGGTTGCCATCCATTCGGGTTTGAAGATTTAGAAGATACTCAGAGGGAGTGGTTGCCATCCTCTCTCAGTTTGAAACTTTAGAAGATACTGAAGAGGCCATAGTTCAGTTGTTTAGTGGCTACATTCAGTCTGGATTAATAATTTTAAGAATTTTACCATCCCTTATGGTTTAAAAAAATAAAATAAATAAATAAATGAACTTGATGATAATGCATCTGTGCGAAGAAGCATGGTTTGGGGTAAGCCCAAGAAACAAACTAAGCAAAAATTCTGAAATTAAAGCTTTCCTTTTTATAAAAAAATAACATGATAATAACCTTTGTCATTGTGTCACAAGGCTGCTGTAGTGCCAGCAACAGACTTGGATTAAATCCTTACCTATGAGCAAATAGAATGTATGCTAATCAGTTCATGAGTCATAATTCTTCCATGGTTATATATACACATACTAACTTATTTTACCACATAATTAATGTATGAAAATGGTTGATGAGTTGGGTGAGATTTTTTTGTAATCCACACTTGTACCTGAATTAATTAGGTGAGATTATGTCCACCTTTGTCCACAAATTAATATACCTTGTAAAATATTGGCAACTTAACATATATATATATATATATATATATATAGGCACTTCACAAGTGGTGTATTAATTAATTATTCACTCTACTACAATTTTTCTATGATTTGAAGATCATTAAAATGAAAAAAAAAAAAGTAAAAGAATACTCATTATGTATGTTATTTTCAAAAAACAAATATCCATATGATCAGTATTATATAGTACTAATTAAAATTTTTCCTCCTCCTAACATCAATGATCAAATTTTTATAATAAAGTTGCTAGGTTAATTAGGGTTCTTAATTTCCCAAAAGATCCTTTTAGTTAATGTTAATTACTTTATCATTTTATTTTTTAAAATATCCTTTTTTAAGTTTTAATACGTCATTCTTTTTTTGACCCCCATTAAAAATTAGATGTTTTTTAATTAAGCATCTTATTCAAGATAGGAAGAATATAATTGCTTCTAGACCGATATGGAATTTAATATATGTTAATTGAACCTCCTCCTTAACTACTAAAAAGTACTCACAACTGTTTGCCGTCTAATCAACGGGGTTTTTTCTTAGGGAGCCACCAACTTACAGTTATCCTTAAACTTCCGTGCTTGGTGGAGAAGAGGCGAACAAAGGTACCCTCGCTTGCTGTCTTGTTCTCAGCCGCGCCAGCTTGGTTAGATTGGAGATTCTTTGTATGAGAAGATATTATCCATCTTTCGGGACAAGGGGTGGAACGACCTCTCGATCTACTTACTACAGAACAGGACGGCCGTGGCATCGTCATCGAGATATATATGATAATATAACTCAAATATCTGCTTTTGTAGTAACTTGTTTACTACTAAATTGTTATATATATATATGAATAAATCAACTCACTTTTACTAATTGTAGTTAGTATTCATTTTGCGGGTAATTGTACATTATTAATTTTATAAATTAATAAATTCATATATAAAATAATAATAAACAAAATTATATAACAAAAATATATAAATTTTTTCAAGTTAATATTTAATATTTCTGTAAATTAAAAATAATTATATATTTTTAATTTAAATTTTTATTCACTTTTATAAAAATGCCCCTCACAATTATGACAATGTCTTTTTTTTTTTTTTTTTTCTTCTTATATATATATTACCTTCAATGTAATCATAACCTAATTATAAAATATCTAATTAAATGGTACTCTTGTACGTTGAGATGAACCAAATCAAATCAAGAAGAAAGGAGAATCAAGGAACCTAAAAGAAAGAAACAAATGAATAGGTTTGAAACCAAACTCAAAAAGTGTTAGAACACATGCGTGTGATTGGCTAATTATGACAAAACGCAATCCACAAGATGAGTCCTGATTGAAGTTGAAGAAAGGAAGTTTACTAATAAGTACATAGGAACTGTTATACATGAAACCTGCATACAAATAAGTTGAAATACTAAAGGAAACCAGAGTGAGCTGGATTCCTTGATTACGGGAATAGACCATTGGAGACAGGACTCTGTTATGAAAGGTGCGAAAACCCTAAGACTATATAGAGTTAATTGAGTTGTGGGATTAGGGTTACACAGAAAGTGAAAAAGCGATAATGAATGATTAATTAAGGGGGAGTTCTTTAGTGCTGATGATCGTGTGATAGATAGAGTGAAGATTGATCCCACTTTTGCGCTGATGAGAAGGTCGCACTGGCTTAGTTGAAGCTATTGACCATTCAAGAGTTTTCTCATCCGGAAAAAAGGCTGCGTGTATAACTTTCTTTTCAGAGGGGAACACACTAAGGGGAGAGCCTTAGTGTGAGGGTATCAAGGAAGCTTCTGTTGATCGTTGGAATAGGAAGCTGTGAGGCTAGGAGGGTTGTGTTCGAATCCTGAGGGAGGAGAACTCAAAGTAGGAACAATTGGTTCCCAACTGTGATAACATTTTTTGGTGTTCATAAGAATAAACGTAATTAATGACAAGTGTAATTACACCAGTTGTCGGGTGTAAGTACACTCATACGTACACGTGAAGCATAAGACGATTTCAAAAAGCTCTACCGTATGTAAAGGACAGAATTAATAAGGCAAGCTTAATTAAAGATTAATTAAATCCACAAAGTAGCTCTAAATTAATATATATATATATATATATATATATATATATATATATATATATATATATATTTAGAGATAGAGAGAGAAAGATAGAACTCACGAACACATCAGAAAAAGTTTTCCCACACTCAAAATTTAAAGAAGAAATACTGAGGGGCATTTTATAAAAATTAGTTACTCATTAATTAATTAATTGTTTCCAAAAATATAAAATTTTAGGAGACAATTGTCCGTCTTGGACACTTATGAGAGTGCAGTTTGTGTATATTTTAATTGGTCAAGTCAACCTGAAATAGATTGATGACGATGAGCTTCATTTGTCACTTTGTGTCCTGCTTGAAATTAACAATATAACTAATATTATATATATATATATATATATATATATATATATATATATCCTGATGAGTACTGATGAGAGGTTCCGCTCGCAGGTAGCGTCTCCTCTCTCCCCTGCCCTCCCAGGAACTATATAGCTTGCTCTCAATTGAAGAAGAAGAAGGAGAAATTAAAGATGGGAGGTGGAGAGGGAGATGATCATAACAAGAGCACTAGTACTCGTACCTTCAGAAGTAGTACTGTTGAGATTGAGAAGGGTGGAGCTGGAGTAGCAGTACGTAATAATGAAGGATTTGTTTCTGCTTCTGCTCATACTGTTGGTCGTGGTTAGTTCCTATATATATATATATATATATACTACTAGCAGTATTACTCTTAATCTGTCTTTCTTTTTCTGCCTCATCGATTTTCTTCCTTCTTCTATCCTCTCGATCTGTTCATGGGCAGATTCTTGGATCCAAGTGGGGATTTTGCTTGTGTCGAGCTTCAACTGCGGTTATATCTTGACGTTTTCGAATCTGATGCTTGTGCCTCTTGGATGGGCATGGGGACTCCTTTGCCTCTCTCTCATCGGAGCTTTCGCCTTCTACGCCAATTTGCTCTTGGCACGATTCCATGTCGTCGACGGCCAACGATTCATCAGATACAGAGATCTCATGGGATTCCTTTTCGGTAAATATATTCTTTAATTCTTCCATATCGATCATGCATCGGATCCATATATTCTTAAATTTTCTTGTTTCTAATTTCTTCCTCCTCGTCTTCCACATATATATATATGTATATATGAATATATATATATATATATGTATATATGAATATATATATATATATATATGTATATATGAATATATATATATATATGTATATATGAATATATATATATATATATATATATGTATATATGAATATATATATATATATATGTATATATGAATATATATATATATATATGTATATATGAATATATATATATATATGTATATATGAATATATATATAAAATATATATATATATGTATATATGAATGTGTGCACATGGGGATCAGTATCCGATCCGAACAGTAGAGGACTGATGTAGATTAAATGCTATGGGTCATGGGTGGGTCCTTGATTATAACTCCCCTCTGATTTTTTTCAGAGAAGAAAACAATAATATATATTCACGTACTGAAAGAAGGACAAAAAAAAAAAAAAAAAAAAATTCATGCTTGGTATATGCACTCTTTTCAAAAGAATTTATTGATCACAGGCCCCGCCATGATCAATTAATATACCTGCAGATCATCTCATCATTCTCAATATGGTAGATAAATAATTAATGATCTGTTTAATTAATTAATAAATTGATTTTTCAGGAAGGAAGATGTATTATTTGACATGGGTGCTACAGTTCCTCACCCTTCTCCTTGGCAACATGGGTTTCATCCTCCTCGGAGGGAGAGCACTCAAGGTACGTAATTAAAGTCGTCGTCCCACACTACTAGTAGATTATATATATATAGTACTCCTTAGAGAATTAAAAATAATAATAATAATAATAATAATAATAAATCCCCTCAATAGAAACTGCCTGTGAATTTTTTTTACTGATCGATCATAATCTTCTTCAACTTATTTAGACATATATACCTAATTATTAATAACATAGAATGATACAAGTATAGAATAATATCTACGACACATGCATGAAGTACTAGCTAGGGTGAATAATTCCCATTTTTCCACATCCAAGATCCATTTCGGATTATATATACATGCATAAGACAATCAATTAATGAGGCGGTTGTGATGTGGTTCTCCCATGACGAAGACGTATTCGTCTTCTTCCTCACGACAATATTGTCAAGAAACTCAGTTTAATGGAGTCCTAAGTCAAGTAAAAGATCGATCCAGCACATGCATTGCCCTCTACGTACTTCAATTTTCAAACTTGACGGCTCACATATTCTCTAATCGAAAGTGAGGATGCATATATATATATATATATATATATATATATATATATATATATATATGGTATTTATTTATTTATTTATTTATTTATTTGTGCAATCATTATCTATTTTAGAAGAACATAATAATATATGCATATATATGTATGTATGCAGGAAATCAATTCAGAGTTCAGCGAGTCCCCAATGAGACTTCAATGGTGCGTGGGCATAACAGGAGCCCTCTTCTTTGTGTTTGGCGTTGCAGTTCCCACCATGTCAGCCATGAGACATTGGTTAGGAGCCTCTACCCTCCTCGCCGCTCTCTACATTGCCTTCCTCTTCGAAATTCTAGCTAGAGATGGTATATATATATATATATATGCATGTCCATTAATTAATATTCATTATTTCTCTAGCTAATATTAGCAATATATATTAAATATTATTCATCTCTAAGCTAGCTAGCTAGCTAATTACTCAAAATTTTATAATATTGCTACATATATATATGATCAAGACGAATCAACATTAATTAATATATATTGAATGAAATATTGATGATCCATAAATATTAATTGAAGGACGACGTAACAAAGACAAGGACTACAACATCATTGGAAGTAGGGTGGACAAGGTATTCAACGCCTTTGGTGCAATCTCGGCGATCCTTGTGTGTAACACTTCCGGCCTATTGCCTGAGATACAGGTAAAATTAATTTCACTTCACTCCTAGCTACCTAATAAATGCATGTATACATATATATATATATACATATATATATGATCATCTGTCGATTGATGATTTTTAATTACCTTAATTAATTAATTTGCAGTCAACAATAAGGAGCCCTGTGGTGAAAAACATGAGGAAGGCCTTGTACTCACAATACACCCTTGGCCTTGCAGTCTACTATGGTGTGAGCATAGTGGGGTACTGGGCATATGGCTCCTCAGTCTCAGAGTACCTCCCACAGCAACTCAGTGGACCAAAGTGGGTAAAAGTCCTCATCAATGCAACAGTCTTTCTGCAGTCCACCGTCTCCCAACATGTAAGCAAGATATTTATATATATATATATATATATATATATAGCTATAATTGGGTACGTATGTAGTGTTTAACTGTTGGTATTAATTGGTTGCTGTGGGCATGCACGCATGATATTTGATTCAGATGTTCGTGGCACCAATCCACGAGGCTCTTGATACTCGCTTCTTGAATCTGGAAGAGAGCATATATTCCAAAGAGAATTGGAAGAGGGTGATCATCCTGCGGGCACTCTTTTTCGGAGCGAATTCATTCGTTGCAGCCATGTTTCCTTTCATGGGAGACTTTGTGAATCTCCTGGGATCTTTCACTCTCTTCCCATTGACATTCATGTTCCCCAGCATGATTTTCATCAAGGTATGTCTCCCATCTGATCTGACTCCATTTATATACATGCACAACGTTCAAAGATACTGCATGTCCATGTACCCTTGGCTATTATATATTATGATTCCTAACTCGACTTTTTTGTACCTGAAATGAATATCATCAACGAATATTTAAATGATGGATTCATTGATTGATGCAGATTAAGGGGAAGGAAGCAGGAAGAGTTGAAAAGATATGGCATTGGGGTATCATTCTTGTCTCTTCTCTGCTAGCAGTGATCACAACAACCGCTGCTGTGAGGTTAATTGTAAACAATGCACGAGTTTACCATTTTTTCGCCAATACATGAATGGAGATTTGGGGGATTTGGTCTTATTTCTTGATTAGTTTCAATATGGAATACTAGAGATGAGAAATTAAACAAGATGGAATACAGAAAGGGTCGATTATGGTGCAAAAATCCTTTACACATGTCAACAAGCTTAGATCAAAATGTGGACACTGATGTTTGAAAGTAATATAATTATATTTTGAAGAATGATATTCCTCCTCGTCTTAGCTTTAAATAATACTGTTTATTTAAAAAATAATAATAAGAATAATGTAAAAAACTTTATATTTGATTATGGGATCTCGAATCTCATTCAAGAGTATACAATAAGATCAACAACTTCAAACGTTGCCAAATAGTACAGGTTTGACGGTTTACTAACCTGAAAAACAGTGTTGAACATATAAGTTTAAAAAAAGCAAACAGATGGAACCGTTTGAGACAGGAGGAAGGCCCGGCTAACTCGGGAGTCTTGCTGCCAACCTGTGAATGCGTCAGGCAGATGCAGGCATCTTCCGTGCAGGCTTCAGAAGTGAAAAAATGATAACACAGCATCTTTTGTTGACTATATAGAAATCCCCAATACACAGAATTTAACAGCCTCTTTCTCAACTTGTTATTCATTGCTCCACGGAAACACTGCTTCTAAAGACTGCAGGCTTGCTAATGTTCTACATTTCAGAGGTTAATGAACAAAGTTCCCTTGCCAAATTAGTAAGGGAAATCAATGTCCAACAAAGTGAGAAGAAAGACGACTTTTCTCAATCATTTTTATGGTGAAGTCCTTGTTCCAAACCTAATCCGAAGATTGTCCAATTTTCTACCAACCAATAGCAATCTTGCATCATCTGCAGGTATCTCACGTTGCTGAAACAAATAAACGAAAAATCAAAGAACAACCAAATAACAAGAGTCAGAGAGGAGTAACAAATAGAAGTATCACAAAGAGAGAAAAAATCACGAAAGATAGGTTTCAAAGTGTACAACACAAATAAGAAAAAAAGATGGACAATTTAGCTCAGAGGTGATAGAGAGAGAGAGGTACGGAATGGGGGGAAGCAAATGTCTGTGCATGTGCGTGTGCGTGTGCATGTGCATAATGCGTCTTGGCGTGTGCGTGTGCCGCGTCTTGGCGTGTGCACATGTCGCGTGTCGCGTGTGTGCGTGTGCGTGTAATGCGTGTCTTGGCGTATTGTGCGATGTCGCGTGTCTGGCGATGTCGCGTGTCTTGCAGCGTCGCGTGTGAAGTGTTCGCGCATCGCAGCGCAGCGTGGCGTGTCGCGTGTTCGATAATGGCGTAATGCGTGTGGCGTGTGTGCGTCGCGTGTGCGTGTGCGTGTGGCGCGTGTAATGCGTGTGCGTGTGGCGTGTGTGTGTGCGCGTGTGCGCATGCGCGCATCGTGCATGTCGCGTGTGTGCATGTGTGCATGTGCGCGCATGCGTGGCAGCGTGTGCATGTCGCGTGTGTGCGTGTTCGTGTGCTGAGCGTGTGCGTGTGTGTGCGTGTGCGTGTACGTGTGCTGAACAAATTGGAGAGGGAGAGAACAAATTGGAGAGGGAGAGAACAAATTGGAGAGGGATGGAGCAAATTGGAGAGGGAAAGGGAGAGCAAATTCTTGGGAACCCCAGACCTGCTGGGTCTGGAGGTCTCTTAAGCGACTGTAATGGCAACACCCTGTTATCATACTGCAGTCCAGCGGGGACAAAGGACTCCATGGAAGCAGAGGTGTTAGATGTACTGGAGGGACTAAGGCAATACAGAACTCAATTCACGCAGCCACTTGAAGTTGAAGGGGACTCCCGCAATGTTATTGGCTGTTGCCAACAACGCAAAGACCCACCATGGAGACTTTTACCATAGAGAAATATGGTCCCTAGGCGACCAAGTAGTTCGTGGAAACAAGTAATGAGATGCGAACCAGTGTGCTGATGCTCTACCGAAAGAGGGAATCACACTATCCTCATTGGCAATGAGACTCCCTCCCTAATGTAACTCATAAGAAGTGATGTTCCCCTAAAGTATCTTATGAACTGAATAAAAGCTTCAAGTTCCTAAAAAAAAAGGGAGAGCAAATTGGAGAGGGAGAGGGAAATTGGAGAGGGAGAGGGAGAGGGAGAGGGAGAGGGAGAGGGAAACAACCTTTAAACCCTTGTAGTATGCCTCCACAGCTGGAAGAGACACATTAAGATTGCGAGCTTGCATGAGATCCCATATGAAATTGGCAGTTGTATATCCACCCGTCTGTACAACATTACACCACATTCAGAACACCATCATTTTTCATTTGGCCAGGGATAAATAGCATAATAAGATGAGAACGCAAGGAAACAAGAATTGGACTTTAAACTTTCAAGTGAATGAACTTGATCAGTATTTCAATATGAAATAGCAATTTGTTTTTTACCTTCTCCCCAGCAGAAGCAAGTAGTAGATCATTTCCAATCTTTGTATTCAAGAATAGACCTTTTGAGTTCATTTTCTCCTACAAGAAGATTCAGTGACATGGAACTGAGTGACATAATCATAATATAAGAACCATGCAATTTTTTCCTTTTAAAGGAAATAAGAATCATGTGATGTTAATTAATCTAAAATGCAGCAGCACCAATTACCAGGGTTTCCTGAGCAAGTTGCATCCCACGAGGAGTGTACCCCACCATGGCCCCCTCCACGAGTGTCTAAGCATATGTATACACAAACCATTAGAACCAACTGAAATTTGCTGAAAATATGAAGGAACACATACTCAGCTATTTCAAGATATGCACATTCTGTCTGACTTCCAACACCATTTCCAATCTCTGGATACTTCATGAATGTGTATCAATTTGTTTTGTTATGATTGACTTCGGCAATGGAAATTTTTCTAATAAGAGCTGAGATCCACCAGTCCTTCACAGTCTAGGTTACCAGACTCTGAGAAGACTGTTTAATTGCTTAAGTTGGTCCCATTTTTTTGAAAGAAAGCCATTTTATTCAAGCACAGGGCCAGAACAGAGAGAACTTATCAGAGAGACAACTAAGCTACTGGCAAGGGAAAAAAAATTCAACAGAGCCAACAAAGTTTGTTCACATAGGACATTTGAATATATGTCAGCCACTAAGGATGCTTCAACGTGATTATTTTTTAAAAATTACCACAAAAGAACTTGTCACATTTGCAAAAGTACCCTTCTCATTTACAAAGATTCACTTCATTTTTTCTTTAAATTTTGCAGGTAGGGATGTTTTTCCTACATTTATGTGTGTGTGTGTGTGTGTGTGTGTGTGTGTGTGTGTGTGTGTGTGTGTGTGTGTGTGTGTGTGTGTGTGTGTGTGTGTGTGTGTGTGTGTGTGTGTGTGTGTGTGTGTGTGTGTGTGTGTGTGTGTGACATCTGAACCTCCAAGAAATACATAAATGTAACCATGTACCACAGTATTTAAGTTAACAGGTAGGGAAGTGATTGCATACTGTTAGATAGAAAATTCATTATTGACAATTAACTAGATCACAAGTCAATATTAAATGGAAATGGTTAACATGAGCAGAAACCTAGAGTCATTGAAGGACTGAACTCACGGCATATATGTCAATGAAAGGAGTCTTGCCCGTGCTCAAATAGTCCTCAAAAACCTTATGCCCACGATCAAGGTCTCCACTATGCAAATAACACCTGGTCAAAATCATGGCTTATCAGGTCACCCGTTGCGGTAGAGCTAAGCAAATATATACATTTATTAATGAGTCATAACATGAAAAAACTGGAATGTGTTTCATTTATTTTCACTTTGTGCTAGCTGCATATGGATATACGCCCTTTATAAATTTCAACTGATAATTAGACATTAGTCAAAAAAAAAAGACACCACTGCTTTAATTGAAGGAAAATATCAGAAAGCTACAAATACACCCTTGCAGATTAAAAGTGGAAAATATAAAGCTCCAACTTTCTCAGTATGTAGAAAACACAAATAGAAGCAGAACTTAAACAAAAGATAGTATTTCTGTGGCATCAAAAAGTTGAGAACCGGCAGAGAGCACTACAACTGATCTACTTTGCCGTTAAAAGTTCATGAATATGTGCTAGCAGAATTTAAACAAAAAGATAGTATTTCTGTGGCATCAAAAAGTTGAGAACCAACAGAGAGCACTACAACTGATCTACTTTGCCATTAAAAGTTCATGAATATGTGCTAGCAGAACTTAAACAAAAAGATAGTATTTCTGTGGCATCAAAAAGTTGAGAAAAGTTCATGAATATGCGCTTTGAAGTAAATCACCAGAAAATAACGAATAAACCATCCTGCTGATTGAGTGATACTAGGACAGAATAAGAAAATCAAATACCAGTCCTAAAATTTCCTCTCGATTCTCAAGAGATTCAAATAACAGAAAAGGTTTATGACACAATGGTCCTCCAATACATTCAGATGTAACCTCAATTAAATTGGTTTTCATCAATCGCCAGACTTATAAACTCTATAGGTACAACATGCCACCCTAAACTTTAACAGTACGGAGAAGGACCACAAACCTGCACCTAGTAAAATATGTTGAAACAGGAGCCAATTATGTCAGATAAAGAAAGCAAGCATTTGAATGGATGGTCACCATTAAGAGCTCGAATGCTCCAGGCCACTAGTACCATGCAGGGATTTTGCTCTCACAAAGAAACAAGCCAGTCCAAACGAAACATCAAAAAAATAAATAAATGAATGAATGAAACTCTCTCTCAATGGTCTTGCTCTTCCACTTTCAGGGGAAAAAATGTCACTATAAAGTTATTTTTGCAAACAAACAACAAATGCATATTGGCATTGTCTTAACGTTTTTTTTTTTAAATCTGAGCTAATAATTGACTACTCTTGTGCTCTCCAAGAGAAACTTACCTCATAGTTTGCATAACAATGAAAGCATCAGATGTATGTCCATCCTGCTTGAACATATCGAGAAGTGTGTCCAATGCCTGAAACATTGAAAAGAAAACATAAATTATAAATGAAAGAAAAAAATTATATATGAGAAAAAGGAATTTGTAGTCATATTGCACCGGTTAACACAAGATAAGATTTAAAACAAAGAAGGCTGAACTCAGAGGGGACCGGATCAAGCCTGCACCAAGAAGAGGATGGTGTAAGCCTCCTCAAAGTGGTAGCAAGGTAGGAGGTTAAGCCAAACCCTACTTGATGGTGAATGGAGTATTTAGAAGGGGATCTAATACCTCACACAAACCAACCAAAAGTAATAAAAAGACAAAAGCAAACAAAAGGATAACAACTCAAAAGTAGGAGCAAAACAATAGCTTGCATTCAATAGGAGTCATGCCCTAAACAAGGGCTGATTACAATGAATATATAGGGTAGTTGTCCTCCTCTAAACATTTTTAATATGACACTTGTAAAAAAAACAAAATAAGTCCAACTACTAATACAAGAAGAAGTCTAAAGTCTAAAAATAGCAAAATCCAAACATGTGCAAATCAACCAATAATGCTCCAAGTGTGTGGTGTGAAGTGGTCCAAGTGTGTGGTGTGAAGTGGTGGTCTAAGTGTGTTGTGTGAACTAACACGTGTGGATTATCTAGAAAATAAATATTCCATTTACTAACTCATTAAAACAAAACCAACATAAAACTGTCTATACTAAAGTCTTCAATTCCTCTTCTTTTTCCTCTCATAAGTTTTCTCAAATCGATCAACTATTTCTTCTACATCAACCCTAGATGGGGATGATGTAGGAGATATTATTGCATCAGTCCCCCCTTCTTCAAAAAAAACTCGAGCTCGAGTTTGTATCTTCAAACTCCCCAAAGTAAGGTTGCAAATGAGACACATTGAAAGGGTCATGAATGTTCTATCCATCCTGTAGTTGAACTTTATAAGCGCTGATCCCAAACTTTTCCAAGATCGCACATGGTCCAATCTACTTAGGTTTCAATTTGTTGTACTCACCCCGAGGATAACGAGTTTTCGAAAGATAGACCCATACAAGGTCACTCACTTCAAAAGAAACCTTTCTCCTGTGGCGAACAGCATAAGCCTTGTATTTGTTATAAGCATCATTTAAGTTGGCAACCACCTGCTCATGAACAATCTTCAACCTAACAATCCATTGTTCAACAGTATTGGGCACATTAGAAATTGTAGGCAAAGTAACAAGTTGTAATGGACCCCAAGGATTAACTCCAAACACAACTCCGAGAGGAAAAAACCATGTGCTTTGATTCTTAGAACAATTGAATTCGAACTCAATTTTTGGTAAGTAAGAATCCCGACACCCAAAATTCTTTACTTGAGTGCGAAGCATATTCCTGAGGGATCAATTCGCCGCTTCTGTTTGTCCATCTGTTTGGGGGTGATACGGCTACTAAACTTCAAAGTTGTACCCATCCGCGTCCACAAGTTCTTCCAAAAAATACTCATAAACTTCGTATCTCTATCAGACGTAATAGAACTGGGAAGTTGATGGTATCGCACCACTTCTTTGAAGAAGATGTCCGCCACTTTTGCCGCATCAAAAGATATTTTACAAGGAATAAAGTGAGTCATCTTACTAAATCGGTTGACTACCTCATATATAGAATCCCATCCATGCAAGCATCTAGGTAAGCCACCCACAAAATCCATTGAAATGTGCACCCAAGGTGTTGTAGGTATAGTTAGAGTGTAAAGGTCGGCATTAGAAGCAGTCCCTTTACCCTGTTGGCGTATGCTACACCGCTTCACAAAATAGGGGACATCTTTATTAATAGACGGCCAGAAGAATCTATCTCAAATAAGAGCTAGTGTCTTGTCAATGAAGTGTCCACTATTATGTACTTCTATCATCACCAACATATGCATGGAACCAGCAGGTAGCCATAAGCATACACCATGAAATAGAAAACTAGCAAGTAGACATAGGCATACACCATGAAATAGAAAACCAGTAGGTAGGCATAAGCATATACCATGAAATAGAAAACAAGCAGGTAGACATAAGCATACACCATGAAATAGAAAAGCAACATACACCATGAAATAGAAAACCATCATGTAAAGAGTAGGGAGGCTTCTCTTCGCCAACTTCCAACGCTATAAATATAGGGTTGAAATTAGGATCAGTCTATTGCACCTCCTTGAGAGTATCAAATCCTAAAACCTCTACCTTCAAGGAAGTCAACATGGCATATCTTCGGGTTAGGGCATCAAAATAAAGCACAAACACTTTATAGCAAATAGTGTCACCAAAACTGTAGAGCTCTCACAACCGCATATAACTCAACATCATAAGTATATGGATTGAAAGAAACAAAAGAACCTTTAACAGCACAACTAGTACCATTAACCGACTAGCAAATGCATCCATTCAACAGACCTTCCTTTGGGCTAAAACCTTTGGTAAAATGCCCAACCTACCTAGAGCTATACTCAGGAAACACTGGCGGGTGATCATCCTCTTCCGAATGCACAAACTTCCTACCATGGTGGAATGGACCTCACCACCACCAAACTGGATCAAGTTGAATTTTGACGGATCCTCCAAAGGCAACCCGGGAATTGCCGATTATGGTGGTATAATAAGAGATCACAATGGCGACATCATTGTGGTATACTCTGGCCCTCTTGGTTGTGCCACATCTAATGAAGCAGAAGTTAATGCACTACTAGAAGGAATCAAACTATTAAAACCATTTTTAGCAAGGCAAATAATCATTGAAGGTGATTCACTCCTGACTATCAACTGGGCAAAAAGGCAGCCAACATTCCATGGAAAATCAAGCACATTTCGATGAAATAGAAGATATCTCATCACATTGGAGTATAGCATGGAGTTCAATACCAAGATCAGCAAATTCTGCAGCAGATCAACTAGCAAGAGAAGGAGCTGAAAGACCTACACAAGCAATTGGACAACAATTGCCACTCCACTAGTTGACTATAGATGATAAACTGTACTATCTAGAGCGCACTTCTGAACACTTCCAAAGAAATAGCAATATGCTAGCTGATGTAAAAATGAGATAGTAACATTCTTTATTAAATGGCAATGAAAAACAGTGCATTATTCTCAAAAAAAAAAAAAGTAGAATACCTAGCAGGAGCTCCAGATAACTTCTCATTGTAGAAGAAACGGGTCTCTTGGCTTAGGATGGCCCCCACTCCTGTTTTGGAAGCATCACACTCCACCTCGAATAGTTTACCAAAATCAGGTAGGGCCAAGCAAGGGACATTGCTGAACCCCTTAATCAATTGGAAGGCACGATCAGCTTCAGTAGTCCAAGTAAACTCTCTATTTCAAAAGGTCAGTGATTGGTGCCATAATAGCACTTAAGTTTCGAATAAACCTCCTATAAAAACTAGGGAGACCATGAAAACTCCAAACTTGAAAAAGAGTGCTAGGGAGCGGCCAATCTCAAATGGCCTTAATCTTCTCTTCGTGTGGTGTTAATCCTACACTAGAGACAACATAACCAAGGAAGATAACTTTTTGAACAAAGAAAGAACATTTAGCTGTGTTACCAAACTTCTCTTCACTAGCTTCATCAATACGCTCTGCATATGTTCCAAGTGAGTAGGAACATCCTTACTATACAGTAGAATATCATCAAAGTACACCACGACATAAGACCCAATGAAAGGGCAAAGTGTCTTATTCATGAGTCTCATGAAAGTGTTAGGCACATTGGAGAGGCCAAAGGGTATAACTAATCACTCACAAAGACCCTCCCTTGTCTTAAAAGCAATCTTCCATTTGTCTCCAGCCCTAATCCGAATTTGATGGTAGCCACTCCTCAAATCAATTTTAGAGAATACGACTGAACCTGCTAAACTATCCAACATATCATCTAAACCAAGGATAAGAAGATATACCTCATTGTTATCTTGGTCACAGCACGACTATCAATAACATTCTCTAAGACCCATCCTTTGGCACAAGGAGGGCAGGTACTGCACATGGGCTAGTGCTCTCCTTCACATCCCCTTAACGAGCAATTCTTCCACTTTTTGTTGTAACTCCTCATGTTGTGCAGGAGTCATTCTGTAGTGTGGCCTATTAGGAATAGCGGCTGAAAGAATTAGGTCAATCTGGTGTTCAACATAGCAATTAGGAGGTAACCCTAAGGGTAACTCAGAGGGGAACACATCTTCAAATTCCTCATGTAATGCTTGACCTTCAGGGGAAATAATCTGATCCTCAGTTGAGGCGGTGAGTTGCCCCTTGGCTACCACAGCATAGCACACATCTGCATGTTCGATTTCATACTCCATCTCTGTGAGACTAAGGCATACTGAATGCTTAGGGACACCAAATTCTAGGGGCTACGAAAGAAAATTATACTTCTTGTGCTACAAAACAAGAGAGTAAACATTAGTACGCCCATCCCACACAACATTATGGTCATACTGCCAGGGTCGGCCCAATAATATGTGACAAGCATCCATAGGTACCACATCACACCACACTTCATCTTTGAAGGATTCAATGGAGAATCCAACAAGACACCTTCGAGAAACAGTTACTTTATTTGAATTAGAAAGCCATGCTAGTTTATAGGGGTGAGAATGTAGTTCAGTCTTCATGTAGAGTTTTTGGACAGCCCTCCCAGCAATAATGTTCACTGGCGGCAGGAACAATAATGAGTTTTGCCTTAAAACCACCCAATAAGCAAGTGGTCATAAAGAGAGTCTTTCGCCTCCAGTCTTCATTGTCAACCCAAGGTGTCAGAAACAAAGGGTCTAGACACAAGACAATTACCCTCGACTCCACATAGATCCTCCTCGCTATAAATGTCATCAGAAAGTTCTAGAGTGGATTTGTCCTCCATATCCTCCCACTCCACCGTGAATAGTCCTGGCTTAGCGGTGGGGCAGTAAGCCATTGTATGACCAGGTTAGTGACATTTGAAACAAGTAATACCAATTTGAACTCCAGAGGCGGAAGGCTGGCCCTGTGAAGTAACCCTGGTTGAGGGTTGCAGAGGCCCATAGGAGTGATTATGCACCTGGGGAGTTCCAAAAGTTGGTTGGCCAGTAGCGAGAATAGGAGTCCAAGGTGTACCAGGTGGTGGTGGCCTTTTTAAGGCTCTATTCAGCTGCTGCTCCAAAGCTTCAGCCTTCGGGATCACTTGCTCAATAGTCAAAAAATAAAACCCTTGTAAACTCAATTTATCTTGCAAATCTTAGCGAAGTTCAGTCATATATCGAGCCACCAATTGATCCTGGCTTTCTAAAACCTCATTACGAACCAAGAGATCATAAAAAGCTTATATTGCACAGTTTGGTTCCCTTGCCTAAAAATACAAAGTTTAGCCAAGTTGCTTGTACAGATAAAATAAAAATGTGGTTTTCATCTCCCTTTTTAGCTCTTCCCACGTGGCAATAGGGGGCTCATCCACTTGTGCCCTCCTAGCGGTTGTGGCTCTCCACCAAGCCAAAGCACCACTGCGGAACTTTGTAACAGCCAATCCCACATGCATAATTGGGAACACCTGCAGATTGAAAAACTAATTTAATATTAGTTAGCCAATCTAAGAACTCATCCGCATTGTGGTGTCCATGGAATTCTGGGATCTCCATCTTGAAGCGGATCTTCATCTTTGCGCATTAGGTGGCTCGTCACGTTCGTCGTGCCAACTCAATAGGGGAAGAGCATCTTCCAAATTTTTATCTCACTCATTAGTTCCATAAAGTGGAATATGATCACCATATGGATTGGTTTGCACCAGAGGAAGGCGGCGTGGAGGAGTCTTCACAAGCATTATAAGGTCGGAAACCACCTTGGCGATGTGGAAGACCTCTAGGAGCTCTGGCATCCGGCTGCATATAGGGAGCCTCTTCTGGATCCATGTGGGGAGCTATAGGTTGTGGATTGTAGCTTCTCACTTCAGCTCGAGGTTCACCTCTAGGGGCGCCGACCTCGTGGAGGTGGGTGGTCACTCCATGGAATAGGTTGTGCAAGGCCTGCTCCCATAAGCTTCGCCAATTACTTCACCTGGTCGACAAGGTCTCCGATTTTCTGATTGAGATCATGGCTTTGTTCTTGGAATTTTTGGTCAACATACTCCCGAATATCTTCTTTGTCGACGGGTGAATTGTCGGATGAAGCCATATCAGAGTGTACATAGGATAGGTGGGGGTGGCTCCAAAGGTAGGACTAACCTGGCTCTAATACTAATATAATGCACCGGTTAACACAAGATAAGATTTAGAACAAAGAAGGTTGAACTTAGAGGGGACCGGATCAAACCTGCACCAAGAAGAGGGTGGTGTGAGCCTCCTCAAAGTGGTGGCAAGGTAGGAGGTTAATCCAAACCCTACTTGCTGATGAATGGGGTATTTAGAAGGGGATCTAATACCTCACACAAACTAACCAAAAGTAATAAAAAGACAAAAGCAAATAAAAGGATAACAACTCAAAAGGAGGAAAACAATAGCTTGCATTCAATAGGAGTCATGCCCCAAACAAGGGCTGATTACAATGAATATATAGGGTAGTTATCATCCTCTAAACATTCTCAATATGACACTTGTAAAAAAACAAAATAAAAAGTCCAACTACTAATACAAGAAGAAGTCCAAAGGAAGGACTAACCTGGCTCTGATACCAATTTAATGCACCGGTTAACACAAGATAAGATTTAGAACAAAGAAGGCTGAACTCGAAGGGGACCGGATCAAGCCTGCACCAAGAAGAGGGTGGCATAAGCCTCCTCAAAGTGGTGGCAAGGAAGGAGGTTAATCCAAACCCTACTTGCTGGTGAATGGGGTATTTAAAAAGGGATCTAATACCTAACACAAACCGACCAAAAATAATAAAAAGACAAAAACAAACAAAAGAAAAACAACTCAAAAGGAGAAAAACAATAGCTTGCATTCAATAGGAGTCATGCCCCAAACAAGGGCTGATTACAATGAATATATAGGGTAGTTATCGTCCTCTAAACATTCTTAATATGGCACTTGTAAAAAAAACAAAATGAGTCCAACTACTAATACAAGAAGAAGTCTAAAGTCTAAATATAGCAAAATCCAAACATGTGCAAATCAACCAATAATGCTCCAAGTGTATGGTGTGACCTGACACGTGTGGATTATCTAGAAAATAAATATTCCACTTACTAACTCATTAAAACAAAATCAGCATAAAATTGTTTATACTAAAATCTTCAATTCCTCTTCTTTTTCCTCTCATAAGTTTTCTCAAATCGATCAACTATTTCTTCTACATCAACCCTAGATGGGGATGATGTAAGAGATGTTATTGCATCAAGTCACCTCCAGGAAATGAATTGTAGGTGATTACATTTTCATTATTGGATTCAGATCTCAAGATCTGAACAATGGCAATTGTGTAATAAAACTTCAACAAAAGGTTAACTCTACTGTGTTTTCTTTCTTAAGAAAATCACCTACAGATAAAGTATTTGTAGGTTGCCTACAGAGTAAGTGGTCACGAGATATAGATAGTCTAGCAACAATATACATACAAATATAGTAGGTAGTTTAGCAACTAAGAAGCTCGCAAAATATAAATGATAATTGACTCATCTTTCAAATGAAAACGCATTAACAAAAGTAGTATTTTAATGGTATAAGTTATGCTGAACTATAACTAAAACAGATAGCAACAGACAATAAACCAAGGTTAAAAGTTACAAGGTCCAGGAAATTCTCAGTGGTGTAAGCATTATAGATAGGACAACAAAAAAAATTAGGGTTTAGCAAGGTAATGAAATAAGTAAATGCATTACTAGATGCTTCCATAACAGCTTAAACCTCCAACAAAGGAAACGGCCTAAACCTCCAAACAAAGGAAACGGCCTAAACCTCCAAGCAAAGGAAACGGCCTAAACCTCCAAACGAAGGAAAAAGCCTAAACCTCCAAACAAAGAAAAATCGTAAACCTCCGAACAAAGGAAAAAGTAAACCTTCAAACAAAGGAAAAAGCTTAAACCTCCAAACAAAGGAAAAAGCCTAAACCTCCATACAAAGGAAAAAGCCTAAACCTCCATACAAAGGAAAAAGCCTAAACCTCCATACAAAGGAAAAGGTCTAAACCTCCATACAAAGGAAAAAGCCTAAACCTCCATACAAAGGAAAAAGCCTAAACTTCCAAACGACGGAAAAAGCATAAACCTCCAACCAAAGGTGACATCATAGACCTTCAACCAGAGAAAACAGCCTAAATGTCTAAACAAAGGAAACTACCTAAACCTCCAAACAAAGGACCTCATCTAAAAAGACCGCACACGAGATAGTTTTTTTATGAATCATTCCCAAAATTGGAGATGTAGCGATTGCCATTTTTTTTGCTTTGCATTGGGATTGCTTTGATTGCCTTAAAGAATTATTAAATGATGGGACAATTAAGTTCGTGGCCTACAGTGGTGAGGATTCCTCACTACTAGAGATGTACAAGAGACACCTGCCCCAGCCAAGATAGCAAAATCTCTATTGGCATCCCTCAATATGTAGTTCAAGATATATTAACTAGATTACACAAATCTTTGCTTTTATCAGAGATGTTGCCAAATTGACATTAATAAGTATGTGTAAAACCAACATAAAACGAATAAAATTATTAAATACCTGAGTGTTTTGCAAATCTGCAAAAGCATGAAAAGCAACATGATAAACAGTCAATTGCCTGTTCAAAAATCCTCGTCTACGAATGTAGTCTGCAGTTGGAAGATTATAAAGCTCCTCTTCTGAAACACTCATCATCACATTTTCTGCAGAAACACTTGAACCCTCTGATGACCATCCCTTTGACTGTTTTATGAGATCAATAATCTTTTGAAGAATTTCCCCATACGTGAAACATGATTAAGGATGTCAGTTAAAATGACATAACGCCATTCATATTAAATAAAAATATAAATCATAGAAAGGGATTAATCATTTTTAGAAAGAAAAAAATATTCAAATGCACACAGGGACGTCATAATTGAAATTTATAATACTTTGGCTGTAGTCTCATCTGAAACAGGTGTCTTGTTCTTATATGCAGTTATGAGTCCAGCATAGCAGAACTTGTTCAAACCAAGACCAGCTGCAGTCATGTCACGGACAATAGCATAACTGCAAGTGTTGTAAGAGAACCATCCAATGTCAAATGTGAAGGAGAAGCCTACTGTTGATAAAATGCATTAAAATAAGCTTAATAACAAAAAACTTTATCTGGCTACAATTTTTTTCCTCAAAGCTGAACTTTTGTATCATAAGGAGACATGAGAATAGATAAATAACAGAAAAAATAACTTGTTATTTAAATCAACATTAGGCTTAGCAAGGCCGTACATGCAATATGTGAATGTGCTTGTCGGTAGGTATATGAGTGTGAGTAGATAGATAGGGAGGAGTGAAGGAGGCAAAAGTGGATAAATTTTAATGGAAATTAAACGAGCGGTGAATAAAGTGAAAACCATGGTTGAATTTTGGATGTTTATGATAAATTTTCTAATCCTGAGCTGTATCCATATCAAAAAATTCAAGAGCATAGTGATCAATGCAGACAATACAAAAGAGGGGAAAAGGATTGCATACACTCTGTCAGTACGGCCATTTGCTGCACATGTATTTAGAAGACAAATGTAAGTTTGCCCATTTGGTTTTACCCCGGCTCTTTTCATTTCCTCCAAAAGCTTCAACCAGGCATTTCCACATTAATCAGAAACCACAGTAGTCGCATTAACATAGTCAGAAAGAATCAAGGAAACAAAAGTACAACCATTTATAAATGAAGAGAATGCTTGTAGAACAGACCAAATAAGGAAAAGAAGAAGAATGAGAAAGAGAACAAAAAGAAGAAGAAGAAGAAGAAGAAGAAGAAGAAGAAGAGGATAATGATAAAAGAACAACACCAATGGAACACTAAAGCATTTGAAACGACTATTTTTGGATCAATTTCCTAACACAAATGCTATTTACAACATTATTTATAAGAAACTGTATTCTTAAGTATCATAGGGACAAATCCATTTCACAGAGAGAGAGAGAGAGAGAAAGAGAGAGGTATGTTACATGAACAGCAGGATCAGAAGTGCTGCACTTTCCACATGTTGATATCAAAAAATTGTACAAAGCTACCTGCAACAGATGAAAAAGCACCTTTTTACAACCATAAGAAACAAACTAAGAAGTAATGAAGAATGCTCTAGAGAGAAATGCAAAAAAGCTAAATAGAACATAATAAATTTTCTTTGGGATGCTTTCCTAAGAGCTTTCAAATTTTTTAATTACCTATGAGATATTTGACAAAACATAGTTCACACAGCTCTCTTTCTCTCTCTTTTTTTTGTTTTTAATTTTTATATTTTGGAAATCAGTTATCTCATCTTCAAGACAAACACTTAAGCAGTATTATTTTTTAAGCCTCAATCAGCATTAAAGCTCGAAAATCTACTCATTCTGCATTTTGCAAGACTCTGAATGTTAACCCAGCATCATAAAACACACATGCAAGTTTATTATCAGACTCAACCAAAGGCAATTTCCTTTTTCCTGAGTTAGATTCTTAAATTTTTGCAGCATCACTTTGGGTCGCATAGTTATTTGAAGAGCTGGGTTAACCAACTTGAGTTACTGGGATTGTCAAAAAGGGAGACTAGTTCAGCAAAATCAGTGCCACAACAGTGGGAATTCTGCTGTCACAATGTTGGCACAATCTCCCTCTATCCTCGTTCCTCTTTTCCAAATTCATATAATTTTAGTTTCAGATTGAATCCTCCAAATAGTATAGTCAGTATGCATGGTTATTGTAGCTTTCAATAAAACTTCTACCTTTTCAAAAAAATTACATAAAAACTTAATCATGTAGCATTTTAGATTTTTTCTGAAAACTACGATGCCTTTTGACTTTTTATTGATAATGTATCAAAGATTACAAGGATCATTTGTCTACAGAGATTACAATATCAGTACAAGTCTTTTTTCTTTTGTGGTATCAATGAGTACAAACCATTTTTATTACATAATTAGTTGACTGCACTTTCCATGCCTTGCGGAATTGAGTTCTCCCAGATCAGTTCATTTCTGGTGGCACCATATTTTGCTAGTTTATTATCATGTAGCATTTTAGATTAACAAACTAAACAACAAAGAAAAGCCTATAAACCAGGGGAGACAGTTTTCATGTAGCTGGGTTAATTCTCTGATTCCACAAAGTAATCAAATTAAATCACTTTTTTTCTTGTTGCAAAGATATTCAAACAATAACAGGAAACTTTTTGTTCATCAATCCATACTTGTTGTTGCAGCTGACCTCAACGCATTTTGTTGTTTTCAAGGCTCAATTAAAGGTAATCTGGCCAGAATTTTAAACTTTTACCTGCCCAGAAAATAACTTCATTTATAATTGCCGAAGAGAAAAATGACCATCGTGAGCGAGAAGTGGTCAATTAGACAGGAGAGTAAGATATTCGGATCATTAATTTCTAAACTGGTTGGCAAGATAAATGATAAACATGACATAGAGAATGATGCCATCATCAAAATCTCATAATTAAGCTATCAAAAAAAAAAAAAATCTCATAACTAAAGCTATCTACATATTTTTGCACTTAAAATGTCAATGAAGTGTAATTTGCTTACATCAGGAATCAACCCCATTGCTTTCATCTCGTCACGGAAGTAAAAGGCATCCTGCAAACGACTTCCCTTCATCGTACCAACAATGAGAGAGTGGAAGGTGTCTCTTGAGGGCTGCACAGCGTCCAGCAGCATGTCATCATAGACATCTCTCAGCAAGAAATGCCTGACGTTAATGAGAAATAAACTTCAGAACTAATAAAGCCAATACTTATCACCGATAAAAGCAGTCATCGAAAACATCTCTCAGCAAGGAAAAACCTGAAGGCAATGAGAAATAAACTTCAGAAGTAATGAAACAATACTTATCACCGATAAAAGCAGCAGAATTATAACAAAGAAGACCCAAATGCAGTGCATAAGAACGTAAACAGATATCATAAATACTGAGAAATACAAATGAGCGCGTTCCATGTATGTGTTTAATAATATCGACGTGGAAAATTGTTACAGATGTGTCCTTGCCTTCTCTGACCAATAACTGAGTTAAGAACGGTGTTATATTCTGAGACATTGTTGGCGTAGTTCCGCTTGGCGTACTCCTCCGGAGCTGTCGAATAGCACGCTGCAAATGACTGGGATTGAAGAGCCCGGACCAGTGATCGACGGTGCCCTGTAGTATGAAACAACAGACAAAAAATAGCAAAAAATAGAAATATTCAGAGCTTCATCGAGTTGAAGTAATAGAGGGTAATGAGAGAAGCGTGACGTACCAGAGAGGGGTTGTAAGAGCTTCATAATCTCCGAATAGACGTCGGAGGATGTCGAGAGTGAACAAGAGATATGGAAGCTAAAGCCCTACTGGAGGGAGGTTTTGGTGTATCACTGACAGTCTCCGGCGCAAACGAGAGTCGCGGTTCGCGGACGAGCGAATTTGAGTTGTGCTGCACTGAGTCGGATCCCACCGGTTGAACTCGCCAAAATCCAATGCAGTCTTTGAAAGCCGGATCCGGAATGGACCGGATCCCGTCATTCCGGTTCCAGATCAGGCAGGCACCATTCGGATCTGCATCCAATGCGGATCCGAAGATGCTTCGGATTCGGATATCCGAATTCGAAAAAGGGGATTTGGATCGAATCCGGATAATTCCAAATCCAAATGTAGATAATAAAAAAATAAAAATTATTATAAAATACAAATTAAATAGAAAAAATTCCAGTAAAATGCAAAAAAATATAATTCCATAAAATCTAAAATGAAAAATTTTACTTTATTGTAATTTGTATAAGACTAATATTATAATTTTTAAAAACACAAAAATTGAAAATATACATAGAACATAATTAGGTCTTAAAAGAGAGGGAAGAATAAGTCGGAAAAGGAGGATGAGCATAACTATAAAAGGGGAGATTTGTCATAAATTTTTGGGTTTTTGGGTTTGGGAACAAGGACGAGGTTTTTAGAAAATGAGTTGGGTTTTAGGTCTATTATATTTCATTCTCTAAAGTAGGTTTTAATAACATATTGTGTCCTTTCCTTTGTGTTTCTCATATGTTTTACTATTCATACTCTATTGGGCACTGTAACCCAAGGTAATAATGATCCACCATATCAATAAAGTTTATATAACCATGAATCGACTTACCAACGCCTTCAATGTGATATAGCTTCAATACAGCTTCAATTAGCTGTATGCGAGTTTGAGTTTGATTATGGCATCATCAATTGGGTACTTCGAGTCAAAGTGAGTGTTGTTCATTACCCGTTACCCGTTTCGCCCGAATTAAGAATTGTTATTCCGAATCCAAATTTTTTACCAGATTACTCACGGGTAAACGGGTAATTGGGTAAATATATGGGTAAATACTATTTTTTATTAATTTTATCATATAAATCTTAATAAATATTTTAAAAATCACAAAAATATAATTTATATAAAACAAAAAAATAAAAATTTAAATTTAAATAATAACTCTAATGTTAAGTTCATAATTGTAATAAATACCAATAAAATTATTTAAAATTCTATAAATAAAATATAAGTGATATTAATTAAAAAAGAAAAAAAAACATGTAACAAAAAAAATCTCAAATTACTATTCGGGTAATTGGGTAATCGGGTACGGAATGGACATTATCCATATCCATTTCAATTAGAAGATGGATAATCGGATAATATAGAAATCGGGTAATTGGGTAACGGAAATAAAAATAAAACATTCTTTATCATCCAATTAGGATTCGAAAAAACGGGTAATCGGGTAATTGGGTGAAATTGACACCCTTACTGATCCGACACCAGTAGAGGTTGTAATAGACCCACACGAGAGGAATGATTGATATTCACTCTGTAGATGTCGCAAGCAGCCACAAACCATTTCAAGTCGCGGAATAAGTGTGGCCAGTAAAAAGACAAAGCAAGACGCTTGAATGTCCTCAAAGCACCTTCATGGCCGCCGATAAATGAGCAATTAACCCCATGCAGTATCTCAAGCCTAAGTCCTCTTGTCGTGGGTTCAATAATCGACTCTTAAAGAAGAGTAGACCGGGCACTACTCAGAACTGACTATCTCCTCCCGCAAGTTGGCAAATCTGATGTAGACGTCGCTGAGCATCGATGTTGGAGTCCATTGCATTGCAAACTCGATCTGCTAGATGTGAAACTGTGCCCAAGATCACTGCGTGCAAGGTGCTAGTAGGGTAGCAGGACAACGCAAGGGCACCAGTATTGTCAATACCCTTCAGGTATGCAATATGTTGAAGTCGAAGCCCATGAGTTTCACCAACCAGCGCTGTTGTTGTGCGTGAGTAGCCGCTGATCGATGAGAAATTTAAGGGAATGGTGGTTTGTCAAGATGTTGAATCGGTGCCCCAATAGATAGTGGCGCCAATGTTGCACAATCATCACAAAGGCCAACAATTCTTTGTCATAGGTGGAAAAACCCGCATGGGTCCCCCGAAACAGCTTGTTGAAATATGCGATCGAGTGATTGTGTTGTTGTAGGATTGTCCCCACATCGTTTGCACAAGCGTCGCACTCAACTGTGAACATAGCCGAGAAGTCTGGAAGTGTGAGGACTACAGCCGACACTAGGGCTACCTTCAGCTTTTGGAAAGTTATCCCTGGTGTCGTGGACCAAGCGAAGTTGTCGGCCTTAAGTAAATCAGCTAGTGGTCGAGCGAGAATCCCATAGTCGCATATAAAGTGTCTATAATAACCGACAAGGCATAAGAACCCCCGGAGTTGTCTTATCATCGTCCGGGTTGGCCGTGTGTTCACCACCTGGAGTTTTGCCGGATTAATGTGTTCCAAATATCCAATCGACCTAGAACCAAAGATGCACTTAGACAACTTAATGTACAGGGTGTTACGATTAAGTACCTCAAAAGTAAGTCGTAGGTGTTGCTTGTGTTCGTTCATTGAGTTATTGTACACCAGAATGTCATCAAAGAACACCAAAATGAAACGCCGCAGATAAGGCCAAAATAAGTCGTTCATGAGACTAAAAAAAGTTGTCAGCACATTTGTTAGTTCGACAGGCATCACTACAAACTCAAAATGTTCGTCGTGAGTTTGAAACACCGTCTTATTTATATCCTCCTTCACCATGAGGATTTGGTGACCTCTCTGTGGGGGCAGTTGGGGTGGCAACTCCTTTGGCATGACATCTTTGAACTTGTTCAGCACTCCAACAACATTTTGGAATTGGATTAGTCCCTCCTTTGTCATCAAGAAGAGTTGCAATATAGGTAAAGTCCCTTTGCTTAAGACCACGCTTAAGCTGTAGGGCAGTTAACATTACATTTTTACGTTTTACATCTTTAGAATCATATTCGGATAGAGTACAAGACCCACCCTCATCAAAGATACCTCCTAACCCCAAATATGGCATCATAAATACCTTACAATTGTTCATAAAGTCCATCACTAAAATAACATTAAAATCGTCCATTGGCACAATTGTAAAATCGAGATTCCCTACCCAATTACCCAAGGTAACACGAACTACTTTGACCACACTAATTACCGCCTTGGCTACTGAATGTACAGCCTTCATGCGACAATTGTCCGACTCACACTTTAGGTTGAGACGTCTACCCTCCTTGTCCGAAATGAAATTATGAGTCACACTATGTCCACCATTGTTTTCGCCTTACTGCCATGAAGAGTTAAATAAAAAATAATAACTCTCGTTTTGGCCCTATCGAGTGAGTGATTTTTCCTCCCAAGCTTGAACAGAATAGGGCAATGCCACTAAACCCATGCGTTGTTCTCCATCACTATGCCTGGTCTCTCCTTCTCCTTTAAGAGAATTCAAGAATTTCTTCTTGGGGCAGTCCCTAGTGTAATGTTCCTCACCACAAATAAAACATCTTAGCTTCTTGGACTTACCGTTTCCAAGGTCGTTTCTTTGTTTTTCTCCATTCTTAGGGCCCTTCTCCTCCATTGTAGAAGTCTTACCCTTCTCGAACTTCTTCTTATGTGGTTTCTTGTCCTTGGCGCCAGTTTTGGTAGTCTTGGGGGCAACATCTCTTTTCTTCCTCTCAAACTCCATCAGCTTTTCGGCGATAGATATTGTCTGAGCCAACATCTTGACCTCCGTCCTTTGTAGCTCATTCTGCGCTCAAGGACACAATCCATCCATGAAAGCAAATAACCTCATCCGCCATTTTCTGAATAGAGAGCATGAGGGAAGAAAAAGATTGAACATACGAACGAATCATTTCAGTTTGCTTGAGGGCTCGAAGCTCCCTCCTAGCTTGGAAGTCCACACCCTCTGGAAAGAATTGATTCTTGAGTTCCTTATTAAAATCCGCCCATGTTTTGATCTTCCTTGTACCGGCTTCCGGATCATTTGCCCTCCTTCTCCACCATAAGTTTGCATCTTCATCAAGATACGTAGAAGTTATTTTTAGTTTTTGCATCTTCGTCTCTACTCCCGATGCATCCAAGAAGTTCTTGACTTGCCATAGAAAATTGTCTATGACTTTTGGATCCCGAACGTCAGTAAACGGCTTCGCTCTCATGCCTTCACCTTCTTTGACTCCATTCCCACGCTTGACCCTCCATTCGCCAAAGCGCATTCGAGTACACGAAAGTGCACTCGCATTTCCTCCATCTCTTCCTTCATTCCATTTAGCTTTCCATCCATCTCTTATCAAAATATCTCAAAAGTGTTGAAAATGTCATCTCTCGCATTTTGAACAAAATTGGTATCGAAATCCCTTACCTCAGAATCTTCTCGACTATTCTCCAACAAAGCTGATTCCAACTTGTCCAGTCTCTTCTCTAAGGAAAGAAAGTGTTGCTTGCTCTTCGTCACCTTGTCTTTGCCCTTTGACTGCCTTTGTAGGACTTCGATTTCGGCCTTTGAAGACGTTGTACCTCTGATACCAACTGTCATGCCGCTGGATTGAGCAAAGCACGAAAGCAGGTCTGAATGACGCGCTGCCTAGCTCCCAACTCCGCTTGGTTGCTAGTAAGCCTTCCTAGTGAGGTATAAGCTCAAGAGAGTTTGGTTTGGAGATGTTAAGTGGTCTTTAAAGCTAAGGGGAAGATGACATACGAGAGGAAGAAACCTCTCTATTGCTTTGTGAAAGGCGTAGTGTTTACAAGCTATGTACATAAGCCTTTATATAGGCCTTGGAAAACCTCCTCCCTAGCTTTACATGTGGTGGAAAATAGTCCACTTCTCCCCAATTCTCATGCACGAGCAATTCAAACTCTTTGAATAGTCATTATTTAAATTCAAAGAACAACTAACAATGCTAAGTCAAGTTACCACATAATCCTCTCCATGTAAGCACCATGTGTGTTCCACCTTGTGAGATATGCTATGTCGCGTGCCCCGTCGCTTGCTCTGTCATCTTTGAAGTTACCTTAATTATGCATGGCCTGGTTCGCGCCAAAGTGCACCCATACATGTAGTGTGTGAGCCACATGTGGCTAGGCCCCTTTGGTTGTAAGTTGGGCTTAGACGAATGCAACCCCAAGTTGGGTCCTTATTGCCCTTGCATGTGTGCCCATGCCGCCAGTGCTTCCTGCATGCATATCCGCAACCCCCCAAATGTCACGCCTGCTTAGCCGCTGCTGCACGTGCTTGTCCATGTTCGTGGGCTGGCTGCAAACTTGCACCCCCTCGTGTGCCGAGTGGGTCTGACGTGTCAGTGTTCAAGCTCCCCTTCAGAATTGCGTCCAGCCCCTTCGTATCACTAGTGCTCTTTTCAAACTGAGAGAACCATAGATCAACTTTCTTATCAGTGGTCTAATTAACCAAAGTTTTATCATTCAACACTAGCTAGGGTGCACTCATGGACCAACTAATTAACAAATTCATATAATTAAAACCCTGTCCTCCTTGCAACTTTAGATTGAATTCAAAAGCCAATAAGTCATCTCCTACCAAGTTACAATCATCTAATTCAAAGAACATATTGGCACCATCTATACTATAATCAGGTCATGCATATCTGTTCTAATTCAGAGCCGAGAGGGCGAGAGAGCAGAGAGGGCGAGAGAGCCGAGAGGACGAGAGAGCCGAGAGCGCGAGAGAGCCGAGAGCGAGAGAGAGAGAGCACGAGAGATCCCGAGAGCACCAGAGATCCCAAGAGAGATCCAAGATCTGAGAATATGAAAAGAAGAAAGCCAGAGAGCCGAGAGAGCGAAATATGAAGGCTCGAGCATTAATAGTGAAAGGTCATACCTCCTAATCCATGGTTAGAGGATAGTCCAAACCGAAATTCCTTCCACATATTGATCACGATGAGAAACACTAGAAAACAAAGAAGTTTGTTAGTCAGTTACTACTCTGGATTCTGGAACCTACACAAAACATTGGTTTCAAAAATGTTTTCTATCATAAAGTGGCCTATATACCCAAGGTTTGGCATATATACCTGTTTTGCTATATGTCTATATTTCATATATACCTAAGAGCCTACATATATACCCATGTTTAATATATACCCAGAGCCTACATATATATAGGCCTATTTAGCATATATATACCCTATTTCTATATATATATGGCAGAGAGAGAGAGAGAGGGCAGAGAGAGAGAGGCTGAGAGCGCAGAGAGGGCCGAGAGCGCAGAGAGGGCCGAGAGCGCAGAGAGAGCCGAGTTTGGTGAGAGACCCGAGAGCTAGAGAGGGCCGAGGGCAGAGAGGGCGAGAGCGGTGAGAGTGGGCCGAGAGAGAGAGAGAGAGAGGGCCGAGAGCGAGAGAGGGGCTAGAGCGCAGAGAGAGGGCCAGAGCTGCAGAGAGAGGGCCGAGAGCGAGAGAGAGGGCCGAGAGCGAGAGAGAGGCGAAGGTCAAAAACCTACCTTGCCTTGCCCTAGCTGATCCACGGTTATCCAAGATAGTGGAAACCGATGCCTCCGATCATGGCTTTGGAGGGATCCTGAAACAGAAAACACTAGAAAACAAAGAAGTGTTAGTCCGTTACTACTCAGGATTCTGGAACCCTACACAAAAAAACTATTCTACCGTCAAAAAAGAAATGCTTTCTATCATCAAATGCATTTCGAAATTTCAAGACGATTTGCTCAATCAACACTTTCTGTTACGGGTTGACTGCCAGGCCTGTAAACATATCATTCACAAGGATGTGCAAAATCTGGTCTCTAAACAGATTTTTGCCAGATGGCAATCCGAACTCTCTGTTTATGATTTCGATATTGAGTATATTGCAGGAACTGCTAACTCTTTACCTGATTTTCTTACCAGGGAATTCCTTACAGGTGCCCTATGAGTTCCTCTTCAGGAGGAAGAGGCCGAGGCGGTCCTCCTCCTTTCCCTGCAAAGGGAAAAGGCCCATTGCCCCAACAGTGGCAACATAATTCTGGTAGACACGCCAGAAAAACTCAAACTACTTTTAGCCAAGTTTCACGCATTGGCAATACTATTATTGGCTCGAGTGGGCATACAAATCCCCCGACCATTACTAAACCCTCGGCCTTCTGACTCTGGAAGAGCTACGAGGCGACTTAATCAACAGAGTCAGCGGCTACTACCGCCACCGACGACTTACTCTCAAGCGGTGCAAGAACCACTACCCCCGCACCGCAAACCAACACGGGATTTTGTCCAGTTTCTTCCCGAAGGACTTAATGCCCATCAACCCCCTTGGCTCCTGGCACACCAAACCTTGGGCGGTTCACATTTGTTTCCCCAACACACGGGGAAGACCCTTGACTACTACCGACAGATTCTTTCTGTCACCGGTAGCGTCAAAGTCAAACCACCGGCAAAAACCCCTACTGGCGAGATCGTACGAACACAAGTAACGATCGAACGCCTTCTCAACTCATTTGACTGGCCTACTAGCCCAAATACTCCTTTTGCCATCACTCCCACATACCAAGCTACCTATTGGGACTACATAGATGCTTTCTTTTATGCATTTATGTACAATAACCCCTCTCGTACTCACACGTACTACTTCCAGCCCCGAGCTGCCTTCCTCTCTCAGCCCATCCCGCCTTGGTTCTTTCGCTGGTGGTCTTCGATGAGGGGGGGGAAATTATGATCTTTTGTGGAAGCTTCACTGACCCACAAGCTCCGCAACCTCCTTTCACATGCATGTTCCGAGACTGGTGTCGCTTACATCCACAGCTCAGAACAGCCAAAAGCACCGATCTGTATACAACACATATGGAGGCTACATTTTTCATTACTTACGGCATCCCATGGATTTGGCAGGTAAAATGGGAAGTTGATACCGACAACACGAATATTCCTGCTCTCTGGCGAACATATGAAGTCCAAAGATGGCTTAACTACTATGCCACCAAAATCTGCCACACAGCAGTAACAACCATCAAGGCTGACTTAGAAGACTGGGGAAAAATGCCACTCCCTAACAAAGTGGAAGATATCTCCAGAACAGAGAGAGGGCCGAGAGCGAGAGAGAGGGCCGAGAGCGAGAGAGAGGGCCGAGAGCGAGAGAGAGAGAGGGGGCCAGAGAGAGAGCCAGAGAGGGGCGAGAGAGAGAGAGGGTCGAGAGAGAGAGAGGGCCCAGAGCCTAAGAGAGATCCTTGCAGACAGAGAGAGGCCAAGAGCGAAGAGGGCCGAGAGCCCAGAGAATAAATGACTATATTGAGAAAGGGCCGAGAGGCAGAGAAAGCCGAGATAGGGGCCAGAGAGAGCCCAGAAGAGAGAGAGGCCGATGAGCCAAAGAGGGGCTACTTTAGGCCTATTCTTGAGAGAGGGCCTGGTTGAGCCATAGATGGCCAGAGGAGAGAGCCCATATTGCAGAGAGGGCCATATTCATATATGTCCGAGAGCCTAGAGATTCCCAGAGGGCCGAGAGAGAGAGGCCGATCAAGAGAGAGAGGGCCGAGAGAGAGAGAGGGGCCGAGAGCCAGAGAGAGAGGGCCGAGAAGAGAGGGCCGAGAGCGAGAGAGAGGGCCCATATTGAGAGAGAGGGCCGAGAGCGAGAGAGAGGGCCGAGAGAGAGAGAGAGAGGAGAGAGAGACGGCCGAGAGCGAGAGAGAGGGCCGAGAGCGAGAGAGAGGGCCGAGAGCGAGAGAGAGGGCCGAGAGCGAGAGAGAGGGCCGAGAGCGAGAGAGAGAGGCGAAGGTCAAAAACCTACCTTGCCTTGCCCTAGCTGATCCACGGTTATCCAAGATAGTGGAAACCGATGCCTCCGATCATGGCTTTGGAGGGATCCTGAAACAGAAAACACTAGAAAACAAAGAAGTGTTAGTCCGTTACTACTCAGGATTCTGGAACCCTACAAAAAAAACTATTCTACCGTCAAAAAAGAAATGCTTTCTATCATCAAATGCATTTGAAATTTCAAGACGATTTGCTCAATCAACACTTTCATTACGGGTTGTTGCCGGGCTTGTAAACATATCATTCACAAGGATGTGCAAAATCTGGTCTCTAAACAGATTTTTTGCCGGATGGCAATCCGAACTCTCTGTTTATGATTTCGATATTGAGTATATTGCGAGAACCGCTAACTCTTTACCTGATTTTCTTACCAGGGAATTCCTTACAGGTGCCCTATGAGTTCCTCTTCAGGAGGAAGAGGCCGAGGCGGTCCTCCTCCTTTCCCTGCAAAGGGAAAAGGCCCATTGCCCCAACAGTGGCAACATAATTCTGGTAGACACGCCAGAAAAACTCAAACTACTTTTAGCCAAGTTTCACGCATTGGCAATACTATTATTGGCTCGAGTGGGCATACAAATCCCCCGACCATTACTAAACCTCTCGCCTTCTGCACTACAGAAGAGCTACAGGCAGTACTTAATCAACAGAGTCAAGCGGCTACTACCGCCACTCCGACGACTTACTCTCAAGCGGTGCAAGAACCACTACCCTGGCACCGCAAACCAACACGGGATTTTGTCCAGTTTCTTCCCGAAGGACTTAATGCCCATCAACCCCCTTGGCTCCTGGCACACCAAACCTTGGGCGGTTCACATTTGTTTCCCCAACACACGGGGAAGACCCTTGACTACTACCGGCAGATTCTTTCTGTCACCGGTAGCGTCAAAGTCAAACCACCGGCAAAAACCCCTACTGGCGAGATCGTACGAACACAAGTAACGATCGAACGCCTTCTCAACTCATTTGACTGGCCTACTAGCCCAAATACTCCTTTTGCCATCACTCCCACATACCAAGCTACCTATTGGGACTACATAGATGCTTTCTTTTATGCATTTATGTACAATAACCCCTCTCATTACTCATCGCATTACTACTTCGACCCGAAGCTGCCTTCCTCTCTCACCCTATCCCGCCTTGGTTCTTTTCATGGGTGGTCTTCGATGAGGGGGAAATTATGATCTTTTGTGGAAGCTTCATCGACCCACAAGCTCCGCAGAACCTCCTTTCACATGCATGTTCCGAGACCGGTGTCGCTACATCCACAACTCGTAAGCGACCAAAAGCACCGACCAGATACAACACATATGGAGGCTACATTTTTCATTACTTACTACGCATCCCATGGATTTGGCGGTAAAATGGGAAGTTGATACCGACAACACGAATATTCCTGCTCTCTGGCGAACATATGAAGTCCAAAGATGGCTTAACTACTATGCCACCAAAATCTGCCACACAGCAGTAACAACCATCAAGGCTGACTTAGAAGACTGGGGAAAAATGCCACTCCCTAACGAAGTGGAAGATATCTCTAGCACAGAGAGAGGGCCGAGAGCGAGAGAGAGGGCCGAGAGCGAGAGAGAGGGCCGAGAGCAAGAGAGAGGGCCGAGAGAGCGAGAGAGGGCCGAGAGCGAGTACTTAGTTGGAGATTTCTAGACCTAATGGGCTCTCAATTGAACCATTCAATATTTTGAGAAGAGGTAAAAATGTTCAGAAATATTCCATTCCATCTAAATCATGATTTGATATATAATTTGACATTGAAATTAAAGCTGATGTATGGTCCGTAAAAGATCCATATATATATATATATATATATATATATATATATATAACATGTTGAAACAACAAAGTAAAATTAAGTTCAAATAAGCACATTGTGAACTTGTTTAAAATACAAAATTAGGGACCAATTTTAATACTTATTTGCATGTTGCCTTATCACCCGTGTGTTTTAAGATTAGTTTTTGACGTCGAATCAGAGGATGCCTCAATTTTAATTGATGAAAACTAATGTCGTGGGATACGATTTTATCTTCCACCAATAATTCCTCCCAACTGCCCTCTACCCTCCCATTAATGCGATCCCCATTCCCTACCACCGACTCTCCAGTTTCCGAACCATAACAGCCATATATCCAAGCAAGAATAAAGAAACAAAAACAACAACAATACTGTCCTCCGGGAAGCAACCGAAAACAGGAAAACCCAGTTCGCCTCTCCGCCGAACTTTGGCCATATATCCAAGCAAGAAGAAAGAAACAAAAACCCAACAATACTATCCTCCGGGAAGCAACCGAAACCAGGAAAACCCAGTTCGCCTCTCCGCCGAACGCCATCTGGGTCATTCTCGATTTCCTCGAATACGGCCCATGTCGATGGAGATGGCGTCAGGGAAGTTTTCGTACCAGAGGCTGAAAAAGGCATCATCATTGGAAATAGTCGAACCAGGCGATGAGGTCGAAGCAGAGGAGGTTTCTGAAAGACAAGAGAGGGTGAGCAGAGGAGTGAGAAGCTGGTGGAGGTTCAGGCGATTGTCGGGGAGGAGGAGGCCGAGGATCCGCATCCCCAACCTGAGAAAGTTTCTGATCAGGAGGAGAAGCAGACTCGTGTCCGCCGTGAGAGTTTCGTGGGTTAAGCTGTGGAGGAGGTTAATGGAGAGCAGATCCCATTTCGCGGAACTCTTTGCTGGGAATTATATGTTTATGCAGGTGACCCCGGCGCCCTTGGGATTCGTGGAAAAATACAACGACCAGCTCTACAAATACACTCTTCATCATCTTGCTTGAGTTCAATTCGATCGTCTCCTCCGCGTACGACAATGTCGTCGGAACTTTGATCAGAAGCACGAAGAAATTAAGTAGAAAAGTGTAATTTTTTTTTTTATCCTTCTAAGCAACTATTATGGTTTTCTGGGTATCGTTTCTAGCAATGCATTCCAGAAACCCTTTATGCATATGAACATTTCTTTCTCTCTCTCTCTCGCTCGCTATGTTATTTGGCTCTCATGGCCGAGGACGATCTGTTATTGTCAGGATGAGAAATTTTCGTGTCGTGCACGGGTTTTGTTTCCCGAACTGGTCTGCTTCCCCTCCTACCTGGCTACCTCTGATCGCCATGAATGGCTGCATTGGGGAGTTCCCTGTTCCGGACACTGGTTGGTTGGCTTCATTTATGTGGTAGCCCAAGGAAGAAGGTATCAAATTAAGCAGCTTATATATGAGTTTTGACAAACCAATCTTGTCTTGTCAATACCGGACCGAATAGGTTTCAGTTTTTACTAGATGCCTGCTGTTTTTACTAGTGCCTCTCGAGTCTCGACAGTCACCCTTAGTAAAGAGACCTTATTAGAAGACTTCAATTTTCTGCAGTGAATGAATATGTGTCTACATTCCTAAGTGTTTTTACATTACCACGTCAACTTCTTATTTGCTGACTAGTAACTCAAAGTTCATCACTTCAATTGCCTCATTCAACATACAATTTGTTAATCAGATTCCTCAAAAAAAGTCATTCTGTGGACACACAGCAATTTATCAATCAGATTCTTGCAACAAAGTCTTCATTCCTATTATATTCTTCACAAAAGAAAGAACTCTTATTAAATCATTTTTTTTATTTTATTTTTTGAGGAAAGATGCTTGACGAATGATGCTTCTCCCTAACTGCAACATCTCTCAAAAAAAAAGGTCTTTGGCTATTATGAAGGGTGATTATTATGGGTTTATATGAATTGCATCATAGATTTATTATGCAATGTTTATTAGGTTCAAATTCTGTTATGGTTAGGACAAAAACACCAAGCATACATCAATAAAATGTCTAGAGAACAAATAAAGCTGTGAAATAATTAAGAAAAGTGACAGAAAATCATAAATGTAAATCACCATCACCAGAGTTGTTCCTCCCAAACACTTCAAAAGGAAACCCTTGTCATTCATCGATCTTTGCATGGGAGTCTGAGTGTGGATGAAGACTGAACTTCCTCTGTCACCTTATGTGGAACTGTCTTCTGGGGGACCTTTAACATCATTTTGATGTATTAATGTGCAAGCCATCTGTTTCCCTGGAGTGAAAGCCCATGCTATTAGTGGAGGGACCCATGGAGACTTTTCTGCTTTTCTTGTTGACGGTTGAGAGGAAAAAGCATACACAGAATAATTAAGTGTTAGATAGAGTTCTATTTCGGATCAGATAACTCGGGGACCAAACAGATTCTTCAAGGGTACGTGTTGATCATAATTTTTGACACATGACTCTCTCACCTTTTACTTGAACTCAAACATTAATACGAACTGTTTCAAACAAGCCCACACAGGCCAATATAATAGATAAAAATGACCTTTTCAATTGATACAGATCAGGCAACAAGACAAATTTAATTATCTTATTGTAAGAAAATTATTATTAAAAGAATCAAGTTATGCCAAGCAGTAGAATACAGTTTTGTAGAGCCGGTTATGTCCTATAGACATGGTCATTAGGAAACAAATGTCCCTGAGGGTGCCAAAACTTCCTGTAGAAAAAAATAACACTTGTTGAAGGAAATGGGTTCACACACTACATACGAGATGCAAATCAAAACCAACCAAATATTGAGATAAGGAAGCCAAACTGCCAAAAGGATAAAAACATGTCTTGTACTCTTCGATTTCTTTTTCTTTCTATCAAAGCAGAAGTTGAAACAGCAAGCTAAGCTTTACATGCCTGCAAGGAATCAAAACGGCAAAGATAAGAGTCAAGTTCACACAAATTCCAAAAGACCACAAGCAACTCCCCTAAAGCGAGACCTGAAAGTGAAGCTTGCTTCATATCTTATCCAGGTTTTTGTTGAAACAGAGAATGAAATCCTGCATGCATCCTTTGGCGGGTCCCTTCCGCATAGAAATTGTTAACATCAGTGTTGCCACCAGAGCATTGGAGGATAATCCTTGGAAGAGACTTGCAACAACAGATTCAGACAATAAAGAAGAGTCAAGCACATTTATGTATATATAAGACTAGACTCCTCCATGCCTCTTCCTAGAAATACCACAAAATGAGAAGCTCTCTTCTTCTCCTGCTTATCTTGGCCTCCTCTTCTCTGCTTCAATGGCCTACAGCAGCTCTTCCTCTGTCCACCAATTCCAGGTGGATAGTCGACGAAGGTGGGCGCCGGGTGAAGCTTGCTTGTGTCAGCTGGGCATCACACTTGGAGGTGATGGTAGCCGAGGGCCTGAGCAAGCAGTCACTGGATAACATCTCCAAGAAAATTGCTTCAATGGGATTCAACTGTGTGAGGTTCACCTGGCCTCTGTTCATGTTCACAAATGACTCCTTGGCTTCAATCACAGTTCGTCAATCATTCCAGAGCCTCGGACTTGTCGAATCGATCGCCGGCATCCAAGTCAATAACCCCTCAATCCTTGATCTTCAAGTCATTGAAGCATTCCAGGTAAATTAAGCAGATTGTTTTTGTTTTCTTTTTTCATTTCAGTCTCTTTATAATATTACTTGGCACCACCACTATCATCACCCATCAACAAGCGCCGACCTGGATCATTTAAAAACAGACAGTATGAGGTAGTCGTCCTTTTCGATTTCCATCACCATCCAAATACATGTGAGCATTCGATTCGGTAATGGATCAGGTAGTAGTCTCCAAGCTGGCAGAAAACAATTTGATGGTGATACTGGACAATCACATAAGCAAACCCGGGTGGTGCTGTAGCAACTCTGACGGGAATGGCTTCTTCGGCGACAAGTACTTGGATCCGGACTTGTGGATCGCCGGACTGACGCGGGTAGCAACCATGTTCAATGGCTCGGCCAATGTAGTGGGGATGAGCCTCAGGAATGAGCCCCGAGGACCGAAGCAGAATATCAGCAGCTGGTACAAGTAAGTAAACCGTCCCGCGTACGTCTTTGTTGTTAAATTTTTTTATCAGAAACTCAGATAAACAGATAAGAAGAAGATGATGAAAGTCAGAGAAACAGATAAGAAGAAGAAGAAGAAGAAGAAGAAGAAGAAAGTCACAGAAACAGATAAGAAGAAGAAGAAAGTCAGAGAAAAAGATAAGAAAAAGAAGAAAGCTTTTCTTTTTCAAAATCGAAAGAAAGAGCGGTTTTCTCAAAATGGGAAAAAATTAGATTGCACGAGTTTCCTGAAAGGCTTAAGTTAATTCGTGAAAAGATGTTGGGACTTTGGTTAGTGATGCAAAAGGGAAGGGATGATTTATACCTGGCCTTTTTCGAAAATTTTAATTCGTAGGTACATGCAAAAGGGAGCAGAAGCTGTTCATGCCGCAAACCCGAATGTGCTCGTCATACTCTCCGGATTGAATTTTGACAGAGACTTAACCTTCCTGTCGCGAAAGCAGATGACAGTAACATTCACAGGAAAGGTGGTGTTCGAGTATCACTGGTACGCTTTCTCGGACGGGCAAGCATGGAGAGACGGCAATCCGAATCAGGTCTGCGGAACCTTGACGAAAAACATGATGCGACAAGGAGGCTTTCTTTTAGACCAAGGCTGGCCGCTCTTCCTCAGCGAGTTCGGCGGCGACCAGCGCGGAATTAATGTGAACGACAATCGATTCCTGAGTTGCTTCTTCGGGGTCGCAGCTGAATTGGATCTGGATTGGGCCTTCTGGGCACTGCAAGGCAGCTACTATTTGAGACAAGGGGTGATGGGAATGGACGAAACCTACGGCGCCTTGTCCTGGGATTGGTGTCAACCTCGCAATCCCGCCTTCATTCACAGACTTTCGGCACTCCAATCTCCTTTTCGAGGTAATTAAATAACAACTTAGAGAACAGAAGAGACAATTATTATACTAAAACAACGACGCATTTCTTCAAACACCTTATGCTCGCGCGCTCGATCACAGGTCCTCCAGACACCTCAGACGGTCGAGAATACCAAATAATCTTCCACCCCTCAACCGGGCAATGCGTGCTAAGAAGCTCCGTAATGATGGATCCCCTCAAGCTCGGCCCGTGCAGTCAATCCGAACGGTGGAGCTACACTCCGCAGAAGACATTGACAATAAAGGGCACTTATTTCTGCCTTCGGGCCGAAAATCCCGGCGCTCCGGCGAAATTGGGAATCGCCTGCACATCTCCAAATTCCAAGTGGGACTTGATTTCCGACTCCAAAATGCATCTCTCCACGAAGCTCAGCAATGGGACCTCCGTCTGCTTGGAAGCCGATCCCGACGGGACCATCGTCACCAATCCCTGCAAATGTCTCGGCACAGATCCGACTTGTGATCCTGCTTCCCAATGGTTCAAGCTAGTCAATAGCAACAAGAAGACTGCCGCCGGAGAGCTTCCCCTTCGGCTCCCCTACCCAGGAGGCGACGAGGATCAAAGCAAGTGGAGTGCCAGCTGAGGGAACGAGACCATAGGCACGGCACCACAACAGTAGATAATACTAGGTACTAGACAAACCAGGACATCAATTTACAAGACTCCACTCGCATCGTCAAAAATAGTGAAGTTATTATGTCGGCTGTGGCCTGCGGCTGAGCTCAATTCACAAGTCGGTCCGAAGCCATGACAGAACTGCAATTTATTTCTGGTTTTCTTTCATGTAAAATGTACAACGAGAGCCGAATACAGAGTGCTGCTAAAATATACAAGATAATTATTCGGTTATAAGTGTTCTGCTTCACAGTTTTATGACTTTAACAAAGACCCAAAATGATAACTATATTGGATGCTAAATTTTATATTTTTGTATGTGTTAGGCACTAAAAACTGGTTAAAATTAGAGTTTAATATTCTAATTTTCATTGGTGGTTATGATCGATCGAAGTCAAACTTTCGTAAAATTTGGGTCAAAGTTAAACATATGAGCAATTGGAGCATTAACAAGTTAAATCAAACAGAAGATCGGCACATCTCCGATATCAAATTGACGGACAAGATTCAAATAGTCTTGGTGGGCCCATTATCAACACGTCAGTGCCACATAGCCCACACATTAGCGCCACATGGCCAACATGCAAGCACCACATAGCCAACACATCAGCGCCTATATGAACAATATGTCAGCAACACAGGACGACACACGTGGACCAATCTGATCCGGTAAGAAAGTCAATTTTTAAAATGAAAAAATCAGATATCAATTAAAAGGAAAAGCGAGAGAAAAAGGGATCAAACCACTGTTTTAAAAACCGAATCGGACCGGCCGGTCCAACCCCGGTTGAACCAGAACCGGAGGCCAATCCGGTTCTTATTTCTCTGTAATCAACATTAATTTTGCCTTTTTACCTATAGAAATATAATTTATTAAATAAAGTATAGGGGATAATACTTAATGGTTGAACCATTGGTCCAACCCGGGCCGATTCGGTTTTTAAAACATTAGATCAAACTAACTACCCATAATGGTGTTAAGAAATTTTTTATGCGGACTAAGCATCCAAGAGTTTCATAGAACTGCGAAAAAAGAATGATCAAATGGAATAACAAATTTTTCGTCCAATCGGTTAAATTCGTCACAAATTCATGTACATTATCTCAGAGGCTCTTATTAGACAAAACGACGTTTGAATAAAATGTTATAAGAACGCATTAAGCTCAAGATCGACAATAAAGTCCTAATTGGATTTGAAGTCCAAATTAGGAAAGTATTAAGATATGCAACCACAGTTTTAATTTGTCCAGAATACCCAAAATATAGGCAAAATACAAGGTCCAAGCTGATATGGATATAAATGAAATTCATAAAAATCTAAAGGTATTTCTATAATTTATTTTTTTAAAAGGATTCTATAATTTAATTTAATTTGTTTACTTTAGATTCATGTTATTTTTCATAAAAAAAAACCTTAATAATAAACTAAAACTCTCGATAGACCTATTTTCATTTATGTGTTGAATATAAGATATTAAAAAAAGCAATTTTTTTTTAAAAAATCATAAAATTTTAAAGTACATGATAAGTATTTTATGAATTTAAGGTTGCGTATATATAAATATAAAATTTAATGATTATAAAAAAATCTCGAGAGAAAAATATAAAAAATACTTACATAGAATTGTGATAACATATCGCGTGTCCTTTACTTTGTATTTTTTATATTATGCGTGACTTACGAATTGTTTAATTTAAAATAAGAAAAATATTAATTTTTGTCCATAAAACAAATTGTATATAAAACAAGTTAATTTTTTAAAAAAAAGATAGATATTGTTCACACTTTGATGTCCATAATTAATCGGATTTCCCACTTTTAACCAACCATGCTTGCACCCTACTAATTATTTGTCGTGGAGGATTGAGATACATGACTCCAAGTGGATATATTATGTTAAGGTGTAACCAGGTGGTACAGTTATATGGGCAGAGCACCTACCGGATCCAAAGGCGGGGACCATGGTCCACATGGTCCATGGACCTGGTGCAGCGTCCCTGCAAGGGCCGGGCGATTAATCGGGTCGTCTGTTCCCGATAATCGGGAATTCGGGATGTCGACTGACACGGCGGAGTTCGGAATCGTGAACGAAAGGGATTTTGGCTGCCGCCGCGCTATTATATTGTCCATGGTCGTGACGTGCTTTACTTTGGAGTTTTGGCCTTGCCTTGGGATATCTTCTTCCTTATTATTCAAGCTACCATTTTTTCCTCCGCTCTCTCTCTCTCTCTCTCTCTCTCTCTCTCTCTCTCTCTCTTCCTCCCCGGTTTCCTCCTTGCCGTCGTCGCCGCCGCCGTCGTGGTGTCTCGGTCAGTTTTCTTATTTCCGTTGAGCTCTCCTTAGCTTTTCGTATAATTGATTGGCTTTTGTGGATCGTCTGCTCTTTCTTGTCGTACCGTATTGATGACGAGAGACAACTAATATATCATCATAGCGTTTCGGATGAATTTAGATTTTTTTCTCTTTTTCTTTTTTTTTTTTTTAGAATTTTTAAAGGATAATCGCTCGTTATTTTCTAGCTGAAAACTGGTATTTCTCATAATCTGGAGTTGTTGTTTGGTATGATTATTTGCGTGTACTAAGCGCTTGTTCGGTTATGATTCTTATGTTTTGTTGATTCAGAGCTCTGTCGTTACTGGCTGTTTTAATACTTATGGGAGGTGGGTGTGTTTTTCCTTTTTGAGGCCTTTGGGCGCTTCATGTTTGGAGGATAATTCCAAGTTTTTTTGAACGGAATTGGTTCAAAGATATATCTTTTATCTCTGAAATTTTTTTTAATTCACTTGGTTCCATAGCCTGCAAGGGTATGAAAGTTATGCTGAGGGAAGACATTTTTTTTTTTTTTTGTTTTTTTTTTTGCCATATCTAATGTAGCGTAGTTCCTATGGTCTGACTCTGAAAGTTTTGATTATTGACTTTAAAATTTTCAAGCTTTCAGCTTTTTGGATTGAATTGAGGTTACTATTTGAACATATGTATAGTGTCTTTTATTTTCCCTCTCTGAACTGTGCTTGTGTATTATCCAGATATTTAAAGTTGGGTTGGCCTTGATACTAGTATAGGATATAGCACCATCGAGTCATTCAAACTATTGATGCATAGCGTTTCTTTTCTCTTTTTTAAAATAATTTATTTTATATGAGACCCCTACTCTGGGTGATGTGGAAACCGATACCTCATCTTGAAGAAAATACATGTTACTATCGAGCCAAAGACCTAGTTGCCATCTTTTTAGTTGTGCGAGTTGCGAATGTTGATGGATTGCATGAAATTTGAGAACAGAGTAGAATACTTCAACTAGATTTTGTATGTACAGGTTGCAGAGTGTACTCAGGCTAAACCCTGAAATTGTTGGATGTTTATCTATTGATGACATCCTAGGTTTCATCAGATTGTCAATTAACTTCTATGTCTCAAAATAGACTAAATTTGGTTACCTAATCAGCTACACATTCTGTGAGGGGCGATATTTGTTGTATGCTGATATCTCCGATGCTGTTTAAAACCTCCCATATTGGCCAGTATGATATTTTAGATGCTGCTTGTCAACCTTAAGAAAATGCCATTAATCAGCCACATTTGCTAATTACGACTAATTTTGGTGCAATCTACCATTACAGTGAGCCTTTGATTTAGGTGTTGTTCAGTGCGTTTCAATTACTTGATTTCTTCAACGTGGTTTTACTAGAATGCAGGTGGCTTCACAGCCTTGCTCAGAAATGCCTCAACCAACAGTTTTTAGGATAAAAAAACAGTTTTTTTTTTTTTAATATTTTTTATATTTTTTTTTACGTGTGAGATTTTACTGATTGGTTCAATCACTAACCATCCAAAGGAAGAAGGAATCATCCCTTGGTGAAAAGAATCAGTGATTCTGACCATGACCTGCTAGAACCACATGAAAAATCTAAATGAGGATACCATAGAAATATGATCCAGGAGATTGGATAAAATATCAGATCAAATCATTTAAATGTGCTCAAATCTGATAATTGGCATGTTCATTGCTCACCTGACTCCACTTACTCCTCTTTTATTGCCTGACAAAAGAAGGTGCCTCCTGGTGGCATCTTACTGTGGACAGCACAATGCTGCTTTCATCTAAATGTTTGATACTTGACGGCTACTCCATTTTCTAGGTACTTAAGAGGAACGATGTTAAGAACATTTATATACAAGGCCTTGGGGTCTGGTGTTGCTCGCCTTGGTGAAAGGTTCTTGTGAGCCTATGTGAAAGAATTTGAGGCATGGGCTAAAATACTTGTTAGTCAAGTGAGCTAAAAAGCGATGAAGGATTGTTAGTTGTTTCATGGACTGTAATGTTATTCCCTTATGTAATTTGAAACAGTAAATAATGAATTCTCTCTTCTCATTGTCCTAAAAGAAAGAAATAATGAGGCCTGGGTTTGTGGTACCAATCAGAGTTCTCACATGTTTTCTGAGATTCAGCAAATGTGTCTCCTGTTTATATTTTAATTTCTCAATGTTTGCATTACCACTGCCTATCTTTTCAGGTTATTGGCTTACGCGTACAAGTCTGTGGAATGATCTGGCCACTCCCATATAATCTGAGCATTTATGGATGATGTCTGGTATCAAGAAGGGTCTAATTGGTCCCACCATTTTCAACTGGCCTTGGCGCACGGAATCCACCCTTACGACAGGATTGCTTGGCGAGGTGGCCCCAGAGATTGAACTGTCTGATTACCGACCAGTTCCAAGTTCTGGCAGTGAGAGCCCTACTGCTCTGCTGAATGGTGAAAGTGTGAATGTTGAACCAATAGCTGATTTAGACTTATTCTTTGAGAGGGTATATAGCTACTACTGTGAGAAGGGACTCTGGTGCATTATAACAAAGTGGATATTTGAACTGCTTACTCTTGGTTTCGTTATATTCTTTTCTGCCTTTTTTCTTCTGGTTGTTGATTGGAAAGGCCTGAGCAATGCGAAGTGTGGCATTAATGCTGTGGGGTCAGGAATTAAACCTTGCGATTTGGCTAAGGAGGCCATTCATCAGCATCCATTAGTGCCTTTTACCTTTGTTAAGGGTATTATTGTGGGATATCTTGGAATACTCTCAATTTATTGGGTTTTCTGTTTTCTAAAATTCTTTGCACAGCTCAGGAACACATTGGAGACTCGTCAATTTTACTATAACAGGTAACTGACTGAACTCCACTAATCATTATGTATTTCTAGTAACTTCTAGTTCATTTGAGCCAGCATCTATGTTGTGGATTGGTTGGATATTTTGTGCCGAACAAAATATCACAGTTGCATATAGGAAATACTTCCTAAATCATCATCCTGTACCGAGCTGGGATAGGGTTATGGTCTTCTTTTGTTCAAAATAAGGTGGGACCATTGATCACCACAGGTATAATCTTCTGTGGTGACAATCCCTATTCCATATATCTTGAACCTGCCCTTGAGTTTCTGAACTGACATTGTTTGCATCTTTCAAAAAAGCTACCTAAAATGTCTGGTTCTTAACCCGAGGAGCATGTTTCTAGGCATTTTTAATTTGTTGGAGATTCTTTTGTCTTGGTACTTTGTCGAGGCTACTCTTCGTTCAAAAAACGAAGGCACCTTGAATTATGTAGTTGCTTAAATACAAATTGCCAGACCGCCCATTGAGACAACTCTCTGTACTAGCCTTAATGTTACAGATCATGAAGTTCAGACTACACCTTGGGAGGCAATTCTAGAGAAGGTCGTTCAAGTTCAAAGTTTCCACCAACTTTGTGTAGTGAAGGATCTCTCTGCCCATGATGTTATTATGCGGGTGATGCGTAAAGAAAATTATTTGATTGGAATGATTAACAAAAGCGTGCTTTCTTTTCCCATCCCAAAATGGGTGCCAGGAGCAGGTCCTACCATCAAGGCTAGACATGTTGTAAGGGAGCACCGCCTAGTACTAACAAAGTATCTCGAGTGGATGCTTAATTGGTGTATACTGCAGAGTATGTTTGACAGGTTAGAGCTGATAAAAAATGAAATTAGTTTTTTCAGTTATTCTAGAAAATAGTAAAAAAAAAAAATTGAACTGCTTTTTAATCTCATTTGCAGAAACTTCTGCATCCGAAGGGATTTTATTAGTAATCCATCTGCATTAAGGAAGAGACTTATGACTTCTGGCCTCGTTATGCTTCTCCTGTCTCCTTTTCTTGTTATATTCACATTGGTACGCTTATTCTTAAAGTATGCGGAGGAGTTCTATCATCATCCAAGTTTGGTTTCATCTCGGAGATGGTCTACCTTATCAAAGTGGATTTTCAGGGAATTTAATGAGGTTCTCCCTCCCTCCCTGTCTCAATCACACACGCACACACACACACACACCCTTCCCTTCATCATATTTGTACTCCAAGAGGACTTTTATTTTCTATGTACTGCTCTGCTTACATGATTTATTTGTGTTTCAGGTGGAACATCTCTTCAGACACAGAGTCAACAGCAGTGTTGATCATGCTGCGGGCTATCTGAAGCAGTTTCCATCTCCTATAGTTAATGTGGTAGCCAAATTCATTTCTTTTGTCGCTGGTGGATTTGCTGCCGTTTTGATTATTATTGCCTTCCTGGAGGAATCTCTGCTGGAGGGTCATGTAAGGTTCATCTTTTACGCTATAATTAAGAGATCTATAAGAAGGTATGCTGTGGTTATTGACAACATCTCAATCTATCATGCAGATATTTGGTCGCAACTTATTTTGGTATGCAGCAGTGTTTGGAACTGTTACAGCCATTAGTAGGGCTGCCATTTCTGATGAGCTCCAGGTTCTTGATCCAGAAGGTGCCATGTCGCTTGTTGTTCAGCATACCCATTATATGCCAAAGAGATGGAGAGGTAAAGAAAACACTGACATGGTCAGGAAAGAGTTTGAGACCCTGTTTCAGGTAAGTCTCGACAAGTTATCTAATCTTTATAGCATTTTCCTTTTTTAATGCAATAATTGATATGATACATGGATAATGGGTAACTGGATATCCGCTAATGATTTTTAGGCAAACCTTATAATTTTTTTGTTGTTATGCTTAGCTGCTTCTTTTGCCAATGTTTTTGAACAATTGATGGTTAAGAAACTGAACATATCCTACTTTTTCTTAAAAAATTATTCACCTTACACTTCATTGACGCTTTGGTCTTTAAAGATTTTATGTTTCTTATTTTAGGGCCTTCCACATTATTGTTCTCATGTAATATTTTTTTTTGAAAAGGCGTAATCTTTTATTAAAACAGTAACTAGTGTTACAAGTAGTAGTACAACACTAATAATACAGTGCATGCCCTTTTTAAAGTCTTTGCTACATCTGTATGAGTACACTAAAGCTCATCTAGCAAATTAGAGATTTTAGTGTCTTCCCTGTTTGTCCCTGATTTTGTTAGTTTGTCCACAATGGAGTTTGCTGATCGTGGCACTGCAAACCAAGCAATCCTCCAGTCCCTTACAATGTCTGAGATCTCATCAAAGATGCTCTTAAATGCCTAGGGAGGAGGCGCCTTCCTTCACTGCACAGCCAATACTGACTTGGAATCACCTTCTATTTCAACTAAAGTTACCTATCCTTTCTCCAAAATGATGTTTGATTAATCTCACCCTTGTCAACAAAGCCCTGGCTTCTGCCTCGTAGCTACTTATACCAACCCCACCAGAGTAAGCCATGAGCACTTCTCCTTTCTTATTCCTTATCACTCCAACTCCAGCCGGGGCTGGGTTGCCTTTTGATGAGCCGTCAAAATTTAGCTTTAGTGACGAAGTGGGAGGTTGCCATTCTGCCATCTTGGGGTGTTTGGGGTTCTCATGTAATCTTTAAGCTGGTACTCTTTCGTTTGTACATTATTAGAATGAGTATTTCATCATTGTGGGACAAAGGGGACAAAAGACGTTTTCTATGTAGCATACTTGAATGCATTTGTTTCCTCTTCCTGTTTTAGTTTCCTTTTGTAGTAATTTACATTTCACATCACTGACACTCAGTCCTTGTCCATGTATGGGACAAGTCCCTGTTGCATCAGGTGTTTCGTTTCTGTGGTAGCTCATTTGCTTGAGTTGTGGATTTAGTGATTTCATGCTTGTCCCACTTAATGCCTAAAAGCAGAATGGCATTCTGTTGCTTATTAGTTGGGAAGAGGCACCCTATCTTTGGTAATTGACATGAGGGGTTTCTAGTGTGAGGTTGGAGCTTATAGTCTCACCAAAGAAAGGCAGTATGCATATGTGAAATTAATATTCGAGAAAAAACTTTGGCTTCTCAATGGTAATATTGGTGCAAATTCAACAGATAAACAAACAGAGACAAGGATAAGAAGAAAAGAGAAGGATAAAGAATGGTAGACTATTATGGGGGGGCTCTGACTTCTTAGCGAAGTTAAACTTCAAAATTGTTTTACAGTTAAGAACCTGACTTGAAGTTTAATCTTGTCCATTTTGACTCTCACTCTAGGCTGTGGTCATGAAAGGATTATGTTAGATAGGCTGTACTTATCTGTATGAGTGACATATGATTTATTTGCATTGTACTTTGAATGTTTTTTATGAAACTGAAAGCAAAATGAGTTTGTTAATGTATAATTTTATGGTGTGCTTATGATAGTTCTTTCTGGGAAATGCAGTATACTGTGATGCTTTTCCTAGAGGAGATTGTCTCTATCTTTGTCACACCATACTTGCTTATATTCGTGGTGCCAAAGGTTTGCTAGTCTGGCCATGCTATGATTTAACCTTATTTTGCTAGTCTTTTTATTTTTGGATCTCATGTCAGTGACTGCTCCATAGTCTGAGCATTTGTTTTCCTTATTTGCAGCGGGTAAATGACATCTTACAGTTCATTTCAGATTTTACAATTAGTGTTGAAGGTGTTGGTGATGTCTGCAGGTTATTCTCTCTCTCTCTCTCTCTCTCTCTGTCCTTCCCTCCCTTTCTCTCTTGGTTATATTTGCTGCTGTTCAAAGAGATATCACTTCAATCAATAGTATTTAGAATTTTTCCAAAATTGAGAAACTATCTGGCAATTTTACTTTCTCTGACTGTTGACCTGAGTTTTATTGGTAAGATATTTTGTTTTAGCTATACTGTGAGAGGTCCTGAGTTTGGATCCTCACAGCTCCTATTCGCCATTTCAGGGAAAAAAAAAAGATATTTTGTTTTAGGCACTTTTGCTGTAGAGGATTTAAACATGATATGAAAGATAAAATTCGAACTAGTAACTCAATAAACCCTAGTACACTATCTGTTAATAATATGTTAACACTCTCTCGTGGGTTTTAAGGCACTTCCTTTCATTTTTGGTTGGTTTAAAAAACTAAAAATTGCCGCTGAAATGTAACAAAATTTAGAGCCACTAAGCATTTAAAAAAAATTAGAGTTTTTGTTTCTTTCTTACTTTCTTTCTTTCATTTTTTCCTTCATTTTGTTCATTTCTTTCTTTCTTTCTTTCTTTCTTTCTTTTTTCTTTTTCTTTCTTTCATTCAAAAGATGGAAAACATCTATATTTAGTGGTATACGTGCACATAACGTTTGAAGTTTCATTATGTATTCTCAAATTTTCTGGTGGTTATAAGAAAACCAGATCGATAACATTTAACACTTATCTTCTGCCTTTTGACATTTTCTTGGTTATTTCCTGCTGCAGCTTAAGTGTTTTTGACTTCCAGTGTCATGGGAATAGCAACTATGGTTCACCATACAATGTACCTCGTGATCGTAGGAGCTCTCAAGGGAAAATGGAGAAGTCATTCTTGAGGTATTTGCCAAATTAGTAGAATTGTCTAATTTACTTCCAGCTGGGCATTCGTACCGACTGTTATTGCTTTAGCTGTTTATACCAAGTCATCAAGATTCATGAGATGCGTAGACAGTGTCTCTGATTGCAGTAATAATTGGTTGTGCCTGGTGTAATTTTGAGTGGACCATGACCTCATTAACTAAACGACTTGGTTATGATATACTTATGTAGTGCTCTGGACATTAATACCTTTAACTTGTAAGACATCTCTAAGTAGTAGCATCTCCAAGAGTTTCGATTTAAGCAGACACATACCTATGATAAATTTTGTATAGAATCTAGGATTTTGTTCCAGGACCCTGAGTTTAGCTCTTCTTGGGACCTTTTATGGGGTACAGCGTCTGGAAAGCAGAATTGGATCCTTCTACAATCTGTTGGTTTAAATTGCACATAAATTGCATAAACTGTGCTTAGGGCTTCACCACTGAACTTTTTTCAATTAAATGTTCCTACTGTTTTACTTGTTCAACTAAAAATAGGCATTTTGTGTTGTTTCGTTGATGTGGTCTTCACTTGAAAAACATTATAATGGTTTTAATGGCATGTTTCCATCTTGCAATCTTTTAGGGTTCTGATTAATTGGGTAGGCCGGCAATTGTCTCTAGTAGAAATGCCTGCTGCTTGCATTCTCCTGCTTGTTTTCGTTAATAAACAATTTCAATTGTTTTCAGCTTCCAGATGAGCTATCCTGCTTGGGAACCGAACTCACAGGGACAGGGAAGACAATTTCTATCCAATCTTGGACGTTTCAGGGAGCAGCAATTACAACAACATCAAACTCATCTTGCATATCCACCTACTCGTTCTCATCAACCCAGTCCAAACTCAAGACCTCCTGGTGATGTCAACGGCTTTGTTTCCAGTGACGTATTAATAGACAGAAGGGGACTATTTTCTAGAGGGGGTCCTCACTTGAATTCTTTGTGGTCTATAACCACCAATCAGAAGAACTCCCCTTATTTGCTTGATTGGTACTACACATCCCATAGAACACCCGGTGTAGATAACGTAGAGGGTGTCTATGTTGGGCCAATTGATACTCAAGAGCCGTCCTATGGTCATACGGTTCCACCTTCGTATGCTCATGGAGACATCAAACCAAGCGAAGGTAGATGGGGATTTTCCTTAGAAGATCGGGTTCAGAGCCCCCTTGAAGCCTCTACATCAAGACCGTTCTTTCGCGAAACTTTCCATGATGAAACGGGTGGATCTCAAGGATTTGGACAGAGCCACTGGTGGGCTCGAAGTAGGATGAAGGCAAGCGGACCGGCAGCCAGTTTTCTTGAACCTCCAGCTTTTGGGTATCGTAACATGGCTCATGCTCATCGTGACAGCAATTTCTTGGAGAGAAGCGAAGAAGAGCAGTACCAGGGAGAACTTGATTGGAGGGATCCTCACCTGGGTGGAGAATTGGACTGGAGGGATTCTAATTTGTTAGCCCGTACAACCTACTTAGATGGCTCTGATAAAGATGATTTGAATACACATCCTCCTTTTAGTGATATTTGTGCGGTTCCAGTGAATAACCCTCTTGTAAGAACACAAGGCAATTGTGAAGATGGTACTCGATACTAATAGACAGATTCTTTTATTTGATCTCACTGGCCTTTAGAGATTTGGAGGGCAGGGAATTGTTTGTGGGTCGTAGGCCACGTTAGCTCCACGTTACCTTTGTTCGGTAACAGGCAATATCTGCCTTCTCTACTAGTCTGTATAGTCCCCAATACATGCTCCCGATGGTAAATTCCCCTCTAACCCCTCAACGGGCTTCAAATGTAAAAAACTGTAATTATTCTCTCTGATTTAAGTCTATCTTCTGGTGTACATTGTTTGTTTCTCGGGACTTTCTTGGAATCAGTTTCGATCACTTCCATAAACTAGTGAACGGAGGCAAGGGTTGCCTCCGGATTCTTCTTGCTCAACCGCTCAAATGATTCATCTCCCGGAAGTAAGAAACTTATTTTTCAGATTAAAAGATACAAATGGCGTTGCAGTTTTCTTCTACAGCATCAAAACAGACCTCCAGAGTCTTCACATATTTTCCATTTCCCAAAAGGGGGTCAAACACAAATGACAAATGTACACAGACACCAATATGAAGTTTCGGATTTTACGCTCTGCCGGAAATCATTGTGGGAACGGGTATGCTCGGTGCGGATTGCTTACGGAAAATGACTCGTTTCCGGTTCCGGTGATCAGAAGATAATCTCTCGGTCTTCTCCGTTGATAGCGACTCGTCCCGTTCGCCTCTTCACGAAGCCGGGGCCCGGCTGATTCCACCGTTGAGAAGATACGATCCGTCCACTCTCGGTGTCTCGGAGACGCTGCCACGGAAAAAAAAAAAAAAAAAACACGGCAACAATAAACATCGAGCGCATGCAGAAGATCGTAGCCCCTCTGCATTGCGCCGATCGCGAAGAAGAATATAAAAGAGTTGGGAGAAACGGAAAAGAAAGGATAAAAGACGTACCTTTGTACGCCTTGGACAGTCTCCCAGGTTTCCACAATAACTCAGCCCCTCGCACCCTTTCCATCCATCTTTAGAATAACCACAACGGTTTTGCTCTCCAAGACTTCCTTCTAAAGATGGATGGAAAGAGCGAGATCGACTGAGTTAATTCCTCCTTCTCTCCCTTCTTCTGCGAGTGGCACGGAGCTCTCCTCTTTCATTCATGGAGGTCTCTGCACTCTGCGCCAGGAGCATTCCACGAGAGAAACGCCCCACGCCGCCCTTGCTTAAGTAACCGAAAGTCCGAGGGCTCGTCGCCGTTGGATTTTCTCTGCCACGTCGACGAATCGCTTTTGTCCATTGATTCCCCTCTGACTGAATCGGTGCCGTTGAATCGACGTCTGGAATCTGGTGGGCCTCCTCTTTCCCAGCTCTCACTCCCAAACTGCGTAAACCGATCCGGCCCACTAATTCAGGATCCCGGTTCACCTATAAACCAAACCACCCGTGGAGCCGAATAATGTTATTTCGTAGAAAAGATAATAAAATAAAAAATTAAATATTGTGGCATTTTTGTTGTTAACATAATTTATTGAGTGATGTCTTATTAAATAAAAAAATAATATCCACTTTGGAGAAAATCGAAAGATAAAAATATATAAGAATTAATATTACTCTTTAATATTTAAATTAATATTTATCTCGAATTAATAAGTTTTATTTTTTTATTTTTTATTTCATTTATGACCTCTGCTAGTATATTATTTATGAAAAAATTATCTCATAGTAGTATAGTACCCATTTATTGATTTATTCATTTACTTGTCGAACAATAAAATAGATAATCCGGTAATAAATGGATCATATGATTTTTTTTAAAAATAATCTGGTACATCTTAATTTTCTTCAAAATAGATCATTTATTGGCTTGGTTGAGAATTGAGAAGCCTACCTTGGGAAGTAAACGCGTGTAATCGACATTCTTTCGGTTTTTTGGGCGGTAACGCAGGGGTCAATGACAAACACACCCTCGTTTCATGAATCACGGCACCGCTTCGTTGGAAGTTGAAGCAACAGCGACTCCGGGATCGAGTCCTGATTTTCAGTTGGATCATCGAAGGCGGCGGGGGGAACGCAACAAGTTCACCGTCGATGTTCAGAAGGTGACACCGCATCGCACCTTCAAAATGGCTCCCAATATTCGAATGTAATCACACTTGTCAGCTGCGTGAGAGAGAGAGGGAGGGAGGGAGGGAGAAGATTATTTTGGTCCGACTTGTTATTCCTTCCAACCGAACTTGCCGGCGACCTGCGTGCTTTTTATTTGTGACGGTTGTGGTTTTGATCGTCGTCGTTTCAGGTGACTTCTTTTTCCATCAGATCTTGTTCGTCGATGGTCGAAGCGAGTCTGTGGCATCGAGTTATAAGTTCCGGATCGGGAGTGACGGAGGAAAGCGAGCATTGGCTATGCCTGGTACTTTTATTTTATTTTATTCTTTTTATGGCAAAAACTGGATTCTTTGTTTTGGTTTTCGCATTTATGATCCATCAATCTGTGTAGGTAAACTGATTTTGATCCAAGAAGAGACGAGGGGAGGGGAGTCGGCCATGGAGATTGTTGAGAATGAATCTGGAGGATTTCGCAGCAGATCTTTCAGGAAGAAGCAAATGAATAATTCTAATAGGTTCAGTGATCCGACTAGGAAGAGATTTAAGCGGAGAGTCAATCAATGGCCACCGGCAGCTTTTAGTGAGTTTGAGAGTGACGCGGAAAATGATGAATTGGTATACGTGTTTCGGCAGGTTTTGGTTGCACGAGAATTGTTGCAACCTCGGCTTGAAGATTACCGTCTGATGAAGAGGTAATACAGGAGTCCTGTTAATCAGTTGTGTGTGTGTGTGTGTTTTTTTTTTTTTGTTTAAGTTACTGGAGTCTGTTCCAGTCACACTTTCGTATTTTGCTCTTTATCTCTACTCTTTTTCTTAAAGAGATTCTCGCGTTCATTTTCTTTCCCTTTATCAGGGCAAGTCTGTGAGTGTATCAGAATGAATATCTAGTCCGTATGGAGTGCGATAGTAAGTTGTAGGAAATTATTAGAGCTTTTCGTAGGAAGAGTTAATATGTTACGATTCACGGGAAATGCTTAATGCCTTTCATTAAGACCAAAGTATGAGAATCTACAAAGTCCTACAAAATTCCGTGGCAGTGGAGTTAATTGATGTTCTCAATTTGTTTTCCAAATACTTAATGTCAAACCTATTGTGTCCTTATTCTTTGTTATTTGTTGAGCCAATAGCATTTCCTGGTTCTCACTGGTTCATGCTAGCCTGAAAAACCTGATTTTGTGTTACTACAGATATCTTAAGGCGGGCAAGTATGACATTGAAAAAGCAGTCAAACTGTGGAAGAAGGAATATGGAATCGATTCATTATTGAAGGTAAAAAATCTGAGCCGGTTGGTTTTAAGAGTGGCGGGAACTATCTTGTCTTTAGTTTGACTTGCTTCACAATAAGAACTAGTTCTACTTCATGCAACACTTGTGGTTGAATAGGAGAGACACTAAAAAACAACTAAATTTATGTTCCACAAGAGTAATTAACGTGTCCAAACCTTACTCTCTCAGTTAGTGATATTGAAGCTTTCTCAAAGTTTCCAATGATTCTAGATTTCATCTTTCATTATTCTTATGTTTGAAGTTCAAGGTGATATACTATATTCTCTTTGAAATAATCTCAAGGGGATAAAAGGTCCTCTGTCTTCAACTCCCATTTGGCTCTCTGTACGAAATTCCTGAAGTAGGCTTTTTTATTTTATATATTTTATTTTTTCTGTAACTTTTATTTTTCTACGCCAGAATAAGTAATGCAGATTTGCGGATTTCTCCATCTTACTTTTTCTGCTATCACTTCAGGGTGGAAATTGTGACGTGTTAGCACCCTGCAGATCGGGAAAGTCAGTTCCATATGCTCCTCAAGTTGAAAGTTCTGTTTCAACAAATAGAGTCGCAGACAAGCTATCATCCTGTCAAGATTTCATTCTATATGGAGGTATTCATGAAGTGTATTTAGCTTACGTTATAGGTGTTTTACTTCACTATTCACTTAAAGGGGATTTCAAATCTTAACCTTCTGCAAGTCTCATAGTTCATGAACATTAAAGACAACCTATTAACAATCTATCTTTTATGGAGCATTTTCCCACTAATCGCTCCTCTTTTCTCATGTGCACTGAGAAATTTCTCGTAATTCTTGATCGTGCTTGAGACCATTAATCAAGAAAATTGCTAATACTAGGCTGTGATTCCTAACTTTTACAACAGAAAAAACTTCTTTCCAGAAATTTGGTACTGCTGGGTGAAGCATTTGATCCATCAACTTTTCCAATTTTATTTACAATAATGAGGATGCTTGGGGTTAATGACTTCACTATGTTCTCCTTCATGACCAATGAAGGGGAAATTACTTCGCCTTCAACTTAAGATGAACAGTGCAATGGCGATAAACAATTGAGTAATGTGGTTTTAGGTAGCCTATGAATTGGTATGTTTTGTCCCCAATCATGTTATCTTGCTTGGTTTTCAAAAATCTGGTTAGGAGACTCCTGAACTTTGTTGTAGACATCCTATCATGAATTTTCTTGGAAAGGAGCATTTTGGTGTTAACATTACTTTGACATTGAGTAGTTAACTACATGGGGCACAAACATTTTATGAGAAGCTTCATTGATGACTGACTAATATCAACTCTATGTAAAGATTGGGATATCCTATTTCCTTCCTCCACATAAAAGGATTAGAAGTCTGCTATCTAATTTTGGATTAAGTTCTTTGCATTACTATGCCTGTGATAGGAAAATTTACTTTCATTTCAGGTAGTTCACCTCAGAACTTCCTTCTGCGAGTGACAAGATTTGTGGTTCAGCTTCTGCTGAAATTTTTTGCGGTATTACAGTTTGCAATTAGTATATTTGGGAGAACTGTTTCAGTTCCTCCTGCCAAGTGTAATGTGCATTCTGGGGATTGCAGTTTGGACAACCAGCTGGCAGCAAAGGCCACCAAATCAAGCATTGTCCCCTTATACTTGCAGAGACTGCAAAAACTGGAGTCTTTGGTGACTGAGCTTTCAAAAAAGCCTGTGGAAATGCCTTTTGACAAGGACAACATGCTATCAGAATCATTGGGTCGAATCAAATCCATAGAATATGACTTGCAGAAGACAAAGAAAGTAAGCATCCATATCACCTTTCTTGATTCTCCAGTTTTTGCAACAAGAAACATCAGACTCAGCTATACAGGATTGCTCCTGAGAGCAATTCTGCCCTGATCATTCTGCTGCGATAATGACTTGAAATACAGAATCAAATTAGTGAGTCAAACTGGCAGATCTGATTTTGATACTGGAAAAAAGGAAATGAATCAGATTTATACTTTTGTGTCACAGTTTGTCCAACTTTAAGTGAGTTGGATCCCTGTGTTGGAACACGCAAAGTAGTGAGCTTAAGTCTGGTTATGAATTTGAAAATGAGGTCTACATTCAGCATAATGCGGTGGATCAACTTGCTTCATGTGTATCTGTTTTGTGAACCATTCTGTTGAGTCACAAATAACGGGCTTATCAGAAAACCTAATGATGAAAACCTAAATTGTTTGATAGTAGTTATCTCTCTCTCTCTCTTCTCTCTCTCTCTCTCTCTCTCTCTCTCTCTCTCTTTCTCTCTCTCTCTCTCTCTCTCTCTCTCTCTCTCTCTCTCACTCTCTCACTCTCTCTCTCTCTCTCTCTCTCTCTCTCTCTCTCTCTCTCTCTCTCTCTCTCTCTCTCTCTCTCTCTCTCTCTCTCTCTCTCTCTCTCTCTCTCTCTCTCTCTCTCTCTCTCACTCTCTCTCTCTCTCTCTCTCTCTCTCTCTCTCTCTCTCTCTCTCTCTCTCTCTCTTTCTCACACTCTCTCTCAAAAGAAAAAAATTCAATAGTAGTAAACTGAATTGATGTTTGTTGCCAGGTGTTGCATGCCACAGCCTCTAAGCAGTTGGAACTTGCAGAGTCACTCGAGGCTCTGAAGGAGACAAATGGAAGGGTAAGTTTAATATTGTCAAATGCCATCATAAACCTCAAAGTATCACTCTGGTGGAGATTGTTCTCTCTTTTTGTTGTATGTCATAGACTTTTTAACTCACCCATTCTCTATTGTTTGATGGTTGAACTTCCAGGACTTAGTGTAACTTGAGACTGAAGTAAATACTAAAACAAGTAACCTTCTGCATATTGTAGTACCGTTGAATGAGTTCTTTGTGCTCTTCTTGGCTATGACTTAGTTGCAAAAGATGAATGTGTTCTGATTGAGCTCTACTCTTGGCACTCAGGAGTCATTGCATCCTGTCTTTTGTGGAAGACTAGGATTCATGTTGCATATTTGTGTGGGCCGAGGCCCTTTTGTTTCCCAGCACATGTGGATTCTAACATCAGATAGTGGTTAAGTGCAGAAGAGGAGATTGTGCTGGCCAAGTGATTGCAAGCATCTTAATGCTGGAAGTTGAACATCTATAGGCATGCACAGATTGTTCTTGTTCTTCAATCTAAGTTAGGGTGCTCATTTTAGAGAACACAATCAATCGCATGCACGAGTTCGATTACTTTGAGAATGGGTTACACGAGAAGTTTTTTCCCCTATTGGAGTGACCTTTTGAGGGATAAGCGCCTACTTCTTGTCGTGGCTGGCAACAACGAAGTGCCCGAGGGAGGAATCCCATCGATGATGAGCACAATCCTTCTCAAATCTGTTCATGCCGGCATCGGGTTTGCTGCCTTTTTTTTTCTGCTGACACAATCAAAAGACAGAGAAACGTGTTTGCTTGCATCCTCCTCTGTGAGTTTCTCTTTCCATTCTCTCTCCAAGCATCAAAATCATGGGCATCTGTGCTCCACAGTCGTCCTTCAAGGATTTTCAGTTCTTTGTATAAAAGATGTGGCAAGCTCTGTTTTGTAATTCTTAATATTCCCAAGTTTTTTTATTTTATTTTTCTGCGTATTGCCCTGCTGCCCAGTAAGGTTTGTGCCTGTCCATAATAAAGCAATTACAAGTCTGCCTTTTAATCATGAAAGGACGTAAAAAGGAATTTTCATGAAGGGACCTAAAAAGGAATTTTCATGAAGGGGGCGAGAAAGCCGCATGCTATATGCTATATAGTCTATTCGACCCATGCCGCATTACCCACTCCGGAAACCTGATTCAGACCAAGTCGGGGGACTCACTGCCAATAGGGAAGTTTTTTTACAATTAATTAAAAAAAATAAATATTTACACTTTAAACACTATTCTCAAATTAATTGTAAAAATGATACTGTTTATATTTTGACCGAGTTGGTCAACTTTGACCAACTCGGTCAAAGCCCACGTAGGAATTTTTTTTTTAAAAAAGAAAAATGTAGGCAGCATTTGAATGCCGCCTACGAAGAAACTGCGAGGTGGCATCGCAATGTCGCCTATCAACAACGCCTCTTTCAACGGGGCCGCCTACGGAAATGAGAGGCGGCTTCAAAATGCCGCCAATTGAGGCGGCATTTAGAAGCCGTCTACAAATTTTTATTCTAGGCGGCATCAGGATGCCGCCTCTCTATTGAACTGAAGGCGGCATTTAGATGCCGCCTTTTAATCAAAATTTTTTATATTTTATTTTGTTTTTCGATTTAATATGTTTTTTAACCTGTAAGCACCTGTACATTTATAAAAAAAAATAACTAATCACATCCATAATAAAAAACTATGAATCACATTCATAAGAAAAAACTACTCATCACATTACCAAAAAAAAAACTACTGATCACATCGGTTTGCTTGAATACATTAGTAAATATACAAATTTGAAGTAAAAAAAATAATAAAAATAAAAAATATAAATTACAGAAACAATCACAAGGCAAAACTATGCTCACGGTGCACCAATTGCCTTTTTTACGCCTTCTCATTATAAATCCTCCTAATGGGAGGGTGGTGGGCTGGCTCGGGGCTCCCGTGGGCTGCTCAAGAGGCTGCTCAAGGGGCGGGCTGGGCTCGTGTCGGTGTCTGCTTTCAGGTGGAAGATCGAGCACCGTAGGCTCGGGCAGTGCCGAAACCTCGTCAGAGACCTCGACACGAGTCGTCGTCTGAGCTGTAGGCCGATGCCTTGCACGACGCTGTCGTGGAGCTCTCTCTCTGGCTGGCTCGACCACGTGAGAAGGCTCACCAGCATGTGACACATCTCCGCCGACGATCCCTCCCTCCAAGAGTGGAAGACTATGCAGGACCGACTGAAAGTACTGTCCAATCTCCAGCCAATGTGAGTCTGTGGATGATGGGTATACGGCTACCTTATGGTTGACGCGCTCAACCACGTTCCTTACACAACCCAACTGCGAAAGAAAAAAGTAAGTTAAAAATGTGAATAAAGAAATTATAATTTCACAAATTTAAGTACGTACCAATGCCTCCTCGGTATAACCTCTAGGATGGTATACCATGGCTGGCTCAGTCGGTGGAGGTGCTATGAATCATCGAGTAGCCCCCAAATACCACCTCATATAGTCCTTTGGGAGCATGTGCGGGGGTGTGCCCGGCTGCCCATAACAACAGACTCCTCCGCGCCTCCCCACCGGCGATGTAATCACGGTGGTATAGCGCCAGATCCCCCGGCTTCGGCCTTTTCGAGAGATGCGAGTAACATGCTTTCGACATCCTCCGGTGGAGTCACCCGCTCAAAGTTATAAAATTAAACACTGAACAATAAATAGAAATTGAACTTGAGAGTTGCAATAATTACCTGCTCCAACCCGAACTGTAACATCACTCGATCAGGAACATGCAGCTCGACGACCTGGAAGCAAATAAGAGGTGTCCTAGACAACCAGATACGTCTAACTTCAACGCAGATAGCAGGTAGACGCTGCATGAAATCGAGGTACGACTGCCAGTTTACCTAAGAAAAATACAATAATTATTATCGGGAACTTGATAGGGTATGAATTGTCATTACTGTTTGTTCGTAAAGTAACTTACCTGATAGCTCCGCTGGTGGTCCAACTCTGTCCTGTATAGCACCAGGTTTCCACCAGGGTTTGTGGCATTCGTCCGTCGGACGTTCCACCTAAAAAACCAATATAAGTTAGTTACCGAAGATTTTATGGAAGTGTAAATAACGATTAACATACCTGGAACCTAAAGGGCCACCCCGTAGCTCCAGTTCCTCTAGGAGTGTCGGACGTCCAGTATGTAGACGTTCCCACGCCCACAATTGCATCAAACAAAAATTATACTGATAAGTCCTATTACTTCAAGATGAACAATTTTTATGAAAGAATAATATACCTGCATAAGCGTGAGGCATCCAGCAATACCGATGACTCCCGTGCGACATGCCTTCGCGAGTTCCCGGTAGAGGAAGGCTAGCGTGGCTGCTCCCCAGCTGTATCTCCCGGCCACCTCGAAATCCTCAAAGCGATTGTCGGGTATGCCATGTGAACTCCTCGGGCACTACCATCGGAGAATATCGCCGCACCCACTAGATGGAGGAGGTGCGCACGCTGGCGTCTTCTTTGTATCACCAACTCGGCCGCGTCGTCGGGACAGAATGAGAATTGGCCTCTAAGCCATGATAGTGATAGTCGACCCCCCTGAAAACTTCCAGATGGAAGCTCGACCCCCAGAAAGACTCTGGCCAACTCCATCCAATCCCCCCGAGTTGACCCGGCCACAGCGTCTCCGTCGACACGTAATCCCAATAGGACAGCCACGTCCTCTAATGTGATAGTCATCTCACCATTCGCAAGGTGGAAGGTGTTCATCTCGCTCCGCCATCTCTCTACTAGTGCGGTGATCAGCGGTTTGTCCAGTCTCAACCACTGGACTCTGTGAAGTGCACCAAACCCCGCGGCCTCTATATACGGCAATATCCGCTCGTCCATGGGCCTATGTCATGTCGTAGAGTCTGGAAATGCTCAGTGCATTCCAGGCATCCAGGGTCCTGAACATGAGTGAGTCGCCTAGGACCATTGTGTTCCTATATGTGACATCCATGTCCATCATTCCTATCCACGGATCGGAATACGGTGCATCATTTTCCTCTAGAGGTGGGACTCCCATGGTAGGAAGGGGTAATTCAACATCTTCCTCTTCTTCATCAACTTCCTCCCTAACTGAATTCGGCCACGACTCCTCGCTACTAGAGTTATCATTTGCGTCCTCACTCGGTTCCCTGAATTCAAGTGTAACTTCATCAATAACTAATGCGAAACTGAAATTACGTAAAACTTTAAACTAGGTTAAAGTGATGATTCTCACCTTTCTTCAGGGATGAACTTTGCAATAGGTCTTTCAACTCTATCATCCCCTTCGGCCGGAACTTGCCCCCCGTATACCACAACAGCACAATCGCCGAATCCACCCACATTTTCCAAACTTCTTCTACTATCCATCTCATAGGAGTAGGTATCCCGCTTCACAAACAACTCCAACATTGATTGGAACCCATGCTTCACCATTCCCAATCCGTTCTCCAGTGACACGTCATCGAGTACCGGAGTGTACATCAATCGACCATTGCACGTAAAACTCAACCATATTGAAATGTGGTCCGTGCGTGGGTTCCCTCCAAGAACATTATATATCATAGTGCACAACGTATTAAACGAACACGTCGGCTCCAGATATATAAGTCTGGTTGTCCCCCCGCTATAGCCGACCACATTACTGTACTCAAAAATAAATTCACCACCAAAATAACAACACGCAGGTACGACTGCCATCCTCAACTGAAATTAAGCAACAGACATTTACATCACAACTCATCTCATACACCACACAACTTGGAATTAAAATTCTTCATGCAAAACCACTTCTTCGCGAAAGGTGTTTATTCTGAGATCCACAACGCCTCTAGAAACTACAACGCCCCTAGAAAGCTACAACGCCTCATATACTAAATTAGCGTATAAAATCATAAATTAACCTAAACCTTCAATTAGCATAAAATATGACTGAATTACGATTAAAAATCCTTCATTAGCGTATAAAACCATATCTTAACATAACATCAACATTACCATACAAATTCCCAAAATACCCCTGAAAAACCCTAATTAAGCATAAAATCCATTAATTACCATAAAAAACCCCTAAAATAGCATAAAATCAAAATTAACATAAAAACCCCTAAATAAGCTTCAGAACGCCTTAATTAACATTAAAACCCTAAATTAACAACAAAACCCCAAAATTAGCCTAAAAACCCCGAAACCCTAAACACAAGAAACCCCAAATCCACACAATACATGAAATTAACCCTAAATCAACCAACAAACATGAAATTCGTAGCATAATCATGGTTAATACACTACAATAGGAGTGATTTCAACTTAAAACATGCATCAAATCATCAAAACGACGTCCAAACATGATAACTCACGAAAAATAAAAAAAACTACCTTACTTTTACAACGAAACGAGGAAGATCCGCGGGAGAAACGTAAGATTTTCGATCGTACAGCCTCCAATCGCTGATTTACTGCTTCGATTCGGCGAAAATCGGGACGAAAGGAAGAGAGAAAATGAGTTCTTTCCGAGCGATTCGGCTTGGGAAAATGAAGGAAGAAGAGAAAGAAGAAGGGCGTGGAGATTAAAAAAGAAGACGAGGCGGCATCGCGATGCCGCCTACGTTTAAGTTAGGCGGCATCGCGATGCCACCTCCCGCACAAACACCGAATCGTATGAAAATACGAAATTTCGCTAAGTGGTGAAAGAGGCGGCATAGAAATGCCGCCTGGCATTTCGAACGTGGCGGCATCTAAATGCGGCCTCGAATTTTAACGAAGGCGGCATTTTGATGCCACCTTGATCTTTTTTGTAGGCGGCATTAAAATGCTGCCTACCATTTTCTCATTTAAAAAAAATTTGGCGACACGCTGGCGTCCAGCGTGTAGCCTACGTGGGCTTTGACCGAGTTGGTCAAAGTTGACCAGCTCGGTCAAAATGTAAACAATGTCATTTTTGCAATTAATTTGGGAATAGTGTTAAAAGTGTAAATATTTATTTTTTTCTAATTAATTGTAAAAAAACTTCGCCAATAGGAACAAGACAATCCTAGAACTGACCGAACCTTTCAGAAGCCCGGTCTAAGATTATGCTTGCTTAACCATGTTGAATACATGTTTCTATTCAAGGACAATCCGATACAGGTCAAAATTCAGCCTACCAGCAGTTTTTACAGCTAACAAACTTTTGTACAAAGAATACATTGATTTCCAGTGTCTCAATTGTTACCAAGCGACGGATCTTCATGTGATCAGAAGGCTATTTCCTGAAGAACTTGTAAAGTTTTTTGATGGACCTGAAATCAACCAGAACACAAATGGGTGCCAGAAAAATCCAATAAAAGAATATCAATTCCATTTGTTGGAATGTCTTCTTCTAAGTCCTACCTCAAAGAGTATGTTTCAGACAAAAATTCTTACTAGAAGAAGAATACTTACCCATTCTAGGTGTTGAGCTGTAACTCCGGATACATTTCCTGAATAAATACCTCCAAGTACCTAACAAATCAAAGGCAAGTACAAATGTGTCCGTTAATCATATATATTATGCAAGAAAAACATCCTACAGGGAAAAATACATTTCCGTTCAAACACAGCCCTACGAAACTGTCACATAAAAACATCAATTTTCTGGCAGTCAAAAATACACAAACAGGGGTGAAATCCTAGTATGCTATTCCAGTTTGGATTTTTACAACTTTGACAGTAAGATACAAAATGTGAACTTTAGAGCAATGTAAATCTGATTAATAAAGTAAAAACTTATTTTCAAGATCTAATCCTCACATTTGAAAAACTGCAGAATTTTCATTTTACCACTTTTAATATTTTACTCCCAAAATCCAATGAAGCTATCCAAACATCTTATGTCAAGGCAGATGGTGGCACAACTTTTTGATGTTTATCATCTCTAAAAGAAAGGAAAAGTTGAATTGAAGAGTCACGTACATCTTTCACATCATACACTCCAAAAAATATTTGGAATATAGTTGGAAGAGGTTATTGAAGAACTACAGGGATACATGTATATAGCACTTCTGTTCAGGAGATTTGTATGTCAACAGGTCCATTCTTTAAGGAAATAACAACAGAAACCAAAAGCTGGCAGCCTTTTTGTTCCATCAGAGTTGCACGTACCTAATATGGTCCACAAAACGGCATCACTTTGCACAACCTTTTCTATAACTAGGAAGCACATGAAGGCCTTTAATTGAACCAATATTGTTTTCAAGTTTAGACCCCTTAATGAGTCACTTTAAAGGCGTATTTGCCCAAACTTTGGAAGCAACAGCTTCCAGAATTACTTTCTGATATGGTGCCTTTTACCATGCTAACACCCCTCACACATCCTGGCCAAAAAAACATGGATGTGGTCTGAAGACAGAATATAGATGGTATATGAAATAATTAAACAAAAAGGCTCAGGCTTAACTTAGATGTAATAGCATTTACATTATGGGCATGGTTCACGCCTAGAATGATTAGGCGCATAGGAGACTTACACTCCTGACTTAAACTGTAAGGTTTCCAAACTGTTGTTAGATGCGTGACCTTACCTATGCACACAACAGCAAATTACTGGCTAATGCTAATCTAGGGGAAATCAACAGATACCATTGCTCAGGCAGACACTAATCAAAGTGCTACTGTGAATTCATCTTACAAGTCATAATTGTGAATATGATTCCCCACCTTGGAAACTGTTTCAAGGAACATGCCAGGACGTACAGGACGCGGTCTTCGACCAGTTACACTAGCCTGAAGATGTAAAAACCAGCAACATATAACACCAGTATCACTATAAAACCACAGATAAATGCAAGTCCATTTTCCAGAAAAAAAAGTTGTTCCAGCAGAAGTGTGGCAGAACTAACCCTTCCTGCAATTCCACTTGCTTTTTGTTCCTCATCCTTCTCTGGTACATCTGCACCTTCATCTTTCCCTTGCATTACATTACTGATCATCTCTTGGACAGTTTTTCCAGGCTTTAGAGCTACTAACTTTGTCAAAAAGTTTACCTAAAAGTAAGAAAGAGATGAGCCTAGACCTTTTTACAAATTAAGAAATTAAAAGAGGCTGTAGCATGAAATTTCAACATAGAATGGTCAAATTCATGTCGATATTCTGTTTGCAAATGCAGAGCTGCTCCCATCCCTTTGGTTAAAACAAGCAAAAACAACACTCATTTTATAGTGTGTCTATCAAATAAAAACAACATAGATTCCCGATGTATTATTATAATTTCTAACTTAGATTTGAACAGTAAGTAAGCTTAGCATAAAACTCAGAAAGATTTATGACCATATAATTTTTTCTTAGGTTACTAACTCAGCCGCGAGAGTTTTAGAACCTTTTCAATTTGTAATTTCAAACTTACAAGCATTTGATAATCGGGTATTAAAACTTAGCATCCTCAAAGCACATCTAGAAAATTGGAAAAAATCAGCTTCTGCAAAATTGGAAGTAGTGTGTCTATCAAATAAAAGATAGCTTCATTCTTCAATTCTCGCAAGCTTTTTATGGATGTAATTTACACTTAGTAGCACCATAGATTTTTTTTTTTCAGATATCTTTCTCATTTAAGAATTACCATCTGGATTAGCAATTTGCAATTCCAAATGGTTAATTTCTCACCAACAGCAATCTCTACAAAAAAATAAAAAATTAAAGTTGATTAGACAAGCATCGCACCCCTTATCTCCCCGTGAGTCACAAATACACACCTCAGCTTCAGGGAGGGTACTTAGACCACGATCATTCCTTTCATCCAATATTCCACCACCCATCATATTCCGGGCCTCTTCCCTGATCAACACAAGTCTGGCGAGTAGTTTTCTATCTGGAACAGAAGGCCTCACTTCCATGGACTGTATGGCATAAAAGTGAAGACAGAAACTAAGATCGAGACTGTTTTGTAATACTTAATATCATGCATGCTTAGAAGGAAATATTAGCATATTTTCAAAAAAAAAATATTAGCAGCCACAAAAGTATGCGCCATATGAACAATACCCTTAAACAGGCTACTGAAGTGCAAATATGAAATAAAACCCAGAAAAGCATGTATACTCATCCTTGAATGAATGATTAGGTACAAATTTGTTCCGCTGTATTAAAAAGATACCATAGATGTATTCTGATATTTAGGGACGGCAAGTTTTGGGAAGTCCTACAATGTGTCTGTGGTATGTATCTACCCGGTATACATGCTTTTTCATGTATGATTTCCCATCTCGTATGCCTCTTTTGGCTAAAAGAATAATAATAATAATAGATCCATCTGAAGCTTGAAGTTAGAGATTTTCTCTGAAGCTTCCAGTTTCACGAACAGACTGCATCAAGGTGCCACTATTCAGGTAATCACTTCCCAAGCTTCCCCAGCCAGTCTGAGTGAGCCAATAAAGTAGAAGATAATTGATTATGTTTTTTTGACAAATTTCCTGCCATTTTCCTTTGTAGACCTAATATGCCTTCAAAAGCAGGCAATTTTTTTAATTTTTATGGTATATCAATCGAGAAAAAACTAAACAGGTCAGAGTAAAAAATGAGAGTAGATCATGAAGAATTAGTAAAATGCCGAAGACGAAATCTGTGTAGTAAGTGAAGAAAGATAAACTTTCACCTCCAGTAAATCATCAGCCTGGTTCGCTATATCATTCAGGTTTGCTCCTGGAAGCTGAAACTTGGTACCATTTTCACCAGAAAACACGCCACCACCAGCAGCTACCCGTCGTAACAGTTCATTCCTGCTCTCTTTCTGAGGGGTTCGACAGAGCAAGCCAATTACTTGAACCTATAGGATAAAACCAAAGTGATCATTTTAAGATTAACACTACTCGCCCATGGTTGATCTGTTGAAACTTCCTTCTTTTGGATGAAGACTCACTTGAGGAGGGCATTTGTTTGTAAGATGTGACAATACCGTCTCCTTGATCACCTCCAAGAGCGATTTGCGCTGTAAGAAGAAATATCAACTCAAGAGAGGCACGAAGTGAAGATGGGGACTAGGATTGTTCATTACCCAGCACATTTTCTGCTGAGGTTGAATTAATCAGCAAGACCTAAGCTAGAGTAGGCAGCTGAGTAACATAGACATGATCAGTGTAGCAGAAGCATGAGCTGCCATCAAAATATCGAGAGGGTTTCAAAACTGCAAGTCTACAACAGAAGGGAGGACCAATGTGAGGAAAGGAACTATACCTGATCATCGTTATCCCTTTCAGCAAGCCGGATCATGTAATCTAAAGCCATCATAAACCCAGCCTCCATTTGATCAACTCTCTTTCCAATGACACCTTGCGCTACTAACTCGACAGCTGCAGACTCCGACGTTTCATCCATTTTCATATCTTCCAGCTGCAATCGACATGCTTGTATTTATGTCAACGAAAACAAACACATTATATAATTCCTATAATTCGGATCAAATTTAAATTTCAAGTGGTCCAGTAGTGCCACAACAGCCAACAGTTAGAAAAGTACCGAGACCTTCCACCTAGTGAATTTCTATAAATAACTTAGATTTGAAGATAATCGTTAATTTGAGCGGAGCCACATAACCTCTCTACTTCACATTTGTGACCTTTCCGCGTAAACCCATTGCTTACCAGCTTGATCATTTCCTGTAGAACTGAAGTAACCTGTTCACCGCCTTTGAGAACTGCTTCGTATTGGGAAGAATCCCATTTTTCATCTGATTGGTCGTCTGCCCATGAAAACTGTGTGCTTACGGAGGAATCTTCGTCCGCAAAGCCCCCTCCGACCTCGTATGAAGAAGATGGAGCGACTCTACGGATTTTGGATTGGCGACCGTGCGGCGAGGAAATAAAAGCTCTCGTGCTCAGACCAACTGAGGAAGTGACTGAGACACTTTTCGAGGAAGCGGAAAGCGAAATTAACGAAGAAGAGGGAAAGAAGAGATTTTTCGCTGCCATGTTTCTGGTTGAGTGAAGGAGGAAATGCAGATTACAAGGATGAATAGAGAGATAAACAGATTTGCTTCTTCTGAAACAATAGTATTCCCGGGAAAAACTTTTAAAGTAATTGCATACGCCGTCTGTGGGAATCGAACCCACGACCACATGGTTAAAAGCCATGCGCTCTACCAGCTGAGCTAAGACGGCTTTTATTTATATCTTAAATAATTATTTAATTAAAATCTTTAGTACATCAGAGGATTGAGGTCAAGAGTAAAAGGTGCAGAAGTTTTTTTAACAATAATTAAAAAAAAATAAAAAATTATACTAATGACACTATTCACAACTTATTTGCTAAAATGTCACTTTTAGCGTTTGACCAAGTTTGACCAACTTGGTCAAACGCCACAGAGGCGACACGCTGGCCAGCTGACGCCTGCGTGTCGCCGTATTTTTTTTAAATAAACAATAAGTAGGCGGCATTCAAATGCCGCCTACAAAGAAAAATACCATTCCAAAGCCGCCTACGACAAAACCTAAGGCGGCTTCAAAAAGCCGTCTCATCCAACACTTAGCGAAAATTAGATGTTTTGCGATGTATATCTATAACGCGAGGGAGGCGGCATCGAGATGCCGCCTAGAACTGTACGTATATAACGCGGTGGAGGCGGCATCGGGATGCCGCCTATCGGATGAATGCATGGTTTGTACACAGGCGAGAAAAGGCTGCACAGATTACAACCCATCTTTGTCCTTCGGTAGACGCACATTTATGGACTGTCGTAGAGGATGCCAGACATGTGTACGTTGTTCCTTATAGTGATGGGATATTTCAGGCCGGCGAGCACAAGGTTAACGTCATACGTAAGGAGTGTACCTGTCGGTCATTCCAGATTTATCAAATCCCGTGCGTCCATGCCATTGCAGTGTGTGGAGCAATACATTATGACTTCTATCAGATGGCATCCGAGCATTATTATGCATCTACAAACGCACGGGTGTATGAACGAGCGTTTGATGTGCCTACACAGAGAAGTACTTGGGTGCAAGAAGGTCCATTGGTACTCCCACCAGGTGAGAAGAGAACTCCTGGTAGGCCAATGTTCAAGCGTATTTGGAATTCTATGGACTGGAGAGATGACGACAGCGGACGATATTTGTGTAGTATTTGTAAGCAACCCGGTCATAACAAACGGGCATGTAAAGCCCCGTCTTCTGGCAGTGCAGAGAGTTCTCGTGCGGGGTCTAGGCGTCGGTAATGTATTCTGTTTGTTTATGTAAAATGTATAATGACATGTTTTCATTTGGTTAATTTAACTTAGTTTGTTAATGTATACTTTGTTTTTCCTATAGGTCGTGATGGCAGACACCCCATTATTGTACGATCAGGACTCTCATAGGAGCAATGCCATCTGGCATGGGGAGGTTAGTGCGGACTCTTGCACTTGTGATTTCGTTTGGTTATAAACATACACTAACAAGACTATTACTCATGTTGGGACCACGGATGCCGGAAATGCGAGCATTTCCGGACTCTCGACATTGGCGGTGGGGACGGCGGATGTTGCCGTATATCGAGGCCGTGGGGTTTAGTGCACTACAGAGAGTCCAGTGGTTGAGAATGGACAAACCGCTGATTACCGCACTGGTAGAGAGATGGAGGAGCGAGACGAACATCTTCCACCTTGCGAATGGTGAGATGACGATCACGTTAGAGGATGTGGCTGTCCTCTTGGGACTACGTGTCGACGGAGACGTTGTGACCTGGTCGACTCGGGGGGATTGGATGGAGTTGGCCAGAGTCCTTCTGGGGGTCGAGCTTCCACCTGTAATTACTTTACAGTTATGTAGTGTGATCAATAGTTTTGGATTATGAATGCTAACAGATAATTACAGGTTGAAAAAACAGACTAAAGCAAAAACAAAAAAAAAGTTTAGAAAAATATTTTCTAAAGGCGGCATTTAAATGCCGCCTTCAGTTATAAAATTCAAGGCGGCTTTTATATGCCGGCTTCAATATTGATCTAAAGGCGGCATCGAGATGCCGCCTCCCCCTCGTTTAGATGTTCAGTTGAAAAACTTTGAATTTTCGCTAAGTCTCGAGTGAGGCAGCATCGTAAAGCCGCCTCGTATTTTTAATAGTGGTGACATTTTTGTACCGCCTCTCCCGGATACGTTAACGAAGGCGGCATTTCGAAGCCGCCTGGGGTTTTGGTGTAGGCGGCTTTGAAATGCCGCCTCGATCGTATTTTTTTCTGTAGGCGGCATTTGAATGCCGCCTACTGATTGTTTATAAAAAAAATTCGGCGACACGCTGGCGTCAGCTGGCCCGCGTGTCGCCTCCGTGGCGTTTGACCAAGTTGGTCAAACTTGGTCAAACGCTAAAAGTGACATTTTGGCAAATAAGTTGTGAATAGAGTCATTAGTGTAATTTTTTATTTTTTTTAATTATTCTTAGAAAAAGTTCGAAGGTGCAGATATCTAGTACTCCGAGCTCTGATGGTCAATTGCTGGAGGGACGAGTGTGGCATTGTCAGTCCTTGGATGGCTTGAATCGTGAGTTGGGAGTCCCCTTGAACTGTCACCTTGACACTGTGCAAAATATTCTTTAACCAAGAAGAAAGTTAAAGTGTACCATAAACCTCGGCTGAATTATGGATTTCATGGAATAAGGAACATAAAGCTACCAACAATGGATTTCCAAGGTAATCTCAAAATATCACCCCACCCCAAGTAATCTCCAGTGATTTTTGGGCTGAGCTATTAAAATTTGCTAGGATAGAACATTGTGGGGAGGTTCCCAGCTCAGGTGGTCTCATCCGGGTCATCGCTGCAAGAAGTCTCATATTTGAGTCTCTATGGTTGCGATAGCAGTTACATGACAGGGAGCGTAACTGATTAATTAATCAGGGCATGCAACTACCTAGCTGCTGGCTACAGTACTTTTATTTGTCACTCGAGCAGTTGATATCGTATATGGCCATGCATGCATGTAATTTGAAGAATTACCCACAGCTCTATTCTACTATTAATGTATGATATTTTACATATACTTTATTTAATCCACGGGGCCTCGTCATAATTATTAAGTATAATTAACTCACTAATAAGTTAATATTGATGATGGAAGCACCACTTCCTTACTAGCTAGTTCCTAATTAAACTCTCCATAATTAATTGATCAGCCCTAACTTATTGAGAAAATATATACATCTAATAACCAATATTTGTTAAGTTGTCCAAATTAAAAATGTTCCTTTCACTTCTAAGTGCTGTAACCTACACCTCTCTTTCCGCCACCCTACACTACATATATCCCTTCTCTTCAAGCAACTGCAACAAATATATATATATATATATATGTATATGCCGCCAATGTTGCTTTTCTCCTAAACCTTCTTAACACAAGCAAAGGATATCTATCTTTGATCGCATGCATGGCTTATATTTAAACCCCACACGATGGAGCACCTAGAACACTACGTTCCTTGGATCATGATCGACCTGATCATGACCAAATTCTTCATCCTCCTCGTCTTCATCATCTTTACCGTCGTCCTTGGCCTTGTGAACCCTTCTTTGGCTGCTCTACCGGCGGTAACCGACAAGGATGTCGAGTCGAACGATGCCCTTCTTTCGTTGTACAACCAATGGCTGGCACTCCACAAGCCTCATGATATAAAGGATAAGCCGTACCACTTGGGAGGTGGCTCCTTGCAGAGGTTCCACATCTTTAAAGAGAATGCTCTTTACATCCATGCAGGCAACAAGAGGGGAAATGTCACATACCGGCTCGGACTCAACAAGTTTGCAGACTTGAGCAACGACGAGTTTCGAGAAATGTATACACAGTCGTCTTCCTACAAGTTTCTGATGATGAGGCAGGAGGGAGGTAGCAGTAGTGGAGATATTCATAGAAAGCAAAAGAATAGTTTTGTTTACGAGAAGGTCAGTACTGAAGCATATTTGCCCAAGTCAGTGGATTGGAGGAAGAAAGGAGCTGTGACGCGCGTGAAAAACCAAGGCCTCTGTGGTAATTATATATATAAGTTGAGGCCATGCAATAATATATATGTAGATCATGAATCGGTAATTCGATCAGTAATTCCATGCTAGCAGCTTCTTCCTTAATATATTAATTTTGTCTGGTAAATGCATGCATGCATGGATGCAGGAAGCTGTTGGGCTTTCTCAACCATTGCTGCAGTGGAAGGGATCAACCAGATCAAAACAGGCGACCTTGTTCCCTTATCAGAGCAACAACTGGTTGATTGTGATCCAAGGAATGGAGGATGCAATGGTGGGTTCATGGATGAAGCCTTCCAATTCATTGTCGAAAACGGGGGCATCAGCAGTGAGACACTCTACCCATACTCCGGATTTGATAACCACTGTGATCCTGCAAAGGTTTAATTTCTTGCTTTGGAGCTTCTTGAGAATATGTACATATTTATATTGCTATCTGTAGCCTAGGTGTTCAAAAAAAAAAAAAAAAAAAAAAAGTTCCCCAAAAATATTTAAGTGCTAACAAAGAAATGTACATATATAACTTGTTTCTGCAGAGGGATATGAAGATGGTTGTCATTGATGGCTATGAAGATGTTCCTAAAAATAATGAAGAAGCCCTCATCAATGCAGTCTCCCACCAGCCGGTCTCTGTTGCTATAGATGCTGGCTCCATGGATTTTATGTTCTATCAAGAGGTAACTCCCAAGTCAGTCCATGAATGGCAGTACTACATTAAAAGCAAGAAAAACACTCCACTCTGCTACCTGCCTCCCATCCTACTTAGTTAATTACTCTTGACTTCTGCAATCAAATATGCAAATATTGCAATGCAGGGGTTGTTTACTGGATCCTGTGGCACATTTTTGAACCATGGAGTTACAGTTGTTGGCTACGGGGAGACGAAAGAGCAGAACCAGTACTGGATTGTGAAGAACTCATGGGGCACAGACTGGGGGGAGGAGGGATACATCAGAATGAAGAGACGAAGTGAATTGGATCCCAAAGAAGGGCTTTGTGGGATAAACACGTATGCTTCATATCCTCTCAAGACTTCACCCAACCCGCCTTCACCTATTCTCTACCAGCAACTCCTTCCAAGGAGGAACTCACCTCAATTTCACTCATCTTGAAAACAAAACATTATTTTGCTGCAATAATCTGCTCAATCTCCTCGGCATTTCACCTACTTCGGATTTTACATGGTTAAAATATGTAGCCCTACGTCCATAAACGGAAACCAGAAGTAGAATCTTCATATCTCTAGATCTATTTCTCTGCCTTGATAAGAATAGAGATCATCAATTGGCTGAAAGCCGATCCAGATAAATCAAGATACAAGGAATTGCAAATAACACTTAATAGACCATATAACGACAGACTTACCAAGTGCTTACTTATGACTAGTGTTTCATCATAGCAAATAATGATTTAAGGTGAAAACATACATAATCAATAAATGGAGAGAGTACCCAATTAACATTCAGGAACCAATTCTAACCAAATCCATATACGATGAATGGTAGGATATGATTTACCCGTAAAATCAAAGTCTTTATATGCCACCAACCCTTGGAACATGAACTAAAAACAGCACAACTAACAACCTCTGGTTCTATGATTTATAAAAACACAGTTATTTGACCCCATTTCGCTATCAGCTCATCATCTTGAACCACATGGCCCCATATATGCTTATATACAATCGCTGTGTATGAAACCAGATTGTGGGAGTAGATTTTAATTCTCTGTACATGGTATTGTTGATCCTCTAAGACCCAGCAACCCAAAGCAATCAGAAAGTCTAATGATGGGCCATATCAAGAGATGCTACCCATTTCTTGACTTGCAAGAGCACCACTTCATCCTGAAGATGTATGCTGGGTTCCAGAACGTTGCACAAGCACAGCTTCAGTAGTTGATACCTTAGATGCAGCAATATCTTCTAAGAGCTTCCATGTAGCTTCCCGTCTTGACTCAATGTCCTTCTCTTTCATCTCATCTTCTTGAAACTTCAGCAGACACTCTTCAAATAGTTCAGGATCGAGATCGGAGAAAATCTTCCGGACATTTAATGTTAGGCTCTGAACTGCCTGGTTCCAATGGTTCCTGGTGTTTCTCTCCAAAGCTGGGAAGATTATTGGCAAAATGACATGCCTATTTTGTTTAATCAAGTTTTCTATGTGATCATTGTTCCATAAGAACAATGCCCTCTCAGCCACCTGAATCCCAGAAAAAGCAGATTTGCAAGATAGACATTGTTAAAACATGTCGGAATGGTTGACACAAACAATTGAATAAGAATGCTCTTTACTAAATCCAATAAGCACCGTCTCCCTTTCAGCAAGTAGAGTGTAAAGCAAGCTTCATAAAAAAGAGCACATCGTATATAAAAGAGAAACTAGAAACAAAAACCGATCCAAACTAAGGTTCACATATGCTCAGCTCAATCAGTCGGTCCAAACAGTAGCTACAGTTTTGTAAATCTTGAAAAAGTGAAGTATCAAAAGTCTAAAAAGAAATAATATTGGTAAAGAAAGTCTTTCTTCACATAATCATCACGGAGGTTCGATGTATAAAATAATATGACAAAACATGGAACAGAGTATACATACAATTGGACATGCAAAAGACTGCAGAGTTAAGGACAGGTAAGTACAAGGTTCAAGATAACGAGTTTAAAGAAGTCCCACTTTAATGCCGAATCACAATATGAAGAACATGAAAATTATATAAGATGTCAATACAGGATTAAGATCACAAATTACTAGGTCCAATTAGAAGAGCATAGTAAGTTTTTGTTAGCATACTTTAGCACTTAAAAATACTACTAATGGCATCATTGCCAAGTTTCCAACTTCTCGATGAATCTGCTCAAGGATACAAGAAATTTTTTGAGAAAACCAAGTGCGGAGTTTTTTTAATATGGCGAACACAAACTCACAATTAGAAATTTCAATAGACTACAATACTCCAATACTCTAATGCTACTGTGGGGAATAATGATATTTCTAGTCAGTGGACACTATTGAGTAGGGCATTTGCCTTTTTCCTCATTGTAACCTAAGTAAATCAACAGAAAAGGATTACAGTCAACTTCATGCACAGATTGAGTCTGGTACTATCACATTGAAAGAAGCAGTACTGCAGGTTTTTCTCCTCTTTTCTCTCAGTAACCCTGTTTCCTCCCTTGATTGTTGTTTCTACACTTATTTCAAGACAACTTGCTCTCATTGATTTTCATGCAAGTGTTACAAACCTGTGTTGCATGTTATCCAAAGAATTATCATCCAGTCAAAAGACTACTGGAAATAATTATCCACATACATATGCCACTGCATGCAATATATTAAAAGAACAATATTTTTTCTTGGATAATCTCAGAGTATTATAATCTTGTGAGTATAATTTCTTGGATCATCCATTTAATTACCACTCTTGCATGGATCTTCTTCGCATAAAAAAGAAACTGTCAGAGAGATAATTTTGGTAACATGGACGAATATAACTTAAAGTTACCATCATCAGATACAGTAAATTCATCCAGTTAGATACAGTAAATATCATAAGCGTAGAGCTCCATCTGTCTTTCCTTAAAAAATTTAGCAGATACAGTTGCAAAGGAGACAAATCATCTCAAACAAGGAAACAAGATAAAGAAGTTGTCTTTGTAGATGATATACTCATTTTCTATTAATCTTGTGGGCTTGCAGCCAAATAAAGATGCATTAGGAATGGAGATACTGCTTTGAGAAGAAGGACAAGAAGATTCCAAGTGATCAGTCCTCAGACTAACCAATTGCAAGAATAAACTACGGAAATGCACCAAATTCCCCTAAAAATTGTGAGCCTTAGAGCTTATCATAGAACTTGGACAAATTTCCGTGGCACAGAAGTAAGAATAGGATCTTCATTGTTTTACATCAAGGTAGCATTACTATTGAGTCATTTCATTGCTAAAATCATATAAAAAAAAACTTAATAGTTTGGTAGTTGGAACTACAGGCACGAGCATATCAAAAGCACATAAGCATGACTTGATGATACAAACACCAACTAGCCAGCATTTAGCTTATCCTAGTAAAAATATAGAGACAGTTTAAAAAGTCAAGGTAGACCAAAAGACAAAAAACACTGACACCTAAAAAAGAAGGATAAATATAAGACTAGAAAAAAAAAGAAGCATAGCAAATGAACTGTTTATGACATTTAGGATACCCTAGGATACATAACACTGAAGTCCAAGATATCTTAGTTAATGACTGCAGTTGAGGGTAAGGACATACAATTTGATTATAAATTTGACTCATTGAATTCGCCTTCATGTAATCTTTTCATAATCTTTTTCCTAAAAGAAGGCAATTCATATTAAAAACCAACTCTTATGATGTCTCACCATAGTTAACAACTTCTTTATGGGGGTTGGACTTCTCCTTCTAAATCATTAATCTATAATCAAGAAAATTTTAGCATAATTTTTTCTATTAATATCAATATGTTTTGAGAATATCAATATGTTACGTTAATGAAATTATTCTATTGAAGAAGAAATCATGTAATTATTCTATTAAAGAGGCCATTTATCCATATCAAGTCAACATATCAACCTCTCAAGTCTGTGATATGGTAAAAAAACTTTCAAAGTTCATTAAAATAATTACTACTTAAAAAATTGCACTATAAGATTACATAAGGCATAAAATTTTAACTAGAAGTAAAACAATTCAAAAAATGAGTTTACAAAAATATGAATGTGGCCACATTGTTCCAGAGAATACCATTAGACATAATAATTCCAAAGAAAAATAGGAGAAACTTTTTAATAAACAAATGAAACATCCATTTTTAATGAATAACTTTTTAAACTAGTCAAACCTATCATGAATGTCAAGGACAATGGAACATAAATATCTCATTTTGCACTTATAAAGCGGTAACAAAAAGAGAAGACGGATCAAGAGAAGTATTGAGAAGATAAGGCCAACAAAGAGACATGTCCCTTGTATAAGCACAAGATAAACGACCAAGAGAGGCGAGGGAAAAACAGAGCATCTTGTTCAAACTGCCTTGACAATAAGGATCACAGAACATCTTGTCAAGAGCGCTGATATATCTCAAAAAGGGCAAATCCTCTATAATAAAAAGAGGGACAATTGTCACATGATTCTTCACCTTGACAAAGATCACCTTCGGATGAATTGTTGCCAAGGTATTCTTAGTCCACTCAGCTTCTTTCTAGTGTAATAATGCAAACTGCCTTATCTCATCTTAGTAGAACTTGTTTCTCTTCGAGAAAGAGACAACATAAAATACAGCATGCAAAAAGAAGTTAATATGAAAAAAAGGTTTTTCCTTAAAGATCAAATTTCAGTGATGAAAAGAAAATGACACACAAATTTGCCACTACAAAGAAGAAAAAGGAAATAAGATGTTAGAACTGGGTCTGCCAGAAGAAGTAATTGGCCAGTGAAACCCCCTCTTAGTCCTCAACTCTTTCTCTTGGAGGGAAAAGCAAATGTAATAGAAGGGGAGCAAATTTCTTGAATTCCCCCTCAACTGGTCTAAGAATTGGTTCCCTCTTTGTCAAAAAAATTCAGCTACAGCTTTCAGTACCTTTTTTTTTTAAAAAAAAGATAGAATTTTATTAAGAAGAGAGTAATAGATGCTACCGGCCACACCCAGGGGCACCCTAAACAGATAAAAGGGGAAAAGAAAGAACGCCAGAAAGAAAAAATGTTTTTAAATAAAATGAGAAGAGATAATTTAATAACAGTGCCCAACAAAAGGGAAAAAGATCCAAGAACAGCAAATGACAAATGCCAAAGACCCACAGAGCTAAAACACTAAAATAAAGAAAAGGATCAATGAGCTAAAAAATATAACTGAACAGAAATCCACTGAAGCAAGGAAATGTGAAAAGCAATCTGTTGACAGTTGACACACCTCTAAGTCAAGTGGCTGCTACAACATCAATACCACCAAAACAAGCTGCCAACAAAGAATTACTGTCCTCAAATCTTTTCAAAACATGTCAAATATAAAGGGTGAAAAGTCCCTGAGGCATGACTACCACACAACTCACCCTCAACAACCAAGAAGTGAGAACTTCACAAAACAAACTAAAAAAAACCTGAAGGAGAAAAGTAAACTAAGCTTATCTTAGACTCATTGATCTCAAAGGGAACAAAAAGTGGTCATCTCCTTTGGGTTCCTCACTAATTAAAGAACACCTAGGGAACTTGGGCAGTAGCTCAGTGGTCCCATAAGGAGTTATACTGTGAGAGTTCTTGGGTTCGGATCCTCACAGCTCCTATTCGCCATTTCAAAAAAAAAAATTAAAGAACACCTAGGATTCACCAACAACAGCGATCAAAATTAAGTTTACACCTTTAGGAGGACAACATGAGAAAACAGACAGACAATGCAATTCAGAGTTGATTGCATTGTTGATCGCCAATTTCTATTATGATCCTAATTTAAGTGTGTAGCTTTCCTTGTACCATCAATTATAGAGCTTTTGGCATATTGATTTGGTACTTAACATTTGGTTAGAGAAGGCACTATGTCACGTGTTCGAATCCTAGAAGGGGCAACCTATGGAAAGGGCTACCTGGGTTAGAGTGAAGAGTCATCACAAGAGTGGAAATAACTACCTAGTCTAGAGTGAAAGCCGACATAGAGTGAACTATCGTGGAGCTCTCGGAAGGGGCGATCTTTGAAGAGGGAAACCTATGCTAAAGTGTGAGTCATCACAAAAGTGAAAAGGGCTACCTAGTGCAGAGTGAAAGTTGTCATAGAGTGGACCGCTGAGATTGTTAACACAAATTGTTACGATCCTGAATTAAGTGTCTAGCTTTCCTTATTCTATCAGCTCAGAAGCTTTTGACATATTTTTTTTTCTAGGAAAGAGTTGTAGGAGCTTTTGACATATTGGGTAGTTACCTAACAATTTCTCCTTATAACCAAGCTATGAAAAGTATTTTTCTTTTTTTTAACTTGCAAAAGATTTTATAGCTGAAAAGGATATTACATATTAAGGCATGTAACACGAAGAATACGCCAACAATGTACAAAAGTGTTACAAAATTTAACTCAATTCAACCACTAGGCCTGCTTTTGATATGAAAAGTATATTTTAGCTTGTTCCCTAGAATAATAAGCTACACATTTTCTTTTCACTGGTCATGCCTAGGGACTGTTCCTCCCCTCAACAATCTTTGTCCTAAACTCATCCAAACTTTCCAATGGAAAGCCCCAATAATGGAGCTTTGAGAGTTTTAGCCCATTTTGCACTTGGGGATAAAATGGGCAAAGAGGAGCTAAGAAGAAGGGAAGCAAGTCTGGCCAGAAAGAGAAAGCTGAACAATGTATGAGGTATTTCTGATCTGCAAACTCCATTTTATAAGGTAATGGGATGCAAAGTTGGCTGATTGCAGAAAATGATTCCAAGAAATTTAACATCCACGAACTGTTTTACATTCTTGGTTTCGCACAAGCTTCTAACTCAGGTAGTAGACAACCCAGGAGAAACATGATCAGGAAAAAACACTAGGAAAGTTCAAAATTAATCAGTCAAGATGATTTTTGCTAGAAATTAACATTTACAACCTCCATTTCCCATTTAAAAGTGCTTCACGCACTTGGAAACTTCTTTTTGTTTGATACACCCAAAGCATTTGCCATTAACTGCCAGACACATCTGGATGAGGGACAGCCATCAGTGCCTTTACCTCCTTTGACCTTGTGATCATTAATTTAGAAAGCAACTTCAGGAATTCAATTTTCTGGTATTGGTGCGGCAAATACATATACACATATTAACCCTCTTTAATAAAGTATTGATCAAAGACTTTGAATAACCAAATTATTGAAAAAAATCATTATGACGACAAAGTAGAGATCAACTAATCAGGAAGCATTTTAACCCCTAACCCCAAGACGGAAGTAAGAAAAGAAAAAAGAACTTGCATGTCCAAATGCAGGACCAATTGACACAACTCAAGAACTTGTCCACTGCAGAATACAATTCATTGAGGGTATTGAAAGGAGTGGAATGGAAAGGAAATGAATGAAAAGATCATGCATATTCAGTACCATCTATGCCAAATATACTAGCCTTTCTGGATGAATCAAGAAAAGAAACCTAGAGATAGTGCACAAAACCCTCTCACAGGAGGTAAGCCCAGTAAGCTTGTTCATGGCCCTTTCAGTCAGTCCAGATCTCAGTGTTCCTTTTCCATTTTCTTCCTTTTCTCCAGGTAATAATAACCCAGGGAAACCGCAAAGCTTACAGACTTCAAAATCATTGGAGAACACAATACAAGCTCCTATTTTTACCAGAATAATTACATTCAACTTGGACCAGGTTTTCAAAAGATATATTTTCTTGATCTAACTGTAAATATAAATTATAGGCACCCAGTAATATTCAGTTTCAAAGACAACCTACCAAAGACGAAGGAGTGCCAAATTGTTTCTTTAACATAAGACCTTCCTCTGAAGAAAAGCATTAAGACGTTTTCATTTCTTACCAGTAGATGATCATCAGTTTCTCAGGGAAAAAATAGGTTGACAACCACAAACCAATTTTGCATTTCATGAACAAAAGACTTACTGTGATCATGCATATACATAGACAGTATCTCAATGGCCGTGTTGACAGTAAATATGGAAAGATTACTACCTGAAAATGTGAGCTGCTCAAGCAACGAGCAATCTGCCGAAACAAAGGCACCATACACCGCTGGAACTCAGCTGGTTGAGTCGCCTCCAAAACTTCTTCTAGCTCCCCCAAAAACATCACCTCTTTAGAACTATTCGTAATTGGCCAGTATTTTAACAGACCTCTTATGACCGTATCTGCCAGCTTGCAGTCTTTCTCCACGAATTGGGTAATGCAGTATGATAGCTGCTGGTGGTACATGGGTATGCACTTTGGTTTGTGAAGGGGGATCAGAGCCCTAACTAAGAACAGCTTGTGTTCTTCTTTCAGAGGCAGGGCAAAACCATTAATTATACTTCCTAAAATCTCCAACAGCTCAGCAATCCCATTGTGCTTTTCTGTCTCAAAAATAAACCGATAGAAAATGTTGTTAATAGCTTTCCGGATAAAAGGACGATGCACCATAAATTTACCATATATCCGGTGGAGAATTGTTTTCAGATACTCTCTCTCTCTTGGATCTTCAGAATCAAACAGATCAAGCAATCTCAGGACGAAAGAATGGTCAATATATCTCTTAGCCAACTTAGCATCTGTCTCAGGTGATGCAACAAATCTTAAAAAGAACTCATACACAATTTGCAAGTGAGGCCATGCAGGGTCCATCAAGGGTTCCTCCTCTTCCAAATCATATGCCTCTAGGGCTTTGTTCTCCCTTGGGGGGGAAGTGAGAGTTCTAAAAAGATTTACAGAAACCATTCTAGTGATCTCCTGCATGACATTTTCTGTGAACTTTCCATTAGCTGAAGTGACATAGTCCACAAGCTCCAAAAGTGTCTGCCTTTTGATGTCTTTCTCTTTCAAACTCTTTGTTGGATCGGTGAAGTCAAAAACCACACAACACAAGTTTAACTTCTTGATAAATAACGTCTGCTTCTCCGAACTAGGAACATCCCTAAAACCAGGCAAAGCTTCGAGACCTGACGCAACTGAATTCCCATTAGGTTTTGAACTAGGTAGTTGGGCTTGTTTGTTTATTTGACCTAAAGCAGAATTTGCCGTCTGAGTAGGACCAGTAAAAACTGAAGTGTTTATGTGTCCGGATCTGTTACTTGCTAAGTCACTGCTTCTTGAATTGGAAGAGACATTTGTAGAAGGCGCAACCTGCGCACCTAGCTCACGATTCTCAGCTGATTTAGAGGGCTTGCGGGGGAGCTTTCCCAATATTTGTTTTATCATAATTGAGGCAGAGAAAAGAAACTTCCAAAACCCAGGTTAGATTTGGTCAATGTAACCAAACCTCGTTCAGTAGAGAAATCCTTCCCTATTATTCACCTCAAGAGGCTTCCATAGGTCCTAGAAGTTTCCTCCCAACTTGTCCGCTTTTGTCTTCGTTTTGCCTGCCCAAAACCGAGTAAAGTTGGACGGAAGAAGTACATAAGCCACTTCTAGCAGCAAAGGTACCAGCTGAAGTAACCCATTTTACAGAAGTAACAAGCGCTGCACTCTCCAATCAACGGTAGACTTTTTTTTTATATGCCCATAAAAATCTAGCGATCCCCTTATTGACCAAGTATTTCATCAAAAAATAAAACCCAACTTTCCACCAAAGATCTGAAACCAAGATGCAATAAACCCATTCCAGACCAAACACGAGCAATCCAAAGAGCTCCCAACCCGAAGCACCTGTCTTCTTTGCTCCTCCCTCCTATACCGATTTCCTTCTCTTTTCCTCCTCCTTATCCACCGAATTGACGGTATTCAGCTAGATCAAAAGATGAAATGATCCAGAAATCATCAATAAAAGGACTGCAACCTTACCCAAAAGCCAGAGAAAGAAAAAACGAAAAGAAAAGAAAAAAAAATTCAGATACAGATACCAGGCCGCCTCTCTCACAGAAATCAAAAGAAGTAGAAAGGAAGACTTAGGAGGATACTTACGAGAAGCTCCGAGCTGCAGAAGGAAGAAAGGAGGAAGAAACCCCGAAACCCGGTTATCAATGTCCAATGTTTTTGAGATTTTTTCCCCTTTTCCCCCTTTCTTTCCCTCTTCCCACTGTACCGTCTTGTTTTGTTGGGTGGACTCCGCTGTATCGAGAAAAAAATATTGTCAAACTCTACTCCCAGTCCCCACCCGGCGCCCCCCCTCCCCTTTCTTTCTCTCTCTCCAAATTTCGACTCGAGTTTATGTTTACTTCGAGTTTTCTGATAGAGAATCGAACTGTCCAAAAAACGACCCTCAAAATCTAGTGAAAATCCTCCCCATCAACAACCATGGTTGAATTTACATGACGGAATTCAGGGTCTTCTTTTATTCTTTTTCCAATCGGTTTGTCTTTTGCTTTTTTTGCCTTTCCATGTCTCTAAGACTCTTACCTTTTTTTTTTTTTTTTTCTTTTTCTACTTTTAAAAAATATCATATAATACTGTCTGCCACGTGGCACCAGGAAAAGGATGATTATCGGAATGAAAGTGGACGGATATTGGTCTCTTTGTAATAGGTTGAAGGGCAAACTCGTCTTTTGTGAAATAACTGGGCCCCACCGCCGGCTGCTCCTTTGAAGATACTCTTGACTGGTATATATATATAAATATAATTTAGGGATCCTGATATTCTTTTTTCATTTTCTCAAAGTCAAGAATATGAAACCGTCAACCATAACAATCACAAATATAACAATGAGAAGCATTTTAGACGCTTGCTCTTATCAATTTACAAATCACCCACCCACTTGATCCTAATAGTAATCACATTCAACTAAAGTATGATTCATATGATTAATGTCAACCCGATAATTTGCAATTACCCGTAAGCGTGCGTGCGTTACGGGTAACGCACTAACTAACTATGAAGAGGGTTTGGAGAGCAGGTAATTAGAAATTAGGATGATAAATTCTGCTCAAAGAAATGTTTGGGAAAGGGGATACCCACCTCCCAACAGCCAATTGTCATATTTATGGTTCGAAGTGCACAAGGCATCTAACGTTAAACCAATAAAATTGTTGTTTTTCCTGTCTGTTTGCCACTTTGTATTATTATCGTTAAAAAAATAAAGGGGAGGGGAGGGATAAGTGATGAGGAGAGATTATTGACTTCTCGTGGGAGTTTTTCATTGCCACTTGTTAGAATTTATTAGTGTTTTTATGAACCTGATAAGTCTGATGCTGCGTTTTAGACTCTGGAATTGTTACCAAATTCAATCAATAAATAAATAATGTATGGGGTCCAGATAAAATTATGAAAGCGCCACAAAAAATAAAATAAAAATGGTGCTCTTCATTTCTTGGTCCCCTCAGTTAAGTTTCATGATTGACCCAAGAAGAATTTCTACCTAAGTTCCTGTTCAAATCTTCAACCAAACAAATCCAATGTACTCTGGGTGTGCCAACTACACTCTCACCCTATTCTACATCTCACCTTCTACCTCCCCATTCTCCTCATATATTACCGATACGTCAAATTCCAGTCGAGGGTTGTCTCTCGTCAATAAGAAATTCAATAAAATACTAGGGCACAATGCTCTGAAAACTTTCTTGTGAAGTTCTGTCTAAAAAAGATGAATAGAAAGAAATAGAATAAAAGATTAGGGTACGGAGTCCGGTTCGCAGACTGCCGTGTGTAGCACAAAAGAAGGATAGCCGGATTGGATTCATCAACCCATGGGTGAAGGAAGACCTTTTACTGTCTTTTCCTAGCACCCGTTCTTCGCTGTAATAGTGGGTAGCTGCAGAAGATGTGACCTGCTACTAACTACAGAGTACGGAAAAATCCATCCGTGTACCACATTTGCGTCACTCAGTTGCCAACAGATATCAACTGCCGCTACCGCAGCTTACCAAATCAGATAAGTACCGAGAGAACTTTTTATCGTGGAGCCTGATGAAACTTTAACACCCTTTCACCTCCATCTTCGGCCAGTCACTGAACCTTTCGTTACTGAGATTTTTCATCAACACAAGGGTCGACGATGATGACAATGAAGACTTATACAAGACGGCTGATGCAACTACCTACGAGAGAAAGTGGAATGCATAGACAGCGCAACCTGCTTCACCATTTCTGCAGCATGCCATAAGAATCAGAAGCAACAAGTACTTTTCCCTAGCTCGGGCAAAATGGAACAATATCCATTACTTTCAGCAAAAAATTGTCTCCGTTGAATGTGAATATACTCGCCTATATTACACAGCTGACAGCTCAAAGTTTTAGGCAACTTAAAGTCACTCGCAGTTCAAGTACATAAAATACAGTCATGTCAGTACACATAAGAAGCATCAAAAGGGAAGCAGGGAAAAAAACCAACATGACATCCATCCAACGCCTTGTGACAGGGGGAACAACTACATAAAGCCAGCAAGACGTGGACAGCACCAACTGGTGGTCACAGAGATACCTTCACCGGGGTCTACTATGGGCCAAAAGAAACGTCTCCATTTACAGGCAGAAACCTACATCAGAGGCTATCCTGCAATCCTTGAACAAGCTTGTCATCCAAAAGATTGAATCTCCATGGCTATACGACGTCCAGTATGAAGCAGCAGTTCATCAACAGGTCGGCTGGAAACTGCCGAGGTAATCTAATAGGAGCTCTCCAATTTTCTGGGATGAAACAAAAATGCAAGGTTGATACACCAAGGTATAAAATGTCTCCCACAACCTTATCTTCATCCCTTATTGTTTGGTATGCGGCACTCAATTTTGATAAGCAATCATTGAAAGAAAGGAGCAGAATTCATCCAAAAAATTTGCTGGACATAAATAAGTGATTACATATACAATAAATAGGTCTCGGGATTACACAATTGTGATGCTTACTTAGATTATGAGCTGATTACAGTGAAAAGGTAACTGAAGTGAAACAGTATGTGTTCTTGTTATAGAATCACAAGTGTATCATATGCTGTATCTATTTTTCCGCTCAATATATGCTTGAATGGATGGTCTTCTTCCTAAAAAGTCAATGAGAATCGCCATAGAGTCTCTGGCTCCTCCAGGGGCCATTACCTGCAAAATGTCACCTTTCTCTAAGTATGTAGTACAACTGGAGGGAAGGATTACCAAGAACAATTTGTACAACAAAAGAAAGATTAAAGTGTACAGTCCACATAATGGATGATGATAAAGATTCTGGCTGTTGGAAAATGCAAAGTGTACTTAAATTCTAGTTCAGCAAGCATGAACCTCACCTTTTCCCGAAACAGCAATCCCAAGGACTGATTTTGTAGATGACCTTGAAACTTAGATGCAAATATATCAGCAGAAAACACCTAACAAAATATAAAAGTTCAGATCAACCTTTCCTCCAGAAAAAAAAAAAAAAAAAAAAAAAAAAAAATCCTGATCTACCTAGTGTAAAAGTACTAGTTGTTTGTTTACAACTCTTGAGAAAATGAACGCCTGGTATAAATAAAAATGCAGCAGTTATGTTACCTCACTCCACAAGGAACTGTAGCATGTTGCTTCATAACCAACAGCAAGTCGCAGAAAACAAGATGCAGGTTTTGTTCCTTCTAAGAAAGGAATGCCTAGCATCACCTGCAGATACAATAAAAGCGCTAGTAAAGCACAACAACAACAAAAAAAAACTCATAATAATCAAAATGCAATTAACTCAGGCAGAAATACATAAGCTAGAGTTACCTTTGGATAAAGATGTTTGAGTAGCTCCACCATGTCAACATTTTCACTCGAATGGATTATCTGATCAAAAAAGCCTGAAAATATATGTAAGTATAACAGCATGGTAGCCAGAAACATGCAACTCTCACGATGAATAATCATCAAGAACTGCCATACAACCTAACAACATACAGAATAAAAGACTATAGTACAAAAGTCATAGCATCATGAACCATCATAAACTCATCAACATGGTAGACACTCTTGCTTTACTATTACCATTTGTCAAATAAACCAAAATAAAAAAAAAGTAAATGACCTATCATAAAGAAATGGAAATCACAGAGAAAATGCATGTCAAAAAAAATTAAAATGCTAAAAGGAATAGAATTCTATTAAAGAATGACCAAATTGAGAGAAAAGCTTATTACAAATGCATGATAAAAAAAATGGAAATCACAGAGCATGATATAAAATGCATGTCAACCACATAAATAGACTATATATATTATTTATACCCTTATTATTATTACCATATTATTTATATATCCATATTATTATTACCCATATTATTAATATATATTAGAGATTAAGGAAAATACTAAAAGGAATAGAATATTCTATTAAGATTGCATATTACCTATAAATAAGAGCATATTTCACCTATTATTGGGTCCACCCATATATTATTATTAAAAGATATATATTGGCTTATATTAATATTACCTACCCAGATTATTAAAGGAGCCCATATTATATATTATTATTATTATATATTATATATATTACATATTATTATATATATATTTTCACCCATATATATATTACCCATATATATTTATATATTTCACCTTATTATTACCTTATATATATTATTATCACCATATATATTATATTATTTATATATTCCACATATATTATTTTATTATATTATTATATATATATATATATATTATTATATATATATTATATATTATTATATTATTATATATTATATATATATTACCCATATATATATTTTCATATTATATTATTATTATTATTTATATATATATTAATAGATATATATTAGCATATTATTATATATATAAATTATATATTATTTATATATAGCATTAAGAGAGAGAGCATAGAGAGAGAGAGAGAGCATGAGAGAGAGCATGAGAGAGCATGAGCAGAGAGCATGAGAGAGAGAGCATGAGAGAGAGAGCATGAGAGAGAGAGAGAGAGAGAGAGAGAGAGCATGAGAGAGAGCATGAGAGAGAGCATGAGAGAGAGAGCATGAGAGAGAGAGCATGAGAGAGAGAGCATGAGAGAGAGAGCATGAGAGAGAGAGCATGAGAGAGAGCATGAGAGAGAGAGAGTGTGTAGAGAAGGAGATGATACAAATGGAGGCAAGTCTTGTGAGCTAATTATGCTGTTAAAGAGCAATTAAAATCAAATCAAATTACATCTTGGGCCTCCCTGTAAAGACCTTCCTATCAAAAACATTAGGAGAACAAATGAAAATGTGAATTGACTAACACGAACCCATATTTCACAAAGAATTAACTACAAGTAACCATCAATTAGTGAAATGTCTTATGAGCAAATAAAGGCATGTCAAAGGATGATGGTCCTAGCAAGTAAACTTTTCCACATGCTTGTGCCAGCATCTACAACTCGTGCAACAGAAATTTATCATCATTATCAGAGGACTCTCCCATCTTTGTTGGCAGTGGCAGGTTAACATTGTAAGCTTGTATGTCACAAGCCAGAGCATTCTCTCAACTTTGTCAGCCGTGGCATGTTAACACTGTAGCTAAGATGAAACACAGGAAACTTTCTACAGAAGTCCAAAACCAGAAAAGTTGATCAACTTACATAAAAGAAGCTCTTGTTTCAATTTAAGGGCGGAAAAGGAATCGCGTCTTCCTTGTAGCATTCTACACATTTCATCAGGAAGGGCCTTTGAGATATCCTGTGCACCACAGATTTATGCTTAGCTAGAAAGGAGTTGAAAGAATGGTTACCCATATCAGCTTTTACGTATCGGATTGTCAGGCTACCGTTACAGGTTACACCCATAATTGACCAATATGCTACAATTTACTTATGAAACTTATATCCTCCAAATTAAAGGAAATTTTCAGATGAAATTTTAGGAGGGTGAAATAGAGTTAATTTCACATACATTTCGCCTATACTTGTATCTATTTTAGTTACCATATGGAGGAGAAATGCTACTTGAAAGTAAGCAAGTACAGATCTCTTCTATGTAAAAGTATTTTTTGCATTTTAACTTTCAAAACATACAATAATCATACACAACCTTCTAATTTACAATATACTCAACAAGTACATCAAAATTTCATTAAAAGATTTAAGTTGTGATTATCCAAAATTTTACATTCAGCACGTAAGCAAATAAGTCCATTTGGTTTTTAGTTTATTATTATCTTTTTAAAGAAAAATTAAATGAATTAAAGAAAATAAGCAAATTAATTATGGTAATATCTTTAATTTTTAAATTTTTTTTAATGGCCGTAATGTGTTGCATTACATGGCTGATACTGACTGATGATACTGGCCGAGACATATACTGATATGTATCAGATTATTGATAAGCACAGCCATGGTTGAAAGTCCCACCGAATAAAAAATTAAAAAATAAAAGGCCTCAATTGATCAGCTAACTTATATGGAGCATATCTTATTAGGGATGAAAGTAGAGACTTGCTTTGAAAAGATATGAACATCTTTTCTTATTTATGACGAAAACAATGAAACCAAAGAATACGAAAAAGTTGCATCAAATAAAATTAAATGCTTGAGTACATATATGAAACACTTAGTTTTAACAACAAATCACCTGATCAAATCCAGACATCAATTTTAGAGAACTTGCTTCGTAGCACCTACAATACAATTTTTTCACAAATTAATCAATTTAAAAGATTATGATTTTCCTCTTTGACATCAAGTAAAACTATCAATTAAACTTACCAATTTTCAATAAGCTGACCAGAAATTTCTACCAAGTCAGGTTCAACTCGAAGCCCAGAAAATCTAGCAAATGATGCACGATTGCATATATGATGGATCTAAAAGATTGTGATCGTAGGTATCAGACAAAAGGAAATGAAAGTGCAATGTTCACCCAGTGCAAATATAAAGACAGTTGAGAAAACGGCAGCATGAATTTAAATTACTTCAAGAAATGAGCAACTAGACAATAATGTAACCATCAAGATGTTTGATAGAAAAAAATCCTTTAGTCACGCACACTTTTAATGGGGTGGTTATAACAAAAACCATTATTTATCTTATAAAGGTTGACAGTAAATTAAACCTGTGCTTTATGTACTCAACTTGAGATCCAGACAACATAAGATGAGAACTTATGCTGCATCACATTGCCAACCGGCACCAATGTGAACTAAGTCACATACCTACAATTTATTATCAGTTTTTTTTTGGGATGATCATAAATTCTTGAAAGAACTGACTTATAAACCTGGGAGCAACCCAGGGGGCTGAACTGCTTTGGCTCAAACCCAAGCAGGTATTAGGTTCGACATAGAGAGACCCAGGTGGTAAAAACACTGGACCAAGTAGGGTTTAGCAGTAAAGCCACTCATCATCACGATCCCACGGGTCAGAAGGAACAGAGGAGCAAGAGGAATAAGGAATGGAGGAAAGAAGAGGAAGATAAGAAGAAGGGAAGAGGAAAGGGGAAGGGAAGAGGAAGAATATTAGAGCCCCGAACCTCAATCTTCTTCTACTTTCTTCTCTGTTCTTCCCTCGTACTTCCCTACTTATTCTCCTTCCCCCCTTTGGCTTTGCACATTCCTTCCCACTAGTAGCCGTCTAGCAAATTCTTGTTTCCTTTTCGTGCAGGTTCTCTGAGCGTCCCACCTGTCCCAGCAGTGGTCCCTCCTCGCATTCAGTATATTGATATGACTGGGGATCTAACAGTATACTGCCCCACCCAAATGAGAACCACTTTGCCCTCAAAGTGGAAGTTCAGAAATTGAGTAGAGATTGTGGTTTTCCCTAGTGTCTTAACGATCGTGGAGGTCTTTCCAATGAATGAGGGTTCCAAGAGGGCCATAAGAGAGGGTGTGGTGTCCACCGGATGGCTTGGATGAAGTGCTAGTTCAAGGTCCTCGGTTAACCAAAGAAGTAATGGTTGGGGTGTTGAAGTAGGAGAGAGCCTTTTTGAGTGGGGAAACATGGAATACAGGGTGAATCTTGGCTTGTGATGGAAGTTGGAGTTTTTAAGCCACTGGTCCAATGGTTTGGATAATTTTAAAGGGACCACAAAATTAAGGATGAAGTTTCTCATTGAGTTTGGAGACATGAGACTTGAAACGATACGGTTGGAGCTTTGGATACACCATGTCCCTAGTTGAGAATTTCAGGTCTCCTCAGTTGGAGTCAGCATACTTCTTCACTAAATTTTGCGCCTTCCGTAAATTGTCACAAAATTCATCAAGGATAGAGTTGCATTCCTTGAGTTGGTGATTCACTTCTGCCAAGCCGAAGGATCATCACCCCAACGTAGTAGGAGAGGGGGATCTCGGCCATAAAGGGCCTTGAAGAGGGTTATTCCTGCACCACTTTGGTAAGAAAGTATTAAACCTTCAGCCTACTATACCCATTTTGGCTAGCTTTTGGGGTGAGACCCAACAACACAACAAAGGTAAGTTTCAAGACTTCAGTTGACCACTTCAGTTTGTCCATCCGATTGGGAAGATAAGAGGAGCAAAGCCAAAGGGTGGTGCCTGAAAGCCGCCATAGTTTAACCAGAATTGGTTGTTAAAAACTGTCTCAGCCAAAAAATAGGGTGTGGGGAAATCCATGAAGCTTGACCACTTCCTGGACAAATAGTTCAGCCACTTGCTTGGCTGTGAGTGGTGGTTGAGTACAAGGAAAAGTCTGTCAACCTCCATGAGCTCATGGAAGACTTCCCAAAAAATCCATGAATATGTCTCCCCAAACTTTGGAGGGAGTGGTAAAAGCCGAAGAAGGCCAGCTGGGCTTTTTTTTTTTTTAGGAAAGCGAAATTTTATTACTTCTGAAATGTAGAATGCAAAATTACAGATATTCCAAGAGTCTCTATGCTATCTGCCTCACTTGCATGTTTTGAAAATATACTCCCTCTTTGGCCAAAGTGTCAGCGAACATATTAGCTGACCTCGGGATTTTAATCCATGGGACTACAATTTGGGATAGGGACCATATTTCTCTCATTTGCATTTGGAATCTCCATGGGGATTCTTTCTCCTTACTGCATCATTTGATTACATTTGCCGAATCTCCTTCCACCAAAAGTTGTCCGCTAAGTGATCTGTTAAAGATCCTTAACCCTTCTAGTATTCCCATCACCTCCACCACTGTTGAATATGCAGCTCCAAGGGGCCTTGTATAGGCTAGCATGATCTCCCCACTAAAGTCTCTGAATGCACCACCATATCCCGGTAGGCCTGGATGGCCCAGCGAGGAGCAATCTGCATTTAATTCCAGGGCACTGTCCATCCAATTCGCTCTGAGAGTGTCTCCAAATATATCTACAAATCCATCCTAGGTCCTAAAGAGGGCCTCATTTCCACCTTCGACCCGCTGGGCCAAAACCATCACGTGGCCCAAATCTTAAGGGTCGATAAGTCAGACATTGATCCGAATTTTGATCTGGAGTTCATTTAAGAAGACCTCCATCAAAAACTTATTTGAGAGGTCGTGAAGAGAGGCCAACAACGATTCAAAACTCTGCCAGTAGTCGGCCATCGTTCTTGTCCTCCGAAGTGCCATGAGACATTTGTACATCTTCCCCTCCATTGACCATTGAATCTGGTTGAGAAGACGGTGCTTGAAGTCTTCCTAACTGTGTGTAGGAGCTTGAGAATCCGCACACTAGAACCAGGAGAGCACCAGTTCTTCCATACAAATAGTGGTCGCAGCCACCCTCTCGTCGCCAGTGATGCCTTTGACAGTAAAGTACCATTCAGATCTCAAGATCCAACCTGAAGGATCACTGCCCATGAAGATTGGGATCTCCAGTCGATGCATAGGCTCTCAAATTGATGATTCCCCTAGGGGAGATTTTTGCCTGCTCCAGTGTGTCAAAACCCCTTCTCTGATTTCTGCCACAAAGGTATGTAAGGCTTCTATTCCCTTGCCGATGCTCCCAAACTTTTCTTCCCATCCTCCCAACTTCTCTTATCTTTCCTAAGTCTTTCCATTTGAGTCCACATTCTGAAGTTACCCATTCCCCAGCCCTAATGCTCTGATACCAAGTATTAGAGCCTTGAACCTCAATCTTCTTCTTTCTTCTATGTTCTTTCCTCTCCTTGTACTCCCCTACTTATCCTCCTCATTCTCCCCTCAGGCTTCACACACTCCTTCCCTCTTGTAAGCATCTAACAACTTCTGGTTTCCTTCTCAGTTCTCTGAGTATGCCACCTGTCCCAACAGTGGTTCTTCCTCGCCTTTGGTATACTGATATAATTGGGGCCCTAACAATAAAGGAATTTGTTGCTTCCCCATAGTGATGGCAGAGAGGGTGGTGGATACCTCGGTTCTCCTCCCTCCTTTTTTAAGATTTACACAGAGAGGGGGGGAAATGGGTGGCTCCCTGCCTCTCACATCATCCATAACCAATTCTTTAATCAGATCAAACTGGTTTAACACGACCAAAGCATATTTCCATAGGTCGGGTCTTACAACAATGTGAAAGAGTAGCCAATGAATCATCAGTTTGCATTGGAAGATAAACATGAATGCCACAATTACGCAAAAACAACTTCCAGATCTTCCATGCAAATGTTTAAATACAGGGAAAATTTTACTTTAATTTATTGAAATGCTGTACCATTGATACATATGTAAGAATAGATTAAAGATTACCGTTAAGATGGTATGAAAGACCGGATAACACAAATAATTTTGTTATTTACTTATATTCCACCAAAATAATGCAAAATAAGTGTACTAATTTGCTGATTCTTTTACTCATCAGTCATCCAGAAATCTAAATGCTGCATATAGAGGATGAAAAGCATCTAGTCTCAAAGAGGAAACACTATACAAGGAACAGATAAAAATGGAAAGCATATGGCCTCAAACAGAGACAGTTACCAAGGCTGAACACATTGTGTACTAGCTTAAAAGGATTTTCTTCCCTATTCATTGATATAAACAAATAAGTTCCACAAGCGTGGGTGCCACACTGGAAATAAGCACATTAACATCTTACATACTGTTTTTCCATCCTTCTCCTATAAGATGCATGGTCAATAAGAGTGGGGAGGAGGGAAGGAGGCAACAGGGTGAGAGAGGGAGGGAGAGAGGGGGGGAGGGGGGGGGGAGAAGGGAGGGGGGGGGATGAGAGAGGAAAAAATGAGAGGAGGGGGGGGAAGAAGAGAAAAAAAAGAAGATAAATTAAAAAAATTAAATGAAAGAGATAAAATTTACATATTTGAGGAAAATTTTACCAAGAGAAAGAGCCGAAAATTAAATTATTTTGAAAAAAAAATTTTACCATATATTTATAAAATTTATTTTATAAAAGACATTTTTCTTTTTAAAATACATATTAAGACATAAATCTGAGCATATTGTCAATGACAAAATTAAGCTACGATATACTCAACATATATTATGCCAATGATATTATTAAGCTACGATATTGCTTTATTATTAAGCTACTTATGATTATTTTCCACGATGGGTTTCATATTATTATTAATGTTTTCACTTATTATTATTATTGCCTCCATATTCACTTATTATTGTCGCCTATATGTCTATATATTAAGCCAATTATTATTATTAAAATTATCACCGAGATATTGATCCGCTTTTTTAACGAGATCCCGCCATATTTTCACCGGCAGATGAGGCGTTATTACGATAGTTTTCATATTACTTCCAAAAAATACCACCATATTAAGCTCAATGGAGATATGCAACCCCATGTTTTATATACATATTGCTCCACGATATTAAGACCCATATTAAAACCAGACATATGTTATTTTCAACGACATATACCAATATTTTTCATGATATTGAGCCAACGATATTAAAGCCATCCACATTTTCACGCCAGACAGTGAAAGCATGAGAGAGAAAGCATGAGAGAGAAAGCATGAGAGAGAAAGCATGAGAGAGAAAGCATGAGAAGGCAGAGAGAAAGCATGAGAGAGAAAGCATGAGAGAGAAAGAGAGAAAGCATGAGAGAAAGCATGAGAGAGAAAGCATGAGAGAGAAAGCATGAGAGAGTGCATAAGAGAGAGCATGAGAGAAAGCATGAGAGAGAAAGCATGAGAGAAAGCATGAGAGAGAAAGCATGAGAGAGAAGGCATGAGAGAGAAAGCATGAGAGAGAAGCATACCACATGGCTGAACTCATGAAAAAGAGTGACAACGTCCGAAAAGTTTAGTAGAACTAAAGCCTTGTAATTGTCCTTTTGGAAGTTGGCAGCAAGCAATGCAACTGGTATCTAAGTGGTCAAATTAAGAAACAAAGAGTGTATCAAAGAAATATTAACACATCTATATGTATAACAAAAGATGCAAACTACTCTTGAACTCCACATTCACCTTTTTTCCCGGACATACATGGTATTTTGTTAAAGATTAAAAAGAATAGGAAAAACAGGAAAGGGGTATCCCCAGAGCACAAGACGGAAAGGGTTGAAACCATCAGAGAGAGCCAACAGGCCCAGCTTTTGCCGTTTCATTTGATACATTATCCATAATTACAAACACTACAATTAGATGGGGCAGTAGGTTACAATGTTATATTTGTCTCCCTCAAAAGATTTATGAACATAATTGATGACATGTTCTTATATTGTAAAACAGCCTGACTTTGAAATACAAACCATAAACTATTTTACATCTCAAATAGATATAAAAAGGTTGATTCCCACCTCTATCAAAAGATCTTTTGTGGTATGGGTAAAGCAAATCAGGCATCACACATGTGGTCACCAAACAATTTTTTAGGGGGTGGGGAATCCCACAATTTGGACCAACTTACCCAAAATATCATGTTTGCATGATGCCAAATACAACTGGCCATCTTTAACATGTCGGTGTCAAGGTGTTATCATTCAATGCTTCTCTAGAAACTCTCTCCTTTTTCAGTTATTCTGGTAAAACATAGAAGCAACTTTCCAAGGTAAAATCATAAAGATTTTTAATGTTCCTAGCCACATGGAATCTGATCAATCCCAGGCAGTTAAACTCAGTTACTCCATTACTCCTAGAACTTGTTCAGCCTCAAACGCTCATATATACTGCTATCCTCACACAAGGACAAATAAGTTACACTCAACACAGATTATCTCTGATGCACCTAGACACATGGACAGTGATCAATCCCTAAACGCATTTACTAAGTAGGTTCAACTGGTGGAGCGACTCGGAAATGGATTACATGGTGGTTTCTTGAATTGCTTTCCACACCGAAACGATGACAAACATTTCTACCCGAACAAGGCATCATCGATGGTGCATATAACTAATTTCAACAATAAACACCAGAACCACAATAAAAGTTAATTCATACAAGCTAATTGACTATAACCTAAATGTTACTGCATGCAAGAGCACCGAGTCGGTATCGAATTCGTGGATTCAAATTTTGTATCTTTACCTTCACCAATTTCAATGAATTACACACAATAAGTTCACTATAAAGAAGAAAAGAGAAATTCTATCGAAACTATAACAACCATAAGTTCCCAACCTCATTAAAGAAGAAAAGATGAAATTCTATCAGAAACTACAACAACCACTGGGGAGCAAGAGAGAGAGAGAGGGAGTTTTCTTTTTCCAAAGAAGGTTCTTAGAAAAATTAAAACTGATAACATCACTTGATTTCATCATGCTAGCAGCAGGAAATGATTCAGAGGCCGCATATATATACAAAGAATGAAAAGAGGAAGCTTTTGCAGAAATATTAATAGTCATAAAGCAGTAATGAATGCATCTGTAATTGTAGTTCCTCCATGCATACTGCAATAAAGAGAAGATCACCTGGCGCACACCAGTAGAAGACATGCACCCACTTTGGAGAGCCATAACACAGGTGTGGTTATATTTACCTTCCCTTTATAACAATCATTCAAAATCAGTCTCCTGCATCCAGTTAAAAGATGATGATAGGAATAAAAATGAAACAAAAATAATATTACCTAAAATACAAGTCAAGGAAAAAATAACCAATCAACTCTTTGGAACTTAAGTTTACAGCAGAAAACAGCCGAACATCTCCATCCCATACTTCAGGTTCAGAAATTTCCTCAAATTTTAAGCCTATACAAGTAGACAATAAGATTCTGTGAAAGGTAATGTGGAAAAAATATACAAGTTGATTTTGGAATGATAATTCTGCAGAATGTAGAATGCATAAAACAAGAATAAATAAATAAGTCACAGAAATTACCAAAAAGGTCTTCAAATATTTTGAACAATCCTGTCAAGACAACATTGGCCGGAAAGTATTGTTTGACTACCCCTAGGTCCAGGTCAAACCTTTGCTCTTCTGCTCTTCTCACATAGTACTTTATGTCTTCAACACCAAAGGTAGATTCCCCTTCTTCTTTCTTCTGCAGGTCCACAATGATAACAAAAAGTGGACAGATATTAGGCAAAATTAAACAATGGAATGGCACAGATAGGAATAAATATACCTTCAATTCTTTAAGCAGACACAATTCTCTCGAGGCCAACTCCGTTAAATGAGCAGAAAGATCCTCCAAAAATTCAAAGACCTGAATATACATTATCAATAAAAAAATCAAATCCTGAGACAATCAAAAGAACAAAGAGCATTGATGTCATAAAGGTAGAAATATACTAAAAGATGAAGAACAAAGTAACCAGACCAAATTAAATGAAAGATAATACATACTTAAGTGGCTTTGCAAGCAATCTACTGGAGTCTGGAAACTCTTTTTCCATGCAACCTCATAGTCATTCAAGTCAAATAGACTAACTTCCCTATCTGCTAATGACACCATTTAACTCCAGCATAGATGTGTAGGTAGCAAAAGCATTAAATCTCCTCAATCAATGTCCACTGGAATAATGTGTGGCTGTTAGGGAGGTGATTCAGGGGGACCCACTTGAAGGGAAAAAAGTGAACAAACCACCCCTCTTACGTGTGCATTCAAGGAGGCAAAGAAGGGCTGGGGAACATGACAACTAGGGGGATTCCATAAGCAGACAAAAGAGGTTAAGTGGTAGCCTATAGAAGAGTACCACGTGGGATTTATGAGTAGGGGAGAAAGAATAAAAGAGTGGGGAAGAAATATAATAGGAGGCAATCTTGTATGCAAAGAAGGAATCAGGTTCTCGGGAGAGTAAGGAGCTTTCAGCTCTGGTGTGCTTACTGTTTGACCAGAGTTGGGTAGGAGTGCTACTGGGGTGTTGTAACTGGAGTATTGACTATTGAATAGAAAACCTCCATTGCAGGCTTCTCCTCTGTTTTGTTTTTCTCTGTTTTTTCTTTTGACTTAACAGTGGCCACCCTTCTTATGTGAATTCATTTGTACTCAAAGGCCACACTTTAAAGTGAATCCACAAATCGCTGAAAGCAAAACATTCTAGTAACACAGACCAATTATTCGAGGTTCGAAAACATAAACAGATTTGATATAAACATGTGGACCAATTTAAGCAGAACCACGATGTTAAGTGTTAATTTACACATTAAAAGTGAATCCAACATAAAATATATACGTCACTGAAAAATGAGAGCACTAGTTTAGTAATAGTGGTGGACTGACATAAAAGCTTTAGTCCCACGTTGAATTTAATTGTTTATTTAAACCATTAGCAGCATCTAGAACTTGTATTTAAGCCATTAGCAACATCTAGAACTTGTATTTAAGCCATTAGCAACATCTAGAACTTGTATTTAAGCCATTAGCAACATCTAGAACTTGCACACAAATGATACCATTCCAAAGAGGCATAAACCAAATTACTAGTCCAAAATGAAGTGATGTTCAATCAAATGAAGCTCTTGGAAGTACAGTTTTTTAAGCAACTTGTGGTCAGGAGTTCCTTTCCACTGCAATTTTTGGGATAATCCCTCTTCCCTTGTTAGTAATCTGATTCAATTTCAACAACAAAAATTTCCAGCATTTTGATTAAAGCAAATTTGTCAATTCAGCATTTCAGACTCTGCCGAATGGCATAATTGATGTCAAAATCAAACTGAGCTATAACTTAAAATCTCCTAAAAGGTCACATCAGAATTTTCTCCTCACAAACTAGGAATAAATATCTTTCCAGAAATCTGCAGAAAAAGATATCTTTAGCTTCAACTGTTTTCTTTTCAAGCACAAAGAATAAGTGGTTTTAACTAGCAAACCTCACTCGATGACTTTGCCATCCTATGCTCAATAGCGTAATCTGCATAGCTGGAATACCCCAACAACCTAGCGAGCTTGTGACGTAACTGGACCTGTTAATCACAAGTGCACGATAGCACCATATCAGTAGGCATGTAAACATGTTTATGATATCTATTTTGTTTTTCCTTATGGATATCAAGTACATGGATATCCAATCAAATCACCAATATAGTAAGTACAAGATTTTATAATCAACATATCCTGGTCAAGAATCCAACTTACATACAAAATCTGCTTAAAAATAGAATTGAAGCAATCACGCTATCCAATGAAAAAGTAAACATGCATTTGCCTGCTATGTCATATGTACGACCACAAGAACAGCAAACAGAATAAATACACCAATTTATTTATTTTTCAGCTATAATTAGCAAGGAAAGCAGAAAACAAGCAACATCATCCATTGCTCCTTTCATATGAATTTTAACCATTATGAGGCTTACGAATTAATCTTGATTTTGTTACTTTATTTCATAGAGATAGTTGAAAATTTTGGCATTTCCAATGAAACTTGGCAGTAATGGGCCACTCCCTAGATATCAAAGCAATGACCAAGAGAGTCAAGTCCATCCACGTGTAAGACCATCCTACTTGACCCCCTTGTCCACTTACTGCTCATTTATATTTTTTTAAAAGGAAAATAATTTGTTTTTATTGAATAAATGGAAGTCAAGTTACAAAGGGTGGGGACACTGCTCATTTATATTTTCCCTTTTGTTGTCAGATTCCCCTACCTATTTTTTGTGGAAAGTGTGCATGTATACAACCATATTTTAAACCCAATAACCCCAATGCCCCAAAGAAGATTTGAGCTCAAGACCTCCCATTATAATTCCTACATGTGAACACTGAGCTGTTACTCAAACTTCACCAGATTCCCCTACCTATTATCTCATCAGCGTCTAGTAAAGTATTTATAACACATTGTATCAGATCATGTTTCTACATCCTCCATACCAAAATTATCTTAGCACCCTGCTCAAAAGTTATCATAGTAATTAACTTTTTTCTCCTCACTATCTGCTTCTCAACAACCTTAACATGAAGAGTACTCCATGGATTTGATGATTCCTTCTGAAATTTGCCTGAAGAATTAAACTTCGTAGTCATTAATCATGGACTCCAATTGTATCATTTCTTCTCCCACTTTCTAGAATCTACTTGTCAATCTCCTTCAATTCTGGTATTATTTTTAAAGTTCTAGGTTTTAGGACTTTTTTAACGTGATTCTTTCATAAGCTTATTCCATTTTTCTTGGATTATATTCCACTTATCTTCTCATTTGGACAAACTGTGAGATACTCTTCTTTCTTAATCTTTAGTCTCAAAAAGCCCTAAAAATTAACAAATAAATAAATAAATAAAACATGCTAACATGCACTGAACTCATGGTTTAGGAGCGAAAAGGAATCTTTTTTAAGGTTTGGCACCATTCAATTTTGAAGAGTTCTGGCTATTAAGTATGCATCAACAATTAACATGGTTTAGGGTATATATTCATGAAGCAGAACAAGCATCTCGGTTGTTGCAGCAGCTAGAGAGGATATACATTCAGGACCAAGGGCAGGACCAAATAGTAAGGATACCAACTACATCAGGCCAGTTCACTGTTTCATCATACTATCAAAACAGGTCGAATCCAAATGCCCAGGTTGCCCACCCAAATGCAAACCTGACCTGGAAACTTGTCGCCCCTCACAGAGTAAAGCATTTTATATGGAATGTCATACGTCACAAAATTCTCACATGTGATGAGCTTACTAAAAGAGGACAGCTGCTGGTTAATAACCTGTGTAGACTCTGTGGAGAGGTCGAAGAATCATGCAACCACATATTACTGCATTGTAGCTTTGCCAGAACTGTATGGGCTGAAATACTGACAAATTCGACATAGCTACATGCATGCCTGTTACCATCGGAGGTATGATCCAACAAGGCCTCAATTGCCCTCTACCTTACAGTAAGAAGGGTATGTGGAAAGCATCGATGGCAGTAATACCGTGGGAACTCTGGTTAGAAAGAAACAACAAAGTATTTAACAACAAGACCAGAACCAGCAGAGAAGTATTCAAAGTGACACATAACATCTTATCTTGGGGCCAAGTTAGGCAATACCTACCACCACTCCCCTCAACCATAATACTGAAATTCTGGAAAGAAGTAACGCATTTCAGAGCTGCAATCAAACTAGCAAAAATGACAGAATGGACCCCCGCACCAAGGACATGGCTGAAACTCAACTTTGATGAAACCTCTATGGGTAACCCAGGGAGAGCAAGTATAGTGAGAGTAGTAAGAGATTGGGAAGGTAACACCTTGTTTTCTTTTGCAGGTACAGTAGGTCATAACACCTTGAATGGAGCAAAGACACTAGCATTGCTTGAAGGAGTAAGACTATACAAAGCTCACTTTACGAGTCCACTAGTCATTGAAGGGACTCAACCCTGGTCATCTCTAGGGCACGCAAGCAGTGCCCCCCTCCGTGGAGATTCAAAAGTCATTTTGATGAAATACACGATACCACAAGAGTGGTGAATAGCATGGAGTAGAATACCATAGTCTGTTTCAAAAATGGTCGGCCAACTCAGAAGCGGATAAATTAGCTAAAGCTGGAGTCACTAGAAACTCCCTTATTGTAGAATCAAACAACATTTTGTGAAAATCTTTGGTAGAAGCCAAATGTAGCATAATGTACACTACACTGTAAATTTATTCAATCAATGAAAGACATCATTTTAAAAAAAAAAAAGAATTGGCATGGTTAAGCATCTGCATAGTCTCAGTTACTTCTACAATGTAAAAGAAATAAACAAATAAATACTAATAATAAATTCTATCAGAAATATGTGGCTTACCAGACTTTCTAAGATGCGTAGATTATCTTCTCCACACCTTTGCCCTTGTGCCACAGCTACCATCCTTCTGGTGGAACCAACCTTCAAGAGACAGAAACAGACCTTTTACAGGACATTAACTTTTTAACCTAGATACAGTTATGATATCAAGAAAGATATAAAACAAAAATAAAAGTAAAAATAAAACCTGACCCAAGACAACAAAATAGGTGGATAAGAACAATAAACATTAAGATATTTAATTTCACCAACTTTTAGCAAGAGGGACAAGAAAATCATGCTTAGCCTAAATTTGAAAATAATGCTTAACCTAGATTAGAAATCATGCTTAATCTAAATTTGAAAATCATGCTTGTTCTCACAATTTATAAAGATGGCATTTTCTTTTGTTCTAGAGGACATACTAAAACAAATTTAGCTTGAGCAAAGAATTAAAAAAATGGCTTCGATCATTAAAACTGTAAAATTTCTCATTAATTATATTGAAGTAATTTTATAATTAATAAAACTTTTCATTACAATAATTAAAATTTAAAATCAAACAGAAAAGTAAGTTGGAGTCAAATTTAGGTCAAATTTTTACTAAAATTTTTAAAAATTCATACTACTGACATATTTTGTTTCATATATCCAATATCTATTTAAAAAGCTCATACACCAAACTAAACAACACACAAAATAGCCTTCTCTAATCAATTGAAAATTCAGTACATGATAAATTGAAAACAATGAATAGGATAAAACAAATATTGAAACGAAGTACATAACAAGCAAAACTAAGCATAGATCAAAGAATCTACCTTACAGTGTTCAAGTATCGGCAACACATGATGACTGCTCAAACTAACCCTTACTTTGCCACAATCAGCTCTGTCCAAGCTCTGGCATAAACTCACATCAAGTTATAAGTTTTATGCACAATTTGAGGTCAACACCTCCTTACACAAGATTTCTAACTAAAATAAACCTGAATTGAGATTGAACTTTCTCTAGATTGCATAACATGTTTGAGAACAAATGCTAGTTTATAAATTAAAAAAATGTGCAATTACCTTAATAAACTCTGATGGCAACCCTGACAGCTCTGACTCATTAAAAAGAAGAAAAGTTCTATCTTCATTCAGATTGCTGATGAAGTGCAAACTAAGCTCATCAATTTCTTTCCTCAAGCGCTCAATCTCTTCCCTCTTGCTCAAAGTCAAGTTCATTCCATTTCGTTCAAAATCTCTCACCTGTCAAAGAAGAGCAAGAAAGTACTTGAGAGATAGAGACACAAAGATGCTCAGAAAGAAAAACCGAATAGACAGAGGAACATAACAGAGAGTAAGACAAAAAGAGAGAACAACATGAATCAGTCCACCACATATGCAACCAAGATCATATTATTATGTTGGTGATATAGCCTGGTGTGTGTGTCTGTGTTTCCATGTTGGTGTGTTTGCATTTGTGTCTGTGTGTTTCCGTGTTTGTGTGTGTGGATGTGTATATGTGCATGTGTTTGTGACTGTGCATATGCATATGTGTGTGGCCTGTGTGCATGAGTGTGTGAGTGAGTGTGTGCGCGCGTGTGTGTGCGCGTGTGTGTGCGTGTGTGCGTGCGTGCGTGTGTGCGTGTGTGCGTGTGTGCGTGTGTGCGTGTGTGCGTGTGTGCGTGCGTGTGTGTGCGTGTGTGTGCAGGTTTAGGGTTTAGGTTAGGAATAGTCCCACTCAACAGCAACAGGCAATAAAATTTAATTATTCAACTGTTAAAAATAATAAAACACCAATTTACAATAAATTGGATGTTTATCATGTACATACCAAACAATACACATACTGTTTGGTTTCAGAACTCATCCATTCACCTCTGGCAGCAAAAGTCTTGATTACGCGGTAGACATCTTCACGTTTGCTGAGTACCTTGTTTATAAATGAATATGTTAGAAAATGAGCAGTGAATTGTATTTTCTTCATTTATTCTACTTTCAAGGAAGAAACCACAGATCTTCCTTTGTAGAACTGATGAATACCAGATGTGAACAATTGTCTGTTCAAGGAAGATAATGAAAATAAAAGCAAAACTAAAAGAACAACAACAAACACCTGCACATACAGAGGTGTGCATCTATCCTCCTTTCTGCTTCAGCACTCGCCTTACGCACCTCAGCTGAAGGATTCACCATCTTCTGGAATACGCAAGATAGCACCAAGGGGAACTGTAGTGCCTCAAGCTCTGCCAAAGGTAAAATCGTGTTCACATATGTAACCTGCATAGGATAAACACATTTCAAATTATTTTGAAAAACAATATAACGAGAGAGATCATGTGAATAGTACAGAAGGATATTTAGACCCTAAAGTATAAAATTCAACTACACAGGATATGGTGCACAATGAAATGAGAACAAGAGAAAGAAAACAAAAAAAATCAGGAAATTGGTAATGTTTCTACAATGGCAAGACACAAAAAAAACAAGAAAGAAGTTTTAAAACAATGATATTTTCAGCAGCATGATACAGCACGAGGTGCATGCAAAAAGAGGTGGAAGTGAAATGTTCTGTTAGACCCCCTTATCCTTAAGGTGTATCACGGACGGCCAAAAGGGACCACTGAGACACTTAGCAGCCAACCCAGTCAGTGAATCAATAAGTGGTTAGAGTCGGGGAGTGGGAGCACGAGAGGCATGGCAAGGGGTAATTTGTTAGGAGCTGGTTAGAGGGGGAAAGTGGGAAGAATGATGTAGGGACTGTTGGTAAGATAAAAGGTGGGAAGAGGTCAAGGAGGGTATTGGGAAGAACTTGTGTAAGGGAATTGGGGAAGATTGTAGGAAGGGGGTGACCAAGGGGTGTACCATTTTGGTATCAAAGCGATACGATTCCAGGAATGGGGAATTCGAGAATGGAATCTAGGCTTGAAGGCATAGAGAAGGATTTGAATGAAATAAAAGAGATAGGAGACTCAATTCAGACAAATAGGCCTAATATTGGAGGCTTTGCGGGTAGTAATTGCAAAAATTAAAGAACAGTTTGAAGCACATAGCGATGAAGATAGGTCACCGGTGGTGAGAACTTCGAATCAGCCCCCTCCGAAAGAGCCCCCACTCCTGCGGCCGCCTACGAGTACCCAACGTGATCCCATTCAACGTTTCGAACTACCGTTTTGAGGTAAGGACCCTTTGGGATGGTTGTTCAGCGCTGACCAAAATTTCTCGGTGAATGAAAATTCGTTGGTCCAAACAGAATAGAGTAGCAGCCATATATATGGAGGATGCTGCTCTCACATGGTTCCAATGGTCGGCAGATCGTGCACCTTCTCAAACATGGGAAGAGCTTCGTTCCAAAACTATCTCTCGGTTTCAATCTTCCCAAGATGGCACCGCCTACGAATAGTTGTTGGCTCTCTACCAAACTGGTTTGGTGGTTACCAGCAGGCTTTTGAGCTCTTATTGGTGTCGTTGTGGGATTTGTCACACGAGCATCATCTCGACATCTTCATCAACAGATTGAGGCCTGAAATCAAGATGGAAGTGTGATTGAAAGGGCCTCGTGACCTCACACAAGCTATGGTAGCCTCGCAAAGAATCAAAGACCGAAATGAGGCATTAGCTAGGGTTCCCGATTTGCAACCCTTCTTTACTCAGCGTGGATGGGCCGATTCCCACATGGGTAGTTGGGCTGAGTTAAACCCGCCGAGTGGGGGTAGCTGGGCCAAGGCAAACTCACCAAGTCGAGGCAGTAGCAACTCGGTGACATTCCTATTAAAGTGGGATTTTAAATCGAGTCTTGAGGTTTCGGCCCCAAGACCTGCAAGGTCCAGGGTCGTCCCCTCCATCCAAACTCCCTTTGGTTCTTCTTCCTCCCAATTCCATCACAACAGAAATTTCAGACGATCATCAGATGTTGAGCTCCAATCAAAGATCAAAAAGGTGTTGTGTTTGGTGTGATGAAAAATTTGGACCCAACCACCCAAACATTACAGATTTGCTCGTCAATGATGAATTAGAGGACTCGGTGAATGCTGCTTTCATGGTCAAGGCTAAAGAAGCCAATCAAATCAAACTCTCCCTTCAATCTGTGGTTGGGATTATTTTTTTTTTTTTTGAGGAAGTTGATGAGTATTATTACTTGTGCCAAAAGGCAAATATTACATTTTTGTGAATACTACGTATTTGTTACACCATCAGTTTCTCACAGTCAAATTCGATAAGGAGACTCCTTTCGCCAATTGGTCAGCTTGGTGATTTGCCAATCTAGGAATTTTCTTCTAGCTTATAACGTTGGAAGAGAGCTCCCAGATCTCATGCATATGCAAGAGGAATCTCCATGGTGGGTTCTTCTCTTGGCAACACCAATCAATTACATTCTGCGAGTCACCTTCTACATGCAGGGGCTCTAGAAAATTAGTGTTGTATATCCTCATTCCTTCTAAGATGGCTTTGACTTCTACGTCAGTAGAGTCGGTGATACCAATCAGGCCCGAGTATGTCAACAAAGGTGTTGCCATTGTGGTCACGAAAAAACCGCCTATCCCTGCCCTGCCAGGATTACCCAACGATGAGCCGTCGGTGTTGAGCTTTAGGGTCCCATTGTGTGGAGGCACCCACTACAGTTGCTCCTTCGACTTGCCCGGGATGGAGAGGTCTGCCGTCTCTTTCCAATGTTGCCTGATCACGTTGCCACTCATGTCGGCGAACTCCTTCCTTGTACAAAGTCAGGTAATTACCTTTGTGATTGTGTTTTTTGCTATCATATTCCATGTTTGGGCGTTGCTCTGGAAAACCCGCCTATTTCTCTCTTCCCATATACTCCAGGGGATTAAGATTGTGGTGGTCTCTGCCATAATCTTTCCTTTTGCACCTTTGGCTATGCTTCTCCACTGCAATACCATGTCATGGATAGTCTCTGGCGCACATAAATGGACTTCAAATAGCTGGAGGAAGGCCATCCATATCGCCATGTAAAAAAAATACAATGCGAGGAGCACATGATCAATGGTCTCGGTGCAGAGTGACACAACGGGCAATCTATAGAGGGCAGAGTCATTCCTCTCCTGATCAAGTTGTCCCTCGTGAGTACCTTCCTTCGTATTGCTGTCCACAGGAAGAACTTCGCCTTGGGTGGTCCTTCGTAGGACCAAACTAAAGAACCACGATTTGCTTCTGTGTCAACATTGTTTGTTAATATCTTGTATGCTGATTTCACAGTGAAGGTACCATCCACGGATGGTTTCCAGATCAGTCTATCCGTATATTGACTGTCCAGGAATGTACTAGAGATGTCGTTATCCAGTTCCACCAAGTCAATTGCCTCCTGGTCACGTAGCTCCCTTCTAAACAAACAATTCCAGTTTATGCTTCTTCTGGGCAGGTTCTGAAGAACCTCTGCAACGGTGATCGACTTCGTACGCGCTAGTAAGTACAGCCGAGGGTATTTCATGCTCAAAGGGACGTCCCCCAACCATCTTGCCTCCCAGAATTGTATACGGCTGCCATTTCCAGCAATGAATGCGGTATTCTGCGTGAAGCAAAACATTAGCTTGTGCAAGCGCCTCCATATAGGTGAGAGTCGTCTTGGTTGGTGATGTCCCAGAATCCAGTCGTCCTCAGTCGCTTGCAGTTGCAGTCTCACCAATCGTGTCCAGGGGCTTGCTTTTATCCCCTTCGTTAAGCCTCCAGCACCATTTGAGAAGGAGTGCTCTGTTGAAATCTCGAATGCTCCTTACACCAAGGCCTCCTTCTGCTATTGGCTTGCATACTTCTGTCCATCGGATGAGGTGGAACTTGAAGTCTTCACTGGCCCCTTTCCATAGAAATCTCCGCATAATTGCCTCCATCTCCAGCGCCGTCGACGCCGGGCAATGTAGAAAAGAGAGCAGGAAGGTTGGTATGCCGAATAAACAAGATTTTAGTAAGACTAACCTTCCAGCTTTTGATAGATGCCTCCCTTTCCATGCCGACAGTCTGCCCCGATTAATTCAACGCACACAATGAAGATTCGCGGGTGGTTAGCACACAAAGAAGTGGTAATCCTAATTGACAGCAGAGCGAGCTATAATTTCCTCTCGCAGCAATTAGTCGACAAACTCGACTTCATTTGGGGTTAAGGTGGGAAACGGATTTGAAATTAAGGGCTCTGGTGTGTGTCACAAAGTCGTCCTCCTAATTCAGAATATGGAAGACAGTGAATTTATTACTGTTCCCTATAAGGAGGAGTCAACTTGGTGCTGGGAAATGAATGACTGAAGAGATGAGGCAAAATCTCGGCAAATTGGGAATCTCCTAGGTGATAAATCCTTGAGCAAAAACCAGGTATCTCTTAAAACCTTTTTACAGACTATTAAAATGGAGCATGGGGGTCTTTGGGTTTATTTCCAGCACCTAACAGGCTTGCCATCAACATGTGTGATGTTCCTGATTGTATTTCCAGTACATTTCTCTCTTTAAATTACCCAAGTCCATTCCTCCAACAAGACCCCAAGATCACGCTATCAGATTGCAACATGGGGCAACTCCTCCAAACTTGTGTCCATATCATTACCCCCATTACCAGAAAAATGAAATCAAATATATTGTTGGTATCATGTTGGGCTGCCAGAATAATTAAGCCCAGTACCAGGCCTAATGTCAGCCCTGTACTATTGGATAAGAAAAAGGATGGTAGCTAGAGATTTTTGTATGGACTACTGTGCTCTAAACAAACTACTAGTGTCGGATGAATTCACGATCTCCACCATTGACGAGCTGCTTGATGAACTAGCTGGTTCCACAATTTTTCCTAAGCTGGATTTGAAAGATGGGTACCCACAAATCAGGGTGAAGGAAGCAGACAGTGAAAAAATAGGATTTAGGACCCATTAAGGGCACTACAAATTCCTGGTCATGCCATTTGGCCTCAGCAATGCACCAACCACCTTTCAATCACTCATGAATGACATATTCTTCAACTGCCTACTTTAGTTTGTGTTAGTATTTTTTAGGACGTTTAAACTTACAGTCAAGATTGGACTCTCAGTCAAGATTGGACTCTCGTGTACTACATCTACATCATGTTTTTCAAGTTTTGCAGCAACATTCTCTACATGAATCTAAAAAAGTGCCCGTGGGCACAACCTCAATTGGAGTATTTGGGACAAAATTTTAGCACAGGGTGTGGCTGCCGATCCGTCCAAAATTGCTTGCATGGTGGACTGGCCAAGTCCAAGAGATGGCCTGGAATTGAGGGGCTTCTTAGGTTTGACAGGATATTATGGTCGTTTCGTGAAGGAATATGGTAAAATTGCAGCTCCCTTGACTTCTCTGCTAAAAAGGATTCCTTTGTGGAATGAAAAGGCCCCAAATGCCTTCAACCACCTCAAAAAAGTACTATCATCAGAGTACCTGTTTTGGCTGTCCCTGATTTTTCTGAGAAATTTGTGGTGGAAATGGATGCTTCGGGTGCTGGTTTGTGGGTGGTCCTCATGCAAGAAGGGAGACTCATAGCTTATATCAGCCAGGTCTTTTGTCAGCTTGGGGTCACGCAAAATCTGTTTATGAGAGAAAACTCATGGTTGTGGTCTTGGCTGTTCAAAAATGGTGTCATTATCTCTGGGGCATAAGTTCATCATCCCGACTGATTGCAGCAGCCTAGGGTTCCTAATGGAGCAGAAAATTCTGTCCCCTGAGCAACAAAAATGGATCCTCGTAGTCCTTGGGTACGACATTGAAATTCAATACAAACCGGGGGTTGACCAATAGCATTACAGATGCTCTGTCACGCAACCCAAAATTTTATACATTGCCAATCACTTCCAAGGCACGCTTGTTAGGTCTGGACACAAACGATCATGAAGTAGGCAAGGATCCCAAGCTTTCAGCCGTCATACATGATCTGTACTCAATAAAAAAAGGAAGCTTATTGTATAAAGGCCGTTTGGTGCTGGCCAAACACTCTCTTCTGATTCTCCAAATGTTGGAGTTTCAGTCCTCTTCTTTTGGTGGCCATTCCAGGTACTTCTGTACATACAAATGGATTGCAACTCTTGTACATTGGGCGGGCCTCAAAAGGGATGTTCAGCAATTTGTTGTCGGTTGTGCCACATGCCAACAAAATAAGTATGAGGCAATGAGTCCAGCAGGTTTGCTCCAACGTTTGCCCTTACCCTCTAATGTGTAGGATAATATTTCAATGGATTTTTTAGGTGGTTTACCAAGAGCTCACTGGGTGGACAATATACTCATTGTAGTGGACAGATTCACTAAATTCAGCCATTTCTTACTTCTCAACCACCCTTACACCGGCAAGCAAGTAACAGATTTATTTACCAAGGAAACTGTGACGCTTCATAGCTTTCCAAGCTCAATAGTATCAGATAGAGATAGGGTTTTCCTCAGCCAATTCTGTTCTGAATTGTTTCGCCTCTGGTACTATCTTGCGTCATAGCTCGGCTTATCATCCCCAAATAGATGGCCAAACCAAGGTTGTTAATCGCAACATTGAAGCTTACTTAAGATGTTTTACAGGGTCACATCCCAGGCAATGAGCTCAAATGGGTATGCTGGGCAGAGTTTTGGCTCAACACATTGTTTCAGAGCACTGCTGGTATGACTCTTTTAAAGCACTCTATGGTCGTGACCCTCCCCTGCTCCTCCGGTGTACTGATGAGCCCTCAGCAATAGCAAAGGTCTCCATTCAAATCAAGGAACGCAATGCTATATCAAATGATCTCCAAGACAATCTATTACGAGCTCAGAATCGCATGAAGAAATATGCAGATGCTAAATGAAGGGAAGTGCATTTTTCCATTGGTGAGAAAGTATACCTCAAGCTAGAAATCCGTTGCTCATAGACCCTCAGACCCTAATTCTATTGGCCTTCAAAGTGGTTGACAAGATTTAACCCGTGGCTTACAAGCTTCACTTCCTCACCATGCGCAAATCCAATCCATCTTCTGTGTTTCACAACTCAAAAAAGCCATCGGCCCCAACACAACTCCTCAACCTCTTCTTCCATGCCTTACGGAAGACATGGAATTAACCCTTCAGCCCACTAAAGGATGTCCACATTGCCTGATGGTAGCTAGGAAGTCCTACTCCAATGGCAAGGTTTACCAAACTTTGGAAACTCTTGGAAAAAAGCTGATATCATCAACCAGTATTTACCTGACTTCCACCTAGAGGACAAGGTGGCGGGGGGAGTGTTAAAGTGGGAGAGTGGGAGCACAAGAGGCATGACAATGGGTAATCTGTTAGAAGTTGGTTAGAGGGGAAACGTGGGAAGAATGAGGCAGGGACTATTGGGTAAGATACA